>CM031243.1:397945427-398607927 GCA_018340775.1 Taxus wallichiana var. yunnanensis
TGAAGATAATACGACACTACACAAGTTCTCTAGGGAATACAACCAACCAAAGACATGCTTTCCACAACACGGACCCCGTTGGTTACGAGATAAACTTGAGGCACACACTAAGGACACACCGGTTCATCTAAAGTATGCGGTCTTACAACAGGTCTTCCCTGGGAGCATGTTTCTTTAGATTCAAAGTACAGTAAGTGCTTTACATTCTTTACTTTTTGTGCAGAGGAATCATACTAGGAAAATCTGAAAGTCATGTCTCCTTTGAAGAATTTTCCCCTACCTTGATAATGTTAATATACAGTGTAAACCAATTATAGAATAGCAAGAGGTTACTTCATTTACTTGATTAACTTATTCATTTGTGAGGAGGCAGTTAATTTCTCAAGGCTCTTAACTTTATCATTCTGTTTTCAACGTTGTGCTTTTGGACATATATGTTTTACCTTTTCAAGCGGTCAATTTTATTTTATTTTATTTTATTCCAGTACATGACTGTCTAAATCTTGGATTCATCATTAAGATCTTATTAGTTGTTAATAATATTTCATTGGGGTCAAGAGTCTAATCAGAAAAATTAAAGGTTTCACTTGGGCTTCACTTGAAGAGATAGAAATAAGTATACTGTTTACATTTTCAACGGGTAAGACAAATCGAAGAGTTTCTTAGGCAAGTTCCTTCTATTTATTGTAATCTCGTTATCTTCCAAGAATTTAATCATTGATTTCACCTTAAGACCGTTCTAAGGACTCACCACAATAAGAGATTGTTGATTTGTTTACGCGGGATCACAAGGTATATTTGTTTCTCTTGTTTTCTTTTTGCTAGGTTCCAAAACATAGTCCTTTACCAATCGACACAAGACCAAGGTAACTAGAGCGATGCAAGAAGATTCAAGTTTTAGATAATTATAATTAGGTTTGACAATTCAAGGATAAATCATATTCTGAAAAGTGAAAATTCAACAAAGAATACGCATGTCAAAACAAGTTCATTTAATCTTATTGACAATAATATTTCTCAAATTGACTTTCAAACGATAACAACAACCTACAAGAGAACAATACAAAATTATAACACAATGCCTTCTAGATAGCCTCCACAATTTCCATACCAATGCTGTAAAGTAAAAGAAAAACATTCGTACAACAACAGTTCCTAAGAAGGCTGGAATCCACTTTCTACACGTGTTTCTTTTTCTCTCTCTCTTTTTTTTTTCTTTTTTCTACTCAAGAAATCCTCCTGCACATTTGTTAGCACATGTCAGTTCGCAAGAACTGAGCACGATAAAAGCTATAACATTAAGACATTATGTTGTTATCTAACTGTTTCAAGGAAGAAAAGTACCGTTGAAGAAGACAACAATAATTCAAGAGTCTAAACAAGAACAATTAAAGAGCTATCCAAAAGCATAAAATGTCTAAATAAAAGGGATGGCACTAACTCTATTCAATTATCATTATCACATAGGAGCAGTTAATAAACATCATAGTGAATTTCACCCATATCACAATAATGACCGTCATTAACAAGATAACATTTCGAAACAAAAACAATTACAAGAAGAGAATTAGTTTCAAACGTGATCTATCCCTATTTGTTTAAGTTGGTTCACCAAGCCAAGGATTCACTATGCCACTGGAAGATCCCAAACAATCAATCAACATGAGAATATCTAAACCAACATGACTTATTAATATCAAGATGATGTGCCTTTAACAGTTAATTTTGTGTCAGTACCGAATAAATAAATTGGACAGAAAAGGGATGAAACGCACAAATGACCTCGCATGGGTCACATCCTATCCTAACAATCCTTCTATTAGACTTTCTTCTAATCAAGAGAATGTCTTAAGAAAAAGGACAAACTTGACAAGACCAAACATATCCATTATAAATCTTACAGGAGGGTTACTCAATCATTCACAAGAACACAACACAAGATACATAGCTTCCCGAAGGATCATGCGTCAACAACAAGTTGACTTAAACCTTTCTGGTCAATACATAACCATTCTACTACAATGACAGCAAGGAGGTCGTATCACAACGATCATCACAAAAACCAGTCAAACAAAGAGTTTCCAAACACACCAACCTATGAGTCACAGGAGAATGAAATTTAAGCATCTTTACGGAGCAAAACGTAGGGTAATTTCTTATGCATAAAACCAACATCCCAATTTTAAGATTTGAAAACTTCCTCAATAATGATCCAGTAGATCTCGTATCCTCCAACATGTGTGAAACAAAAACAAGGTACGAAAAAGAGTATTTCCTCTAACATTTTAAGCTACCCAAAAGAAATGTGAGAGTCGTCAAAGAAAACATTCCATAGGTTCAGCTACATTCCTCAAGACATACAACAGTCACCAAGGGAGAGAAGGTGGTTCCAAAGACAACAATCTCCAAACGGTGAACTTGAATTGATATCAATTATGAAAATCAAACATGACACTTGAAGAATAAAAGTATTTCTTCGAGCGATTCAAAACAAAATAACAAAAGCAACTAACCTAGTTGAAAGTAATATCAACTTAGCTCAAATCGATAATCAGTCAAGCTAAGCACACACCAAGTCAACCGGGAAGGGTTACTAGAAACTAAAAGAAAAGAATAGAGACAGGAAAAGCATCGTTCACCTATACACAATGCACTTGCAGTACTCAATCCCTAATTCGCAAATACCCGACATAACCCAGGACTACAGATCTCGAACCGAAACAAGAATAAGAACAAAACATGAACTATAAGGTTGAGTCCAACAACAATGTTTGATAAAACATTCAAATCATGAGACCAACATAAGGAACTAGGGGGTGTTCATTACAGGACCCCCACCTCTTTTGTTTTATTAGCCTTAAGAACGAGTTTACCCAACTAATAATATTTATTAAAACCCAGAAAACAATATAAGGGCTTCAACCAACGCAATCATCTCTAACGCCAAAACAAATACAAACGAGCCAGGAAAGTGGAAACCAAACAGTATACCATCACACGAGACATTAATATGAAGAGTAGAGTTATTTAGTGATTCAATTAAATAACAGCATAAGAATTAATGGTATAGAGAATATCGTGCTTGATTAAGCTCCTGCAGTCGATGACAAGATGGACGGGGCTGCACAAAGAACCGAAGCCTAAATCCATTTTCTTCAAGCTCGTTGGCGCACAAACATCGAACATCTTCATGTTGGCTTGCAGTAGGAGTTCACGGCCGTGGTGGGTGGTCTAAAATACAAGCCATCATTTTCCCAACACCGCTCCAAGATCAGCCCTAGAACTTCGAGGCCCCATTTTTGGCAAATGAACTTAATCCTTCGTCATTCATCCAAACACCTCCACCATCTCCATATGCATCTGATTGTTTCTAATTTGGACCTCCTAACCTTGGTGCTCTCATATTAGGAGCAGCCCTAGTTTGAGACAAAGCAAAAGGAGATGGCTTTATAACCAAAAACAATCTCTTGGTATAGACTCCATATCCATAAAACAGTCCTTAGACTTAGCATCCTCAATTAAGGCTGACCAGTCACTAGATTGCTTCAATGCAGCTGCTTTGCGAGCTCGTGCCAGTGCCACATTCATGCAGCGAATAACATCTACAAAGCCAACCCCATGATTTGAAGCTTGGACACAAGATATATTGATTACATCACGCTCCACGGCTCAAGGCATCTACCATAATGATAAATAAACCTTTTCCTTCATCAGATCAGAGGACAGCATCAAACTCTCGGTGCAAACATTTCAATTTGTAGCTTGAAAAAGTGATAATTCCATCAGCACCCCTTTATGCCTGCCAACATAGTGACTCGTAGAAGATGCTCATATAGTTGCAAGGCAAATTGTGCTTCATGAATACTCTGATATGAAACAGATCCGCCCCTAACAGATTCTCTTCCATGAGTTACATCCTACAACAAGTAAGATCTCAATAGAGACTCTTTGCAAATAAATTTCATCAGGCTGTTGGTAACACCCTCACCGTCACGAATCGGTTTTGGAGAAATGACTCAGTGCAAGCTCGGATCGAGGAATATCCTGCTACCTTCATCTCCCAAGACATTTTCTTCAACATTGCATAGATCTTTACGTGCTGTGGGTGTGATCTGTCACCAACACATAAAGCAGGCGCCATAAGCTGCAGCAAAGCAAACGTGCTTCATGAATATTCTGATCTGAAACAGATCCACCTCCAAGAGGCCCTCTTCCATGAACTACATCGAAGAACAAGCAAGGTTTCAGTAGAGAACTCTGTAATAAATTTCATCAGGTCTGCTGGTAACAGTCACACTGTCACTTAATCGGATTTGATAGAAATATCTTGTAGGAGAGTCTCGAATTTGAGGAAGCATTCGCACTGAACAGATAACAACACAGCGGACAACCTGCTCATTGGAAGCGCTCAAAATGGCTTCAACTAAAACTTTATCTCGTCCTTCTACTACGGCTGCAAGACTTTACACAACTGATCACGACTAGTCGCGTGCACTGTAAACAGCAAGGAAAACATTCCAAAACAGCCCGCGCCAGGAGAAGGGAAACAGGCCTCCATTTCACCCGAACGCCTCAAGAAACAACAAGGAAAATCCATCTAGTCTCCTCACGCGGCCAGACCAAAAGAAAAACGTGGGCAAACCAAACAATCCTCCTTGTTCACGCGGCCAGGGAAGACAGGCAGAAAGGACGCGCCGGGAGGAATGTGTGAAGGAAACGTTTCAAACACGCCTGCAACACTGGCTTGGAGCTCCATCTCATCCGTCACATCGACCAAACTGCGCCCAACACCCACCCAAACGCATTGAAGGAGAATCCTGGAGAGATCACGGCAAAGAACAGAAAAAACGTGACTCCAACACGTCGAACAATAAATGCTCCACCTTCCACGCCAAGGGGATGACGCTGACTGAGCCCGGGTAGGTTAGGGGGCATTACATTCTCCTCCCCTTAAGAAAGCATCGTCCTCGATGCGACATTACATAGAGGAAAGGAAATGGTACGCAACAAGGGATAGATAAAGAAGAAAACACACCCTATGGTTTAAAATTTTAGTTGATTAAAGCACGGCCACAGGGTAGCCTTAGGAACATTTGGTAGAAATTTTAACTTAAATGTTCTGTGAAGATTGGCAGTTCTTTCTTGTTCATCATTTCATTAGTCTCTTTCCATTATCATTATTTCTAGTTTTAGTTTCTTTTAAAAAAATATCATCATTGGAGGGTTTTGATTTATTCTTTACTGTGGGTGCCCAAAATGAACTGCTACCACAACACCCTATCAGGTTCACAAGACATCACAGATTCACAAGTACACAGGTATATACTTCAAGATTGTATTACACCACAAAAGGTTACTCCAATACAGAATAGAATAGGCACACTTCACATAACATAGGTACTCATCACACAGCAATGACTGACATACCAAATACTCAAACAAAAGAGTACTACAATCCACCAGACATTTCCTCAATTTGCATCAATGAAGGACTCATATAACAAAAACCATGCTACAGGTACATAGTGTCCACAAGGGAATAAATGACATGTCCACAACATCACAACACATAACCATCTGTCATGAGTAACACATACATCAAAAGACCACTACCAAACATCACAATAACTCAACATATATCCTGAAACATCAACCATACAGACAAATATCATAAGCCTCCCTCAAACTCTTATGCCTCCCTCAAGTCTCTTATGCCTCCCTCAAACTCTTATGCCTCCCTCAAGTCTCTTATGCCTCCCTCAAACTCTTATGCCTCCCTCAAACTCTTTTGCCTCCCTCAAGGAGGCCGGTTGTCCCCATGGTCAAAAGACACACAGAGTTTGGACACTCCTAACCCAAGTGACATAATGACGCGTAGTTCTCCATAACCCGCTAGTCATATGTACCCCTTGGGGCGTACCCCCATACAACGAAGCGGGTCCATAGGTCCAACCAATCCATGGTGCATCCCATGACCCTATTCCACACATCACGAACATTAGAACCAGCACAACAATCCAGTCAAAGTGCCAAGTGGCAAAGTACAAGCCTTGGGCAAGGCGGTAAAAATTCCAAATTTAAAAGAAGACCCCAAATCAAGCTAAAATAAATGGCCAAATAGCCAAAGTTAGTATCAAAATCCCCATGTTAGTGCCACAAACCAAGGAAATGCCCAAAATTATAAAGCATTGCAATCAAGAAAAGATGCTGGTCCTTGCAAAAATAAAGTAAAAAGCTCAATTTACGAATAAAATCAACTTATAATAATGTCACATTACTATAACTGTGTGGCCTTATCTAGCCACCAAAGGGGTACTCAACGAGTTGCTGGCACTCGGAACATCGAGCCTCAGCTCGTAAAATATATATATCAATCCCGCCACTCTTCGACAAGGCTAACATAGTCATAGATACACTAAGGTTGCATACATACAACCACATAGGGAGAGAGGAAAGAGTCACATGTAATCTACTAAATCGAGTTTTGGCTCGAGTTATTGACCCATGGTACACCGTTCCTCACTCTTAACATACACTTCTACCGATCTCTCTCAGGGTCGGTTAGTGTAAGGCTCACAACATAACATGTAACTACATCACTAACACCATGGTGGTACACACATAGCTACCATAACGTCTCACGTATGGTAGGCATACGGGGTAGATCACAATTATACATTCACAGGGCACAATACATCACTTTACTACATTCTGCACCCAAAGTGCAATCACAATACGATAGGGTTCATACACTCACCGTATGACCCTAATTCACGACATGAAGCATTAGATATTGCACAACTCATATATACGATGAACATAATAACATCACAACATAACAATAATTGCTTCATAACAAGGTAGTACACACATTTCCTCAGAACATGGTAAAAACATCATGATACAACTCGTTTCTTTTAACATCAACTAATCATACAACACATTGATACACCCACATATCACAATATGCCACAATGCTCCAACACTACGTCATCCACATTAGAATTCTTTTCACACATCACAAACAATAATTTACACGTGAATTCTTCCTAGAACCACGAGAATGATAAAGTTAAGAGCCTTGAGAAATTAAGCGCCTCCTCACAAATGAATAAGTTAATCAAGTAAATGAAGTAACCTCTTGCTATTCTATAATTGGTTTACACTTTGTATATTAACATTATCAAGGTAGGGAAAATTCTTCAAAGGAGACATGACTTTCAGATTTTCCTAGTATGATTCCTCTGCGAAAAGTAAAGAATGTAAAGCACTTACAGCTAAAACATGAATCTAAAGAAACATTCTGTGGGAAGACCCTGTTGTAAGACTGCATACTTTAGATGAACCAGTGTGTCCTTAGTGTGTGCCTCAAGTTTATCTGTAACCAGTGTGGGTCCGTGTTGTGGAAAGCATGTCTTTGGTTGGTTGTATTCCCTAGAGAACTTGTGTAGTGTCGTATTATCTTCAAGCAAGTCAAAAAAAAAAAGTTATCCGGTATTTCATTGTGTTGTCCTTGTGTTGGTAATTTTGGTGCGTTACACTATACTATCCATCTAATTATTACATGACTACATCTAATTATCCATTAGAAATCAAATTATCACCAAGTATATGAAAAACCATACGTAAATCCATCACATATGAAATGAATCCAATTGTACCATAATCTAGTGATATCCAAAACCATACTATGCAAAAGCTAATATAATTATCCATATACTAGCTTGGCACTATGCACCTAAATCATCACAAATATCATCAAAAGAACCATAATAACAACATATAGTAGCTAAATTATGCTAAAATCCCCTGTCCATCATCAAATAAATGTAATGGTTCGGTGAAAGAACTAATGCAAGAAGAGGTGGGCACTACATCCCCCTCTCCTAAAATTATACTTCCTCCTGGAAGTCACTGGAAGAGATAAGGATATTGAGCCCTCAATGGTGTAGCATCCTCCCACGTAGTTGTTGTCTCATCATATATGTCCCACTACACTCTAACTGTTCCAAGTCTCATCTCCGTAGGGTCAATCTCCTATGCTCTAGGATGTGCAAGGGTTCCAGACCTCCACTATTCTTTGTCATCCACCTATAATGCCAACCAATCCAATACATGAGAAATATCAGGCACATATCTACATAATACTGAAACATGAAACACATCATGGGCCCGTGCTAGGCATGGTGGAAAATATAAGTGGTAGGAAACTTGACCTATGACCTCCAAGATATCAAATGGCCCCATAAAATGAGGAAAAATCTTAGAACCCTTTCCATAACATATTGGGCTCTTGTGCAACAAAACTCTCAAGAATACTTTGTCACCCACTGCAGTTACAATCAGTCATCTTGGTGTCTTTATAAGCCTTTTGGCGTGCTCTAGCCTACTCAATATGTTACCTAATCAAAATAACTTGTTGCTCAAAGTCCTGAAGGTAACTTGGCCCAAGTACCACCGCATTTTCTAGCCTATCCCAACTCAAAGGTGCCATGCAAGGTCACCCATACAAATCCTGGTAGAGAGCCATACCATTATAGCTATGATAACTGTTATTGTATGAAAACTCGACATGGTGTATGTAATCCTCCCACTTCTTGTGTTGGTCCATCACATATATGCGCAACATATCCTCAAGTACCTGATTAACCCTCTCAGTATGCCCATTTGTCTCTTGGGTGATATGTTTAATTAAAGTTAATCTGCGTTCCCAGAGCATCCTGAAAGGAATTCCAAAAGTATGAAGTGTAGATGGTTTCCATGTAGTTGATGATGGTCTTTGGAATCCTGTGCAATCTAAAAATATCCTCCATAAACACTTTTGCAATGGCAAGTGCATTATAGGTGACCTTGGTTCACGAAAAGTGTGTAACCTTGGTTAAATTTTCTACAATTACCATGATGGCATCATGATGATAAGAAGACATAGGGAGACCAACAATGAAATACATGGAGATGGTGTCCCATTTCCACTCAGGAATTTTGTGAGGATATAAAAGCCGTATCGGATGAGAATGCTTGGTCTTGACCATTTGATACTAAAGGAAATGACCTACAAAATCTATTATATCCATCGGAGACCAGGGCAATAATATAACTCTCTTAGATCAGCGTGCATCTTATTCTCTTCTAGATGTGTTACATATGGGGTCCGATGAGCCTCTCAATGAATGAATCTGTGAAGATCACATACCTCAAGCACATAAATGAGCCTATTAAACCAAAGTAAACATATGCCTCTAAAATACATCCTAAATATCTATCCTCTAAGGAAGACTTTTACTCAAACATCTACTTAACACCCTCATAAAATCTATCTCCTAGAAGATGTTAGAGAATCGCTCCTTAAAGATTGACTATAGAGTCATAGTGGAAATCACATGTCATCTAATCAAGTAATTTGTGATGAAATTATCATTTTATTTTATATATTGGATGTCGATTTCATACTCACATAAGAACTCCATCCAATTTCATTGACAATCATTGAGGTTTGGGTTTGAGAAAATATGATGAAGGCTTTGATGATCAGTCCTCAAAATGAAAGGCTTACCCAAAAGGAAATGATGCCAATGCACTAGAGCGTGAACTCATTGCAATCTTCAAGTCGTGGGTAAGATAGTTAAGCTCATAATCCTTAAGATTACATTACTTAAAACAAATGACCCGATGATCCTGCATGATAACTTCTCCTAGACCCTATAATGAAGCATCGATGGATACCAAAAACTCTTACGTCGATCTGGAACTGATAAGATAGGTGTCATGGTAAATCTCTTCATAAGTATCTAAAAATCATATTCACACTTTTTGACCTGTAAAATTTATTACCTTTCCATTGAAGAGAAATAATAGAATGCATAGTGCTAGAAAATTCTTGTACAAATTTTGATATTGACTCTTGATCCCATGAAAATCCTCACCTTTGTCACGATGTGGTGTATAGCTCACTAAAAACAACCCACTTGAGACCCAAGAACAACCTAGGAATAGTTAGGAAAATTATGGAATAATTTTTTTTTTAATAAGAAGAGTCTACAACCAGGTTAAGAGGAAATAGTTTTTTCACTAACAAGTTCTAGAACAAATCTAATCCACTAGAACATACTTTTCTTTTATTAACAATTGTTAGAGGTCATAAGATCCAAAATTTAGGGTTAGAAGGTTCAATTAGGTTTAGAGGGAAATTCCACATCATACCCACCCTCTTACATGCCTAATTTTTTAACTTTATTTTTCTCACACTTAACGCATTGAAAAATTCCATAAACCATTCCCATTGGATAGGAAATTTCCTCACCTTCCCATTGATATATAGAAATCCTCCTAACTCCTCATATTTTTCGAGTTATGGGCCGGTGGGCCTTGGGGTGAAAATTTTCTCCAAGAGTGGGTCTGCATGCCCAGGGGTGAAAATTTTCCCAAAGGGTGGGGTCAGTAGGCCATGGGGAGACTTATGGAACATTTCCCACGTGGAGAGAAAAACTTACTTTTGCCCGCACACCCGCGGGTCCACAACTCCACAAGGGACACATGGCACTTCTCAAACCAGCCTAGGGAGAAATGGGTGGCGGGAGATATTTTGAAAATTTTCCCACGCGAGTGAAAACCATCATTGCAGAATTGCGATTCTCGCAAGCCACAAGGACATGTGGCATCACTTAAGCCAACGTGGGGAAAGCAAAGTGGCGGGGAGAAAATTCGCTTAATGCTCCCAAGGGCTAAGAGGATAACAAAGACCCGTACCTCCACCAACACCTCGTGATGCCACATGGCAGCCCCTGATTGGCTATGGGCCGGTGGGGCAGTGGGGAAAAATTTGGAAAATTTTCCCAAATTTTTCCTAATCTCTAAGGGAAAAATTCGGGCCGAGGGCCTGCCAAGGAAGAAAAACTTCAGAGGACCATAAATTTTGATAGAGAGATCGATTTTGGGAAAACAAGGAATTTCTAGAAATCTCTCGACTTCCTCTTTTCATAAAGATCATCTTTTATTATTTTGATAAATTTTAAGGGGTAAATTTTAAGAAAATGGCTGCTGAGGTTTTACAGTGCGAACTGGTAAATTTTAACTTGTGAGATTTATTCAATTTGATCTTCTTCCTCTCTCAACATGTCAAATAGACATGGAGAGTTGTTCTTAGGAGGAATTAGGATAAGTTTGTGAGGTAGATCTGTTTGATTGAATTCCAATTTGAAATTTACAAATTTGATAGCAAAACGACTGTGGAAACTTTGAACTCAGTTTTGCCAGGTTTTGAAGTATTTCCATTAAGTGTTTTTGTCTAATTGAGTTTGTTTAGGGCCTACTACTTCAATTTAATCATTTAATTTTTTATTTTATTGTTGCAGGTTTGATCTGTGCATTTTTTGTTTAGCTAATTGCCAGTTTGAAAGAATAAAATAGAGGGCAAATTTTTAAAGGATCTATTTAATTACTTTCCATCTCCCAAGTGTGGAAATTCATTCTAATCCTAGCCTAATACATTTAGTTGATTCAATCAACCCATCTATGGGCTAAAATGTAAATTCTGATTTCCAACCTTAACATTTTTTTTTGAAGAACACAACATTATATTTTTCCTCACACACAATTCTTCTTTTCAACAGATATTTCAAAACACAATGGATGATCAATTTCAATACAACAATACAGATTGAAAAATATAATGTAATCCTTTATTGATTCCAAAATACAACATTACAACCTTTCTTCTTTTATTCCTTCCAAAACATATATATATATCTTGTAGAAATTAATCGATCTAATACAAAGAATCTATGAAATAGCTACAACAATAATTGAAATCAACAACTCTATATTATATTTTTATTATTATTACACTCCATTATATAGGAGATGTAAAATAAAAATCCTTACAACAACATTTTTCTTCATATACAACCATACACCCATATGGTTCAACCTCTCACCAATATAATAATAAAACAATACTAATTGTTTTATTATTCTAACTTACTAACTTACCACATACTAACCACATTTTACATTTACATAGTAAATGTACTTTCACTAATTTACCATAATAATAATTACACATGTAATTATTATTCACCCATACATACAAATGGAGCACTAAGATATATTTCCTAACATTCCCCCTTAGTGTGAACATGGGGAAAACCTCATCTTATACTTGCACTTCATGATCTGATGATTTTACAGGATGATCATAAACCTAATAGATGGTTTTTCATAGGGTTGACCATAAACCAAAAATGATGGTTTTGCAACTGGTTTACCACAAACCAAAAGGGTGATGGTTTTGCATAGGGTTTACCAACAACCGAAAATGGTGGTTTTACAAGTGGTGTACCACAAACCAAAAATGAAGGTTTTCAAGTGGTTTACCTATAACCACATCATGATATGCCAAGTACTATTATTAGCCCTCATCACATCTCACCTGCAGGAATAACATAGGAAATTTCTGAAATCATTGCATATATAGAAAATACCAGAAATGTAGAAAACTAGAAATGGAACATTGAGATCATGTTCCCCCCTCAATGTGAAATTTCATTTATTCTGAAAACCACAATAGGAACACTGCAACCAAACACTCTACCAGAAATACAAAGAAACAACAGGAACACACTGTATTAAAAAATAATCACCATAGGCGATACGGCCCGTCGTTGTCAGATCGACGTGAGAGGTCATTTGAATGACCTCCAACCTCCTGTGCCTCCTTCCTCCAAGAACTTCACTTAGTATAGAAATTCTTCATAGTTATAGTCAATTTTATCTGTTATTTTTTCATCTCTAGTTTCCCATTCTACAATTTTGCTTACATCTGTAGGTTTTTTTTCTTTTCCATCTACTATCCTCCATAGATTTTTATTCATTAACTGCATCTGGATTTTTACCCTCCATGTATGGAAGTTCAGCCCATTAAATTTATCTAATGGTGTATCCATTTTACTGAATCTAAATATCCAAAAAAAATTGAATGTAGATTTGAATTACCTTTGATTCTCTGATTTCTTCAAAAAACAACAGTGATCAATGTGCTGTATAGTAAATTGCACGTTTCTCCCAAACTACAAACTGGGTTATGCTGAAATTTCTCCTGTAGCTTCCTGTATAATAGATCGTTCCACGCACAAAATTTTGGAGAAACCCAGATCACGAAACAAAAGTTACAAGATCATCTTCGAGACAGATTTAACCTGCTCTGGTACCAAATGTAGAAATTAATCTGATCTAATACAAAGAATCTATGAAATAGCTACAGACAATAATTGAAATCAACAACTCTATATTATATTTTTATTATTATTACACTCCATTATATAGGAGATGTAAAATAACAATCCTTACAACAACATTTGTCTTCATATACAACCATACACCCATATGGTTTCAACCTCTCACCAATATAATAATAAAACAATACTAATTGTTTTATTATTCCAACTTACTAACTTACCACATACTAACCACATTTTACTATTTACATTTACATAGTAAATGTACTTTCACTAATTTACAATAATAATAATTACACATGTAATTATTATTCACCCATACATACAAATGGAGTACTAAGATATATTTCTTAACATATACAAAACAGAATAATACATTTTCTTCTCACGTGTTTCACTTTACCACTTTTCAAATAGGGATTTCATAGTGAATGCTAAACACAGATTTCCAATGGAATAACAACATATGGACAAGACAAAACCACTTCCATTAATTTAAATGAACTCTTACAACTTCCTTTCCATTTGGTTTCAAAATGCAACATACAAAAACATGTATCTTTCTTTCACATTCTTTCCAAAATAGAAAACAGAGTATAACTCTTTTACATTTCAATATACAACTTGCAATTAGTACAACATCTTTCCATTACAACCATTTACAAGTTCATCCACTTCAAGTGGGAAAGGTTACAATGAGATTTCATTTCATAAGGGACTGTCAAATTGTCTTTTCTTAGCTCAAGAACAACAACATGCATACTCCTCATTCTTCCAATTTGATCACAATGGAGTAGGGGAAAGGCAACGCTCTCCACCCAACCAATAAATCTAATGAAGAGGATAAGCCATCCTTCTTCATTGGCCCCTGAGCCCCAACCACAAAGCAATAAAATATGTGATCCAACTCATGGAAACAATAGCTTCCACAAAACATACAAGCAACATTTTCATAAAGAAACATAGTCTCAAATATAATGTAGTTTACAACTACATTAAAACATGAAAAACAATACAAAGGCTTCATCAAGCAAGCCAAAGGAGAAAGAAGTTATGGGGGATTTATGCCTCCCAAAGGGGAAAATGGGTATCACCACCTGAGAACAACCCACCAAAATATATATATATATATATCATTTCAAAACCTTGTCATGCCCTTATGCCTCCCCCAAGTACCCCTTATTCCTCACATTTTCTTATGTCTCCCCAACCTCTTATGGTACCCCATAATGAGTAAAGAAATGTAAGCTATTTCTTTGTAAGGTGGAACCCAAATCCCAACTCTCTCCAACCTTATACCTCCCTAAAACCTTTTGTGCCTCCCACAATATAACCCTATAGTCTTCTCCTACACCATTCCTAGGCCATCTACCCAACAACCCACAATATATACCAAAACATTCACACAAGAACATTTACATATATACAAGAAGAGAATTTCAAGAGCCAAGCTCCTACCTCTCCATGATGGAGTCGTTCCAAGTTCCAAAACAACAAGCTTTATCCCAATGCAAGCAATCCAAAACAGCCAAGCACAAGCATGCAACAATATTCCAAAACTTCTCCAAGCAAGAGCTCCCAAAACAACAAGAAAAATTCACCCAAAATGAAGTCTCCAAAAGTGAAGCAACCCAAAACAAGGAAAACAATTCAAATTTTATAGAAGAGGGAAGAGAAGAGGATGAGGTGGATCCATGTAGGATGCCACATCACACATCCTCAACCCCAACCCCCAAAATTCAACTTCATTCTCCAATGCATAATAAATAAGTGGGTGAATAATATGACATTTTACTTACACACTCAAATCCAACCCACACCCCAAAGGACTGAAATTAAAACATGTAAGAAAAGTGCAATTAAAACCTACAATAAGTCTTCCCAAAATGCATAATAAAATTCTAATTTCAACTCCCCAACCATAGGTATGGTTGGTAAATAAATTTAAGAGGTATGGGATAAGTTTAACTTGTCCCACAAGCCTCCAAAATAGCCTCTAAGGACAAATTCAAATTTCTAAGGTGGAGTGTTTTACACTTAAAGAGTTAACTTACACATTACTTACACATTCTTACAACACTTTAAAACATGGCCAACAACTCTATTAATTACATTCTTATGACATCTTTTAATTAATTAACTAAACAATATGATTACTCACAATATTAACACCACATTAAATAAATAATGAAAGGGTAAGTGCACCACATAAAACACATGCAAAATTTAAACAAAAGGGACCAAATAAAAGAAAAACATAAAATCCCTTGGTCACATTTAAAGGTGATCCCCCATGGGAATCCCTAACACAAATAACACACACAAACAAATATAGTTGCCATGGTGACCTTGTTGAATTCATCTAGAATTCCAATGTGGTTGGTCTCCAATCCCCCAATGTTTGTTGTGATATTTTAACCTGCAAAACACAAATACCTCCTTCGACCTCGTGGCCATATCAGAACGTCCAAAATAATATAAATATAATTAAAATTCTAAAATCATCTAGATATATGAATCACAACAACATCAAAGCAATCTAACAATATCATTTATAGTTTTATCAACAACTATATCATCATCCAATAATTTTCCATTTCTAGGTCTACTCACAATATCCAAATATCACAAGTCCAAACAACATCCATCATATAACCATGTCTAATAGTATATCATCATCAACATATAAAATGCCTCTAATAATCATCATGCATCATAACTGAATCAAGTCAACAATAATCCATGATCTAACATTTAACATCATACTATAATAAAGTCCATAATCATGTTCATAATATAATCAGCAGTATCATGATCAATATCAAAAGTGTCGAAGGGAAGTGGGCTCTACATGTGGGCACTCGTCAATAAATAATGGATCAAATCTTACGAGGATCTACCGAGACACCCTCACTTGAAATAATGTGACCTAAGTATTGAATCTACAGTGAAAGAAACCGCACTTCTCTAGGGTTTCAAAAAGATTCTAAGCTCTCAAAACTTATAGTACCTGTCTTAAATGTTCCTCGTGTTCCTCCTCTAAAAAAGGATATATCAATATATCATCGATAAATACCAAGAAAAAATAGTCCAAAAGGTCCTGAAAACCCCATTCATGAGGCTCATGAAAATAGTTGGGCTATTGGTCAAAAAGTGAATTACATTCATGAACTCATAATGCCGATAACGAGTGTAGAAAGTTGTTTTGTAAATATTTGCATCTGTAATGGGAAACTAATGATATCTATAGTTGAGATCAATCTAGTTCCCCTCATTTGATTGAAGAATTCATCAATCCTCGGAAGTGGATAACAGCTCTTAATTGTGCACTTATTAAGTTTCTGAAATCAACATAGCACGAGGGAACCGTCCTTCTTCTTTAATAAAATAAGCTGGTACTGTTATCCAATTTCACTCCTCGGGAAAAATTGTTTGACCGTGACCTTGCATAGGAGAAATGGAGGGGTTGGCCTAGTCGTGTGGGCTCATATTCGATCCCAAATTTGAGTCCAGAAAATAACAAATCAAAGGAACTATGGAGGGTGCCACATGCCTCATCGGTGCAACTCCAAGGGTGAAATCAAAAGGCAAGTCCCAGCGAGTGTAAGCCCTCCACATTGCTAGAGTCTTAAAATTTGCACTAGCATTTGTTAAAATTATTAAGGAGGATGAGCCAATGGAAGCCTCCACATTTCTCAACAAAGCACACCTCTGAAGGTCAGGTCCAAACAAGGTCCCTGGATGAGCGCGACAATGCCACATGGTCGAGTAAAAACAAGCACAAATTTGGCCGTTGAGAAGTCGAAATCTAGTGGAGGAGCCACACGTCAACTCGGCACAACCTCAAAGGTAAAACCCAAAAGGTAGGACCCAAACAAATGCAAGCCCTCCACATGTCTAGGGTCAGACATATTGCTCGCCAAATAGAAAGGACTAAGCCAAACACGAGGAAATGAAGGGGCATCCGTGGATGATGCCAAGTGTCCCACCGTCACAATTTTGGGAGTTAACTACAAGGGTCCCACCTGTAAAGGGGTTTTGGCATTATATATGGTGGGCCCCCCTTACTCACCAAAGGGACGAGGTAGGTAGTGTTCACTTGAGGACCGAATTGGCTAAGTATGAGACAGGCCAATGTAAAGCCCCATGTGTCTCTTCGGCACTCCTTGAGGGTGAATCCAAAGGTAGTCCCCAAATGAGTGCCAGCCCACCACGTAGTCAAGGTTAGAGGAATGTCTCACCGACCGTTGAAAATTTCAAGCTTAAGACAGGGTTAGCGGAAGCCTCCATGCATCATCTCGGTGCATCTTCCGGGAAGAGTCCAAGTAGGGTCTTCGAATGAGCACCAACCCTCCATGTGTCTAGGTCATGCATAATGTCTGCCAAAAGGATGGGTTTAAGTAGAACATAAAGGAAATAGAGTAGGCCTATAGATGATGGAAAATGTCAATTCAGTGCAACATCAGGAGCCCAAAAGAGTGGGTGGAATCTTGAGATGTGCGGGGCTACCACGTGGATCTTGTGTAAATAGAATCCAAGCCCAAAGCACCTTTAGGTTGTCATATATTTTGACTATAAGCTCGAATTGAATGGGAGAGGATGTTTTAGGAAGCTCTCGGTGCTCTGCTACTCGCCCCGCCACCATTAATGATTCGGTCTACCATTTTCGAGGCTGTAAATTCTCCACCTACCACCATGATGAAGAATTGGCCTCCTTTCTTTCCCAAAGCAAGGGACATCGATGGGGGCATGGGTATTGCAGCGAGACCCATCATTGTTGCAAGGGAATTCATTGTCCCTTTTGGGGTGGTTGAACAAGATTCTAGATTTCTTCTACCTCCTTCTCTAATTATTCCTATATATTGTACAAGAGGGGGAAATTATAAGGGTTGGAAACTCTTTCTTTGCACCCTCCCTTCTTCATTGTAGGTGAATTCATGGAGTTTCAAAGCCTCCCATTAAAATTGCAATCCAATCTTGCCTCTTGGCCATTATAATGGACTATATCAATTGTTTGGAACAATAGTATAAGTATTTTGATGAGTTCAACCCTCACTTATGTTCATTGTATCTTCCTGATCTCGCATTATAGTCTTGGTTATATGTGCATGGTAGTTGTTTTGTGTTTGTATGGTTTTTGTTTATTGCAGAGCGATTGTTCATCATTCCTTTACTACATTACCTATATTAAATTAGGTTTAATTTCTTGTATCTCCTTACCCCTGTCCCCTTGGAATATTAGAGTAGGATTTAGAACAGACCCTCTACAATACGAATGTGTGCATGTGAACATATGGATAGGATACGACTTTCATCGAGAGAGTTTCCTTGATTCAAAAAGTCCCACACTTTGAGAGAAGCTCCATGTTATGCAATCACACTAAGAGTCTCAACCCATTGAGTTGCAGACTTCGGGGTGCTATTATTTTCACTAACAGGTACCCCCAATGGAGAAACACTAGGGTGAATAAATCCATTCTCCAACAACTCCTCTAGCTGAATATTGAGTTCCTAAAGATATGCATTTTTATCAAATAAGGCTCGTAGATACTAGCGTTTCTCATTATACTAGGTATATGATGAAATCCACCTCTCTACAAGGTCATAAATCAAGAATATTTCTAGAAACACATTTGTAAACTCCCTCAATACTGTATGCTCATCAAGAGGTGAATGCTCTAAAGTACTTGATCGATTATTGATTATGATTGAAATCATATGACATCCTTTGTGCATGCTCCACTTGATTTTCTTAGCCCATACATAAAAAAATAGGCCTATGTATCCTAGAGATAGCAATTGAGTTTCCAAGGTCATCCTGACACTCAATGATCTTCCCTCTACAATATACTTTGGCCTAATGAGACTCAAGCTAATCCATACCCAGAATAACCTCATATGAACCTAAGGGAAACACTTGAAGGTCTAAGGTAGTGGAGAATACTCCCAAATCGAGTATACAACTCTCCATGTAGGTATCCACTACAAGTTTGGCCCCAGAGGCCAACTTAACCTGCCAAATATCTAACTACCTAGCCCCCACTAGCTTACATTAGTCCACTAAAGAAGGTGATATAAATGAATCTGATTCTCTTCAATAAAAATAACTAAGATAGAAATACCACTGATAGTACATGTCATCTCCACAATTGTGGCTTGATGGTCATCCTAGAGTTTATCTACTATTGCGTAGACATGACGGGAACATCCTACGCCTAAAACTATTTTCTCGAGAGATATGATATCTTTGTCTATCAATGGTGGTGGGTTTTTATAGACAAATAAACACATAGTGATGAGGGGACCCACAAATAAAACATCCTCTGCACTCTCTTTATGAAGGGGTCCCTTCTATACTTTGATATACTAAACTTGCTTGGTCCAACCCTAGTAAACTACTAATTACATGTTGGTTGTACCTAGTAGGTATCATATCTCCTATCCCTACCCACACGAAAACCTCCTCGAACTCCACCTCTTTATATACTCGTGTCTACCTAGTCATTTGTTGTTGGTGTGCATGGTGTTGTCATTGTTCTGTGTGTGTGCAAGGAAGTCCTTGAGAATGATTTTAGAGGCATGAATCATACTCTAGGGGGCAATGTCGTACCCTATATCTCTCGATCCTGAAATAATTGCATCTTATCCTGAAACCTACCCATATTCTTGTCTTTGTTCTCGTGGGCCTTATTCTTGTTCTTCCCTTTTAGGTAGGTCTTCTCTATAACTTTCTCAACTATCAAAGGAGATAACATCCTGACAGCCCCATCTATATCTTCATTTAAGTCCCTGAATGAACATGTTGACTTGTAATTTCTCATCCTATAAATAATCCACATACTGCAAAAAATCTAGAATTTGGCTCTCGTATTGTTTAACTATGCTGAACCTATCATAAATCATGGAGCTCATCAATATTCTTCTGAAAAAAATTCTTAGAAATGTATTGGTCTCTAAATAAATCCTCAAACAGCTCCCAAGTCCCCATATCTCTAGTCGGATGGATATTTTTCTCTTAATTCCTCTACCATACGCTTGTTGTGTTACGAAGGAGTTGTATCACGAACCTATCCTTAACATTTCTCTCATATGAGTGGAATTCAAAGTAACTATCGAGGCTCGGGAGCCATTACTCAACCCCAAATCCATCCGAAGTGCCATTGTAATTAGGAGGTTGTAGATGAAGGAGATCCCTAACCATACTACGTGTGTCGCGATCCTAACATTGATGTCCCACCATCCTCTCAACCTGGTGAATTTGGGTGTCCTTCTTGAAATGGTCCCTTAATGATGTGAGAGTGGCTACGATGAAGTGAGAACACTCTTAAGGTGAACGGAAGGGCTACGTAACCTCTCCCTCTATGAGTATCATGTTGACATAACTATGAATGTTCATCCTCATCGGTGGTGTATCATCTCCTAGATTATCATCCTTTTCTATTGGATCTTGTTGTGGAGGGAGACGATGTTTTAAGACCCCCACCATCCTGTTTGTAGCACCTCTAATATATTTGGTCTAAAATCGGGGGCACATGGTTGGGGCGTAGGGGACCTACGTCCTAAATCCCTGACTAAACAAAATCTCAAACAACGTACATGCATCTTGTGTAAAACATGAAGGGGTAGGTTATAAGTTTGTACAAGGTAGTGGAAATGGTTTAAGTGGTCTACATTTATAGAGTTAACCATTTTAAATTTAAGGTTAAAATTACCAGCCGCTGGTGTACTAACTTGAGATTTCTTACTAAATGTAATGCCTCGTATTGGCACGTCAAAATGCAACCAAAACAACTAAATCCTAGAGAATTTTTTTTCTTTTAGAGCGTATTAAATTAATTTTAGCTTATTCATGTTAATCGTGTTAGCTTAAGGTACACCTTGGTGCATAATAATTTTATTTAATAACTTTATCAAACTCCATACTAACCTTTTATCATGCCCTAAAAGCATATAATTGTGTCCATACTTTTTGTAGTTTTTGTACTTTGAGAAAACTATTTATCAACCAAAACATGACCAAACACATATAAAATGACCAAAGATGCATTTTTAAAGGCTATAACAGGGCATCCGAATTTACCTAATTTTTAAAAATTTTATAATATTTTTTAATTATTTATTTACTAGTCGATTTTAAAATATTTATGGCCAAAGTGGGACACATTATGCTTTCCCCTAAGTAATTAAATCCATCCACTTAAACTATAACACTATTTTATTTTCTTAAAGATAAAATTTAACTTTTTCTTAAAATTATTCCCCACAAATTTAAAATCACATTAATTAAGTTTATGTCCACCCTCACCATTATGTTATTACCCCTAGGAACCCAATTAATTAATTCACCCCCATACCCCAATTAGTTCATAAAATCCCATAACGTAAAAAGGTGTGAGGGTGTATTTTGATCCTTAGATTCTTTCAATCCCCACCCTTTGATCTTAGGAATCCCAACAAGGATGTTTTTATATCTTTTTTTTTATCTTTTGGTAGCTTCATTTGCACAGGTTAAGGGAGAAGGCCATGGAGACCATATGGAGGCTATGGATTTTTTTTGTGTGTGTAGGTTTTGATGGAGGAGTATTTCCCCCATACTATACTTTTGTTTTTCTATCTTCTTGTAACTAGGGTTTTAAATCCCTATTTTGTAAACAAAACCATGGAGTTTTCTGGTTTGAACACACACACACACACACACACACACACACACACACACACACACACACACACACACACACACACATAACAAACTCGGATCTTAAACAAAAACTTTCATATTTTTATTTCCTTCACAGTGTGGCCAAGGCCCCAAAGAAATGGCCCAAGGGACAAGAAAGGGGTAGGGGGAGGAAAAAATTGGTGTGGGGAGTGTGGGGTTTCATGTGGCCAAGCCTCGCCACAACTTAACGCAAGAGGTTTTGGGGGACGTAGGTCATAGCTAGGTTGTGTTCGCCTCCCCACTCTAAATTTTATAACAAACCAAAAACCTTCCAGTGAGAACACTACATTTTCTATATGTGTGTGTGTGTGTGTGTAAATCTAGAATTGTACTTTTTATAAACACAAAAAAATAGTGTCTTCAAATACTTATGAGATCTTGTTTTTTTCCAAAAATGGTATATATACATATATGAGGGTTGTGTAATTCACTTAGGCATAATGTCGGGTTTTCAAGTATTTCACACAAAGTGATAAAAATATCTGATTTCCAAAGAAAACATATGTTTTCAAAATGGTAATTATGTTTTCAAAGGATAATATTTATTTCTAGGTTTGAATGCCTAAATATAAATAAGAAATAAAATATTACTACTAAGATGAGTTTATTACAATCACCCTAATTTCCATTTTCTTTTAAGAAAATGCACTTCATACATAAAGTAAAATAAAAGGGACAATAATTTCAAGTTATATATTTTTGAACTTTCAACCAAGATCAGCCCACTACTCCTTTAAATTATTAACAACAAACTTTTCATTTAACAATTACAAAATGAGATCTATGTATCTTTAAGGTGCCAAAAGAAGATAACTATTTTTAATTCTACTAGCTAAACATTAAAACATATTTTAAAAGAACATTTTTTTATATGACCTTCTCTTACAAGGGAAATGAACCACTTTAATAACATATGCTTAAGTACAAGACAAGAAATATGCATTTCGTAGTTTATTAACACACACAAGTAGAGCATTGATTGTTAAACACAAGGATCTATTAAGTTAGAACCTTTTTTGTAATACAACAAGAAAGACAAATAGGGAAAGACTAAAAAATTTAGTCAACTCAATTTTCTTCATTCTATCAAATCTTCTTTTCAAACATACAATTTAATGCAATCTTTTGATTCCATAATTGTAAGCCTTTCAAATAGATAAGAGGCATACCCATACTTTCCATGAACCGGTGTTTACAAAACATACACCAAAGTAATAATAGAAGTTTATTTCAACATGAAATAATCAAGGCTACAATATCCCAATACTTCCCTCTCAAAGAGAGGATCAAAGACAAAACCTTTCAAATATATACATTAAAGCTTCTTATCAAGGAAGGAGATAACTTAACAAATTATACAACATATTTAACTACAAGATACAACATACATCCCAAGATGGGAGACAATTAACAATTGTTACAACATCATTACAAGAGAATAATGAAATACAAGAGGGTATGCCTACCATAAACGGGGAAAAACAAGTCAATAACTTCATCTTTTCTTCTTCAAGCTCTAATTTCATATATTCCAAGTTTCCACTCCAAAATAGTTTCATAGCACAAGAAGAAAGGATCCGGTTACGTCCCAACCATATGGTATCATCACATGTCATCTCAAAAAAATTAGAGGACATGTTATCCTCCCTCCACGCCCATGGGAGAGAGTAAAAATCCTTAATAATTCACAAGTAGGATAAGGGTAATAAACATAAAAGGACAATTTTACAACATGCTCAACAATCAAATAAAAAATGCTTCCACTTGATGAAAAATCCATGTTTTTCCCAAAAGGGGAAGAGTAACAATAATCTCATAATAATCCAAAGTGTGAACCAACCATAGGAACACAATAATAATCTCCAAGTACCCTCCTTATCTCCCCATTAAAAAATTCACTCATTATCTCTCCAACACAATCAACAAGCATCCTCCTTGGAAGGCTTTTGAAACCATAAATGATTTCCTTGCCAAGAGTGGAGAAGGAAGTTCAAACCATATGAAAATCCATCTCCACATAAAACCATATGAAGGGTGAAATAAAATAAGAAAAACATGGCTTTCCCATCAAACAATGTTTTGTAAGAGGGTCTTCCTCCCTCTTCACAAACAACTCCAAAAATCCATCACAATAGCACAATCAAGGAGAAAAAGAAAAGAAATATAAATCCACAAACAATCCCATACAAACATACAAACAACAACACAATTGACACCATTTTTATTTTTAAATCACATTAAATTATCATAAGAAAAAAATGAAAGAAATATGTGGAGGCCTACCTCAACAAGCTATCACAAACTCAAATCAATCCAACACACTCCCAAGCTCCAAGGTCCACAAGCTCTCAAAAAAGTCTCCAACTACAAAAGCAAGAACGACCAAAAATTCCCAATCCCTCTCCATGAGGGAGTATAAAAATAATAAACAATTTACAATCCTCTCAAATGAGAGGGTGACATGTGGCACCCACCTCATCTCCCCATAAAAGATTAACAAAATCACAAAGATGATAAAAAAAAAAGCCCATTTTGGAGGTAATCTCCTAAATTACCCAAAATCTAAATAAATCCAACACCCTAAAACTTTTAAGAAACACAAAAACCAACCATCCTCATAATACGGTGATAAGTGAGGGTCAATTGGATGGATGCTCCCCTTTGGCCTTGAAAAGAGACCCCATACCCATAGGTAGGGTCCAAGGGGATCATTTCCATGAAAGGGGAACTCACAAAGTGAAAAGAGGTCCCAAAAATTTCCACATTTAACACAAATTATAGATTGAGCTAAATAGTACAAAGGTTGAGGTGGTAAGGCCTACTCAAAGGGTGATTATTAGCTCCCAACCTCCTAATATCGAAGTTAATTAATCCTAATTCACTTCTAACCCATGTCAGGACTATTAGGTCCCTAAACTAGTTTATCACAAGACTAAAAAAATCACAACAACATAATTACAATTAGGAATAACTTATGGTGTCCCAAACATGAACATGCTACAAACATACAAGGCTACACATAATCATGCAAATGAAGGTGGAACTACCCTAAAACCCACTTTACCATGTCCCCTGTAATATGCACACTCAATGAAAACATTAAACATACTTGTTCGAAAAATATCTTAATTAAATAATCTCAATAAATAAATCACTTTAGCTTTACCACAATTAATGTCAGTATGAAATGGCTAAATGATAATCATATACATACATATTAACTCAAGATATAATATCTATCTAAGCATTACATGACTACATAGTCATTACAAATAAAATTATCACCAAGTATACAAAAATGTATACACAAATCTATCACAGTATGAAATGAATCCAACTAACTGTTGATATCCAAAACTATACAATGCAAAAGCTAAGATAATGATACATATACTAGTTTGGCACTATGCACCCAAATCACCACAAGTGTCATCAAAAGAACCATAATAAGAACATATAGGATGTACCACCCACATATTACACACACAAATATAATGGTAATAATACAAGGATAATTTATTTTTTTCTTACATTACTCACTACACAACTCCACAAGACCCTAAGCAGATAAACTCAATAATGCATATGACACTTACAAAATTCATCGACTTACATAGACACATGCCAACACCATATAAATTTTGATGCCACATTTTCCCCAATGAGCGAACGATAGCAATGACCCAACAAAAAGAAAGGTACCCAAGGATTGACAAACCCAAAACACATTACCATGATTACATCTTAGTTATGATCAACATTCCAAGAACATTATTGTGAAAGTATAATTTTATTCTTTTTCCACCTAGAGATGCTTAAATTCATTTCACATTCAACTTAAAGTTTGACCATTTAATTTGGCTCTTTATCCCTTACAAAAATCTCCATAACTTACATAATTATTTTCCATATCTCAAATTTCATACAAAGTTCTTAATTCTCTCATTATTATGTTCATATTATGCTTCTCAAATGTTTATTCAATGTTATAATTTTACCCTTTCTACACAAGTGAATTTGACATGATGTCGAGAAAGAAATCTTAGGACCTAAGGGAGATTTAGATTCAAGATACTTGTTCCCATAAACATTCTTGATCATGGTATCTTTATTTCCTATCATAGTTAATATAGTTCAATAACTTGTTGAATCCATTCAACATTTCCACATCAATAAATTGTATTTAGATTTATATATATCTTTTGTTTTCTCAAAGTTTGATCTCACCAAGGAAATTTATATTCTTTTTAACACATGAAAATGTTTAATTAAATTATAAGGACTCCAAGAGTGACATTATTCCTAACCTCAAATATTGTTTTACTCTTATATGATTTACTCTTACATTGCACTATGGTCTCATTAATAGCATTATTTTATAACAAAAAGATTTATGGAAGTATTTTTCTAACATCTAGAAGAAGTACATGATTGAAAACTTTAGAACTACACATGAACCACAAGATTTGTTTTCAAAGTAAGATCCCATGTTTTTGCATTTCATGATTCTGCAAGAGAAATTTCTTTTATTCTTAATGTCATAAAAGGCATAACAAGGGATTATGGAACCAAGTTTTTAGTTTCCTGGTTTCTCTTAAGTCAACATCTTTCAAATCAATTTCATTTATAAGGAGTTACTTACCATTTTCTACCCATAAGGAATTCATTCGATGATGAAGAGAATTTCTAGATCTAACTTGGTAATCGACTAGGATACTAAGGAGGTGTTAGCTCTACTTACTCCATATCTTGCAGGGTTACACAACATAGTTGTTGCTTCAAACAAAGACTCTTAAGTTATAGAAATGAACTAATGAATATATTTCTTAGGTGTAGTACCATAAATTTTAGTTGTGAAGATTAATTATCTTTTAAGACGATAGCATTTTGTAAACTAATGTGGCTAGAATGAGAGGGAGGGTACAACAAGTTTAAACATTAACTTCATTAGATAATCCCATCTGCTAAAGGTTAATTTCAAGAGTAGTTGGTGATCTCTATCACCTAACATGTAAGTCGGACCTGAAGAGAATATATTCTTCTTACTACACACATGATAACCAATCCTGGAAGGGAACCACTTACTATAGATAACGTTTGATCAAGTCATTCTTAATTGATGGTTTCACGACGATGTCGCTAAATATACAGGCTATGGTAGTAACTCAACTAGGGTTCTTATTTAGTTAAGATATAAGGTGTCATTGAGCATACATGTTTAAGTTCATTCTAAGGTTTTAGTTTTCTATGCAAAAATAATAACACAAGAGGGTTAGTTATACACAAATTTTGTACTAGGGTTAACTAATTCACTTAGATTTCTTTATTGCATTTTCAAGGTAAAGAACACAACCCACCAATTAATTAATTGAATATTGCACACTAGAAATGCACTACAAGATATTACATTCAAATTCATTTAACATATTAAAATTTTTATATACACAAATATAAAAAAAAAGGTACCCATGATTAAATGTACATTTCCCAAGGCATTCCTAAAACTAGCATCTCATACATATTACCAAATTTCTAATATAAATTTCCGTAATATGACAATACATTACACATATATACATTTTTCAATAACCTATATAAATTAAAATAATAAACAATGGATTACACCACACCTTTTCGCCATCTCACTTCCACCCTGCAAAGCCATGTGAGCATGAAATCAACGATAAATCACTTGCAGGCATCACAATGAAATCTAGCATAATTAAAAAAAATAGTTTTTCATTTACATAATAAGACTAATAATTTTCATTCAAAATGTTAAGGTTAGAGACACATATTTTTTCATTTCATTTCACTTCATTTCTTAACCAAGGAGAGAGAAAAAATATAGAAGAGAGAGCAAAGAGAGAAACACTATTTTGTCAAAAGTTTGATTTCACATAACAGTCACACAATAGAGTTTCAAGAAGTTAATTACAAGTGTCAACAAGTTTCCACGATGGTTTGGAAACCCAGACAGGGGTCCTACAACTTTCTTTTTGCGTTTTCCTACTAGTTGCAAAAACATTCAATAAAGGCTTGGAGGTGAGGGAACCACTTTCAAATGTTTTCCTCTGATGACCAAACAAACCATGGGTAAGTTTCTATGTGTCCTCCTATACACCAAGAATTTATAGGAACTAATGGGATTCAAAACTAGCGAATGGTTTATGATTGGAAACCAATTTTTGAGGTCATCAGCCATCATAAGTGGTTTGGTTGGAAACAAGAAAAAAGTTAGCTCGAGAGATCAAAAAATAACCTCAAAACTAATGTTCGATGGATGAACATGTAACGAGAAATTTCCTACAAGTTTCCCTATATATAGATAATTCACCAGAGTTGACGGGACTGAGAACTAGGAAACGGTTTTCAAATGGTGACAAGTTTTGTTTTTGGATCCACTAGTCATAATTGATTAAGTTTTGACCTATTCAAACTACGATAGGAGGCTTGTAAAATGCCCTTTCCAAACTATCAAGAAGACTATTTTCCCCAAACTGAAGATTACAGGAGAGATTGTCTAGTAAAATTACTATAGGTTTGAGAAGGCATATAAGCATTTTTTTCGTCAAGGATTCAAACAACGAGCTGATATGAAATACAACTTTCGCAGCTTCCTACCACTGGAAAATGGTGTAGCAGGGCTCTATAAGAGCATAAACAATATCACAAATGTTCATTAGGGGTCGATCAAAGATTTAAATCAAACCTCACATAACAAGGTACACAAAGGAAGCTTAACCTTCCCTTTTCAGAGATACGAAGGTTACGTTTTACGAGTCTTTGAAAATCATAATTTATCTAATTAAACAACAAGATAGTCCACATATTTACCAGGAAGTCAATTTCAACTTGTCAATAAAACAATACTATAGTGATCTAGTTTGGTTAGGAAGTTTTCTAAATCACCTCAAAATGAGGGTTGAAGTTCATGGTTGACTACAAATGGTTATTTTGATTGCGTGAGTTACGATACAAAATTTTATTGTTTTACAACAATTTAATATAAAACAATTAAATATATGATAATCCTAAGCTTTTAAAATTATATTTCATTGCAAATGAAAAACTAAAGTACAATAATTATGAAAGATAAGGAGAGATGAACCATGCCTTCTTTAAGAAAAATTACAACATCGCATTTGATGGGACCCCACTTCCTTTGCATTTCACCGAACAATTCACGAGATTCACATAATATTCCACACTTTGCTAATGGTCTACAGACCACGAGAAGCTACAACATCAAACAACATTCCTCTAACCTTATCCATGTATGGAATGCACATATCATGGAATCCCCTCAATCTTTCGATCAAAATTCTTTCAGGCATTTTTTCAACATTTCACATGCCTTGTTCTTTCTTCCTTTTTTTTGTATGTGCATATCTAGCAGGAACTTGCAACTAAAACATTCGACAAAGTCTCATCCCCATAATTCTTTAGCGGATGCCAAAATCTTATTTCAAACCACTACTATTTTTACATTGGTTGTGTGGATGCTAAAAATGTGGATTTGATCAGGTTAGACACCTGTGGGTTGCATATGGTCAAATGAGCTGATTTAACAACCCATTTTGTGTATATCCCTGTAGATGTAAGGAGTCCATGAGTCCCTCATTTCATGCATTTAGTTGAATAGTGCTCATGCCAAAGTGCATGCTTCCACATTTTCATTTTGTCTGCAGCACTTCCAATTAAAACCTTTAATAAAAAAACTCTTATAACTTTATGCTTTGATGGATGATGTCCAAACCTAGTTTTAGAGCTCGCATTTTTTTCAAGAATTTAGGTAAGAGTACCCCGCTCCAAATCTCTTATTCTACATAGAAGTAAGGACGATGCATTCAAAAAATTTGTGGCATTTTGCTTTACACTAGTTGAAGCATTAGAAAAAGTTTTGGCTCCTTTTTAACAATCCATTGTGTGTGTATCCCGTAATCATTGCAGTCAAACACAAACATTTTATTAATAACAAAATTGTATAAATTTTCCACATAAAACCACTGACCAGATTCAAGATCATTCGATGGCACACAAATTAATATTTGAGTACGAAAAACCCTCTTAACTAGCGAGTTGAAATGACCTGAGATCTTTGTAGAAATAGAAATGTAAGAGCACATTACTAAGAAAAATAGAAAACATGTCTAAAGTGAAGAAGAATGAAAACAAGCTGGAGTATATCCAATGTCGTTCAAGTAACACATAGTAGATCTATCAATAACAAGCTCAAACCGAGCTCCCATGGCTGAGTTACAAAGGCCCAAATCAAGTTCAACCCAATGGAGCAGAGCTCGATATTCCTTTCAACAACCATGAGGTCATGTGAGTGAGTGAATCCAACTAGATCTGTGTTGAACCCCCTCTTCAAATACAAACATTAAACTTAAGTCTCGGTGAATGGATGATTGACCTAATAAAAATAACCAAACCGAGCTCGAGCTATGTTGAGGACTCCCATGACCAGAGATTAAATTCAAGAGATCGAATAAAGAACTTAATGAGAACGGGATTAAACAGAGGGTCTCTCACGGAGGAAGAGTGAAAGAGACAAAACTTGCCAGGACATAAGCGGAATAGCAAGGAAGGGCATTTTCCATGACTTAATAAATACGCCAAGTACTCAAAGGATGACCTGCATCACTCTATAATTCTTCCACCGCCTTATTCATTCTATCCAACCACCCTCATCACTCTTTCAACAACCCTTAATTAATTTCCCCAATTTTTTTTTTGAAAAATTCTATGGCAGGCACTACATTTCCCTCCCCTTAAAAGAGCATCATCCTCGATGCAACATAATGCCAAGGGAAGAAAAAGTGAAAAGTAATGAAGGAAGCTAATGATGACAAGTTCTATCTAGGGATAAGATATCTTTCATTAGAACACGATGACATGGAAGTCAAAGAAAGTTTAACAATTTCATAAACCCTTAATGTTTTGAGAAGATTGGTAGTTCTAGTTTACCTTATTACATAGTTAATATTTTCTTTTATAGTACTCCTTAATCTCAATCTCTTAATATTATTTGTTTAAAATTTCAATTGTCTTATGTTTCGTGGGTGCCCAACAGAACTAGCATCAAAATACCACACCAGGGCCAAACACAACACAATGACCCACGAGACATCTTGTAACATAATTTGATGATTGTATCACATCTCGAGAACTAAACCAAACCACTGAAAGAACATACATATCCCTCACAACATAGTACATGTCACACACACATGCACGACATAATAGTACTCATAACATAAGCATAATATAACAATAAAGAATTCCCAACAATACACATACAAAGGTTTCACACAACTTGCGATAATAATTGTCACTACATAGTATCAATATGTAAACAACATCATGCCAACAATGAGGAGTATCAATCCTTGACATCAAAAACACAAATGGACTCACTAGAGTACACATAAATCATAACACCAACTTCACGCACCTCTCAAAATATCACAAAACAACTCCATATACCTCTTGAAGCATCACAAAACAACTCCATATACCTCCGAAGCATCACAAAACATCTCCATATACCTCAAAGCATCATAAAAAACCACATACACCTCCCAAGCATTACAAAACAACTACATATACCTCCCAAGCATCACACAAAAACAACTCCATATACCTCCCAAGCACAATCACACACACACACACACACACACACACACACACACACAGTCACTTACACCACCACACAGTCTCTATTATGCCTCCCTCAAGCAATAAAATAAAGATAAATTTTCCTTTTCACTCCCCAAAAGAGGTCGGTCACCCTATGGCCCTAGGCACATAGAGTCCAGATACCTCTAACCCAAGTGACATAATAACTCATGGTTCAACAACCTACTAGTTATCTGTAACTCCTTTGGGGGTATACCATACTGAAGCAGGTCCATAGGTCCCACCACTCCATGGTGAATCCCATGACCCTATTCTAACACATTACGACATTAGAACTAGCATAACAATCCATATCAAATGCCAAGTGGCAACAATCCCAAGCCTTGGGCTAGGATATAAAAATTTAAACTTGACAAAATTTAAAACTAAGAAAAACAAATGGCTAATTAGCCATGGTTAGTGCAAAATCTGAATGTTAGTGCAACAACCAAATAAATGCCCAAAATATAAGAACATGTCAATCAAGAAAACTGTTGGTTCTAGCAAGAAAAGGGAAAGTGTTTAATTTATGAATAAAATACATTTATAGGAATAGCACATTATGATAACTATGTGGCCTTATACAACCACCAAGGGGGTATTCAATGACTTGTTGGCACTCAGAAACATCGAGCCTCGGCTCATAAAATATCATATAAATAATACAAATATAATCATCTTTATCTGAATCATCCCACCACCACTTCGACAAGGCTCAACATAGTCAAAATCACATAGGTTGAATCCATACGATAACCATATAGGAAAGAGAAAGGAGTAAAAGTCACCATCTACTAAGCCTAAGGTGTCGTGAAACACAATATACATGACACCCATTGAGAAAGTGTCACACATACCAAATGAACAAAAGTGGGTTTTCAGCCTATGTAAGGCTCCACTTCCTATCTCATACTTGGATCGAGTGACTAGTCAATGGTACACATTTCCTCACTCCAAACATACACCTTTTACCAATTTCCCTTAGGTTCGGTTAGTGTAGGGTTCACAACAAAATGCATAACTAACACAATGGTGATTCACACAAATTAAGCATAGCATCTTACGCATGGTATAAATAAAGGCTAAAACACAATCATTACTTTCATGGGTTATGATACATCACATTACCACATTCTGTACCCAAAGTGCAATCACTATACAATAGAGATCATACGCTCACCACATACCCCTAAATCACGACATGAACCATCACATATTACATGAATTATATGTATGAGGAACACAATGTCTAACTTTACAACATATAGTCAATTGCTATAATACAACATGGTGATGCACATGATTCCTCACAATATAGTGATGACATCACGATACAATCTAATTCACTTTACACCAATTTTGTCATGCAATACATCAATACACCTACGTATCACATAATGAAAAAATGCTCTAAGACTTCACAATCCCCAATAACATGCTTTTGTTGCACACAATAAGGAGGTACATCACATGTGAACTCTTCATAGAATCCATGAAAAGGAGAAAGAATACACTCTTCACAAGCACATCAACATGATTAAAAAATATGCACTAAGTGACATACACAACATGTGCATTCACAATTTCACAATTACGACATAGTTCACATCACACTTATATCACATTACTCTTCTAATATCCACCACCATCATGCAACACCATCACAATTCCAATCTACCCCAGAGGTTCGAAAGCACGAACCTCTGCTCTGATACCAAATGTAACACCCAGTACATATTACACACAAATACAACAGTAATAATATAAGGATAATTTTTTTGCTTACATTGCTCACTACACAACACCACAAGGCTCTAAGCAGAGAAACTCAACAACACATATGACACTTACAAAAGTCATCGACTCACATAGACACATGTCAACACCATATAAATGTTGATGCCACACTTTCCCCAATGAACAAATGCTAGCAATGACCCAACAACAAGAAAGGGACCCAAGGATTGACAAACCCAAAACACATTACCATGATTACATCTTAGTTATGATTAACATTCCAAGAACATTATTGTGCAAGTATAATTTTATCCTTTTTACACCTAGAGATGCTTAATTTATTTCACATTCAACTTACTGATTTGACCATTTAAGTTGGCTCTTTATCCCTTACGACAATCTCCATAACTTACATAATTATTTTCCATATTTCAAATTTCATACAAAGTTCTTAATTCTCTCATTCTTATGTTCATATTATGCTTCTCAAATGTTTATTCAATGTTATAATTTTACCCTTTCTACACAAGTGAGTTTGACGTGATGTCAAGAAAGAAATATTAGGACCTAATTGAGATTTAGATTCAAGATACATGTTCCCATAAAAATTCTTCGATCATGGTATATTTATTTCCCTATCATAGTTAATATATTTAATAACTTGTTGAATCCATTCAAAATTTCCACATCAAGAAATTGTATTTAGATTTATATATATCTTTTATTTTCATGAAGTTTGATCTCACCAAGGGAAATTTATATTCTTTTTAACACATAAAAATGTTTAATTAAATTATAAGGACTCCAAGAGTTACATTATTCCTAACCTCAAATATCGTTTTACTCTTATATGATTTACTCTTACATTGCACTATGGTCTCATTAATAACATTGTTTTATAACAAAAAGAGTTATGGAAGTATTTTTCTAACATCTAGAAGAAGTACATGATTGGAAACTTTAGAACTACACACAAACCACAAGATTTGTTTTCAAAGTAAGATCCCATGTTTTCACATTTCACGATTCTACAAGAGAAATTTCTTTTATTCTTAATGTCATAAAAGGCATAACAAGGGATTATGGAACCAAGTTTTCAGTTTCCTAGTTTCTCTTAAGTCAACATCTTTCAAATCAATTTCATTTGCAAGGAGTTACTTACCATTTTCTACCCACAAGGAATTCATTCGATGATGAAGAGAATTTCTAGATCTAACTTGGTAGTCAACTAGGATACTAAGGAGGTGTTAGCTCTACTTACTCCATATCTTGCAGGGTTACACAACATAGTTGTTGCTTTAAACAATGGCTCTTAAGTTATAGAAATGAACTAATGAATATATTTCTTAGGTGTAGTACCATAAATTTTAGTTGTGAAGATTAATTATCTTTTAAGACGATAGCATTTTGCAAACTAATGTGGCTAGAATGAGAGGGAGGGTACAACAAGTTTAAACATTAACTTCATTAGATAATCCCATCTGCATTAAAGGTTAATTTCAAGAGTAGTTGGTGATCTCTGTCACCTAACACGTAAGTTGGACTGAAGAGAATATATTCTTCTTACTACACACATGATAACCAATCTTGAAGGGAACCACTTACTATAGCTAATATTTGATCAATTCATTCTTAACTGATGGATTCACATCGATGCCGCTAAATATTCATGTTATGGTGGTAACTCAACTAGGGTTCTTATTTAGTTAAGATAGAAGGTGTCATCGAGCATACATGTTTAAGTTCATTCTAAGGTTTCAGTTTTCTATGTAAAAAGAATAACACAAGAGGGTTAGTTATACACAAATTTTGTACTAGGGTTGACTAATTCACTTAGATTTCTTTATTGCATTTTCAAGGTAAAGAACACAACACACCAATTAATTAATCGACTATTGCACACTGGAAATGCACTACAAGATATTACATTCAAATTCATTTAACATATCCAAATTTTTCCATATGCAAATCTAAATAAAAAAGGTACCCATGATTAAATGCACATTTCCCAAGGCATTCCTAAAACTAGCATCTCATACATATTACCAAATTTCAAATATAAATTTTTGTAACATGGCAATACATTACACATATATACATTTTTCAATAACCTATATAAATTACAATAATAAAAAATGGATTACACCACGCCTTTTCGCCATCTCACTTCCACCTTGCAAAGCCATGTGAGCATGAAATCAGTGATAAATCGTTGGCATGACATCCACCCAAATCTAGCATAATTAACATTTTTAGTTTTCATTTACATAATAACACTAATAATTTTCATTCAAAAGGAGAAGGTTAGAGACACATATTTATTTCATTTTAGTTCACTTTATTTCTTAACCAAGGAGAGAGAAAGAAATAGGGAAGAGAGAGAAAAATAGTATTTTTTCCAGAAGTTTGATTTCACATAATAGTCATACAGTAGATTTTCAAGAAGTCAGTTACACGTTTCAACAAGTTTCCACAAAGGTTCGTGACCCGACGAAGTCCTACAACTTTCTTTTTATGTTTTCCTACTAGTTGCAAAAACGTTCAACAAAGGCTCGGAGGTAAGGGAACCAATTTCAAACATTTTCCTCTGATGACCAAAAAAACCATGGTTAAGTTTCTATGTGTCCTCCTATACACCAAGAATTTATAGGAACTAACGGTATGCAAAACTGGTGAATGGTTTACGATTGGCGTCGATTTTTCGAGGTCATCAGTCGTAATTGGCCTAGTTGGAAATGATCAAAATTTAGCTCAAGGGCTCAAAAAATAACCTCCAAAACTAACATTCGATGGAAAAACGTGCAATGAGTAATTTCCTATGAGTTTCCCTATATGTGGAGAATTAAAGAGTTGCGGGGTGAGAACTAGCAAACGGTTTTCAAACGGTGACATGTTTTGTTTTTAGATCCACCTATTGTAATTGGTTGCTTAACGTTTTTACCTAGTCAAACTACGACTAATTAAACAAGGAGAGGCATGTAAAATGCCCTTATCAAACTATCAAGAAGAGTGTTTTCCCCAAACTGAAGGTTATAGGAAATTGTCTAATAAAAATACTAGAGGTTTGTAAAGATGGATAAGAATTCCGAAAGTGTCCAAGATTCAAATGGTGAGCCAATACGAAATCCAACTTTCCAAATTAACGACTTCCTACCCACTAACATTAAAAATGGTGTAGTATTGAATGCACTATAAGGGCATCATCAAAAGATCACAAATGTTCATTTGGGGTCGATCCAAAGATTGAAATGACACCTCACATAACAAGGTACATGAAGAAAGCTTAACGTCCCCCTTTTGAGTTACGAAGGTTACTTTGTGAGTCTTTAGAAATCGTAATTTATCTAATTAAACAAGGAGATGGTCCACATATTTACGAGGAAGTCAACTTGACTTGTCGATAAAACAATATTGTACTAGTCTACTTTGGCAATACTAGAAGTTTTCTAAATCACATCAAAATGAGGTTAAAGTTCATGGTTGACTACATTGTAAAAGGTTATTTTGATTGCATTGAGTTACGATACGAAATTTTATTATTTGGCAACAAGACAATATAAAACAATTAAATGTATGATAATGTTAAGCTTTTAAAATTATATTTCGTTGCAAATGAAAAACTAAAGTACTAGACTTATGAAAGATAAGGAGAGATGAACCATGTCTTCTTTAAGCAGAATCAAAACATCACATTTGATTGCACCCTGCTTCCTTTGCATTTCATGAAATAGTCTACGGGATTCACATAATCTTCCGCACTTTGTTAAGTGTCTACTAGACCATGAGAAGCTATAACATTAAACAACGTTCTTCTAACCTTATCTGTGTATTGAATGCACATATCCTAGAATCCCCTCAATCATCGATCACAATTCTTTCAGGAATTTTGTCAACATTTCACATGCCTTGTTCTTTCTTCCTTTTTTTTTTTTTTGTGTGTGCATATCTAGCAAGAACTTGCAACTAAAACATTTGACAAAGTCTCATCCCCATAATGCTTTAGCGGATGCCCAAATCTTATTTCAAACCACTACTATTTTGGCACTTGTTGTGTGGATGGTAACAAATGTGGAGTTGATCAGGTTGGACACTTGTGGGTTGCATATGGTTAAACGAGCTGATTTACCAACCGATTTTGTGTGCATGCTACTTTATTGGTCGTTGCAAGAAGTCCATGAGTCCCTCATTTCATGCAATTAGTTAAAAGCAGTTCTCATGCCAAGAGGCATGCTTCCACATTTGCATGCCTATCTACGAGTGCTTCAACTAAAATCTTACAAAAAAAAATCCTATAACTTTAATGCTTTGATGGGCGTCCAAACCCGGTTTTAGAGCCACCTAAAAGCCTCCAATGCAAAACACAATACCCCTAACAACTCTTATGCCTCCCTCAAGTACCCTTATCCCTCATTCTCCTCAACTCTTATGGCTCCTTCAAAGTAAAAATTTCGTACCCATTCCCAACAAGAGCAATGAAACAAAATTCAAACACAACATATGTAATTTCATTCATATAACAAAAAGAAGAAAAACATATCATTACAGAAAAGTGTTTCTTTTAGGAATTTAGGTAATAGTACCCTTCTCTCCAACTCTCTTATTCTACACGAAGCAAGGAGGATGCCAAAAAAATTGTGGCATTTGGCTTTACACCAGTCGAAGCATTAGCAAAAGCTCAATGCCTTTTTAACAATCCATTGTGTGCTTATCCTATAATCGTTGCAGTCCACATAGACATTTTAATAATAAAAAAATCATATAAATTTTCCACATAAAACCACTGACCCGATTCAAGATCATTCGATGGCACACAATTTAATATTTGGTGTGAAATACCCTCTTAATTGGCGAGTTGAAATGACCGAGATCTTTGTAGATGCATAAATGTAAAGAGCACATCTTTTTCTTTAGAGAAAAAATAAACACAATGAGCTAAAGGAGAATGAACACAAGCTGGGGTATATCCAACGTTGTTCTGAGTAACACAGAGTAGATCTATCTATAACGAGCTCAAACCGAGCTCCCATGGCTGAGTTACAAATGCCCAAATCAAGTTCAACGCAATGGAGCAGAGATCGATAGTCCTTTCAACAACCACGAGGTCATGTGAGTGAGTGAGTGAGTGAGTGAGTGAGAGACTCTAACTAGATATACAAACAACAAACTTAAGTCTCACTCAATGAATGGACGATCAACTTGGTAAACAACCACCAAATCGAGCTATAGCGACATTGAGGACTTCCATGACTCAAAGATTAAAGGAAAGAGATCAAACCAAGAACATATGAGAATGAGAAAATAGAGGGTCTCTCACGGAGGAAGAGTGAAAGAGTTAAAACTTGCTAGGACATAAGCAGAATAACAAGGAAGGGCATTTTCCATGACTTAATAAATACACCAACTACTCAAAGGATGGTCTGCAACACTCCATAATTCTTCCACCGCCTCCTTCATTCTACCCAACCACCCTCATCACTCTTCCAACAACTCCTAATTAATTTCCCCAACATTTTTTTTTGAAAATTCTATGGCAGGCACTACATAAGATCCAAATGGTTGTAAAATCTATGTCCATCATCGAATAAAGGTAATGAGTCGGAAAAGAACTATTGCAAGAAGAGGTGGGCACTCTGATCGTGTGTAAACTACCAAAATAGTAGTGGGTCTATTGTTGTTTATAGATCAATTTCCTACCTATGGTATTTAATTGGTTTGGATTCTTCACCATTTTAATTTTTGTAGAAAACATTCTTCACATTTTCCAAATGAAACTTTATGCTCCACGACTTGTTCTTCTTTCAAATAATGACTTTCCAAATAATTAATTTTTATAAATGTAAGTTAATCCTCCATTGTTGTGCATGTTTCACAAGTGGAAAAGTGGATTATATCGGAGAATAATTTAAGCTTTATTATCACTCAATTATTTTATTTTTATTTTTGAAATAAATACCCTTTACTCCCTAGCATTTTCTCGACTCTACACTTCTCCTACCTCAATCCCCTTCTTCACCGCTCCTAAATCTAGTAAATTGTTTCACTTCTTCTACGTATCCGTTAGGTATCTTCATTCAACCTCTTATGTGCGATTGATAGATCCATATCTTAGCCAAAAACAACTTAAAAAGACATTGTCACTATTTATTTGAGACAAACATTGTCTCTTTTTAATGCCGCCTTTAAACATACATATATGTATTCATATATATGCATGTACATGTGTGTGTGTGTGTGTGTGTAATATGCATATTTTTGTATATGTGTGTGTATGTATGTACACACACACACACACACACACACACACATATATATATATATATATACTTACAGGACACATAAATATGTACATATATGTATTCTTTATTTTGTTATAGTTTACGTATATATTTTATCCTGAAAAGTCTCCAATACACCTATATTTACTAACATGGTGTTTACTAAAATCTTTCTTGATAAAAAAAAAAATTAAAAAACAATTAATTGAATTACAATCATCCACAATTCAAAATTTAAATTTCATAACCATTTACATGTTTTTTTTTTTTTTTTTTATGTAATTTCTAAAAAGAGTGTTATATTTCAATCTTCTTTCACAAAATTATTAAATATTAAATATGACTTCATTTTTAGAATAAATAATCGTGATGTGCATATTATTTTTGTTAGAGAACATACCAACATATTGATAGTAGATACACTGGAAAGAAATCTCTTTTGGCTTAAAAATCTTTTAGGCTTAGTTTGGTCCTTGGGTGTAACTCGATTTCTTATTTTGTTTCCCATTGAGAATTGAAGCTTGATTAAAAAATAAAATTAAACTAACTAATTCACTCCTGTTGTTATTATTATTGTTACATACTAATTACAACGTTCCCTCTTCGAAACAATGACCAGCCAAACAAAAAGGGAATAAATATGAGAATGTAAACCGGCCTTGCTTTTGAATTCAAATATGACGATGATGGCCATGATTTATCTTGTTTAATCAACGCAATCGTCATGGAGCAGATGGTCCAAGAAAAATACATTACTAAAATATGGTCTCTGCAAGCCTGTACAAAGATTTGCCATTTTTTTAGCTCAAAATATTATTCCATTGTTTTGATGGATTGTTTTTTGGTATATACTTTCTATATGAAAACTGCCATCTTAATCACATTTAAATTTTTATTTTGTACTCTAAATTTTAACATTACTTACTTAAAAAATAATAATATCACCATATCATTTTAAAAATAAATGTAATTCACCGATGATAAGAATTCTGATTTAAAATATTTGAAAGATACAATTTTGAAAGTCAACAATAATGTTAAATGGTTATCGCATATATTAAATAACATTATAGAATAGGGCGTATATAGTTCTATGTCTTTTGTAAGTTTGCAATCTCATATGGAGATTCTGAATATTTGTTAATATATTATTTATATGTTATAAACAATAACTTATGTATTATGTACGCTAAAGACCTGAAACCTCGCCTAAGACTCGGAGACACGAATTAATATATTCTGCGAACATGCAGATGCGTTAACCGCAACTGGAGAAATTTCATTGAATGCTGTTCTTAAGAGCAATTAGTCGTTGTCTTGGCGATGGAAGTTATTAATGGGAATTTCAGTGAATTTTGCTTGTCGGCTTCATTACAACTATTTAATGGCGGAATAAACCATGAAAATTGAAGCTAGAATTTATTGGTGTTATTAGTTGTATGTGTTAGGCACATTGAGAAGGATCTTGTGCAGGGCGAACTAAGGTTTCGAGCACGCTAGGCAGTACTTAAGTGTACGCCTTCCCTCCGGCTTGGGACCAGGAACTCAACTAAATACTTGTTGATGCTATAAATTATAATCAAATTCTCAATACTATTCCAGAAGTGAAATAAAATAAATGCAATAATTTACATCATAAGAACAATTAAATCAAAATGTAATAATATAATTGATGCAATTGAGAACAAAATTACTGCAACATCAAATTTAAGAAGCTAGAGCAGTTGGGGGATCACTCAACTTTATGTTCTTCCCACTGAGACGAATGACGATCAGAAGATCTGGTGTTGATTTAAAAGGAACTTTAGGCTTTGGAGTTTGGAGATAGATCTGATGCAAGCTCCTGTTGAATTTTGAAATCTTCCTCCCACTTTGGCGGTCAAACTGAAGTCTGAAATTTGAATTATTCTTTTCTATTTAGTATATGGCACCGGGCATTGTAATTTGTAAAGACTAAACTTGTTACTTAAAGAGTTCTGAGTTGAGTTAGAGTAATAAGTATAAACCATGTTATTGTTGTACGATTAAATGGAAAATTGGCAATGAATTATGACAGCCAAGGTCCAACAGGTTGTAGACGTTAGACCTTACCAAGTTACAAGATCTAGTTTTAATACCTGATAAACTCTATAGACTAGAATGCGGACAGTGGGCACCAAGTTACTTTCACATCGTCGGCATCACATGTAACACATTCCCTTCACACTTTACACACAGTCACACTTCCTTCATGAAACCACAAATCACCTTCTGCTTGCTGGTAAGGCCCTAAGCCTTAATGGCTCTGTTTTCAATATTGCATAGCTATGCGGTGTGCATGTGGTTGTCTTTATATGGATTCTAAATTGTATGTTGTGTATTTGATTGAATTTAACAAAGAAGTTCTTCTCGAATTGCGATGTATTGTTTTATAATTTAGTTGAGAAACATCCGTCCCTCTATTCGAATGGCAATTTGTCCCTCTATTGGATGTAATGTAGAGTAGTGCGAAATGAAAAGCATGTGTTGTGAATTTATGTGAGAATGATGAATTCTGATTCTTGAAGCAGTAATGGAAATGTCATTAATAAATGATCCCACAACTATAATACTATTGGGCAATGGCGTCGGTTCGGTAGTTGGGGCCGTGTTAAGCTGTTAATATTAAATTTTTTTAGAAAACATTAACCAAAGCGATTGTCGACTTGAAGTTTTTTTGGAAAATATTGCGCCCTCCCCATTGTGCGCCCTAGGCAACTTCCCGGGTTGCCTAGGATAAGAAGAAGCGCCTTGATCCTGTGAGTGGTCTATATCTTAGAATATTCTTTAAAGAGTGGGATTACGAATAGGGAAATATAAGCTGTGGCAGCAGTGTACGGTTTGAAATGAATAGTTAAATCTCAAACACGGAAATCAATATAAACCGAATTAGAGATATAAATTAGTGTATGTATGATTGGTGGTCAACAACCAATGTGTTGTTTACCACTTTGTGGAGTGGATTTATCATTGATTGCTTGACCAGTCAACCTTACAAACATATGTAAAATTTATACTAAGGGACATTATCGATAAATGTCACTCCTTAAAATCAAATAAAATATGAAGTCAAGTCGAGAAGAAAAAGAATAATCAACTTTGTTCTTGTATGAGCTGTTCCTACTCATTCCTTAAGCAATAGCACTGAAGGTCACCAGTCAATAATAATATGTTAACAAGAAGTTGCTGACGACTTAAGAAATTCCCACGAAGCACTGCTTTTTTATTTAAAGAAGGCATAAAAATATCGATTATGAGTGTTATAAAAGAAAAGACAATATATTATTTTCCCATATTGCGCTTCTTTTCTTCCTCGACATTCTGTTAGTTTCGTATATCTTGTGAGAGTTCACTGGACTAAAGCCGTTTAAATGGGTATCCATTTCCGCGTAGTCCTTTACATTGCAGTCAATATATTCCTGGTGCAAACCGTATGCGGGAATTTCAGTTTTCCCAGTTTCGATCAAGCGTATAATGAGCGTTTCATGTTCAACAATTCCAACATAGTTCGAGGAGCATTGCAGGTCACAGCGGAAACGCTAAATCCAGATCCCAAATATTCCATTGCAAATAGTTCGGGAAGAGTTATATACAAGACGCCATACAGATTATGGAGAAAAGATCGAGCAGCATCATTCAACGTCACCTTTGTTATGAATATTAGAGGAATGAACAACGGAACAGGCGGGGAGGGCATGGCTTTTTTCATATCTTCGAAAAAAGATATCAAAGACATACCTGCTGAGAGCCACGGGAAGTGGATGGGGCTCTTCAACTCATCCATTAACGGACTCCAGAGTAACGAGATGGTAGCTGTGGAATTCGATACGATGAAGAACGACGGCACAAATGATCCGGACGGAAACCACGTCGGCATCAATGTTAATAACGTGAATTCCACCAGATTTCAATCTCTCAACGATTCGGGGATTAATCTAAAAGGCGGCGACAACATCACGGCGTGGATTCAGTACAACGGCGTTCAGCAACAATTCAATGTTTATGTTTCAAATACGGCGGATTTCAATATGCCCCTTCGTCCTGTACTCTCTGATACTGTAAATCTGTCCGGTGTTCTCGATTCTGAAATCTATTTCGGTTTCTCCGCTTCCACCGGCGTGAGCACCGAGCTTAACTGTATTCTTTCATGGAGTCTCTCGATCGAAGACATGACGTCGCCGTCCAACCAGACATTACTCGTGGTGCTTTGTTCTGTAGCGGCTATTTTAGTCGTTGCAGCAGCCGTCATCATAATGGTATGGTATACGAAGCGTCGCAAGTCTCGGGTTAAGATCGAAGAAATAGCCGGCGCACTTCAGAACCTGCCGGGGCAACCAAGGGAGTTTAAGTACAAAGATCTGAAGAAGGCGACGCGCAATTTTAGTGCCGAGTCGCAGCTCGGGAGCGGCGCGTTCGGATCTGTTTACAAAGCAATCCTCTCCAAGGAAAAACCAGCCGTCGCCGTGAAGCGGATGTTCAAGGACTCCAATCAAGGGAAAGGCGAATTCGTTTCGGAGATCAGCATAATAAACCGGCTCCGCCATCGAAACCTGGTTCCACTGCTCGGTTGGTGTCACGACAGTGGGCAGCTGATGATGGTGTACGAGTACATGCCTAACGGCAGCCTGGAGAAGCATATATATCGAGGCTTTCTGGATTGGGAGCAGAGATACAAAATCGTCTCAGGCGTGGCCTCCGCGCTGGTTTACCTTCACGAGGAATGCGAGCAGCAGGTGATCCACCGCGACCTCAAAGCCAGCAATGTTATGCTCGATTCCAACTACGAAGCCCGTCTCGGCGACTTCGGCCTCGCTCGTTTGATCGAGCACAACGGAAGTCGTACAGGCCGACGGATGTAGCGGGAACCATGGGTTACATTGCTCCTGAGTGTTTTCATATGGGCAGAGCAACCGTCGAGTCGGATGTGTTTGGTTTCGGTGCGGTGACTCTGGAAGTGGTTTGCGGAAGACCCCCAAATTTGGACGAGAGGAGCCCGATTTGGTTGGATGGGTGTGGAAATTGTATCGAGAGGGGAAGCTCATGGAGGCAGCTGACAGTCGTATGCCTGCATGTTCAGTTAACGAAGAGGACATAAGGTGTTTGGTTATGGTGGGATTGGCCTGCTCAAATCCAAATCCTGGAGACCGGCCAACCATGCGGCAGGTGAAGCAGATACTGTGCAAGGACATGCCCCCTCCTCCCGTGCCTCCCTTCAGACCTCCGTTTATTTGGACTCATCCCGTCTCTGATGATAGCAGTTTCTCTCATGCTTCAATTTCCACACAGAATGGCTCACAGATAAATTCTTTTGCGCTCACTGGTATTACTACAGAGAATGGTTCCAAAAATAATTCCTTGGCGCTCAGTAGTATTTCTACAGAGAGTGGCTCAATGAGAAATTCCTTGGCACTCGGTTCAGAGAATGGATCATTAGTTAAATCTTTAATACACGGTGCAGGAAGTAAGAGGCTCGCGCAGGAAGTTCGGCGCAATCAGAAGAGGATGTCTTACGATTTCGATTCATGAAATTAGAGATTGTGTATAAATTCCTAGTTTCTTGGAAGCACCAGTTTCCAATGTACAAAGAAATCGCGTTCAGCGTCTTTGTATTTATTTGTGTTCGATCTGTATTTTATCATGTAAGAAACCTTCTTTGTAGTTATTTATGTGGGGTCTGAATTTTATGATGTTATCTTAGGATGTTATTTTTATTATCAATAGCTTTCGTCTTTATTTAATTTTTTAATTTGAAATTGCGGGGATTAGTTTTATAGAGTTTAGTTGTTAAGGATTGAGAGGTTTAATTTCTATTAAACTCACCGGAGCATGATTTTATCGTTTATGTATTATAGGCGAGATATCATCTTTTTATACAATATTATATCCATTATTGAAATATAATCTATTCAATTTCCATCACCAAAATCCCCTACCATAACTAATATTAGATATTTATTATTAAACAATTTCATAACCAAAATCCCACACACACTTAAATTTTGTCATTTAGTATTAGTTAACAATTCCTTGTTTTCGGTGGATTAACATAATCCATAGTGTTTATCATAAATTCAATTCACTATTATATTTATTTATGCTTTGACATTAATGGTACCATGATATTTGTTACACAACTTTGATGCTCGGTATATTTGAAGGTTATTATTGGCTCTTATTTTTTTATTATTGGTAAATATTTATTTGAAAAGGACTATACCTTATATCTGACTTAAAGGCTCAAAAGCCAAATTTTACAACTTGACCAAAACAAGAAAAGATCAATATCAAGATTTAACATGAAAACCAAGGAGCGAGAAAATAGTTAGGTCGGCAACAAACTACCCTTAGTCACAACATACATCTCATTCCATGACCGAAATGGTATTGAATTTTAGTTTGTTATGTCCTTTCTTTCTTCGTTCCACCACCGCCCAATCACGTTACCATCTTCTATGAAGATCGGAAGAACAACTTCAAGATTCGTGATAGGAGTGTGGCCCTCAACTAGGAGCAATCGGACATAATTCTTCATAGCTATAGCATCAACCCTGCGGGGTAGGAGAAACTGCCGTATCTTAGCGAAATAGGGTAAGTGTCTACCTTTTAGGGTTTTGATGAATCCACGACTAGTTACGAATAGGGGCTAACCGTCAAATGATCTGGCAGAGAGTCCTTCCACGAAACAGGTTTTTCCTTGCGTTTGGAATGTTCACATTTAATGTAGCCAAGTTCTAAACAAACTTGATATCTGCAAATAATATGAACTCTAAAAGAAAATAGATCTCCTTCTTCATTATTGAATAATCAATTACAATGTTTCCTAAATACGAAAAACAACTCCCAACTCGTGTTGCCAAGCAAACCCTAACTAAATTTGACTAAATCTACTCTAGGTGGCAAAATTTAGTATTTTTAGTAAGCTTACTAGAACCTGCTTATTCTTAGTAAGTTTGCATGCTTATTAAATACGAGCACGAGATATTGCCACACATCTTCTAAAATCCTAAATTAGAGGAATTTCCAACTTTATAACTCATAATGCAAGTAATAGACTAAAATTAACTAATGCCCAAAAATACAAAAAAACCGAACTACAACTTAAATCCTAATTTTCAGCCTCAAGATGGCAGATTTAGGGCCCAAAAATGTGCGAAACTTTCCCCAATTAGTAAGGCGGGTTTACAGTGCGTTCCTCTCAACGAAACATGTGGTTTAAAAAAATGACTCAAATTGACACCGGGAGCTCAAGTTATGACCTTGTCAAGTTCCTTCTAATATTGGCGCATCAACATTCATCCAGTAAGATGCCCCGTTTGAATTCATATTTGGGCATCGAAAGCTAAACCCTCATAATAAACTCTCTACACCCACTTTCTATCACCTATTCGTAGGTGAATCTCTACTGGAAGGGCTTGAGAGGTGTCAATATCAACAAAAATTCTAGCATAAGTTGTATGTGTTTGATGGGATGTTTTATCATCAACTTTCACAGAAGATCCTAGGGTATCTCCTATAGCAATAAGGCAGGATCTATTCCAAAGCTGCAATGGAAGTCCTGACAAGCGAATCCAGACAGGGTAGGTATCAAAGGAGTCTTTTAGGGGGTCAAAAGATAGATACCATGGCTTGAACATGAGTCCATGTTTTCCCCAAACCCAATATTGGTTAAAAATTAAATTCTTGTCCTCGGGGTTTCAAAAACAACAATAAAATAGGCTTTAGCATAGGGGTAAAGTTCAATCTTACCCTTAATCTTTTCCCTCCATCTTTGTGAAATCCAATCATGGAGCTGAGAGAGCTTAGGCCAAAACTTGTGAAACCTGCAAATGAGTCCAAGCTGGGATAAATTTTCCTCCTCCTTGAGGACATTTTGTAGTAGATCCTCTTCTATCTTCAACATGGGAGTCTTCTGTGATGGTTTTAATAGCTTGTCAACATTTCTAGCATTCTCCTTCTATTTGGAGACTGTTACAACATAGGATTTGTACCGATTATTGGGTCTTATTACGTTGAAGGTGTATACGCAGTTAGAATGTATATGAGTGGAGGCCTGCTAAGACTGAAACATTTCAGTAAATCAATGGTGTAGAGGAAGTTTCAGGACATGCATTGAAATCCTATGGTTATGTTGGTGCCTTAAACTTACCGCAAGTTTGGAATCTGTATATTGTTGGCTGGATTGTCACACTTCAACCCACATCTGCCATACGACTACCATCGTGTACCGTAAGAATGGTGTTGTAAAGGTTACAGTGCACATGGCATAGGTGCTCAGAAGCAGAAGAAGCAAAATCAATACATGAAGACATTATGCATAAATGGATAACCTTCTAATCCTCAATCTTATTCTTCTTCTGTATATAATAAACAAAACAGTGGTAGGCAGCAGTTTCCTCTCAGAGACAATTGATATTCCACAGGAAGAGGCATTTTCGCGGGCGCACCATTGATAAAATTGTGTAGAACATTCAACAAACCCATGTACTGAGATTCAAACCCCTGCTTAGTCATATTAGAAAAAGGTGTTATCCCATGGTGGGAAGAAGTATTCAATGCCTAGTTATACCTAATTCTCATTAAATTCTTCTAAAGAATTATTATCCTGCGATGGTATTCTTTTACTCTATAATACACCTTTCCGTGTTCGCTTAGAATTTTTGAAGAGAAGCTTCAAATTTGATGTATTCTTTTTAGGAATTTGATCGGTGACATGAGGGATGAAAATGATGTATGACACCGTGCAATGAAATAATAGGGAGGATAACATAAATAACAATAGACATTTGAAATTTCAAATTTCCATCTAACACAAGTGTAAAAATAAAAGAGCAGTTCATGTTTTTCTCAATCAGGAGGAAGGCTTCTGTGATTTAAGACGAGAAAGTGTCATTCTACATTGATAAAAGAAAGGGATTTTTCATTACAGATGGCAGGTAGAACAAATATCGGTAATGCGCAAAGTCATGGTGATCGTGAAGCTGACACATTGTATACAACCACCTTGAAATGTTATGTGGTTAGTCCATGCATTGCATGCTATAGAAAATTGGGTGTAATTTTTTATTATTCTTTTTAATTTTCTTATATTGTTTTTATGTGATTTTTATTTTTATTTTTTGGGAATATCTTTGTTTGTAATCTTCGAGAGTAATATCTAATTTTTATTGTTCGTCTAGATTAAAATGAGTTACTTAATTTGAATATTTTAATTTAAAGTACTCAACTAATTACGAATTTAATTAATTAGATTTGGATTGTATCAAGTTAAACATTTGTTATTATATTATGATTATAAGTTAAAGAAATTGTTATACAAATTTATTAGAAATAAGTATTTTTACACAAAATTAATTCTCAAAATAATATTAACAAGAGGGAAACCACTTCGTTCTAATAGGCCATATCGTCACATCCATAAATGATCTCTGCAGGATTTGATTCATCATCCACGTCGTAGCATGAATGTTGTGTCATTCCATATGAAGAAAACATTTTGCATTCATCAATGACTTGTTTCCTTGTCAAAAAAAATTTAGATGCGTCACCTTCAACATCGTGGTGGCAGGATTGGGAGAGCATGATCCCCAATAGATCGTCACCATATCTCTTCTTCTCCTCCACATGGTACTCGCCAACACATGATTCTATAATATCTTCAATAGAATTCTCAACCTCAACTTTAAGCCTTCGATCTTTCATTTAAGTGACACAAGGAAGAACCTGCATCACTAGTCACATAGTTGAAAATCAATGACCTTCATTATATTAATTTCAAAAACAATTTCCTTCCATAGATTTTGAAAACTGGTTTTGACATCTTAGTTCCTCAGGTTGGATTGTGTGGAGATAAAAGACAAAGTTTGAAACCACCTTTGTATAAAACATGCGGTTGATAAACTAAGAGGATTAGAGAGGGTGGTAGTTGATCCACTTCCATAAATGGTCGAACATAGATTATTTTGTATAATGACGCCTCAACATAGTTATAGATGCAAAATGCAAAACATAAATTTGTAGCTACATTTCTACGCAGAATTTAATGATGAACTAATTTGTTGAAAATTATATTTTTCATTTGTTGTTATTATGACCGATCTTTTACTTGTTGTCTGCAACCATTGATATCATCTAGACTACGATGAGAGCTTAGAAGGATTTTAAGATGATCAAATAACTTCATCCCACTCTCCAAGTTGTTGCCAAATTTTTTCCAAGCAATCATATTTCAAGTGAGACTACTGAGATTTGCGTTTACCTCTACTTCAAAGAATCCTCCTCCTTAATTAGCCATTCCTATACATCTATCACTTATTTCTAATATATAACCCACAATATGTCACACTTGGTTCTATAAAATCCAAGTGTAGGGTATAAATAGCCAATTCCAAATATATGACGTGAAAACGAGAAATTTGGATGGAAGAGGAGAAACATTGATCCTTTTTGGAGTGAAATTTGAAGCTATAAACCCCTCTCATCATCCCAATCCTCCTCGTTGTCAGTATGAGTCATTTTCCTATGAAGTTATGTGTACCCCTCTTTGTTGCAAATGAGACATTCCATAATTGAGATTGTATTCGTGTAGCGCCCCAAAAATACCAACACAAGGACAACGCAGTGAAATACATGATACCTTTTTTTTGACTTGCTTTGACACAACACAACAAAACATGTCATCACAAGGTTACAACCAACACTAGGAACCACTTGTTACGGGGGATACCACAAGGTCAGCATGGAAACGTTCACACCTATCAAGGACAATGTACTCTTCTTTTGACAAGACAACATGGAAGTCCAATCCACATGACACACTCACAGCTAGGGCATCCCATGAGAAATTTCTTGTTAAATTTTCTTGTTTACTAAAGTGTCTCTTAATTCTTAACTTACGTTCTTATAAAATTTCATGTAATGATTCACACTTTCACAAGAGGAGAACTTATTTATTTTCAACGGTTGACTAAATAGCTTAAGGCCAGGCTTTCTATACTAAGATCATCAATTTTATGTCCAAAGCTTTTTATTCATTTGATTTTAGAACATTTTCCATTTCTTACAAGGTTAATTAATCTATTCAAGCCACTAACACAAGTTCCACACCTCTGTTACACAGGTGAAGGCATAAGCTCCGATAGAGTGGAAAGTACCGCTTAGGGTTCATAACAATGACCTTCTTGTTTAAGGATTAAATTTTGACCTTGCTTAAGAAATATCACCATGAATCAAGGCAAGGGTTAACAGAACAGGACAACAGAATTTAGCTTCAGGGTCACATTGTTTACTATCAGTCTTTTATTGAGGTTAAGAGTTTATCAAGATTGGTTAAATGTTCCATCTAGACTTTACTTCATTAAGTTTGACAAAGGAGAACATTTCAAATGATAGAGAGAGATTTAAGGTTTAAATAATCAATTTCCCTCCTACCTATTAAATCCTATCATCATCTAAAATCTAACCATTGATTTCACCATGAGATCATTTAAGGTTTCACCGTAAAAGGATAATGTTTATTAGTTTGGCGCGGAAAATAAAAAAATGAGTAATCATATTTCATTACAAAAGATAGTTTCCTCTTGATTGTTCCAGGTCTCAAAGGTTATCTAGTAGATCACATCTACATTAATATATTCATATATATAAATTTTAGTTTAACTTTTATCAGGACTATCCAGCTCACTTTATAGTGCTTACAAACTCATTGCTACTAAGCCTTAGGAGGATTTACAACTCAACATTTTAACTCAAGAGCAAAGTTTAACAGTACTCGTTTGCGGAAACAAAACAAGGTTATATCAATTCATTCCAACATGATGCACAAATCAAAGGGACATACCATCTCTATTGAACCATGACTAGGGAGCAAGAGAGTAATAACATGGGACATGCCCCGCTACTATACTAAGGGTTAAAATTCACTAGAATATCCCATAACCAAGCGGTAATCAAATTTCATCTTTCACATGATGACCAAACAAGACAAAGTTTCAATGATACAACAACAATACTCTCTGATACATTTACTAGGCACCTATGATCCTTCTTCTAAAATGTCCAAAGGCCCTTTTCAAATTTTATAACATAATACATATTCGTACAAAGGAACATCAAACCAAGATTGATGCAATAATCTACAAGTCTTTCCATCATCTAACCACATAAGCCATCTGCAACAATTAATAACCTGAGTCAGTTCGCGAGAACTGAGCAAGATAAGACTATACATAGCAACAATAAGCTACTAGCTAACAATATCATGAAAGGTAACATTCTATTTCAAGAAATGGATCAAGTTCTAACCTCTAACAACCTTTTGAAACAAGATATAATTTTCAACATATCAACTAAGAAGAAAATCCATAAATTTTAGTTATGAAAAATACCTCGAAAACTACAAAAGTTTGACAACCAAATACGCAAGACTATGAATTTTAAAAGATTAGACACAAGAGTTGAGAGTATTAGGATTTCAATCATGTAATCCCATAGATTACGTGATTGAAATCTAAAGTGTAACCCATCAATCCACATTCTCAAGGTGAAGTCAAAAGATAAAAACCAGACCCGATCTTAGCTGCCAAAAAGAATATAGTTTTGGAATCGTTCCGTAGGGCCATAGGCCTAATAGGCTAGAAACGAACAACGAGGGTAATAACAAAGTTCCATCATGTAATCAAAAAGGTTTAAAGGGTGAAAATCTTATATTCAACCCACAACCATTATATCTTAGGTAATAAGTGACTTCATAGCTAAAAGGATGAGTGGAAATGACGATAAGAATGTCCGGAATAGGCATTGTCTAACAGCCTACCTACTGAACATAACCAGGGCCGGAATAGTGAAAAGCCTCATTAATACCCAAGTTGAGTAGGCAATCTAGTACTCTAAACACATCCTTGCAATTTTCATAATACCTTAGATTTATAACCCTCCCGTTCTAGAGGAACATAGCCATGAATCTAGACTTGGTTGAAATTTTCCGACGTCAACTCACTTTCTAATATCATAAACGATGTATACAAAGAAAAAGGTCTCTCAACTCTCCTTAATTTACATCTCATCACTAATTTTATGGTAACCTATGCAGTGATTAAACACATAATATACCATTGAAGATAGATATCCTCCAATAATGAACTTCTATAACGATGTTATTATAATTATTATGTTCGATACATAAACAAACTATTCCATAGCTTCTTTTCCCCTTTTTTTTGACAACAAAGTATATTCACGACCTTCCATCACAATCATTCTAAATTTTTTATGAAAGGTCACTCATCAAGAAGGAAGTACAAAACAAGTTTGACTAAATTAAGGAACTTCATGTTACCTTAAGCAGTTGATGAAAACCTTAACTTTCACGAACCGTGAAAGATATTACCTTACTCCATCAAGGCATTATGTCTATACATGATTAAATCGATCACACAAGGAATCATCAACATACCATATCTTAACACCATAAAGGTCATTAATTTTATCAAATTTTACTCATAGAAAGAGTAGAATCAAAATGGGGTTCTATCAATAATTTATGCCCTTCTATCAACCCAGGACATATTTTCGGCCCAAAACTTCCTTCTTAACAAGCATATATATTGAACTTCTAATTTCCAAAAGCCCTAATAATTTGCACAATACACGAAGTGCATAATCACGCTTATCATAAAAATAATAATAATAATTTAACTGTATGTTTTCCTCTAGGGCAACAACATAACAGGAAACCAATACTAGTCAACGCTGCAATGTTCTAGGGGCGATTACATACCCAGGTTCACAAAAGAAACAGTGACATTTTTGCAGAAGGAAGTAACTTTAAAATTATATATATATATATTTCATATGATCAATCAAAGCATACACTGAGAACCTTTGTTTGTTTTATATATATAAATGGGTTGATCACGTCAACAAGAACAACCAACAGAGGCAAATCCAGAAGTAACAAACTGTTAACCATGTACTGAACGCAAATCCACAAAATCACAGATTTAAACCAATTTCTAGAAAGAAAAAGTTTCATTTCAAGAGGTTTATTAGATACTAGCATATTATGTATATGGTTAGTCTATCTTGCCTATTTTAACGCATCCACCAGTCATGTACATCCAGCAAGGACTGCTACAGCCACACGCCCTTCGCTTTATCCTCTATTTCACTGGTCTTTTCTTGCAATATACTACACCAGGATTCCCTTTTGAAGGCATGACTAGAAGGATGCAATAGGTGGCTGTCCAAACACTAGATTGCTTCCATGCAGCTGCTTTGGGGGTGAGAGTCGAACTGCTTACCACTCAGTCCGAGAGCACTTGCGCTAGAAAGCTAAACACCGACCATGGTTTGAAGCTCGGACACAAGACATAATGATTACATCGCTCCTGGTTCTGAAAGGCATCTACCGTATTGATACACAAACCTTTTCCTTCATCAGATTTGGGGACACCATCAAACTCTCGGTGCAAACATTACAGCTGTAGCTTGTAAGGTGATGATAATTCCAACAGAGTCCTTTGTGCCTGCCAACTTAGTGACCTGTTGAAGCAGCTCAAAAATGGCAAAGCAAATTGTGTTTCATGAATATTCTGATATGAAACAGATCAGCCTCTATGAGGCTCTCTTCCATGAGTTACATCGTACAACAAGTAGGATCTTTGTAAATAAATTTCATCAGGTCTTCTGGTAACACTCCTACTGTACTCACTCTACTCCAGCTGGCTGAACAGAAAATCTGTTCCAGATCTACTAGTATTTGAGCATTCATGCACTGGTTGTGACTGTGAAAGTTCATCTATAGCACCTTGTGCTGTACTAATAAGCCAATCCAGAGTTTTACTTGGACGATCAAGCCCTAATCTGTACTGCACATCGTAAAACTTAACAGCCGTAGAAAGAGAAAGCCTCACCCTCGTGTCCCGAAGTCCTTTTGCAGTATTCACTCTACTGTGCCGATCTTTTGGCGGGGAAGAGCGAACTCGCAATGCTTTTGAAGCGACACCAAAATATTTTCTCACTCCTCGTATTGTATTTTTCGCACTGATCAGATTGAGTAGACAAGGCATATCGGGTATCCTTAGATCCACCAGAGCATCTGATTTCGGGCTGCTCCGTTGGATAGATCTCCTTGTAACACTCTCACTGTCACTTAGTCGATTTTGACAGCAATATCTTGAAGGAGAATCCCGACTTTGAGGATGCGTTCAATACTGAACAGACAACAACAGATTTGGACAACCTGCTTGCTGGAAGCGCTCAAAAAGGGCTTCTACTAAAACTTTATCTCATCCTTCTACTACGGCTGCAAGATTTTGCAACCACTGATCACGACTGTGGTCGCGTGCAACCAGAACATCAGGATCAACACCAACTGTTCCTTGGGCTCGCCCTGCAGCAGCTGTCGCACCTAGCTCTCTCTGGGGCCACTGATTTTCTGGGATACGTTTACTTCTCTACCCTGTAGCTGCTGCATAACACCAGACACCTCCTCACGGCTCTTTCCTAGGAGGATTTCGGTTCTGCGCTCCACTGAGACTGCCTGCACAACATGATTTTGAGGATCCAAACCCTCTCACGCAACACCAGGGCGACAGACCTTCATTTCACCATCAACGAATCCACTGTCCAGAACACGCTGAAGCAATTCATCTGTTTCAGCATTTGATGGAGTGCAAAACAAGCATACGCGGTTTGAACAGACATGACAGGAGACCACGTGAACAGCAGGAGAAGTCAACATTTTAATCAATGAGCATGTGCGGCCACCAGAGTCTCTTGCGTGAGCAGGTAAAAGAAAACAAAAGATTGCAAAAAACAGGGAAAACAGTAGGTGCGGCCACCAACAGGGATTCCATCACATCGAACAATAAAAGCTCCACCTTCCACGCCAAGGAGATGACGCTGACCGAGCCCAGGTAGGTTAGGGGGCATTACTGATTCGAAAGACAATTTATTTCTTTGATAGGATGTGGTTCCATCACACTCATTCGTGGCTCTATCCCCCACCATAATATGATACATTTTCTATAAGTAACGTATATAAATTTAAATAGTAGTAACAATCTATAGATTCTTTACACACAAAAGGTTTCATTTGTTGGTGTGAAAGATGTGTCAAAATTCTTGTCCATACATATTATTTTGCTTCGACCAACGGACGTAGTGTGAAAGTAGTTTTTAGAAAATTATACTTCACACTGAGACCATGTGGGTTAATGTTTTTATTCCCTCATTTTCCCCGTTTCTCACAAGTTTCCCATTATGAAACTTGGAATCGGGTCGAACACACCTTGTTGTGCCATCATCCTTTTCATCATGCGAGGCTGCAACCAATATGTTGTAACAAAATCCATAACGCTAATCGCCATGAGTAGTGTAAATAAAAGGAAATGAAGTGTTGGAGGCGGTAACCGACACCACCACTAGATTCCTTTGCCCTATATTCGACATGAATATTTCATTGTATTTCTTAAAAAGATCGCTAAGATTGTGGTGATTCAAATTGTCCCCAACTTTGAGTTAGTTTCGAAAATTGGGACCGTCATGGAACATGATAGTAACGTATTTTCTTATATCTTAATTTCAATAAAAATACGGCACATAAATATTTGTTTTGAGATTTACACTATAGAAATTTTTGTATATTATTAAATAATACTATAACCTAATATATAGGTTGGATTTTTCCTCAAATATAGAAAACAAACTCAACTAAATATCGTACCAATTTCCTATATTCATGAGTTATTATAAATCACTTTACAAATTACTATGAATAAGTGATCACTAAATTAATAATTTCCAACATTCCCCCTTAGTGAGAACATGGGGAAAACCTATCTTTGTACTTGCACCTGCTTTCATGATTAGGTTATTTTCACAAGATAATCAAAAACCTAACAGATGGTTTTACAACGGTTGACCACAAACCGATACTAGTGGTTTTCAAATGGTTTACCACAAACCACATCATGATGTGCCAAGTACTATTTTTAGCCCTAATCAATAGCACAGTATAGGAAATAACATAGAAAACAAAACTCACCAACCTGAACAATAGAACAAACACTGGAAAAATTTCACATTTCCACCTCTAAGAATTGCAATGTTCTTAGTTGCAGCCACTATTGTTGATCGCTACCACTTGATCTAAACAGTATAGGAAATCGCCATTTCCTTTGGAAGTTACCTTTTAATTTATTCGTTTTAGGCATAGAATGGAAATAGAACATTGGTGTCATGTTCCACCCACAATGTGAAATTTCCACACGTGAACACTTGAGAAATTTTTTTATTATAAGTACATACTACTCTTGAATGGATCTTTCTAGTTAGATCTTGTTGCACATGGTCATTTGTTGCAAGTGAATGTATTCACAAGTGGACCATCTTCTAACGAAATACGACACTCGGAGGATCACATCATTGAGAGGATCACTAATAGTCATCTACACTCCAACACAAATCTTTTCTAGTATCCTCCAAACACCACAAAGAGCAATAGGAACACATCAAAGTGAAGTACACTGAACAAACAGAAAACCACACTGAAAATCATATGCTCACACTATATATATATGCCACCACATATGCTATGTGGCATTGTCGTGGTGACTAATATGAGGTCACTGAATGACCTCCTTCCTCTATTTTATACCTACCTCTCGCCACCTTGGCCTCCTCCCAACCACCCTACTTGCCATCTGTATGACTTTCTTGTTCTTTGTCCTTGCGTGAGGAGTCGGTGGAGTCCCATTTTCTTCACCATGATCTCGTTCTGATTCTCTTTCAATGCGTGCGGGTGGGTGTGGGTCTCAAAAATCGTGCTGTACAGGTAGAATCCGTGGGCGTAGAACTGAACTTCTCCTGGGAGTGCCGTGAGGAAGTATTTGGCTGTATGCAGCAGCTACAGGGTCGAGAGGTAAACTTATCTCAGAAAAGCAGTGGCCTCCAGAGAGAGTAAGTGCGGACGATTCTTTGCGAGGCGAGCCCAAGGAACCATTGGTGCTTGAACACGATGTTCGGTTGCACGCGACCACGATCATGATCGGTGGTTGCAAAATCTTATAGCCGTAGTAGAAGGACGAGATAAAGTTTTAGTTGAGTTGTATTACCTTTTCATTTTGGAAAGTCACTTCCGTCCAGGTGGTGGTTAGAAGAAGCTACAAGCTAGGGAAGCCGGCCTGTTGCAGCATAGTAGAAGCCTGCCGAGCGCTTCCAACAAGAAGGTTGTCCAACTATGGCGTCATCATTACTGTATATCGGACGCATCCTCAAATCCGGGTATCTCCTTCAAGAATTTTTTTATCTAAATCGATTAAGTGATAGTGAGAGTGTTACCAGGAGACCCGATGAAATTTATTATAGAGGTTCTCTCTTTGAGTCCTTGCTTGTTCTACGATGTAACTCATGGAAGAGGATCTCATTGAGGCGGATCTGCTCCATTTTAGTGTATTCACGAAGCACAAATTGCTTTGCTGTTTCATTTTTTTTTCCTCTCTGCCCGTAGATGAGTATCTGTCTCCTTCTTGTGTCCGATTCCGGTGACTTCGGTCACACTTTGGCTCGTTTGGGCTCCCAAAATGGAAATGGTGGATTTTCTGCATTCTCTTTCACGCATGGCGAGAGAGAGTTGAAGCGTCCGCAGGCATGCGTTTCTTTGGTTTGGAGAGGACTTAAAGATTGGGAGGCAGAGGTAAGTAAGATGGAAGTGGAGGCTTTTCAAGAATTTTGGATTGAAGAATCTGCGAGTTTCTGTAAGGAGGAGTTTTATGAGAGCATTTAAGCTCCCAAGTGGATTGATTTCACCCTTCCTCGCCCCCAAGAGCCTGATGCTGATGACAATGTTTGGTTATGCATTCCAACTGGATGTGGTCAGAAGCACGGTACATTGTTGGAGCAGACACCTAATCATTCTTACTACTTTGAAGTCTCAAAGCATCCAGTGCATTAATTGCATCTCCAAGTTGCCAACAATGGAGGGAAAATCTAGACCAAAACAAACAGCTCCACTATCTGCTCCATCATTAAAGGGTAGGGACAAGACGCCAGGGAAAGCAAAACCTACAGGTATGTCTGCTAGCAAATTTAGACAGAAACAATGTGAGGAGAATGAGGATCCGAACTCACCTAATCTTTGGAAGCCTTAACCTGAAAATGGATGCTATGGATGCTGAAGGCTTTTCAACTCCAAAACCATCTTTTAGGAGAACATTATCCCCTGCAACACATGAACGCTCTCTTCAAAATGGAGATTTTCTTTCTGTTTCTTTGCCTTCACACAATTTTGGTCTCCGTTGAGTTATTCCACTTCAGCTGCTCCACCGACTACGGCCTCTGTTTTTCATAAATTGGTTTTCTGCTAGTTTGGGATGTGGTTTCTTATGTTCATGCCTTTCTAATAGGCATTCACCCATCAAAATTATCTCGGTCTTCAGAGAGATCTAAGGCAAAAGTGCAAGTTTGGAAAAGGCCATTACCTCAATTTTTCCTGTGTTTTGTTCTTGGGCTTTTGATTGGGTTCACCCCTTTTAGCATGGAGAGTTTTTCTATAAATCTTGCCTCCAAGCACCAAGATTTTTGCATTTGAAATAAAAAACAACAGAAGAAACAAATCCCCAGCAAGAATTCGGTCAAGTTGGAAACAGAGGAAGGACTATTGAAGCTATAAAAGTGGAGAACCCAAAGAATTTGGAATTAGAGGTTCAGCAGGAGAAAGAAGCTTGCATGAGGAATCTATGTGCTGAGGAAGAGAAGTTGCGCAGGTTGTGTTGTTGTTGCCCGAGCCCTGGTCGACGTGGTTGTTGGTTGGAAGAATTCTAATCAGGCATGTTAACTTTACTCCTTGTAATAGTTTTCTACTTTCTTTCAGTATCTTGAAATGAATTTTCTTTCCTCTTGAATGGCACCTAGACAAGATGTTTTCGTGGTTGTTTATATCGCTGCCTGATTGTGTTGGTTGTTCCTTTAAATCTCGTTCCTAGTTTCGCTGGTTTTTCTTGGAATGTTCTTTTCCTCTCTTATAGCTTACTCTATTTCATAATTGTCTAAATGGGCTACTGCAATATTGAGTGATGCAGTCTAGTTCGTAGGGAAGGAAACATTATAGAGTTTCGTTTGCTTATATGACTCTCTTTTAAAAGAATTCTGTGATGGTATTTTGTAATTGAAGGCTTACTATATGGAAGGTTAAGCCTTCATATCTCTATTTGCTTGAATGAATACGTATTTCCTGTTTAGGGCTCTCCTGTTTTGCTAAAGGTACATTAATAGTGACATTGTGTTCTGAAACTTGTTTAAGCCTGTGGGCATTCCTTACTTTTGTTTAATTAGAAAATGGCATTAGGGTTTTGTTTTAGAACTGTACATGGTTGACTTTTGTACCCAGTTCTAGAGGATGAATAACCTGACATCTATTTTGGCCTCTACGTGTTGAGAAAATTACTATACCTACTACCTGGTTCAAACTCTTGTTTGATTAAAGTAAGGGGAAACATTGTAAGTTTTATTGAATGAAATCTCTACAAATTTTATTAAGGGTCGCAAGCAAGCTATTAATAGCTGGACTGAAACAAAAGTTGTAGGTGAATCCATGGTATTGGACTCGTGAACTCGTTTCCTGTTAGATGACAGCTGATTACAGTGATAATATAATAGGTGGTTATTATATTCATCTGTTTGATATTTGCTAGACATGTCCTTGATAAGCCCACATGGATCGGGTAAAATTTCCATCTTCTATACCATTGGCCAGGAGCTCATAGAACTTCTAGGCCTGACTGCACTGCGTAACCTTCCTGATGGATATGTGTGTTGGTTCTTATTTTTGTGCTTGCACTCGTGGTAGGGTCTTTTGAGTCTGGGGCATCGTTGGTGTTTTACCCTCTGCGTAGCGAATCCCTTTGTTTTCGAACTCGAATATCTTATACTTCAAACTTGGTTACTAAAAGGTCCCATTTTGTGGCCTTGTTAAGGAAATCAATTTTTATTTTAATGCTTATTGACATTGTCTGAAATATATAAAAATTATTAACGACTTTTGGGTTTAGCCTTCCCTTATATTATGTAGAGAAGTTTACGATTAGGATAAGGTTTGTTGGTAGAATAATGGCCCCTTTTGTGTCTCATTTGTATGCTTTTGGAAGAGTGGATTTGTTGTTAACTAGTACTACGTTTAAGAAATCCTATAAGAAGGTAGTGGTAAAACTCCTTGGTTAAAACTGAAACTATAGTTGTTTTTCTTTTAAGGGCGTTGAACCCTAATTATTTCTATGAAGCCTCCCCCTGGGAGATTTGGATAACGTCGTTTTGCTTCGCGCCTACGATCATAATTAGTATGTTTTGTCTTCTCTTGGACCCCTTTAGTTGGATGGAGTAAGTTTTGGATTCCAATCACGTAATCCATAGGATTACATGAAGGAGATATCAACACTCTTGACCTTCTTGTTCCTAACCCATAAGGTCTTGCCTTGATTTATGTGATTTTGTTCTTACTGGTATTTTGACTTTCTCCTTGCTGGATGGTTTAGATTTCTTTCTCTTGTGAATAATTTGGAGTTGTGGGTTGTGTTTTAATCCTTTTTTTTTTTTTTAATTAGAACTTTCCTTTCTTGATATTGTTAAATGTTAGCTTCTTTGTTGCAATGAGTAGCCTTAACATGCTCGGTTCGCATGGCGATTCCAGCTAGTATTTGTGCAGATGGATTATGCGAGTAGATTAAAGGAAAGAGTTGTAAAGGTTTCATCAGTGCAATTTATGAAGTTCCTTGTAAAAATGTCCAATGTGAGGTAAATTTTGTAATAGTGCTTGCAAAGGAGTTTAGAAAACCTCTTGCCTTGGGTTGTTCTGAAATTTCGTGATGATGTTGTCTTGTCCTTCTGTAGGTTAACTGGTAAATTACCTTTGTGAGAAATAATATTCAATCTTGACCTTGTTATGAGTATTCTTTTGGTGATATCATTTACAGTCATGGAAATTTTGTAGCATGGCTTGGCTTATTTTGTTACCTTCTTGTTCTTGACCCAAGTGAAATCCAATCTCTTGACTCCTTTGGTTCATGTGCCATGTTGAATGGAAATGTTATAACCGTGGTTTGCGTTCTTGTTAAATAACGATAATTTCTTCTTTCAGGTCATAATGCTTATCGGTTTAGTAACCCTCCATGGTACTAGTATCAATGTTATTCTAGGCATTTTTTGGTGGGTTGAAACCCCCTTTTTCTAAAGATAATCAAAGATAAAAGAAGAGGAGTACATAGATGAATAAATAAAGAAGATAATAATGAAGTTGTATTTGGTTGATAAAATTAAGAGTCTTTAATTGGAAAGAAAGTGTTTATCTAACGATGTAAAAAAAAAAAAACCTACCATTGCTAACCTTAAGCTATGGATTAAACATTGTCCTCTTGTTGGGAAACGTTAATTAATTTTAAAAGTAATATCACTGTTGGCTTTTGGGGATATCGGTAGATCTTATCTAGTACAGGAGTTTGAATAAAAACACATTAAGTATAATGCTTCCATGTTGGGAACCCCTGTGTATCCCCCGACGAACTTAATCAAGATGATTTCTAAATGAAGCTTTTACCAAAATTCAATTGAACTCTTAAGACTCATTAAAAGACCGGTTAATAACTAAATAGATCATAATAAAATAAATTATCTTCTCTCTCTAACCATTACCATGGTACCTTGTAGTCCTTGTCTAAGCTATGATAAATTTTTAATTCTTGATCAAAGATGATTAGGGTTCTGAACCTTAACGATACTCCTCTCCTTTTGATCTTACGCTTGCCTCCTTATGCAATGTGGGTATGAAACGAGTTTCAGTAGTGGGGGTTTAGATAGATAGCCTTGTGGAATTGCTTACCTCCTGGTTTTGTAAACAAATTAATCAAGGAATTTTCATATTATAGGTGATCCTAGGATAGTCTTCAAGTTATATAAAAGGAAAGAAACTTAATCCTATAAGAAGAATGGTACGAAACATATCATGAACCTTCTAGAACGTAAGCTAAGAATTGTAAGATGTCTCTAGTAAATCAGTAATCTTAAGAAGATTTTCACAGTGGGATGTCTTCAGCTATAACTATGTAATGTGGTTGGTCTTTTGCCATGTCCTTTCACAAAAGAAAAGTAAATTGTCCTTGATAGGTGTGGACGTTTCCGTGCTGCCTTTATGGCCATCCTTGTATCAAGTTGTTCACAGTGTTAGTTGTATCCTTGGTGACGACATGTTGCGTCATGTTATGTGTCAAGTTAGCAAGTCAAAAAAAAAGTTATCCTGTATTTCACTGTGTTGTTCGTGTGTGTGATTTTTGGGTCGTTACACTTGGTATCAGAGCATAGGTTCATGCTCTCGAACCTATGGGCCGGATTGGTGTTATATGATGATGTTACATGGTGGTGGTGGTGTTACATGATGATACTGATGATGATGATGATGTTGCATGATGGTGGTAGATATTGGAAGAGTAATGTGCTTTAAACGTGATGTGATTATTGTCGTAATTGTGTTTTTGTGAACGCACATGATGTGTATGTCACCTTGTGCGTGTTTGTCATCATGTTGATATGTTGGGATGGGAGTATTCTCTCTCCTTCTTGTGGATTCTATGAAGAGTTCACGGGTGAATTACTGCTTGTGATGTGTGAAAAGAATTATAAAGTGGATGACATAGTGTTAGAGCATCGTGACATATTGTGATATGTGGGTGTATCAATGTGTTGTATGACTAGATTGATGTTAAAGGAAATGAGTTGTATCATGATGTTTTTTTTTTACCATGTTCTGAAGAAATGTGTGTACCACCTTGTTATGCAGCAGTAGATGTTATGTTGAGATGTACTATGTTCATCGTATGTATGACTGTGCAAATATGTAATGCTTCATGTTGTGATTTTGGGTCATACGGTGAGTGTATGAACCCTATCGTATGGTGCTTGCACTTTGGGTGCAGAATGTGGTAAAGTGATGTGTTACACTCAGTGAATGTATGATCGTGATCTACCCTGTATATGTACCATATGTAAGATGTTATGGTAGTTATGTGTGTGCCACCGTTATGTTAGTGATGTTGTATGTTATGTTGTGAACCTTACGCTAACCGATCCTGAGGGAAATCGGTAGAAGTGTATGTTGAGAGTGAGGAATGGTGTACCATGGGTCATTAACTCGAGTCAAAACTCGGTTTAGTAGATAACATGTGATTCTTTCCTCTCTCCCTATGTGGTTGTATGTATGCAACCTTAGTGTATCTATGACTATGTTTAGCCTTGTCGAAGTGGTGGCGGGATGATTCAGATGGAGGTGATGACAGTTGTATTATTGATATGTATTTTATGAGCTGAGGCTCGATGTTCCAAGTGCTAGCAACTCATTGAGTACCCCTTGGTGGCTAGATAAGGCCACACAGTTATCGTAATGTGACATTATTATAAGTTGATTTTATTCGTAAATTGAGCTTTTTACTTTATTTTGTAAGGACCAACAACTTTTCTTGATTGCAATGCTTTACAATTTTGGGCATTTCCTTGGTTTATGGCACTAACATGGGGATTTTGATACTAACTATGGCTATTTGGCCATTTATTTTGCTTGATTTTGGGTTTTCTTTTAAATTTGGAATTTTTACCACCTTGCCCAAGGCTTGTACTTTGCCACTTGGCACTTTGGATTGGATTGTTGTGCTGGTTCTATTGTCATGATGTGTGGAATAGGGTCATAGGATGCACCATGGATTGGTTGGACCTATGGACCCGCTTCATTGTATGGGGGTACGCCCCAAGGAGTACATATAACTAGCGGGTTGTTGAACCATGCGTTATTATGTCACTTGGGTTAGGAGTGTTCGAACTCTATGTGTCTTGGACCATAGGGTCAACCGCCTCTCCGAGGGAGGCATAAGAGTCCTTGAGGAGGCATAAGAGTTTGAGGGAGGCATAAGAGATTGAGGGAGGCATAAGAGTTTGAGGGAGGCATAAGAGATTGAGGGAGGCATAAGAGTTTGAGGGAGGCATAAGAGATTGAGGGAGGCATAAGAGTTTGAGGGAGGCATATGATATTTGCATATGATATTTGTCTCTGTATGGTTGATGTTTCGGGATATATGTTGAGTTATTGTGATGTTTTGGTAGTGGTCTTTTGATGTAGGTGTTACTCATGTCAGATGGATATGTGTTGTGATGTTGTGGATATGTCATTGATTCCCTTGTGGACACTATGTACCTGTAGCATGGTTTGGTGTTATGTGAATTCTTTCATCGATGCAAATTGAGGAAATGTCTGGTGGATTGTAGTACTCTTTTCTTTGAGTTTTTGGTATGTCAGTCATTGATGTGTGTCGAGTACTATGTTATGTGGACTGTGCCTATTCCATTCCGTATTTGAGTAACCTTTGTGGTGTAATACAATCTTGAAGTATTTACTTGCGTGCTTGTGAATCTGTAGTGTCTTGTGAACCTGATAGGGTGTTGTGTTAGCAGTTCATGTTGGGCACCCACCATAAGGAATAAACCAAAACTCTTCAATGATGAAATTTTAAAAGAAATTAAACTAAGAATAATGTTAACGGAAAGAGACTAATGAAAATAATAAATAAGAAAGAACTGCCAATCTTCACAGAACCTTAAAAGTTAAAATTTCTACCAAATGTTCCTAAGGCTACCTTGTGGCCGTACTTTAATCAACTAAAATTTTAAACCATAAAGTGTACTTTCTCCTGTACCTGTTCTTGGTTGCGAACCATTTCTTTTCCGTTGTGTTATGTCGCATCGAGGACGATGCTTTCTTAAGGGGAGGAGAATGTAATGCCCTTTGGGCATCGATTCTTTTCTACCTGCCTCTCTGCCACCTTGGCCTCCTCCCAACCACCCTACCTGCCGTCTGTATGACTTTCTTGTTCTCTGTCCTTGCGTGAGGAGTCGGTGGAGTCCCATTTTCTTCACCATGATCTCGTTCTGATTCTCTTTCAATGCGTGCGGGTGGGTGTGGGTCTCAAAATTGTCTTTGTATAGGAAGAATCCATGGGCATAGAACCGAACTTCTCTGGGAGTGCCGTGAGGAAGTATTTGGTATGATGCAGCCTACTGAGTGGTCGAGAGGTAAACTTATCTCAGAAAAGCAGTGGCCTCCAGAGAGAGTAAGTGCGACAGCTGCTTTGCGCAGGGCGAGCCCAAGGAACCGTTGGTGCTGAACCTGATGTTCTGGTTGCATGCGACCACAGTCGCGATCAGTGGTTGCAAAATCTTGCAGCCGTAGTAGAAGGACGAGATAAAGTTTTAGTTGAGTTGTCTTGTCTTTTCATTTTGGAAAGTCGCTTCCGTCCAGGTGGTGGTTAGAAGAAGCTGCAAGCTAGGGAAGCCGGCCTGTTGCAGCATGGTAGAAGCCTGCTGAGCGCTTCCAACAAGCAGGTCGTCCAACTATGGTGTCATCTGTTCTGTATCAGACGCATCCTCAAATCCGGGTATCTCCTTCAAGATTTTTTTATCTAAATCGATTAAGTGACAGTGAGAGTGTTACCAGGAGACCCGATGAAATTTATTACAGAGGTTCTCTACTGAGACCTTGCTTGTTCTACGATGTAACTCATGGAAGAGGATCTCATTGAGGCGGATCTGTTCCATTTCAGTGTATTCACGAAGCACAAATTGCTTTTCGTTGTTTCATTTTTTTTCTTCTTCCCGTAGATGAGTATTCTGTCTCCTTATTGTGTGCGATTTCGGTGACTTGGTCACACTTTGGCTCATTTGGGCTCCCAAAATGGAAATGGTGGATTTTCTCGCATTCTCTTTCACGCATGGTGAGAGAGAGTTGAAGCGTCCGCAGGCGTGCGTTTCTTTGGTTTGGAGAGGACTTAAAGATTGGGAGGCAGAGGTAAGTAAGATGGAAGTGGAGGCTTTTCAAGAATGTTGGATTGAAGAATCTGTGAGTTTCTGTAAGGAGGAGTTTTATGAGAGCATTCAAGCTCCCAAGTGGATTGATTTCACCCTTCCTCGCCCCCAAGAGCTTGATGCTGATGAAAATGTTTGGTTCTGCATTCAAACTGGATGTGGTCAGAAGCACGGTACATTGTTGGAGCAGACACCTAATCATTCTTACTTGCTGAAGTCTCAAGCATCCAGGTCTGTTAATTGCATCTCCAAGTTGCCAACAATGGAGGGAAAATCTAGTCCAAAACAAACAGCTCCACTATTTGCTCCATCATTAAAGGGTAGGGACAAGATGCTAGGGAAAGCAAAACCTGTAGGTATGTCTGCTAGCAAATTTAGATAGAAACGATGTGAGGAGAATGAGGATCCGAACTCACCTAATGCTGGAAGCCTTAACCTGAAAATGGATGCTATGGATGCTGAAGGCTTTTCAACTCCAAAACCATCTTTTAGGAGAACATTATCCCCTGCAACGCATGAACGCTCTCTTCAAAATGGAGATTTTTTTTCTGTTTCTTCGCCTTCACACAATTTTGGTCTCCGTTGAGTTATTCCACTTCAGCTGCTCCACCGACTACGGCCTCTGTTTCTCATAAATTGGTTTTCTGCCAGTTTGGGCTGTGGTTTCTTATGTTCGTGCCTTTCTAATAGGCATTCACCCATCAAAATTATCTCGGTCTTCAGAGAGATCTAAGGCAAAAGTGCAGGTTTGGAAAAGGCCATTACCTCAATTTTTCCTGTGTTTTGTTCTTGGGCTTTTGATTGGGTTCACCCCTTTTAGCATGGAGAGTTTTTTTGTAAATCTTGCCTCCAAGCACCAATATTTTTGCATTTGAAATAAAAAACAACGAAGAAACAAATCCCCAGCAAGAATTGGTCAAGTTGGAAATAGAGGAAGGACCATTGAAGCTATAAAAGTGGAGAACCCAAAGAATTTGGAATTAGAGGTTCAGCAGGAGAAAGAAGCTTGCATGAGGAATCTATGTGCTGAGGAAGAGAAGTTGCGCAGGTTGTGTTGCTGTTTCCCAAGCCCTGGTCGACGTGGTTGTTGGTTGGAAGAATTCTAATCAGGCATGTTAACTTTACTCCTTGTAATAGTTTTCTACTTTCTTTCAGTATCTTGAAATGAATTTTCTTTCCTCTTGAATGGCACCTAGACAAGATGTTTTCGTGGTTGTTTATATCGCTCCCTGATTGTGTTGGTTGTTCCTTTAAATCTCGTTCCTAGTTCGTTGGTTTTGCTTGGAATGTTCTTTTCCTCTCTTATAGCTTACTCTATTTCATAATTGTCTAAATGGGCTACTGCAATATTGAGTGATGCAGTCTAGTTCGTAGGGAAGGAAACATTATAGAGTTTCGCTTGCTTATATGACTCTCTTTTAAAAGAATTCTGTGATGGTATTTTGTAATTGAAGGCTTACTATATGGAAGGATAAGCCTTCATATCTCTATTTTCTTGAATGAATACGTATTTCCTGTTTAGGGCTCTCCTGTTTTGCTAAAGGTACATTAATAGTGACATTGTGTTCTGAAACTTGTTTAAGCCTGTGGGCATTCCTTACTTTTGTTTAATTAGAAAATGGCATTAGGGTTTTGTTTTAGAACGTACATGGTTGACTTTTGTACCCAGTTCTAGAGGATGAATAACCTGACATCTATTTTGGCCTCTACGTGTTGAGAAAATTACTATACCTACTACCTGGTTCAAACTCTTGTTTGATTAAAGTAAGGGGGAAACATTGTAAGTTTTATTGAATGAAATCTCTACAAATTTTATTAAGGGTCACAAGCAAGCTATTAATAGCTGGACCGAAACAAAAGTTGTAGGTGAATCCATGGTATTGGACTCGTGAACTCATTTCCTGTTAGATGACAGCTGATTACAGTGATAATATAATAGGTGGTTATTATATTCATCTGTTTGATATTTGCTAGACATGTCCTTGATAAGCCCACATGGATCGGGTAAAATTTCCATCTTCTATACCATTGGCCAGGAGCTCATAGAACTTCTAGGCCTGACTGCACTGTGTAACCTTCCTGATGGATATGTGTGTTGGTTCTTATTTTTGTGCTTGCACTCGTGGTAGGGTCTTTTGAGTCTGGGGCATCGTTGGTGTTTTACCCTCTGCGTAGTGAATCCCTTTGTTTTCGAACTCGAATATCTTATACTTCAAACTTGGTTACTAAAAGGTCCCATTTTGTGGCCTTGTTAAGGAAATCAATTTTTATTTTAATGCTTATTGACATTGTCTGAAATATATAAAAATTATTAACGACTTTTGGGTTTAGCCTTCCCTTATATTATGTAGAGAAGTTTACGATTAGGATAAGGTTTGTTGGTAGAATAATGGCCCTTTTGTGTCTCATTTGTATGCTTTTGGAAGAGTGGATTTGTTGTTAACTAGTACTACGTTTAAGAAATCCTATAAGAAGGTAGTGGTAAAACTCCTTGGTTAAAACTGAAACTATAGTTGTTTTTCTTTTAAGGGCGTCGAACCCTAATTATTGCTATGAAGCCTCCCCCTGGGAGATTTGGATAACGTCGTTTTGCTTCGCGCCTACGATCATAATTAGTATGTTTTGTCTTCTCTTGGACCCCTTTAGTTGGATGGAGTAAGTTTTGGATTCCAATCACGTAATCCATAGGATTACATGAAGGAGATATCAACACTCTTGACCTTCTTGTTCCTAACCCATAAGGTCTTGCCTTGATTTATGTGATTTTGTTCTTACTGGTATTTTGACTTTCTCCTTGCTGGATGGTTTAGATTTCTTTCTCATGCGAATAATTTTGGAGTTGTGGGTTGTGTTTTAATCCATTTTTGAATTAGAACTTTCCTTTCTTGATATTGTTAAATGTTAGCTTACTGTTGCAATGAGTAGCCTTAACATGCTCAGTTCTCGTGAACTGATTCCAGCTAGTATTTGTGCAGATGGATTATGTGAGTAGATTAAAGGAAAGAGTTGTAAAGGTTTCATCAGTGCAATTTATGAAGTTCCTTATAAAATGTCCAATGTGAGGTAAATTTTGTAATAGTGCTTGCAAAGGAGTTTAGAAAACCTCTTGCCTTGGGTTATTCTGAAATTTCGTGATGATGTTGTCTTGTCATTCTGTAGGTTAACTGGTAGATTACCTTTGTGAGAAATAATATTCAATCTTGACCTTGTTATGAGTATTCTTTGGTGATATCATTTATAGTCATGGAAATTTTGTAGCATGGCTTGGCTTATTTTGTTACCTTCTTGTTCTTGACCCAAGTGAAATCCAATCTCTTGACTCCTTTGGTTCATGTGCCATGTTGAATGGAAATGTTATAACCGTGGTTTGCGTTCTTGTTAAATAACGATAATTTCTTCTTTCAGGTCATAATGCTTATCGGTTTAGTAACCCTCCATGGTACTAGTATCAATGTTATTCTAGGCTTTTTTTTGGTGGGTTGAAACCCCTTTTTCTAAAGATAATCAAAGATAAAAGAAGAGGAATACATAGATGAATAAATAAAGAAGATAATAATGAAGTTGTATTTGGTTGATAAAATTAAGAGTCTTTAATTGGAAAGAAAGTGTTTATCTAACGATGTAAAAAAAAAAAAAATACCTACCATTGCTAACCTTAAGCTATGGATTAAACATTGTCCTCTTGTTGGGAAACGTTAATTAATTTTAAAAGTAATATCACTGTTGGCTTTTGGGGATATCGGTAGATCTTATCTAGTACAGGAGTTTGAATAAAAACACATTAAGTATAATGCTTCCATGTTGGGAACCCCTGTGTATCCCCCGACGAACTTAATCAAGATGATTTCTAAATGAAGCTTTTACCAAAATTCAATTGAACTCTTAAGACTCATTAAAAGACCGGTTAATAACTAAATAGATCATAATAAAATAAATTATCTTCTCTCTCTAACCATTACCATGGTACCTTGTAGTCCTTGTCTAAGCTATGATAAATTTTTAATTCTTGATCAAAGATGATTAGGGTTCTGAACCTTAACGATACTCCTCTCCTTTTGATCTTACGCTTGCCTCCTTATGCAATGTGGGTATGAAACGAGTTTCAGTAGAGGGGGTTTAGATAGATAGCCTTGTGGAATTGCTTACCTCCTGGTTTTGTAAACAAATTAATCAAGGAATTTTCATATTATAGGTGATCCTAGGATAGTCCTCAAGTTATATAAAAGGAAAGAAACTTAATCCTATAAGAAGAATGGTATGAAACATATCATGAACCTTCTAGAACATAAGCTAAGAATTGTAAGATGTCTCTAGTAAATCAGTAATCTTAAGAAGATTTTCACAGTGGGATGTCTTCAGCTATAACTATGTAATGTGGTTGGTCTTTTGCCATGTCCTTTCACAAAAGAAAAGTAAATTGTCCTTGATAGGTGTGGATGTTTCCGTGCTGCCTTTATGGCCATCCTTGTATCAAGTTGTTCACAGTGTTAGTTGTATCCTTGGTGATGACATGTTGCATCATGTTATGTGTCAAGTTAGCAAGTCAAAAAAAAGTTATCCCTGTATTTCTTTGTGTTGTTCGTGTGTGTGATTTTGGGTCATTACGGGAATGTGACCATGAAGCTCAAAAACATGCTTTAAATATATATATGATTCCACCGAAAATGCATCTGTAAGGTAATTTTTAATTATTTTTGGACTATTACAATGACTCGACTCTTTGAGAACTTGAATATTAACTTTATTTTGACATTTTTACAAGACGACTCAACACACAAAAAGACTCTTGAATTTGAAAACCACCTCTTTTATATGACACTTTAGACTACAACTCTACTAATTTTTTTACACAAAAGATAATAAAATTATGATAAGGGGACATTTAACAAAAATAATTTATACTGAGACTTAAATAAAACCACACAACAAAATTAAAAACCTTATTTTATATAAGAACTTTTAATTTATAACGTAGATTAAAAGTTATCAATTAGAAAACAAATCGACCACTTTAAATAAACTACTCGACTTAAACTATATTAGTGGTTACTCAGGGGAGAAAGATTATGCCATTTTTGTAATTTGTTGTTTGTTTAATTTATTTTTGTGGTGTTTTTTTTTTGTGTAATTTTAGTATGTGTCAGTGGGATGTTTTGTACATAGCACCTATAGTAATTTGTTTTTTTTTTTTTTATTGTTTGGTTTTTTAATAATGGTTTGGTAATTGAAGAATAGGGCACATGTAATGTTGATGCACAAAAATTATAAATTATTCTGATTAACAGGTAAAGCAAAGTAAATGTAGTGACATTGTATGTTGATTGTGGGAGGGAAAATGTAGTTTGTATATTTTTTAGTAATTGTTACATGTATTGTATGGCTGAAACATATTTGAAGTAGTTAAAGAGAGCTTGGTACATGAGCTTTGGAGTTTGTGGTTTTTACATGTGGAGCTTCGTAGGGTTTTACATTGGTGGTTGGTTGTTATGGAGGGGGTGGGTTTACAATATTATGTGTAGAATTTTTCCCTAAGGATGTGGATGGTGTTTTCGCTGGCAATGGCTTCTGTTGTAGGGCTATTTGTGCTTGTTCTAATCGTTGTTGTGTAAGAAACATTGCAGAGATTACATTGTTGTCTCTAGGTGTGCCTTCCATGTATTGTTCTTGTACGCATTCAGATAGTAGTTGTTGTATGCAAGTACAATCTGTTGCAATGTGGTCTGTTATGGCATTGAATGTGGACATCATGCTTGAAGTTCCTGCAAGGAGGTAGGTAGACAATGTATTAGAGGCATAGATTAAAAAGACTGAAGGAAATGATCATGAACAGTTTGGTATTAAAAGGAAACATAAACTTTAAAATGGCATAAAGAAGGTTATGACTAGAAATAACAGAAAAGTAAACATGTAGGGTAGGATTCACAATCAATGTTAAAATCAAATGATGTGTTATTTATACGAATATTTAACACCACAATTATCTTTAAGAATAACACCTACAACGTTAAGAGAGTACATCAATATGAGTAACAAAAGTAGTAGACCAATGTAAGTAATAAAATTTCCTATAAATAGGAATGGATGTGTATCAATTTGACATTGCAAGAAACTAAATCTATATCGAAATAACCAAAATTTGTAAGAAACACAATCTATTTCTGGTTTTTTCCAATTTTGGTGCACTATTTTACAATTGATTCCAAAAAGTAACCAAAAACATTATGTAATGCCCGTTGGGCATCGACTTCCGTTTCTGCCACCTTGCCCCCATTGCTTTTCATTGAACGTTTATTTGAGCTCCTTTTTATCGTCAGGTGACTTTGACCTTATTGCGGAGTTATTTTGGAATAGTTTCTTCCCTTCTTTCACTTTGTCTCGCCATCTCGTTCTGTCGTAAGTGTGCTTTTGTTTCCGAGGGTCATTTCTAACTTTCGTCTAGTGAGCTTATCATGCTTTTGATCGGTGAAATGCGTAATGACTTTTGTTGTTAAAAGTTCTAATAGAATATTAAAACCTTTTCAAGGCATTTGGGCATGTTAGTAGTCTTTTCCAGCCTTGGTTTACGTGGAAGGGGAGAGAGGTTGGGTGGTGGTGCCTTTGAAGGTGGGGACTATTTTTTTTTTTAATGTTGAAGGACCCTTGATAATTTCTAAAATTAATGTTTTATCTACCAGCCTTGTTCCTCCTGGCAAGCGGCCTGTCCCCAAAGCATGGGCTCCAAAAATAAAATAAAATGAAATTTATTATCCTTGTGATGTGGTTAGTTGGCGGATGGGAGGCATTGCTTGTCACTTCTTTAATGAACTTTTAATTTCATGTTTGGCGTGAGACAGTGGGAGACTATTTTTTTATTCTTTTTGGTAGGGGTCTTGTTTTGTAGTGGTTGAAGCACCTTTTTCTCCTTGTTGGTGGCGGACAACATTGATTGGGATGGTTGTCTCATTGATTGTTTTTGCCTCAGTTTCTGCTTCCAGCCTGCACTAGTTCTTTTGTTAATGGCCGCTCAGACTATTCCCTCGTTTCATTTTTTTTATTGGAGAGCTTAAGCAAAAGAATGAGATGAAAATGTAGCTGAAGGCGAACTGAGAGGAGAGAATAGGAGTGCAAGGTGAAGGTGGTCGCTAGCACGTGTACACGCACTTCTCTTGGCATGATATAAGCAATGGATTGTCCTTGAGAAGCTCGAACCTTGACATCCGCTGGAGTAGGCGCTTGGCATGTAACTATGCACCTTAATGCCTGAAAGGAACGTGGCACGTGGCTGCATAGGCTATTTTAGCAATGATTTTCTAGCTGACGGGTCGTGTTAAGAAATGGGGCTGAATGTTTTTGTAGTTAAATGCTTTCGAATGGTTGCAGCCACCTGCTTCCTTCGTCCCTGCTCGTGCTTTTAGAGGAATTATTAATAGTGGGGCGCAAGTTTTGTTTAACAAGTCCTTTGTCCTTTCTACATGCCCTAGACTTTGTGGATCCTGCACATGGCAAGTTCAGTTTTTCTGCATGGAAAAGTGATGGAGGGAGGGGTGACTCCCAGTCGCATTATTTTGAAAAGGGCCAGGCTTAGATGGATGAGCTCGAGCAGGAAAGTTCCTCTGAGACAAGTAAAGCCAAGACCTTTGATCTCGAGAAAGAAGTTGGAGAGCCCGTGCCCGTGCCCTAACACTAATCTGGTCGCATACATCAATGGAGATGGTGGCGATGGAGGGGCGGTGAAGGATGCGAGTCTGGAGGTTTGAGTTTTGGTGTAAAAGAAAATAGTGACCAGTGCTCGACAGTGCGCCATTGCAATGACTGGCTCTTCTCCTTCCCATGTGGTGAAGTCGCCAACACGTGTGAGGGTTTCTGTTTCAGAAATGGGGAAAATTATTTCCATAGCCACACCTGTGCATGGTGTGGTCGAGAGAAGCCAAGGGATACAAGGGAAATCTTTTTCTGCAGCCACTGGTGGACCTATCAGTAGCGCCCATTTGAAGAAAAACCACTGATAATGACACCCCTGTCTCGAAGCTGGAAGATAATGTTCTCTTTAAGGTTCCGGATTTGGAAGAGGAATATAGCAGGATGAGTCTCATCTAGCACGTTCAACCATTTTTTTGCCCAAACTTTCTCATCAACATGAATGGATCACTGAGAAATGGAGTCCTAAAATAAAAGATGTCCATGTTCTTCTCTAACGTCCCCTTTGGACACGGGATGGGAGGATGTTGGCAAGGTTAGGGAGTGTCGCTGTACTACGCTCCTGCCCGGGCCGTGAAACCTTGCATGTGCCATCGTGGAAACCTATAGTTGTGTTTTGGGCACCCAACAAGATGGAGGATAGTGGAGTTTGGGCTCGAGATACTGTTGCAGACCCTGTTCCACGTGTGCTCGACTGTGGGAGCTTAATCAGGCACGATATTCTCTATACCATTGATTCTTATGCTGTTATTTAAATGATTCATTAAATGACTCTGCTCTTCATATAAATGTCTCATGTGATGGTATGTTGTTTGGTTTCCACTTCCCTTGCTCTTTCGTATTTTTCTGGCGTTAGAAATGATTGCACTGGTTGAAGCCTTTTATATTGTTTTCTGGGTTTTAATAAATATTAGTTGGGTGAACTTTGTTCTTAAGACTAATAAAAATAAAAGAGGTGGGGTTCTGTAATGAAAATTCCTAGTTCCTTGTGATGGTCTCATGATTTGAATGTTTTATCAAACGTTGTTGTTTGACTCAACTTTATAGTGCCTGTTTTGTTTTTATTCTTGTTTCGGTTCGAGATCTGTCGTTCTGGTTTATGTTGGGTATTTGCGAAATAGTGATTGAGTACTATAAGTGCATTGTGTATAGGTGAATGATGCTATTCTTGTCTCTATCTTTTCTTTTAGTTCGTTTTAGGTTCTAGTTACCCTTCTCGGTTGGCTTAGTGTGTGCTTAGCTTGACTGATTTTTGAATTGAGCCAAGTTGGTATTACTCTCAAACTAGGTTAGTTGCTTTTGTTATTTGTAAATCCCTCGAAGAACTATTTTATTCTTCCAGCGTCATGTTTGATCTTCATAATTTGGTATCAGTTCATGTTCACCGTTTGGAGATTCTTGTCTTTGGAATCATCTTCTCTCCCTTGGTGACTGTTGTATGTCTTGAGGAATGTAGTTGATCCTATGGAATGTCTCCTTGAGATGTTACTCACATCTTTGGGATAGCTTAAAATGTCGGAGTAAATACTCTTGTTCGTACCTTGATTTTGTTTCACATATGTTGGAAGATACGAGATCTACTTGATCATTATTGAGGAAGTTTTCAAATCTTAAAATTGGGATGTTGGTTTTATGCGTAAGAAATTACTCTACATTTTGCTCCTTAAAATGTTTAAATTTCATTCTCCTGTGACTTAGAGGTTGGTGTATTTGGAAATTCATTGGTTGACTGGTTATTGTGATGCTCATTGTGATACGACCTCCTTGCTGTCATTTTAGTAGAATGGTTATGTGTTGACCAGAAAGGTTGATGTCAACTTGTGTTGACGACAGATCCTTTAGAAGCTATGTATTCTGTGTTGTGCTCTTGTGAATGATTGAGTAAACCTCCGTAAGATTTATAATGGTTATGTTTGGTCTTGTCAAGTTTGTCCTTTTTCTTAAGACATTCTCTTGATTAGAAGAAAGTTTAATAGAAGGATTGTTAGGATAGGATGTGGCCCATACTGGGTCATTTGTGTGTTTCATCCCTTTTCTTTTCCAATTTATTTATTCTATACTGATATAAAATTAACTGTTATAGGCACATCATCTTAATATTATTAAGTCATTTTGGTTTAGATATTCTCATGTCGATTGATTGTTCGGGATCTTACAGTGGTATAGTGAATCCTTGGCTTGGTGAACTAACTTAAACAAATAGGGAAGATCACGTTTGAAACTAATTTTCTTCTTGTAATTGTTTTTGTTTGAAATGTTATCTTGTTAAAATGATGGTCATTATTGTGATATAGGTGGAATTCATTATGATGGTTTATTAACTTCTCCTATGAGAAAATGATAATTAAATAGAGTTAGTGCCTTCCTTTTATTTTGACATTTTATGCTTTTGGACAACTCTTTAATTACTCTTGTTTAGACACTTGGATTATTTTCATAAGCAACGGTGCTTTTCTTCCTTGAAACAGTTAGATAACAACATATTGTCTTAATGTTATAGCTTTTATCGTGCTCAGTTCTTGCGAACTGACATGTGCTAACAAATGTGCAGGAGGATTTCCTGAGTAGAAAAGAAAAAAAAAGAGAGAGAAAAAGAAACACGTGTAGAAAGTGGATTCCATCCTTCTTAGGAACTGCTATTGTACGAATGTTTTTTTCTTTTGTTTTAAAACATTGGTATGGAAATTGTGGAGACTATTTAGAAGGCATTGCGTTATAATTTTGTATTGTTCTCATGTAGGTTGTTGTTATCGTTTGAAAGTCAATTTGAGAAATATTATTGTCAATAAGATTAAATGAACTTGTTTTGACATGCGTATCCTTCGTTGAATTTTCACTTTTCAGAATATGATTTATCCTTGAATTGTCAAACCTAATTCTAATTATCTAAACTTGAATCAACTTACATCGCTTTAGTTACCTTTGGTCATGTGTCGTTTGGTAGAGGACTATGTTTTGAATCTAGCAAAAACAAGAGAAACAAATATACCTTGTGACCCCACGTAAACTAATCAACAATCTCTTATTGTGGTGAATCCTTAGAATGGTCTTAAGGTGAAATCAATGATTAAATCTTGGAAGATAATAAAATTATAATAAATAGAAGGAACTTGATTAAGAAACTCTTCAATCTATCTTACCCATTGAAAATGTAAACAATATACTTATGTCTATCTCTTCAAGTGAAGCCCGAGTCAAACCTTTAATATTTCTGGTTAGACTCTTGACCCCAATGAAATCCTTATTAACAACTAATAAGATCTTAATGATGAATCCAAGATTTAGACAGTCATGTACTGTAAAAATAAAAAAAAAAAAATGACCGCTTAAAAAGGTAAAACATATATGTTTAAAAGCACAACGTTGTAAACAAATTGATGAAGTTAAGAGCCTTGAGAAATTAACTCCCTCCTAACCAATGAATAAGTTAATCAAGTAAATGAAGCAACCTCTTACCACCCAATAATTGGTTTACACTGTATATTAACATTAGCAAGGTAGGGGAAAATTCTTCAAAGGAAACATGAATTTCAGATTCTCCTAACATGATTCCTTTGGGAAAAGCAAAGAATTTAAGAGTACTTATAGCTAAAACATGATTCTAAAGAAACTTTTTGTGGGAAGACCTTGTTTGTAAAATTGCGTATTTTGGATGAACCATTGTGTCCTAAGTGTGTGCCTCATGTTTATCTGTAACCAGTGTGGGTCCGTGTTGTGGAAAGCATGTCGTTAGTTGGTTGTATTCCCTGGAGAACTTGTGTAGTGTCGTATTATCTTCAAGCAAGTAAAAAAAAAAATTATCCTGTATTTTATTGTGTTGTTTAATGTGTTTGAGTTGGTGGGTGTTACACATTACCACCATTATGAGCTCAAGATGCACTGAGAGAATTGCTTGGTCTAATCGATTATGGTTCATAGGATTGAGTGTCCGCATATTGGTGGCCATGATATTGCTTGTTTTTCTCTTATGGATGGTCGAAACATTTGGTCTCCATTCATACCGAAAAAGAAGGAGAATGAGAAGGATCAAATCTGGTAAGACTATAGAGCAGCTCTGCCCATACCATTTGTTCACTTAGGCAATGCCTCAGGGAAAATGTGCACTTCAAATACTTTATTGATAGCTTGAGCAATGCATTTAGCTAATAGTTTTCCACTATTTGATGATGGGAAGGTTTCTTTATTTTACCAAAAAATCAATAACTCGGAATTTTTTTTCTGGAACATGCTCATAATTTGAAACAGGTGAAACAATGTTGCTACAAACCTAAGTCACGTCCTAGTGCGGTTGTAACCATTTCTAAGTCAGTTGGCATTTTAGTCCCATTAAAAAGGTAATTCTCAAGAAACTGATTTAGAAGGAGAAGACATGGCTTAACTCTTTCACAATAAATAATTTGTTTCATGTACAATTTGGTCCCATGAGAAACAACCAATGGATTTTCGTAAAGCATAAACACTCAAAAAGTAGGAAAACAAGGCACAAAAGCTTGAACTTTTCCTAGAAGAACATTTGTGTTGCTATTATAATTGTTATTGGAACATGAAAAGGGGATGGCGAGAACAATAAGTCAATTCGAAAACAACAAATGGATGCAAGAAGGATCACACGGATGAAGGCACAAAGTACAACATACTTGAGGGTAGGGCGTATTCTTGTCGAATAAAGGTTATGATTGTGCAAACTAAAAAATTGTCGGATGAGTTGGCTTGGAGGATTTGACTCACGCTAAACAGTAAAAGTGCATTTTTAGTAAGGATAATAGTGTAAATTTGAGGCTATAATCCCTTGCCAGAGATGGAATTTGCATATTGGAGGCATGCATTTGTAGCCATCTTATCTTTTCTGTGTTGGTTTTTAAATTTTTGCCCGCTTTCCTTATTACATGCTAGTAAGATTTCACGTTATTACTTCCACAAATTGCAATATAAACACCCCATCGCACAAAAACAATCAAAACAAAAGGAATAAGGATATTTTAAAGCCCGTGGTGGTCAATTTTTCAATGCAATGCTTCATATAGCAGGTAAGTAGGTGGGTCTATGATAACAAGCCTTTGTAATTCCCTTTTTGCCAAATTCAGAATTGCGGTCAAAGGAAGAAAGGTGGCAAACACTAAAACAAAAGAAGTAAAATGACATACTAGACCTACCGAAGAGTACGATGTGGTATTCAGAAAACTCTGCACATGATTTTACATTGAAAAGAATGAACTCGTCCCCAACTCTTTCTCACCATCTTTATAATCCAGGAAATTCCACCTCGAAAACAAAAACTGTAGTATTTCCTCTACGGTGACATTAGCGCTTACACTGAAGCCTGTGGTTTCTTGGATGTTGTGGACTCTAGCTGTGCTGATCAGATAGACAATAGATCAATCTATATTACGCTTATGGCATTCTCAGTTTTTCTTTTGACATTCCATGTCACAAGTGGTTGAATTTTTCATCGCTGATGAGTTATAGAACCCACATTCAATCTGACATGACAAGCAAAAACAAGCAAAAACATACTTAATTTAATCCAAACAAAAGTATTTTTGGTGTCTACCGCTGAAATGGACATTTCTTATCATATATAGAAAGAGCCTTGGAGTATAGGAGAGGCCTGGTATATAAATGGAACAAGATACACTTGCCTCCATAAGGATTGAGGAACAAAGAAGAAAACAATTATACCCTAGCAGAAAAAATTTCTTACATTATACCCTTCTCCCCAGTCAAAGAATTAACTACATATTTTTCGCATCATAGTTACAATGTGTAGAACGCGTCGAGACAAAGAGAGTGCTCCCATTTGGGTTAAAAATACTAATAAAGTTCGTTGCATAAGATTATCATCTGTTCAATATATAGTGTGAAATCAGGCAGGGTGAATGTTTACAAATGGGTAATCGTATAACACACTATTGCAGGCATTCAGAGGCAGTAACTACCCGCAACAAAGTTGTAATTTGTTTATCCAAGAAGAAGAAGCAGGGAAAAGAATTTTATATATTTATGACATTATTACTTATGTTTCTCCCATCCTGTGGACGACTCAAAACTGGGGAGCTTCTGGATTTAACACTACTAACTTAATTTTACACATATTTAATGAATAACAACTTTTCACAGGAAAGATGTTTCTTAAATTATAACATTGTTAATAGTAGTTTTAGTCTTCATTCGATGATCCTGGAGCATAGAAATATTGTCAAGCAGAGCAAAACGGTAATGGATTTTTTAGTACAGCTACATTAAGAATAAAAAATTTAATAATATATGCGTATATATGAAATGTGGGTGAAGGGTGGACTAAATTTAATAGGGATACCGATAGTTGTAACTGACATAGTTTTTAAAGAAAAAGATAAACATACAGCTGTAGTGAAGAGGGTCTGAGATTTGGAGTCGAATGCCTTAATATCACTATATTATCTAATGCCCCCTCGTAAACCACGGGTGGTACACACAGAATGTATCATCTACCACAGCGAAAACCCGGCACACCAGGGAGAACAAGACAAATCTAAATTACCAAAAAATTAATTTATACCAGAGAAATGCAAAGATTAAATCAAAGTAACATTAAAGTTTCTGAGTTCCTGAGGAATATGTGACAGTAAAGGGCTTCTAATGCTCAGCTGTATTGAAATAAGTTGTTTTCCAATTGTGTTGATTATGAAAGCTGAAATGAACTCCAACTAATGCACTTGCTAAGGTACAGAAATTTTTTCCTGTTTTTAAAATGTTGGATTTCAATGGCAACAAGAACCAATCTTAGACATTATTTCTATTTGGATAGTAAAATTGTGAGTTATCGGCGGTGATTACAAAGTCTAAAACTTCTTAAAATGCGCATGTTTAAAACTAATATCGGGACTATCAGATGAACCATATATAGCGATTAAATTTTTATTAAATTTTCCTGATAAAACAGAGCATGGGGATATTTACTATACAAAACCACACCAGATTGAGAAGAAATGATATGGAATTTTAAAGTATTATAGAAAATCAACACTCATTCACCTCCACATCTTCAATTGTTGTGGCTTAGTAATGTTTGGTCGTCTGTATGATTAACTCTTAAAGTGGTATAATGCAGCCTTGGCTTGCCCAAACCTTGATGAATAACATTTTTATAGTGACAACCTATGTAAACTTGGTTGTTGGAAATATCTAATCTTGTTTAAATTTTAACTTTATAGAATTCAACTTTATGTAAAAGATATTCACATTTATTGTGAATATTAACTCCTCCAAAATATCAAAAGATATTGTATATAATATCTAAAAAATATCAAGAGATAATATATATATCTAGAAATATTTATTAAATATCCAAAAGATCAATAATATCTAATATAAGATATTATGAGATATTTTCTAAGGTAGAAGGTTGTAAATCTTCTATAAATATAAGAGGTTTCATTTTGTAATTCAAAAAGCAAGAAAAGCAAGAGAAGGTACCTTGAAGTGCTCTGGAGTATTTTTAATACAAAGCCTTGTTTTTATATTTCTCTTGTGAGTTTGTGTGTGTTCATAATATTATTTCTATTTGCAAAGCACACACCCTCTAGGTTAGGAGTTAGATATAATTCCTTCAAATTGGTATCGAGCTAGGTTGAACTTTGTAGCGCCCCGCAAAGAGACGACGACGGCACGGCGACGCGCGCCAAGAACCCGCGTTCCACAACATACAACCTGAAATTCCGACTAAATTTTTTTTTTTTGCAAGGTAGTGGTCCTTGTTGATTTATTTTATCTACAAGTTTTGTGACCTGCTTGACCTTGACAACTGTATAGCTTCAATCTTTTACTTTGTATTCCGATCGCAATACCTAGAACTACATGATTATCGCAATTCTACACACTCGAGAATTTACTTCAGTATTTGTTGTATTCGTCTCTTCCTTAGCGGAGAATCTCCAGCTTCATGCATGGTGATACTAAATCGAATATGGTTTTTTGATATATTTTAATATATATATTTGTAGAAATGTGTTACAAAGAATACACATATATTGCTATTTTGTTGACTTTTTAGAAATCGTAATGTATGTTCCTAGATGTCTCTACGAAAGGTTAGGTAATTTTAAATTAAGTGATATTAATTGGAATTAAGAAAGGTCTCAATCTTGCTCACTATTCCTTTTGTATGTATAACTATGAATTATACAAAATACTTTAAGAAGCGAATAATAAAGTATTAGTTAGTCTTTTTAAGCAATGGTCGAATCTAGAGAACCTATGCTTTTGGCCTGCCACACCTAACCTAATTTAAATGCTATGCTAGCGCTTCCACATTTACAAGTTTTGGATGGGAATTTATGTTTGGGAGTCGTGGTAGACCAACCACCGCTACCTCATCAATTAACCCTGTCCCCTTTTGCATGTTGACCAATTCCTAACCGGCCGCATCAACAAAATCACTTAGAATTTTTTTTTAAAACCATATCTTCTCTACCAGACTGTCGAGCTTAAATTGTCGGCGCGCACGAGTAAGAGTGGCGGTTGAGGTGGAGTTTTAGACCAACAAGTGAAGCGTAAATGCTGGTCCATTCACCCGAGCCGCGTAGGAGAAAAAATGGTGGTCGAAAAAAAGAAGCTACGGGAGTATGTAATAGGCGTTTTACCTTTTTCATCCGCCCTGGCCGCGTGAACTTCCATGGAGATTGTAAATGGAGCTACGGGCGAGAGGTGTGGTGTCTAGGCCACGCCAACAACCAGTGTCCCTTCCTTTCTCTCTTTTTCTAATTCTAAGTGCTTTAAACATGCAGATTGTCCATTTATGTTGTTATCTGTTCAGTAATGAATGCATCCTCAAATTTGGGGTTCTCCTTCATGGTATTTTTATCAAAATTGATTGAAGGACAGAGAAAGGCACACATAAATATCAAAATCGATTAAGGGACAGTGAGAATGTCACACGGAGGCCAGTTGAGATTTGTTACATTGATTCTCTATTGAAAACTTACCAGATATTGTATACAGCCCGTGGATAACAAAAGAGATCTCATAAAGGAGGGTCTGTTTCAAATCAGAATATACAAGAAGCACAATTTGTTTTGTTATTATAAGAGCATTTCTGCGTGTAATTTATTACTGTCTTAATATACGACGATTATACAGAGACCTATCATTATATTAATTGTTTTATATATAACATGAAAGTGTGATTTTTTTTTAAAAAGTATTTTAGCTCATTCCCTTTGCAATTCTATGGGCGCCTCCTACGTAGAGGTGAGTCTGTTTCATGGCAGAATATTCATGAAGCCCGATTTGTTTTGCACAAAAGATAGACAAAGGAGCAGTTTCAGCGTAGGATTAAGTGTAGGCCTGATACGGCCATGTCGAAAGGACTCGTTTGAAATTATGTTCAATTTCATCTACTTGGAAATAGTTTATCTTAATATGCTCTTATCAATATAAAGGAAAAATTGATAATATATTGATAGTAATATGACTTGATAATGATTTCAAAAATTTTAGCATTGATTTAATAGGAGTAATATTTAAACATTTGTTTCCTCTTTAAACGTTGAGGACATGTGTGAATGGTCTTGATAAGTTTTTAAGTATTTGTATCAACATTTTTTTCTATCCATCTTTAATAGACATTGCATGGGGTTTTAAGTAAGTTGATTTCATTTCCTTCTATACTTGCCAATAATTTTACAATGGATCCATAAATAAAGAAAGACATAAGAGAGCTAGAGCTTAAAATGTTTCATTGTCATACTAAAAGCCATTTGAAAACTTAAGTCTTTCCATCAAGTATAAAAGAAGGGATAATGCACTATTTTTCCAACCTTTCCAACACATCACTTTCAAGTACTCAAACAAAATTTTAATATATTTTCTTTTGTAATTTCTTTCCAACATTCCACAAAAGAATTCAACAACATTTCCAATAAATTTTAGAGTAAGAAATACTATCATTTCAATGCAACTTTCCTTCAAAATCTTGTTACAACATATCCTACTTCATGTGGAAACAAATTTACAATAATGGAAGCTAAAGAAAGCAAAGCAATATTACATTTTTCCTCCACTCAAGGTGGGTAAATACATGGTGTTTTTACATTGTCAACAACAAGGTTCTTGTGCTCCAAATATCAACAAGGTGGCTCCTCCATAGTTTGCTTGATTCACAACAAAATAAGGGGAGAGGCAACGCTCTCCTCCCAACCAAATACCCAATGGAGAAGAGAAGCCATCCTCTCCATTGGCCCCCGAGCCCCAACCACATCACAATGGGAGAGAATCCAACTCATGGCAACTACAAGCTTCCACATAACTAAACATAACATTTCACATGCATTCCATATTCCTTCAAAACAAGAGAATCAATAATCACAACAAGAGGGAAAACAATCACAACAACAAGTCACAAGGCTTACCAAGAAAGCCACAAGAGTAAGACATATGGGGAAGCCACTTATGCCTCCCAATGGGAATGGGTGCCACCTAAAAGCCTCCAATGCAAACACAATACCCCTAACAACTCTTATGCCTCCCTCAAGTACCCCTTATCCCTCCATTCACTCTTATGCCTCCCTCAACTCTTATGGCTCCCTCAAAGTAAAACAAGAAGAAATGCAAGCATTTCTCTTACAAGGTGGACACCCAACCCAAGCTCCCTCCTCAAGCACATGATCTCTTATGCCTCCCTCAATTAAGCTCCCCATAGTCTCCTCTCACTCCCAACTTAGGCATTCTACCCATTCCCAACAAGCATTTCAAACAACAACATTCAACACAACATAAAAATACATTCATATGACAAAAGAAACATAATGCAACAAAGGGGAAGCTCCTACCTTTCCATGGTAGAGCTTGCTCCAAATATGAAGTCTCAAATCCCTCCAAGGATCAAGCAAGCATCCACAAGCTCCAACAAAGTTCTCACAAGTATCCACAAGCTCCAAAATTCACAAGCTCCTTCCAAATCCTCTCCTCTCCAAAATACAAAAAGACTAAAACATGAAAACTTCCAACCCCCAAAACAAACAAGAGGCTCAAATAAATAGAGAAAAGAGAGGGAGGGATGATGTGGCTCCAAGTAGGATGCCACCTCCTTTTCCCTCCACTCCACATCATTTGGTCAACATCAAATTCCAATGCACCATTAATAAGTGGTTGAAAGAAAGGCAAGCAACTTGCACACTCCAACTAAGCCCACTCCCTCAAAGGACAAAATTAAATTTGAAAGAAAGTGCAATTAATATTTTTACCCTTTTATCCCCCCAAAACACCTAAAAGACCCTAAATTTGGCCTTCCAACCCATAGGTAGGGTTGGCATGGGGTTTTAAGAGGTGTGGGACAAGTTTGACTTGTCCCACAAGCTTTGAAATTTGGCCTCAAAGGCCAAATTCGAGTTTCCCATGTGGGGTAGAGTGTGCTACACTCAAACTCAAACACACATCAATCCACACAAAATCCAAAGTAAATCAAGGTTAATAAATGAACTCTCTTAGGTCACATCTTTTAATTAGTTTAGGAAAATTTTCAATTTAACTTAATTAACCCACTACAACCCATGGCTAACAAAGGGGTAAACTCCAATCCAAGAAATATGAATAATAACATAAGTAAAAATTTCACTTACTAAGAGCAACACATACTAACATAATAAAAGGGAAAAATTAAACAAAACAACACATGATCCCTAGGTCACAATTTTCCCTTTTACCAGATAATTCTAACACACACACAATTACTTGTTGCCATGGTGACCTTAGTTGGATTCTTCTCGAATTCCGATGTGGTTGGTCTCCACTCCCCAGTATTGTTGTGAATATAATATACCTATAGAGCAGAAAATACCTCCTTCGGCCTGTTGGCCACATTAAAACATTCATGCCAAATATACAATATAATCTAAAATAATCAACACCTGATTTACTATCATCTATGCAAGTACGATATCACTTAACACTTTCTAGCACATTCTTATTCCATATTTCATTTATATCAAAATGATCATCACATTAGTCAAATTATCAAGTTCTACTCAATATGATTAAATATATCCCATGTCAGAATTAAGATAAATATCCCTGTCAAAAGTATACAAATATCATCATCAAATGTCCACCAGTAAACCATATGCATCATATAAAGATCAAATCAATAACAGTCCCATGTCAATGATATCTACTAGCATGCTAAAACAAGAGGTCATAATAATCCATAGTGAAGTAATCAGTCTCGAAAACAACAAAACAAAACGAAGTCGAAGGGAAGTGGGCACTACATCCCCCTCCCCTTAGACTCGAATTCCTCCTTGAAGTCACTGGAAAAGGTGTGGAAACTGTCCTCGTAGCAAAATAGCATCCTCCCAAGTAGCTGCAGTCTCATCATACCTGTCCCATTGGACCCGAACCTGATCAATCTCTCTCGCCGCGAAGGCCGGGGTCCTCGATCTAAAATGCGCATGGGCTCTACCATCACACCCCCGATCCTGCACTGCAATGCGGTCTAATCTAGCACATGAGAAGGATCGAAATATATCTCCTAAGCACGAAATGTGAAACACATCATGGATGCGAGATAAGCTAGGTGGCAATGCTAGACGATAGGCCAAGGGACCAAGGTGCTCTAAGATCTCAAAGGGACCCACAAACCTAAGAGCAAGCTTAGAACCTTTTCCATAACGGATAGGGCTCTTATTTGGTCTGACACGAAGAAACACCTTTGTGCCTACCTCAAAACTGCGATCTGTCCTATGTTGGTCTGCATACTTCTTATGTCTATCCTGCGCCTCCTATAATCTCTATCTGATCAATGTAACCTGCTACTCCATGTCCTATAATAAAGCTGGCCCAAGGGAAACCCTATCCTCAATCTGTCCCAGTCGAGAGGTGTCTGCACTCTCTACCATATAATGCGAAAAGGAGCCATGCCTATAGAACTCTAGAAACTATTATTGTAGGCAAACTCCACCAAATACAGATACTCCTCCCATCTCGACTGATGATCCATCACGTACATCCTGAGCATATCCTCCAAAATATGATTCACCCTCTCTGTTTGTCCATCTGTCTCAGGGTGATAAGCTGTGCTGAAATTAATCCTCGTCCGAGGGCATACTGCATGGTGGTCCAGAAATGGGAGGTGTATAAAGGGTCGTGGTCGCAAATGATCTTCCGTGGAATCCCATGTAATCTGACAATCTCATCAAGGTATACTCGTGCCACAGCACTTGCTGTATAGGTGGTCTTTACCGGAGAAAAATGAGCTACCTTCGTCAATTTATCCACCGTGACCATGATGGCATCGTGATGGTATCTCGACGTAGGTAACCCAACGATGAAGTCCATGGAAATGGTGTCCCACTTCCACTCCGGTATGGCGTGAGGATAGAGAAGGCCAGCTGGATGCTGATGCTCGGCCTTCACCCTCTGGCACTCTAAATAGCGGGATACAAATGAAGCTATGTCTCTCTGAAGTCCTCTCCAAAAGTACAACTGTCTCAGGGTGGCGTGCATCTTCTTCACCCCGGGATGGGCTGAATAAGGTGCACGATGAGCCTCTGTCAAAATATCATGTCTCAAGCCTCCATCTCTAGGAACATAAATCTAACCTCTGTATCTGAGAAGACCATCTTCCTCTAATGAAAATCCATCAAATCTCCCCTCAAGGGGTCTCTGAGACTCAATCTCTACTTTGTACCGCAAGGTAGAAACTATCTGAGGAAGGCTGCTTTGCAAGATCCTACTCCGCAAATCTGTGCCTTGCACCGAGGTGGCCATATCCACATGTCTCGCCTACTCAAGGCATATGCAACCACATGCTCCTTTCCTTTCACATGCTCTATCTCCATTTCGTACTCACGAGTAACTCCATCAATGTCGCCGACGAGCGTTGAGATTGGGCTGCGTGAAGAGGTGGCGAAGACTCAAGTGATCAATCCTGAGTGTAAATCTCCGGCCAAGAAGAAAATGTCTCCACCGCACTAAGGCATGTATAACTGCTGCAAGCTCAAGGTCATGGGTTGGATAATTTAGCTCATAATCTTTGAGTTTGTGAGACTCAAAGGCAACTACTCTACCCTCCTGCATTAACACACCTCCAAGTCCTGCTAAGGAAGCATCTATACAAACGTAAAACTCTCCATGAGGATCTGGCATTGCAAGAATAGGTGCTCTCGTAAGGCATTCCTTCAGTGTACTGAAAGCCTTCTCACATCTATCTGACCATAAAAACTTCTTCCCTTTCCGCTGAAGAGAAGTGATAGGGTGCGCAATCCGAGAGAAGTCCTGAACAAACCTCCTGTAGTACCCTGCTAGACCCATGAAACTACGCACCTCGGTCACACTAGTGGGTGCTGGCCAATCCATGATGGCTCGAATCTTGGAAGGATCAACTGTGATACCTTCCCCAAAATGATGTGGCCCAAATACTGCACCTCAGGCTGAAAGAACACACACTTCTCCAAGTTCCCGTAAAGGTGCTTGCTCGTGAAGACACTGAAGAACCTAGCGAAGGTGCTCCTCGTGCTCCTCACATGTGCGTGAGTAAATCAGAATGTCATCAAGGAAGATGAGCATGAAGTGATCAAGGAAGGTCCTGAATACCCCATTCATCAAGCTCATAAACACTGTGGGGGCATTCGTCAAACCGAAAGGTACCACTGTGAACTCGTAGTGGCCATATCTCGTACGGAAAGCTGTCTTGTGAATATCTATCTCCGTAATCCTGAGCTGATGGTACCCTGACTTAAGATCTATCTTAGAGAAAACTGTAGCCCCCTTCATTTGATCAAATAAATCATCAATGCATGGAAGGGGGTAACGATTCTTGATCGTTACTTTATTCAGCTGACGGTAGTCAATACACAACCGAAGAGATCCATCCTTCTTCTTCACAAAGATAACTGGTGCACCCCAAGGGGATACACTAGGATAGATTAGGCCTTTCTTCAGAAGGTCCTCAAGCTGCAACTTGAGCTCACATAACTCAAGAGTAGTCATCCGATAGGGTGCTCGTGAGATAGGCTCTGCGCCTAGAACTAGATCTATATGGAAGTCGATCTCACGTGGGGGAGGTAATCCCGGTAGCTCCCCTGGGAACACATCGGCAAACTCTGATAAGATGGGATGATCATCGAGGGAAGGTCCTCTTGACTCATCCTTTGTTTGCATCACTGACTGTAATAGCAAACATCTGACAACCCTGCTGCGCACACCGCTTAAGCTGCATAGTGGAGATGGTGCGAATGGATACGGCCCTCCTAACTCCTGATATCACTGACTCTACTCCAAGATCATCTATGCAAGAAATAGTCTTGTGGTAACAATCCACTCTAGCTCTATGAGTGGACAACCAATCCATGCCTAAAATGATGCCATAAGATCCTAATGGAAGGATCCGAAGATCAGAAGTAGTGGTGAAGGGTCCCAAATCCACTACACACTCCTTGACTAAGGAGTCTACAGAAATTTTGGCTCCAGAAGCCATCTCAACGTCCTAACTACAGCCTTGCCTAACTGCCACTAGCCTACAACGCTCTACTAAGGATGGTGCAATAAAAGAATCAGAAGAACCAGAATCAAATAATATAGAGGTGGAAATACCACCAATACTACCTGTCGTCTCAATCACAGTACTCTGATGCTCAGCCTAGCGGTTCTCGACTACTGCGCATAGATCCGATGCCTCGTGCCATATCTCCAACAAAGTAGGCTCGAGCTCTACATCTTACCCTTGTTAGGGTTATGTGGGAAATCTCTCCAATGATGTCCAACAACACCACAACCATAAGCATTTGCTGGTCCCCTCCGGTGGGAAGCGGCTCAGTGTACTCTAGATGGCGAGATACGAGATCTCGACGATATGGCTATGGGTCTCTGCTTTGAGCTCTCGGTGCACCCTGTGTCTTGATGGGACCCCTAGGAGGAGGCCCCATACTACGTCCTCTCTGCGCATCAAATCTCTGAGGAGGTCGGTAAGGTAAGGTGGGCGGGTGCTGCTGCTGCTTCTCTCTTTGTGGTGGCTGAATGAAGCTTGCCCTGAACTCTGTCCACCCCGTGGAGCGAGGCCTGACCCCTTCGACCTACCATCCTGCATCTGCTGGATTTGGCTCGAACTCTTTCTCTAGCATGCTACGTCTTCCCCGTGTCTCCTCTGCAATATAGGCCTTCTCCATGGCCTCTGCTAATGTCTGTGGGTAGTGAATGCGCACTGCGCCACCTAAATCCAAGTTCAGGCCCCGGATGAACCTGTGAATCCGTACCTGCTCATCCTGCATATAGTCGACGTACTGGAGTAGGTCTAGAAATCGACTCTCATACTCAGCTACTGTCATCGATGCCTGACGGAGGTCATGAAACTCATCTATCTCTGCTGTATAAATCTCCTAGGTAAATACCTGCTCCTGAAATGCTCCTCAAACAGCTCCCAGGTAATCGTCTCCAAGTCAACATGGAGCTTCTACTCCTCGGTCCTCCACCAGACTCCTGCTCCATCCTTCAGAAGATGGATTGCAACACGAGCTTTCGTGTTGCTAGTATAAGGGCAGAGCTTGAAGCATCCGCTCAAGCTCACCAACCAAGCCTCTGCCTGAAAACCGCTGTATCACCCGAATAGTGAGATGGTCGTAGCTTCAGGATCTCCTTGATATGATCTGCAGCTGACGTATGACGAATCCTAGGTCTATCTGAATGCTCCTCCCTCTGTCTAGGGCTCTGAGACCTGTCCCTATGTCCTGAGATCTGTCCCCATGTCCTCTCTGTGGTGACTCTGCCCTAGCCGACTCCGCACGGAAGTTCTCTGCTCTGTGCTCCTCGCTGTGTCGAGGGGATGCCTATGCATCTACTAATGGCTCCAAACTATGTCTAGCAAGTCGTCCTCCCAAGGGCTCTCCGCGTATAGTGGCATTGACATCCTGGAGTGTCTGCAAGATCTGAGGTAGAAGGGCTGCTACGGCCTACTCTGGCGGTGGTATGTCTAGGTCTATATGAAGAGACCCCTCGCCCAATCTGCACCTCCTACACAGATCAAGGCGAGAGTTAGTTCATCATTCTAGGTCTTGTGCTAGTTTTCTAAATTTTGCTTTTACTATAATTATCAACATTATGGTTTTATATTTTAAAAGAATCAGCTCTGTACTAAGTTGAATGTTCCTGTTTTGCATTTTCCTGCATGTGCCCAAGGGTCCCAGCTTCGAACCCCTGGCTCTGATACCAAAATGTAGAGCCGCAAAGAGACGATGACGCTATGACGACGCCCAAAGAACCCACGTTCCACAACATACAACCTGAAAGTCCGACTAATTTTTTTTTTTGCAAGGTAGTCGTCCGTGTTGATTTATTTTATCTACAAGTTTTGTGATCTGCTTGACCTTGACAACTGCAAGGTTTCAAACTTTTACTTTGTATTCCGATCGCAATACCAAAATTACATGATTATCGTAATTCTACACACTCGAGAATTTACTTCCGTATTTGCTGTATTCGTCTCTTCCTTAGCGGAGAATCTCCAGCTTCATGCATGGTGATACTAAATCGAATATGGTTTTTTGATATATTTCAATATATATATTTGTAGAAATGTGTTACAAAGAATACACATATATTGCTATTTTGTTGACTTTTTAGAAATCAGTAAATGTATGTTCCTAGATGTCTCTTTGAAAGGTTAAGTACTTTTAAATTAAGTGATATTAATTGGAATTAAGAAAGGTCTCAATCTTGCTCACTATTCCTTTTGTATGTATAACTATGAATTATACAAAATACTTTAAGAAGCGAATAATAAAGTATTAGTTAGTCTTTTTAAGCAATGGTCGAATCTAGAGAACCTATGCTTTTGGCCTACCACACCTAACCTCATTTAAATGCTATGCTAGCCCTTTCACATTTACAAGTTTTGGATGGAAAATTATGTTTGGGAGGCGTGGTAGACCAACCATTGCTACCTCATCAATTAACCCTGTCCCCTTTTGCGTGTTGACCAATTCCTAACCGACCGCATCAACAAAATCACTTAGATTTTTAAAAAAAAAAACCATATCTTCTCCGCCAACTTGTCGAGCTTAAATTGTTTGGCCGCACAGGTAAGAGTGGCGAGTGAGAGTGGAGTTTCAGACCGGCAGCAAGCGTAAATGCTGGTCCATTCACCCGTGCCCGCGTAGGAGAAAGACGGTGGTCGAAAAAGAATCTACAAGAGTATGCAATAGGCGTTTTACCTTTTTCATCGGCCCCTGGCCTCGTGAACTTCCATGGAGATTGTAAATGGAGCTACGGGTGAGAGGTGTGGTGTCCAGGCCGCGCCAACAACCACTATCCCTTCCTTTCTCTTTTTTTTTTTTAATTCTGAGCACTTTAAACATGCAGATTGTCCATTTATGTTGTTATCTGTTCAGTAATGAATGCATCCTCAAATTTGGGGTTCTCCTTCGTGGTATTTTTATCAAAATCGATGAAGGACAGAGAAAGCGCACATAAATATCAAAATCGATTAAGGGACAGTGAGAATGTCACACGGAGGCCGAGTTGAGATTTGTTACATTGATTCTCTATTGAAAACTTACCAGATATTGTATACAGCCCGTAGATAACAAAAGAGATCTCATAAAGGAGGGTCTGTTTCAAATCGAGAATGTCAAGAAGCACGATTTGTTTTGTTATTATAAAATCATTTCAGCGTGTAATTTATTCTTTGTCTTAATATCTGACGATTATACAGAGACCTATCATTATATTAATTGTTTTATAAATAACATTAATGTGTGATTTTTTTTTTAAAATTATTTTAGCTCATTCCCTCTCTGCAATTCTATGGGCTCCTCCTATGTAGAGGTGAGTCTGTTTCATGGCGAGAATATACATGAAGCCCGATTTGTTTTTCACAAAAGATAGAAAGGAACAGTTTCAGCGTAGGATTAAGTGCAGGCCTGATACGGCCATGTCGAAAGGACTCATTTGAAATTATGTTCAGTTTCATCTACTTGGCAATAGTTTATCTTAATATGCTCTTATCAATATAAAGGAAAAATTGATAATATATTGATAGTAATATGACTTGATAATGATTTCAAAAATTTTAGCATTGATTTAATAGGAGTAATTATTTAAACATTTGTTTCCTCTTTAAACGTTGAGGACATGTGTGAATGGTCTTGATAAGTTTTTAAGTATTTGTATCAACATTTGTTTCTATCCATCTTTAATAGACATTGCATGGGGTTTTAAGTAAGTTGATTTCATTTCCTTCTATACTTGCCAATAATTTTACAATGGATCCATAAATAAAGAAAGACATAAGAGAGCTAGAGCTTAAAATGTTTCATTGTCATACTAAAAGCCATTTGAAAACTTAAGTCTTTCCATCAAGTATAAAAGAAGGGATAATGCACTATTTTTCCAACCTTTCCAACACATCACTTTCAAGTACTCAAACAAAATTTTAATATATTTTCTTTTGTAATTTCTTTACAGCATTCCACAAAAGAATTCAACAACATTTCCAATAAATTTTAGAGTAAGAAATACTATCATTTCAATGCAACTTTCCTTCAAAATCTTGTTACAACATATCCTACTTCATGTGGAAACAAATTTACAATAATGGAAGCTAAAGAAAGAAAAGCAATATTACATTTTTCCTCCACTCAAGGTGGGTAAATACATGGTGTTTTTACATTGTCAACAACAAGGTTCTTGTGCTCCAAATATCAACAAGGTGGCTCCTCCATAGTTTTCTTGATTCACAACAAAATAAGGGGAGAGGCAACGCTCTCCTCCCAACCAAATACCCAATGGAGAAGAGAAGCCATCCTCTCCATTGGCCCCGAACCCCAACCACATCATAATGGGAGAGAATCCAACTCATGGCAACTACAAGCTTCCACATTACTAAACATAACATTTCACATGCATTCCATATTCCTTCAAAACAAGAGAATCAATAATCACAACAAGAGGAAAACAATCACAAAAACAAGTCACAAGGCTTACCAAGATAGCCACAAGAGTAAGACATATGGGGAAGCCACTTATGCCTCCCAATGGGAATGGGTGCCACCTAAAAGCCTCCAATGCAAACACAATACCCCTAACAACTCTTATGCCTCCCTCAAGTACCCCTTATCCCTCCATTCACTCTTATGCCTCCCTCAACTCTTATGGCTCCTCAAAGTAAAACAAGAAGAAATGCAAGCATTTCTCTTACAAGTGGACACCCAACCCAAGTTCCCTCCTCAAGCACATGATCTCTTATGCCTCCCTCAATTAAGCTCCCCATAGTCTCCTCTCACTCCCAACTTAGGCATTCTACCCATTCCCAACAAGCATTTCAAACAACAACATTCAACACAACATAAAAATACATTCATATGACAAAAGAAACATAATGCAACAAAGGGGAAGCTCCTACCTTTCCATGGTAGAGCTTGTTCCAAATATGAAGTGTCAAATCCCTCCAAGGATCAAGCAAGCATCCACAAGCTCCAACAAAGTTCTCACAAGTATCCACAAGCTCCAAAAATTCACAAGCTCCTTCCAAATCCTCTCCTCTCCAAAATACAAAAAGACTAAAACATGAAAACTTCCAACCCCCAAAACAAACAAGAGGCTCAAATAAATAGAGAAAAGAGAGGGAGGGATGATGTGGCTCCAAGTAGGATGCCACCTCCTTTTCCCTCCACTCCACATCATTTGGTCAACATCAAATTCCAATGCACCATTAATAAGTGGTTGAAAGAAAGGCAAGCAACTTGCACACTCCAACTAAGCCCACTCCCTCAAAGGACAAAATTAAATTTGAAAGAAAGTGCAATTAATATTTTTACCCTTTTATCCCCCCAAAACACCTAAAAGACCCTAAATTTGGCCTTCCAACCCATAGGTAGGGTTGGCATGGGGTTTTAAGAGGTGTGGGACAAGTTTGACTTGTCCCACAAGCTTTGAAATTTGGCCTCAAAGGCCAAATTCGAGTTTCCCATGTGGGGTAGAGTGTGCTACACTCAAACTCAAACACACATCAATCCACACAAAATCCAAAGTAAATCAAGGTTAATAAATGAACTCTCTTAGGTCACATCTTTTAATTAGTTTAGGACAATTTTCAATTTAACTTAATTAACCCACTACAACCCATGGCTAACAAAGGGGTAAACTCCAATCCAAGAAATATGAATAATAACATAAGTAAAAATTTCACTTACTAAGAGCAACACATACTAACATAGTAAAAAGGAAAAATTAAACAAAACAACACATGATCCCTAGGTCACAATTTTCCCTTTTACCAGATAATTCTAACACACACACAATTACTTGTTGCCATGGTGACCTTAGCTGGATTCTTCTCGAATTCCGATGTGGTTGGTCTCCACTCCCCAATATTGTTGTGAATATAATATACCTGCAGAGCAGAAAATACCTCCTTCGGCCTGTTGGCCACATTAAAGCATTCATGCCAAATATACAATATAATCTAAAATAATCAACACACGATTTACTATCATCTCGTGCAAGTACGATATCACTTAACACTTTCTAGCACATCCTTATTCCATATTTCATTCATATCAAAATGATCATCACATTAGTCAAATTATCAAGTTCTACTCAATATGATTAAATATATCCCATGTCAGAATTAAGATAAATATCCCTGTCAAAAGTATACAAATATCATCATCAAATGTCCACCAGTAAACCATATGCATAATGTAAAGATCAAATCAATAACGGTCCCATGTCAATGATATCTACTAGCATGGTAAAACAAGAGGTCATAATAATCCATAGTGAAGTAATCGGTCTCGAAAACAACAAAACAAAGTGAAGTTGAAGGAAGTGGGCACTACAAACTTACATCGTAGTCCGTATTTTTCTCTATTAGTCTAGTTAAAATGGTAGGTATGAGTAGTAGCCTCACTCAAGCCCACATCCCCATATTCAATGGGAAGAACTATGATTATTTGAGCATAAAAATGAGGACCTTATTTTGTTCACTAGATGTGTGGGAGCTAGTTGAGAATTGATTTTCAGAACTCCAGATTTTCAAGCATTTCAAGCACTAGCACAAGCGAGATAAGAATTTGTCGAAGGAGAACAAGTAGAAGGATCCGAAAGCCTTGTTTCAAATTTAACAAGCAATGGACGAGTCCATATTTCTGCATGTTGCAGCAGCAACTAGATCAAAGCAAGCATGGAAAAGTCTTCAAACAAACTATCAAGGTACTAGTAAAGTAAAAGTTGCAAAATTACAAAATCTTAGAAGAGATTTTGAGAATATTTGCATGAAAGACTTAGATTCGGTAGATTTATTTTTCACCCATGTGATGAGTGTAGTAAATCAAATTAGGTCTCATGGTGATACTTTAGAGGATCAAAGGATTATAGAGAAAATACTGAGAAGTCTTCCTAACAAGTTTGATGTGATTGTTGTTGCAATAGAAGAATCAAAGAATCTAACCCAAATGTCTGTAGATGAGTTAATGGGATCTTTAATATCCCATGAGAAAAGATTGAATAGATCAGGTAGCTCATCTCTTGAGCAAGCCTTTAAATCGCAAGTTTCAATTGGCGGTAATAGAGCAAGAGGAAGATCGAGTTTCAACAGAGGCAAAGGAAGAGATTTCCAAAGAGGATCTGGAAGAGCAAACACATCTTATGAAGGAGGAAGAAAAATTCAAATTTCTACACTACAAGTGCTAGAGGCTGAGGAAACAATCAAAATCACACTTATGGTCAGAGGTATGATAAGTCACATGTTCAATGCAATTAATGTAAAAAGAATGGACTTATGCTAATGAATGCAAGAAGAAACATTTTGATATGAGTAGACAAAATGCACATTTTTCTGAAGAAAATCAGTCTGAAAGTTATAACAATGGTTCAATGTTTATTACATGTAATATTGCTCAAGAAAGTACAAAGGATATTTGGTTTCTAGATAGTGGCTACTGTAATCATATGAATGGATGTAAGGAAATGTTTGCAAACATAGATGATTCAGTTACATCTGAAGTTAAGTTAGGAAAAGATAATAAAGCTGCAGTAATGAGAAAAGGAAGGTTCCATAAATATTGAAATAAATAAAGGTGAGAACAAACACATTCTAGATGTGTATTATGTTCCTGGTTTGAAACATAATCTAATGAGTATTGGGAAGCTAGTGCAGGATATAAAGTCTATTTTGAAGATGATGCATGTGTTATTATAGATAGAAATCCAAGTAAAAAATTGATTACAAAGGTTGAGATGACAAGAAACAAAATGTTTCCATTACGAATCCAACATTATTTGTCATCTAAAGAGCTTTCTTCACTAGCATTTAAAGTTTCTTTAAAAGATCATACTTGGTTGTGGCATTTGAGATTTGGACACTTAAGTTTTGGTGGTTTAGATTTATTGCAAAAGAAGCATATGGTGAAGGGTTTTCCTTTGATAGAAAAACCAAACAATCCTTGTGAAAGTTGTATTCTAGGGAAGCAACATAGAGAAAAATTTCCTGTTGGAAAGTCATATAGAGCTAGATCTCTTCTTGAGATTGTCCATTCAGATCTATGTGGACCTATGCAAACACCATCAATTGGAGGGAGCATGTATTTTATGACTTTTATAGATGATTTGAGTAGAAAAACTTGGGTTTATTTCTTGAAACATAAGTCAGAAGCTTTTAGTGTGTTCAAAGAGTTTAAGGCCATGGTTGAAAAGCAAAGAGATTACTCTATAAAGGTGTTAAGATCAGATAGAGGAGGAGACTGTTTTAAATGAATTTTTAAATTTTTGTAAATTTCATGGGATTAAGAAGCAATTTACAACAAGGTACACACCTCAATAGAATGGTGTGGTAGAAAGAAAGAATAGAACAATTATGGAAATGGCTAGAAGTATGTTGAAAGCCAAAAATTTACCAAATGAGTTTTCTCATTGAGGCACATAATAGCTTGTGTGGTTTACATCTTGAACCGATGTCCAACAAAAATTGTGAAGGATAAAGTTCCTCAAAAAGCATGGAGTGAAAAGAAACACAGTGTATCACATTTAAGAGTTTTTGGATGTGTAGCTTATGCACATATTCCAAATGAGAGGAGAAAGAAATTGGATGACAAAGAAGAGAGATGTATTTTCGTAGGTTACAACGAGCAATCAAAAGCCTATAAATTCTATAAGCCCATCACAAAGGATTCTATTATTAGTAGAGATGTTCAGTTCATTGAAGAACAAACATAGAATGGAATTGTTGATAAGATAACAAATATCCTTTGTAGGAATACCTCATCATCGAGAATGAGTTTGATGAAAATATCACACAAAAAGTTCATCTAGCACCTCAAGGATCGGTGCGGTGACTTATTATTCAAATAACACTCAAGTTTCAAGAAGCATCACAAGAGGTATCTCAAGTGGATCGCTATCCCCTCCAACAAAGTTACATCAACAGCTGAAGCATCAAGTAATGAAGGTAATTCTTCAAATTCAAAGTCTAATAGCAGTGACATATCGGATCCAGCGTTGGCAACACAAAGGTATCACTTTAGAGACACCCCGGGAAAGACAAGAAGCTTAAGGAGATTTATGAACAAACTCAAGGTGATGAGAATGTTGATTTAAATTTTGATTTTGCATTATTTTCTCATGATGATCCTATATATTTTGAATATGCATTTGAAAATGAAAAATGGGTAAAAGCTATGGATGAAGAAATTGATTCTATTGAAAATAATCGTACATGGGATCTTGTGAGCCTTCTAGAAGGAAAGAGTGTAATTGGTGTAAAGTGGGTCTACAAGACAAAATTCAATGCAGATGGAAATGTTGAAAAATATAAAGCTAGGTTAGTTGCAAAGGGTTTCTCACAACAACCTGGAATTGATTATAATGAGACTTTTGCTCCAGTAGCTCGACTAGACACTATGTCATAACTGTTTTAGCATTAACAACTCAAAATAATTGGAAAGTCTATCAAATGGATGTCAAGTCTGCATTTTTGAATGGCATACTAGAAGAAGAAGTTTATGTTCTACAACCACCTGGATATGATAATCTTGTAGGTCAAGAACACAAGGTCTATAAATTGGAAAAATCCTTGTATGGTCTGAAACAAGCTCCAAGAGCATGGTATAGCAGGATTGATTCATATTTTTTGAAAAATGGATTTAGAAAAATGAATGATCAAGAACAAATTCTAATTGTATGCCTATATGTTGATGATCTAATATTCATAGGAGATTTGTCAATTGACTTGTTTAAGAAAGCAATGAAGAAAGAATTTGAAATGACAGATTTGGGTCTAATGAAGTTTTTCTTGGCATAGAAGTCAGTCAATCAGAAAATAGAATTTTTATATGTCAATCAAAATATTCCAATGATATTTTGAAAAGGTTCCAGATGATGAATTGCAATCCAGTATCAACACCAGTTGCCATAGGATTGAAGCTAAGCAAAGATGATAAAGGTTGTGATATTGATCCAACTATATACAAAAGACTTGTTGGTAGTCTGATGTACTTGACTGCTACAAGGCCTGATATCATGTATGGTGTAAGTCTTATTTCTAGGTTTATGGAATCCCCAAAGGATTCTCATTGGCAAGATGGAATTTTTTTTTAAGATATGTTAGTGGAACAAAAGATTTTGGTATTTTATATATAACTTCTAATATTTTCAAGTTAGTTGGTTACATAGACAGTGACTGTGCAGGAAGCATAGATGATAGAAAGAGCACATCCGGCTATGTTTTCCATTTTGGTTCAGGAGTAGTTTCATGGGCTTCTAAGAAACAACCTATTGTCACTCTCTCTTTGGCAGAAGTAGAATATGTGGCAGCCACAACAGCAGCATGTCAAGCAATATGGATGAGAAGAGTATTATAAGATCTAAAGAAAGAACAAGAAGGAGCAATGAAGATATTTTGTGATAACAACTCAGCTATTGCATTGTCAAAAAATCATGTTTTTCACAAAAGGAGCAAGCATATTGATACTAGGTATCATTTTATCGAGAGATAGTCAACAATGGACAAATATTTTTGGATTTTTGTAGGTCTGTAGAACAAAATGCTGATATCTTCACCAAACCATTACCAAAGGACAAATTTGAGCGTATGAGAGATTGTTTGGGCATCATAGGTCCGTATTGCTCCAACAATACATGAAGAATCAAAATTAGGAGGGAGTGTTGGAAATATCTAATCTTGTTCTAGATAAATTTTAACTTTATGGAATTCAACTTTATGTAAAAGATATTCACATTTATTGTGAATATTAACTCCTCCAAAATATCAAAAGATATTGTATATAATATCTAGAAAATATCAAGAGATATTATATATATCTAGAAATATCTAGGAATATCTATTAAATATCAAAAGATCAATAATATCTAATATAAGATATTATGAGATATTTTCTAAGGTAGAAGGTTTGAAATATTCTATAAATAAGAGGTTTCATTTTGTAATTCAAAAAGAAAGAAAAAAAGAAAGAGAAGGCATAGAAGTGCTCTGGAGTATTTTAATACAAAGCCTTGTTTTTATATTTCTCTTGTGAGTTTGTGTGTGTTCATAATATTGTTTTTATTTGCAGCACGCAGCCTTTAGGTTAGGAGTTAGATATAATTCCTTCAACTTGAGTGCGGTATGTTTAACAACCCGGATGTAATTTCTAACTTCAGATGATTATGGCAGAGGAATACTTTTAGTTTTCCGTTACTCAGTACATGGTTTGAATCTTTTTAAAAAGCTGTTATCTTCATCGCACACGACATTTTCCCCAACTCTACATAGGTTTCCTTTGCTTGTGACTGTGGTCTTTCACTTACACAAAAACCATGGACCATTTTATGGGCTTTTTCTATCCTTCATCAATCTCCTATCATTTGAACCTCACCCCATATGCATACTTCTACATAGATGTTTGACAGGAGAACAAAAGTTACAACATTTGCATTATCCAACTCAAAAAGAAGAGTTACTATAAATAATAATGTTTCCATATGTTTTATGTAATCTGCACCCACCTAGAAAACACATCCACACAACCACCTTAGGTTCAATTGGCATGTTGATGATAAAGCTTACAATTTCCTCTACATAGTCTTAGAATTCTGTAAGATTAATAAACATGTAAGGAATGTACATCAAAATGCAATCACATACAACTCCCATAGGGCACACCATATATCTTGGGAAAATTCTTTTGGGAAAATCTCAGCAACCAAGGAGCACTCAATTGTATTATTCATTTATCAACAATCTGTGGTTATAAATACAATACAATGATACAATATCCACCCAAATCAACACTAGCTGAAAACTAAACAGGCTATTTATCATTTTCTTGCAAAATACCAATAATATCGTCTCTTTAATTGTATATTTAGCTTTACCCTGATTTGACTGATTTATATAGTTTTCCAGCATGTATTTCCAAAAAAAGAAAACCTAAAATTAGACTTCTCATCCATCCAGTATGCATGTTAAATTAATAATAGTTTCACTAAATCCTAGAATAGGCTTCTTGTTTACAGATTCCCTGGCATGAAATTACCAATAATATCTACAAGAACATTTTCCTTTTTTAAAATGGTGGAACAAATTTACATCTCTTACAACATGTTGTATTGCAACATTCACATGGCAGAGGAATACTTGTACTTTCCCCTTAACTCAGTATAGGTTATGAATGTTAAAAATATTTTGCTACCTTCATCACTCAAGACATTTTCTCCAACTCTACATACGTCTCTTGTGCCTGTGGTTGTGATCTCTCACCTACACAAAGAACATGCACCTTTTTATGACCTTTTATCTGTCCTTAATCAATCGCCTATCATTTGAACCACATGCACACCTCTACATGGATGTTTGACAGGATAAGATAAGTTGCAACATTTTCATTATCCAACTAAAAAGAAGAGTTGTAAATAATAATGACCGCATATGTTTTTTTGTGTTCTTCAACTACCAACAAAAACATCCACACAATCACCTCAGGTTTCATTGGCACGTTGATGATACGAGTTTACTGATTTCTCAACATAGTGACATGGTCTTCATTTTCAATCATTCAAACATAATTATTAATTCATGTCTTAGAAGTATTCATAACCCTCATCCACCGAGCCCTTATGGCTACATGCTATTTAAAAACAAATCTTACATCGCCAGGGTATGCTCCATGAGGTTCCATGAGACAACATCCCTTTGAAGATTTTTTCAAATAATTGGCATGTCTTGTGTATGCTTTTGATCCAATTTGGGGTATAGGAACCTATAATGCCCTGTTCGACATTACCCCAACCTTTCTCTGACGACCCTATTGATAAGCAAGGGTAGGTGGTGGGTGTGAGTTTGTTGATCGTTAGTCGACCTCGACTATGTCCCAGAGAATGATTAGCGCCCTTCCTCCTCGTCTGGCCTTCCCGTGTCCGTGTCGTTGCCGATGTTGCTAGTGGAGGGCCTCCGCAGTGCCTTTTCGATTACCTTGTTAAGGAAAATCTCATTCTCGAATTCTATAGGTGGTTTTAATGATGTCTTGATGTCGTTAGGGTGTGTCCAGCTAGAAGGGACATCTACATAATAATTATTATATTGAATTGTCGATTTGTGCTTATTATTATTTTACTCATTGTTGATGGGCGATCATTATTAATAAGGTTAATAAATTTGTGTTATTATTATTATTATTATAATAAATTTGTGTTATTATTATGAATATGGTGATCATTATTATTTGTGCTTATTATTATTTTACTTTGTCTTAGGGTTTTTATTTTTAGTTAAAAACAAACAAAAATAATAATAAATAAAATAAAAGTTTTAAAATTAAAAAGCCCAGTGAAATTGGGCGGTTTAGGGCAAAGAAGGGGGGCTCCTTATGGTTTTTTTGTTTTTTGTCTTTTGTTGAAGGAAGACAAACGAAGCCGCTACCATGAGGAGAGAGGAAGCTCTAAACTAGTCCTTGGCGCACCCCACCCAGCTGTTGAAGGAAATGAGGGTTCTTCTCATGCTTGGGTCGCAGTTTTTGCACAAATCCATGCACTTAGGGCATTTTTTTGTTGTTTTTAAAGAAATGCCTCACCAGATGCCATCTCATGGAATGCCATGGTTATGGCGACTTGCATTCCAAACATCCCCCATCTTGTATCTTAAAAACACATGCCTTTATTCCTGCGTGGATAAAAGAAAGAGGGATTTTGTCAGATGTTGTGGTTGTAAATGATTTGATGGACACATATGAGGCTGCACCATTTTAGGCCTCCAACCCAATCAGTTTACATTTGTAGCATACTTCGAACTCATGCCAAAATACAAGTTCTAAAACAGGGTTTAGACATCCACACGTTTTCCCAGCTAGCGCTTAAAAGACAAAAGGTTTTTTTTTTTTGTCAGATGTTGCAGTTGAAAATGCTGGTATGGCCGTCCATCTAAGCATAATGGAAATTTGTTTTTTTTTTATTGCTAGTTTTCCCTCCCAATCTGCGCCAAAATGGGGATTTTCTTACCAGTTTTTGTAGTTGCCATGATATGAGTATTGGTTTCAGGGTATTCATAGATGAGCTTGTTGTAAAGGCCTTTGAAACTTTGAAGGAAATGTATGTGACAGTTGTAAAGAAACACTTAATAACATTTTCCAACACCCTCTCAGCTGTGCCAAAATAAGTGTTTTAAATTGGGTATGGACATCCTTCAAAGAATTATGGAAAAGGGTTTTTTGACATTTTATACAGTTGGAGAAAAGCATACACACAGGGTAGGAGAAATATTTGACAAAATGCCTCAAAGAAATGTTGTCTCATGGAATGCCATGATTTCAGGATATGCACATAATGGATCTATTCAAAAGGCTTTAGAAACTTTTAAGAAACTACACTCGTAGGTGTAGAGCCTCTGTCCATTTCCAACCTTCTCTCCCATGTGTAAGGATGGAGCCTTCTGCGAGGCCCTAAAAATTGTCGAACATAATGGGAAGCTTATTCTATTGGAAAACCTTCAAGTGATCGGGAATTTTGTGTTGATGTGGAGGTTAGATCGAGACTCATGAAATGGTTGATGAAGTGCCTTAGAAGATGCGGAACCAAAGCTTGTGGGTTTGGTCGACTCCGTTCATTCAGGCATGGTTCATCTTCCCTTACCTCTCATAATTCTCATGTTTTAGTTCTCTTTTGTAACTTAATAGAATTTTAAAATATTAGGATTTTAATACAGTTAAATGTTTTTTCAACTCGTTGCAAAACAATGAAATGTCGTGTCGTAACTCACGAAGTCAAAATAACTTGTTTGCATTAAAACATGAACTTCCACCCTCATTCTGAGGTGATTTAGAAAACTTCCTACCCAACTAGATCGCTACAATATTGTTTTATCGACCAGACAGAAATTGACTTCCTTGTAATAATGTTGACCATCTCCCATTTTAAATAGTTAATTTTTGCATTTTTCAGAGACTCATTAAGTACCCTTCGTAACTCGAAAATGAGATGTTAAGCTTCATTCGTGTACCTTGTTATGTGAGGGTCACCTTGACCTCTGGATTGACCCCAAAATGAACATATGTGATCTTTTTACGCTCTTATAGGAGCCTGTTACCTTTGGTTTTTATAATAGTAGAAAGTTATTAAATCTAGAAAGTTGGCTTTCGTTTTGAACCGCCATTTGAAACTTGGATAGAGAAATTATTTCCGTATTTGCAAACCTCTAGTGTTTATACTAGAAAATTGCATGGAACATTCAATTTAGGGAAAAACACTTTTCTAGATAGTTTGGCAAAGCCATTTTGTAGGCCTCTGGTCGCTAGTTTGACAAGGTCAAACTAGACCAATTTTGACTTGTCGCTCCAGAAAACTTGTTGCCATTTGAAAATGGTTTTCTAGTTCTCAGTCCTGTCAACTCTAATGAATTCTCCTTATATAGGGGAACTTGTAGGAAGTGTCTCGTTGCGTGCTCATCCATCGAATGTCAGTTATGGACGTGGTTTTCTAGGCCCTCGAGCTAAATTTTGTTCATTTGCAACTGGGTCAACTACGACCAGTAGCCCCGGAAAACTAGCCGCCAAACGCAAACCATTCACTTTTCCCAATTCCGTCAGTTGCTATGAACTCTTGGTATATTGGGGAACATATAAAGTTAATCATGGTGTGCGTTCTCATCGGAAGATAACTTTTGGAAGTGGTTTCTTAGCCTTTGAGCCCATTTTGAACGTTTTTGTAGCTAGTGAGAAAATGTAAAAATAGAAAGTTGTGGGACCCTCGTAGGGTTGCCAAACCACCCTGGAAAATTTTAACACATGTAAATAATTGTTTAAAACTCTATAGTGTAACTTGTGTGAAATAGAACTTTTGACAAATGGTGTTTTCTCTCTCTTCCCTTCTCTTTCTCTCTCATGGGTTACAAAAATGAAGTAAAATGAAATGTAATAAATACATGTCTCTAAACATTTTATTTTAATTACAAATTGTAATTATTATCATATGTAAATGGGAAACTGAAAAATGATAATTATGTTAGATTAGGGTGGATGCCATGCCAGTGAATTATCGCTGATATCATGCTCACGTGGTTTTGCAGGATGAAAGAATGACGATGAAAAAAGGCGATGTGTAATTCATTTAATTTATCATTGTAATTTATATAGTTCATTGTTAAATGAATAAATGTATAATGTAGTCTCATGTTACAGAAGGTTATATTTGATAATTTTTGATATGTATGAGATGTTGGTTTTAAGGACATCTAGGAAATGTGCATTTAATCATAGGTTCAATTTTGATTCATAGTACACATGGTAAAAAAGGTTTGATATTTATATAAGGTAAATGAATTTGAAGTAATATCTTGTAGTGCATATTTAGTGTTCAATAAATGATTAATGAGTCATCTTGTGCATTCATACTTTGTAAATGTAATAAAGAGATTTAATCGAAACACTCTACCCTTGTTCAATATCAGAGCACAACTTGTTTTCATGTGTGATACTCCTTACCGTAGAAGACATTGAAAACCGTAGAGTGAACTTAAACCCTGCACTCGATGGAAATCTCCTAGTTTGAGTAAACAAGAGCCAAGAATGGGTTTATCATCTTAGTCAGTATGTTTAGTGACATTGTCATAAACCCATCTGATAGGAGTGACATAGTCAAACTTTCTTGGAGTGTGTAGAGCTAACTCTTCCTTCGTAGCCTAGTGGACTACCTTGTCATCTAAAGATAGACTTAAAATTAAAGTTCTTCATCGAGTGAAAACCCTGTTGGATCCAGAAGACATAGATGGAGGTTGTGACTTAGTTGTTATAGGTCTTAAACTCTTGTTAATGAACCCCTTAGCTCCGCTCAGTCTAAATGTGTTACCTTGGTTTCTCTCAACGTAACACCTTGGTCCTTTCGGAAGTGGTTTAGCATTAATTGGTCCTCTCGCTTAAAACTCATTTTTAGTTGAGGGGTAGACCCTTAGGTGAAGTTGGAATTAATCTAAACCTCAGTTGATTTGGATGTTAACTTAGGGTTCATGTGTAGCTTCAAGTCTCCTTATCATATATGTCTTGAGAGGTTAGACAAACATTTCGTAACTCTTTTACAAGACAATGCTAAAAAAATAAGACCATAATGTGACGTAGAAAATAAAGCATATAAGAGTAAAAAAAAAAGAGATTTGAGGTTCGAAATGATGCCACTCTTGGGAGACCTTATAATTCAATTAAATATATTCCTTTGTTTTCAAAGAATATGAATTTCTTAGTGTGATCAACCTTGAGAAAACAAAATACATATATAAACCAAAATGGAAGTTCTCAAGTCATTGAATTAGAATAACTATGGTAGGAAAAACTATTCCGTGATGATGAATGTTTTTGGTAAAATCTATCTTGTATCTAAATCTCGTTAAATCCTAATATCGCTATATGGACACCAAGTCACATTCACTTGAGATGTAAGAGTAAAAAGGTAGACATTGAATATATGTTCGAGAAGAATATTCTTAACATAAGGACAAGATAATTAAGTACTTTATATGCTTTTGAATTATGACAAATAAGAATGCAAGTTATGGAAAATTTTGTAAAGAATAAGAAGCCAACTTAAAATGGTCGAACTGTAAAATTAAATGTGGAATGAACTTAAAGTTTTTGTAGATGGGAAAAGGGAAATTTATCCTTGCACAATAATGTTCTTGGAATGTTAATCGTAACTAAAATACAATTAAAGAAAAGATGTGTTGTGGGTTTGCCTATCCTTGAGTCTTCTTTTTGTGGTTGGGGCATTGCTAGTATTCGATTCATTGGGAAAAGTGTGGCATCGACATGCCTATGTTGTTTCATGTGTCTATGTGAGTCGATGACTTATGTGATTTTTGTATGCGAGTTGAGTTTTTGTACTTGGAGCCCATGTTGTGTTGTGTGTAGTGAGAAATGTAAGTCAAAAAAAAAAATTATCTTGGTATTTTACTATTGTAATTGTGTGTGTAAAATGTGGGCACTACATATGGTATCAGAGTGGAGGTTCATGCTCTCGAACCTCTGGGGCAGATTGGAGTTGTGATGGTGTTGCATGATGGTGGTGGATATTGGAAGAGTAATGTGATATATGTGTGATGTGAACTATGTTGTAATTGTGAAATTGTGAGCACACATGTTGTGTATGTCACTTAGTGCATATTTTTATCATATTGGTGTGCTTGTGATGAGAGTATTCACTCTTTATGTTGTTGATTCAATGAGGAATCCATGTGTGATGTACTACCTTGTTGTGTGTGAAAGGAATGATATTGTGAATTGCAAAGTGTTGAAACATTTTGACCTTATGTGATGTGAAGATGTAATGATGTATTGCATGACAAAATTGATGTAAATTGAATGGAATTTCATCGTGATGTCATCACCATATTGTGATTAGTTGTGTGTATCATCATGTTGTATTGCAATTGACTATATGTTGTAATGTTATACATGTGTTCCTCATATGTATAATTCATGTAATATGTGATGGTTCATGTCGTGATTTGGGGGATATGGTGAGTATGACCCCTAGTTTATAGTGATTGCACTTTGGGTGTAGGATGTGGTAATGTGATGTATCATAACCCACAAAAGTAATGATTGTGTTCTACACCGTATAAATATCATGTGTAAGACATTATGGTTAATGTGCGTGAATCACCATTTGTTAGTGATGTAGTTATGTGTATGTTGTGGACCTTACACTAGACTACCCTAAGGGGATAAGCTGTCAAGAGTGTATGTGTGGAGAGAGGAGGCGTGGACCAGGTTTTCATAATCTTGAGCCAAGTATGAGTGAGGAAGTGGAGTTTATATAGCGAAAACCCATTCTATCTGTTTAGTATAATTTGAGCTTTCTAAGTATATTATGGGTGCACACCACCTTAGGCTCAACTTATGCAACTAGAGTTCCTTGCTCTTTCCTATTGGATTGTTCATTGAATAATCCTATGTGATTTTGACTATGTTGATCCTTGTGGGAGTATGGAGGAATGATTAGGAAGAGATGATGACAGTTACATTATTTGATTTACTCATTTTTGGTTACATGTATATTTTTACGAGCTGAGGCTCGATGTCGAGTGCCAACAACTCGATGAGTACCCCTTTGGTGGCGGTATGAGGCCACATAGTGATTGTAATGTGCTATTTCTCTATACGTATTTTTATTCGTAAATTAATCTTTATCTCTTTTATTGCTAGAACTAGCCATTTTTTTTATTGACATGTTCTTATATTTTGGGCATTTATTTGATTGTTGCATTAACATTTGGATTTTGCACTAACCATGGCTAATTAGCCATTTTTTTTCTTAGTTTTAAAATTTTCTTTTCATATTTAAAAGTTTTATAGCCTTGCCCAAGGCTTTTGATTTTACCACTTGGCATTTGATTGGATTGTTATGCTAGTTCTAATGTCATAATGTGTTGGAATAGGGTCATGTGATTTTAACCATGGAGTGGTTGAACCTATGGACACGCTTTCGTTGTATGGGGGTACACCCCAAGGAGTTGAGATAACTAGCGGGTTGTTTAACCATGAGTTATTATGTCACTTGGGTTGGGAGTGATGGGGCTCTATGTGCCCTGGGGCCATAGGGTGACCCGACCTCATTAAAAGGAGAAAGGAGATGGGCCTCTATGGTTTAACAACCTATTATTCTTTATGAGAACTCTATGGTTGAGTGACCTGATATTCTTGATGGGGCTCTATGGTTGAGTGACCCGACTTGTTTTGGCACTATGTTTCTTTCTCGTTGGGAGGTATATGGAGTTGTTTGAGGTATATGGATTTGTTTTGGGATGCTTCAGGATATATATATGGAGATTATTTGGTGATGCTTTGGGAAGGTATATGGAGTTTAATTTTGTGATCTTGGAGATATCTAGGGATTGTATCGTGATGTCTTGTTATGTGTGGAGTTGGTATAATGAGTTATGTGTACTCTTGTGAGTCTCGTTAGACATTGTTATGGTTGAGGATTGACATTTCCATTTGTATTGACTATTGGATATTGGATTGGAACTATGTCGTTAACAGTCATGGTTTTGAGACATGTGATACCAATTACCTTTGTATCAGTGTGATGATTATGTTTGTCAGTCATATGTGTGTACTAGATCTATGTCTAGGATGTAATTGTTGGAAATTATTTGCTATGTGGACTACTTGTTGTCATTCCATGGAGGAATTAAAAGACCTTGTGATATGATACAGTCATGAAAGTAGGTAGCAAGATGTCTCGTGGGTTGTTTGTGTTGTGTTAAGTTTTGTGTGACATCTTGATGTTAGTTATTGTTGGGCACCACCGAACTTAAGACAACTGAAAAATTCTAAAAAATGAATATTATAATCTGGAGATAAGAAATACTATAAAAGAAAATGCTAACTAAGTAATAAGGTAAAATAGAACTACCAATCTTCACAGAACCTTGAAAGTTAAAATTTCTACCTGATGTTCCTAGGGCCACCCCGTGACCGTGATTTTGTGTCTGAAATCTTAACCTTAGAGCGTACCTTCACCCATATTTGTTCCTTGTTGCTTACCATTTCTCTTTCTTCTTTGTATGTCGCATCGAGGACGATGCTTTCTTAAGGGGAGGAGAATGTAATGCCCCGTTCGACATTACCCCAACCTTTCTCTAATGACCCTGTTGATAAGTAGGGGTAGGTGGTGGGTGTGAGTTTGTTGATCGCTGTTAGTTGACCTTGATTTGTGTCCTAGAGAAACAATTAGTGCCCTTCCTCCTCCTCGAAATCTGGCCTTCTTGTGTCGCCATGTCATTGCCGATGTGCTAGTGGAGGGCCTCCACAGTGCCTTTTCGATTACCTTGTTAAGGAAAATCTCATTCTCAAATTCTATAGGTGGTTTTAATGATGTCTTGATGTTGTTAGGGCGTGTCCAGCTAGAAGGAACATCTACATAATAATTATTATATTGAATTGTCGATTTGTGCTTATTATTATTTTACTCAATGTTGACGGGTGATCATTATTAATATGGTTAATAAATTTGTGTTATTATTATTATCATTATTATTAAATTTATGTTATTATTATGAATATGTTGATCATTATTATTTGTGATTTTTAATATTTTACTTCATCTTAGGTTTTTTATTTTTTAGTTAAAAACAAACAAATAAATAAATAAATAAAATACAAGTTTTAAAATTAAAAAGCCTGTGAAATTGGGCGGTTTAGGGCAAAGAACGTGGGGCTCCTTATGGTTTTTTGTTTTTCTATCTTTTGTTGAAGGAATATAATAGCCACCACCACCATGAGGAGAGAGGAAGCTCTGAACTAGTCCTTGGCGCACCCCACCCAGCTGTTGAAGGAAACGAGGATTATTCTTATGATTGGGTCGCGCTTTTTACAGATCCATGCGCTTAGGGCATTTTTTTGTTGTTTTTATAGAAATGCCTCACAAGATAACATCTCATGGAATGCCATGGTTACTATGACCTGTGCCAGCATCCTCCCAACTTGTATCTTAAAAAAATGCACCTTTATTCCTGCGTGGATAAAAGAAAGAGGGATTTTGTTAGATGTTGCAGTTGCAAATGCTTTCATGGATGCATATGAGGTTATGTGATTTCAGGCCTCCAACCCAATCAGTTTGCATATTCCAGCATACTCCCATCCCATGCCAAAATATGAGTTCAGAAACAAGGTTTAGACATCCACGTGTTTTCCCATTCGGCGCATAAAAGGAGAAGTTTTTTTATCGTATGTTGCATTTGCAAATGCTGGTATGGCCCTCCATCTAAGCATAATGGAAATTACTTATTTTTAATTGTCGTTTTCCTCCCAATCTACGTGAAAATGGGGATTCTCTTACTAGCTTTTGTAGTTGCCATGATATGAGTATTGGTTTCAGGGTATTCATAGATGAGCTTGTTGTAAATGCCTTTAAAACTTTGAAGGAAATTTATGTGATAGTTGTAAAGCAACATTTAATTTTTTTCCAATACCTCTAATTTACAAAATAAGTGTTTTAAATTGGGTATGGACATCCTTCAAAGAATTATGGAAAAGGGTTTTTTGACATTTTATACAGTTGGAGAAAAGCACACACCATGGGGTAGGAGAAATATTTGACAAAATGCCTCAAAGAAATGTTGTCTCATGGAATGCCATGATTTCAGGATATGCACATAATGGATCTGTTCAAAATGCTTTAGAAACTTTCAAGAAATTACACTCACAGGTGTACAACCTCCTGTCTTTTGCCGACCTTCTCTGCATCTTCTCGTGTAGCAAGGATGGAGCCTTTTGCAGGCCCTAGAAAATTGTCAGAACATAATGGGTAGCTTATTCTATTAGAAAACTTCAAGTGATTGGGAAGTTTGTGTGACAATGTAGAGGTTAGATCGAGGCTCGTGGAATTGGTTGATGAAGTGCCCAAGTGAGATGTTGAACCGAAGCTGCGGGTTTGACTAACTCCGTTCCTTCCAGGCATGGTTCATCTTCCCTTACCTCTCATAATTCTCATGTTTTAGTTCTCTTTTGTAACTTAATATAATTTTAAAATATTAGGATTTTAATACAGTTAATTGTTTTTATCAACTCGTTGCAAAAACAATGAAATGTCGTGTCGTAACTCACGAAGTCAAAATAAACTCGTTGTAATAAAATATGAATTTCCACCCTCATTACGAGGTGATTTAGAAAACTTCCTACCTAACTAGATTTCTACAATATTGTTTTATCAACAGCAGATTTAAATGAATTACTTGTAATAATGATTGACCATCTCCCAATTTAAATAGTTAATTTTTTTTCTTTAGAGACTCATTAAGTACCCTTCGTAACTCTAAAATCTAGATGTTAAGCTTCATTCATGTACCTTGTTGTGTGAGGGGTCACCTTGACCTCTGGATTGACCAAAAAAACATATGTGATCTTTTTGATGCTCTTATAGGAGCCCTATTACACTAGTTTACAGCAAAGTAGAAAGTTGTTAAATCTAGAAAGTTGGCTTTCATTTTGAACCGCCATTTGAAACCTGGATAGAGAAATTATTTCCCATCTTCGCAAACCTCTAGTGTTTATACTAGACAATTACATGGAACATTCAGTTTAGGGAAAAGCACTTTTCTGGATAGTTTTGCAAAGCCATTTTTAGGCCTCTGGTCATAGTTTGATGAGGTCAAACTGGACCAATTTTGACTTGTCACTCTAGAAAACTTGTCGCCATTTGAAAATTGTTTTCTAGTTCTCAGTCCGTCGACTCTGATGAATTCTCCTTATATAGGGGAACTTGTAGGAAGTGTCTCATTGCGTGCTCATCCATCGAATGTTAGTTATGGATGTGGTTTTTGGGCCCTCGAGCTAACTTTTGTTCATTTGCAACTAGGTCAGCTATGACCAGTAGCCCCAGAAAACTAGCTGCCAAACAGAAACCATTCACTTTTTCCCAATTTCGTCAGTTGTTATGAACTCTTGGTATATCTAGGGACACGTATGTAAAGTTAATGTGTTGTGTGTGTTCTCATCTAAGGGTAACTTTGGAAGTGGTTTCTTAGCCTCTAAGCCTTTTTGGACGTTTTGTAGCTAGTGAGAAAATGTAAAAATAGAAATTTGGGACCCTCGTAGGGTTGCCAAAGCCACCACCTGGAAACTTTTAACACATGCAATTAAGCTGTTTAAAACTCTATAGTGTAATTTTTTGTGTGAAATAGAACTTTTGACAAATGGTGTTTTCTCTCTCTTCCCTTCTCTTTCTCTCTCATGGGTTACAAAAAGAAGTAAAATGAAATGCAATGAATACATATCTCTAAACCTTTTTATTTTGATTGCAAATTTAATTATTACAATATGTAAATGGGAAAGCTGAAAATGATAATTATGTTAGATTAGGGTGGATGCCATGCCATCGAAGTCATCACTAATATCTTTCTCACATGGTTTTGCAGGATGAAAGAATGATGACGAAAAGGCGATGTGTTATTCATTTAATTATTATTGTAATTTAGATAGTCGTTGTTAAATGAATAAATGTATAATGTAGTCTCATGTTACCGAAGGTTATATTTGATAATTTGTTTATATGTATGAGATGTTGGTTTCAAGGACATCTAGGTAATGTGCATTTAATCTTAGGTTCAATTTTGATTCATAGTACACATGGTAAAAAAGGGTTGATATTTATATAAACTAAAGGAATTTGAAGTAATATCTTGTAGTGCATATTTAGTGTTCAATAAATGATTAATGAGTCATTTGGTGCATTCATACTTTGTAAATGTAATAAAGGATTTAATTGAAACACTCTACTCTTTTTCAATATCAGAGCACAACTTGTTTTCATGTGTGATACTCCTTACCGTAGAAGACATTGAAAACCATAGAGTGAACTTAAACCCCGCACTCGATGGAAATCTCCTAGTTTGAGTAAACAAGAGCTCAAGAATGGGTTTATCGTCTTAGTTAGTATGGTTAGTGACACTGTCATAAACCCGTTTGATAGGAGTGACACAGTCAAACTTTCCTTAGAGTGTGTAGAGCTAACTCTTCCTTCGTAGCCTAGCAAACTACCTTGTCATCCGAAGATAGACTTAAAATTAAAGTTTTTCATGAGTGAAAACCCTATTGGATCTAGAAGTCATAGATGGAGGTTGTGACTTAGTTTTATAGGTATTAAACTCTTGTTAATGAACCCCTTAGCTCGCTCAGCTAAATGTGTTACCTTGGTATTCTCTCAATGTAGCACCTTGGTCCTTTACGGAAGATGGTTTAGCATAAATTGGTCCTCTCGCTTAAAACTCATTTTGAGTTGAGGGGTAGACCCTTAGGTGAAGTTGGAATTAATCTAAACCTCGGTTGATTTGGATGTTAACTTAGGGTTTGTGTGTAGCTTCAAGTCTCCTTATCATATATGTCTTTAAGAGGTTAGACAAACATTTCGTAACTCTTTTACAAGACAATGCTAAAAAAAATAAGACCATAATGTGACGTAGAAAATAAAGCATATAAGAATTAAAAAAAGAGATTTGAGATTCGGAATGATGCCACTTTTAGAGAATTTATAATTCAATTAAATATATTCCTTTGTATCAAAGAATATCAATTGCCTTAGTGTGATCAACCTTTGAGAAAACAAAATACATATATAAACAAAATGGAGTTCTCGAGTCATTGAATTAGAATAACGGTGGAAGGTAAATCACTATTCCATGATCGAGGAATGTTTCTAGTAATAAGCTATCTTGTATCTAAAACTCCGTGAAATCCTAATATCGCTATATGGACACCAAGTCACATTCACTTGAGATGTAAGAGTAAAAAGGTAGACATTGAATATATGTTCGAGAAGAATATTCTTAACATAAGGACAAGATAATTAAGTACTTTATATGCTTTTGAATTATGACAAATAAGAATGCAAGTTATGGAAAATTTTGTAAAGATTAAGAAGCTAACTTAAGATGGTCGAACTATAAAATTAAATGTGGAATGAACTTAAAGTTTTTGTAGATGGGAAAAGGAGAAAGTTATCCTTGCACAATAATGTTCTTAGAATGTTAATCGTAACTAAAATAAAATTAAAGAAAAGATGTGTTGTGGGTTTGCCTATCCTTGAGTTTTTTTTTTGTGGTTGGGCTTTGCTAGTAACCATTCATTGGGAAAAGTGTGGCATCGACATGCCTATGTTGTTTCCATGTATCTATGTGAGTCGATGACTTATGTGATTTTTGTATGCAAGTCGAGTTTCTGTACTTTGAGCCCATGCTGTGTTGTGTAGAGTGAGCAATGTAAGTCAAAAAAATTTTATCCGGTATTTTATTTTTGCAAATTGGGTGTGTAAAATGTGGGCACTACGAAACTTATAGTTGAAAAAGTAGTTTCATCAGATCACCATTGGCCAATGACAATTGATTTTAAATCCTCCCAATCCTACAAAGCATTATTTCTATTAGCAAAAAAATAATGACCAAATATGTTTTTTGTGTTCTTCAACTACCAAGCAAACACATCCACACAATCACCTCAGGTTTCATTGGCATGTTGATGATACAGTTTATAGTTTCCTCCGACACAGACTTGAATTTCAATCATGCAAACATAATGATTAATTCATGCCTTCAAAGTATTCACAACCCTCATCCACCAAACTGTATGGCTACATGCTAATTAAAAAAAAATTACATCGTCAGGGTCTCTTTGAAGCATTTTGTCAAACAATTGGCATGCCTTGTGTATGCTTTCACAATTTGTGTACATGGCGAGTTGAAGGGTTAAGGGAAACTAAACCTGTGATCCAATTTGGGGCATATGAACCTCATATTTGAAAACATAGTTTCAGCAGATCACCCAAGTTAAAGATGCCTAGGGGATGACACCACATCACAAGAGAAATCATCCCAATCATGTAAAGCGTAGTAGCCCAATAGTGTCTAGATTTCTCCAATAGCCACTAAGACACAACCAATAAACATAGGAAACCGAAACCTCTATATGGACCCACCTACAAACAATACAATAACTTCTTCATTAACAAATCATTGTTTGCTATTAGCAAATAACCGATATGTATAAAAATGGTCATTCAACAAGAGTTAGAAACGAAAAAGGGGCTTCCTAATTTTCACTATGTCATACGTAATTAAATAATAATACCGATGGTTGCAATGTAAGTTTCAAGTTCATCTCTTGTCAAGTTGTTACTAAATCCCAAACTAATAGGAAACATATATAAATCTCTAATAGGCTAGCTTTTTAAAAGCAATATGAAGTAAAAATTACAAAAATGAAATCAAACTAATGATTATCAACTAAAATTTTAGTAGTGCCAATCAATTTTTTGAAGAAGTTAATTGTGAGTTAGCTTTAGGAGTTTACATTGTTCCAATGCACAATTTCGTGGTATGCAAAAAAGGGAGGGAATAGTTACTACTTACAAATACAGGTCACAAAATCCATTTTGTTACTAACAAAGCAAAACCCCAAACTGAGTATCAAAACCTAGCAAAGTAACCCTGGGTAAAAAACATTGGCCAACCTTTACAATATATAAAATAGTATGCAGCAAGGTCTAGAAAGGAGAATTTCCTAGAGAAAGTTGTGTTTGAAGCTTCGAAGTAGGGGCGCCAGAAAAAAGTTGATAGCAGATAAAACTAGGGAAAACCAAATATGCAAAGTGAGAACATATATAACCATCGAAGTCAGCCACGTAGATCGGTGGACACCAACACGTAGACACTCAAAGCAAAAAGCGGAGTCAATCATGAGTGAAGCATGACAATGAGCTTAAGCTGCGGGGCATCGTCATGTAGGATAAAGTGCACATAAGCCACGCCTCCAGTGTAATAACTAAATATGACACAAATAGCTCTAATTAAACCTATCAACCCAAACACGATATGAAGGTATATTGAGAAAACTATAAACAACTAATCGATACCCTAAAACCATGGGTTCACTTTTTTTGTGATGTACATTCTTGCAGTCCATCAACATGATATGTATCTATCTTCCCAACAATTTTTGTAGGATAGAAAAAATCTTCTAAGATGACGGCATGGATGCGGTCAAATTTCGACTATAGGGCCAAATCAGAATTGAGCCTTTGTTTGGCAGCCTCAATATTTTTCTTGTGGCTATCATAACAACATCCTTTACACTGAACTTCTTTTCAATTCTCACACAAGTCTCATAGGAATCTTTTGGAACACCTTCCTCAAACAATATGGAACATGAATTGTGGTTTCTAGATATATTAGTTTTCTTGGCATTGTTAGGAGGTGGTGAAATATGTGCACTTGATTCACATCTAATTTGATACACAAAGGTTCATTCAATATTAGAAAGGGAAATCACATAACCTCCCGGATGGAAAATAGACTTATAGGGAATTTGAAATAACAATATAGAATGGGATTTTATATTGAATTTGCACGCATGCATCTTCCTCTACATGAAAATAGTTGAATCTCCTAATATTTGTTAATATGTGGAAAAATGAGTGAATGCACCAAAAGCGAAAGGTAGATGAAATATATGCGGAGTAAGAAAAAAAAAAATAGCAGCCTTGAGGTCATTCAATATTTATATAAGTGGCACCGGAACAAACAACAAAAACACACAGTATATGCTACACTCTAATTCTTTTTTATGAAAAATAAATTCTCATGAGTTGGGGCTATGAAAAATTACAATGATTGTGCCCCATATATTAACTAGGATTCCATGCTCGATGCCAAATGAATATTTGGTCTAAGATTTATAGAGTAGAAATTATCCGTATATTATTAAACAATACTATAGCCTAATATATAGGCTAGATTTTCCCTAGAATTTTAGTTCCCACTTCCCTTCGACACTTTTGTTACTGATCATGATACTACTGACTATATTATGGACATTATTATAATTTTGGCTTAGTGTGATGTTAGATATTAGATCATGGATTATGGTTGACTTTGATTCATATATGATGCATGATGATTATTAGAGACACTTTATATATTGATGATGATATACTGTTTGACATGGTTATATTATGGATGTTGTTCGGACATGTGATATTTGGATATTGTGAGTAGACCTAGAAATGGAAATTAATTGATGATGATATAGTTGTTGAGTAAAATTGCAAATGATCTTGTTGGTTGCTTGGATGTTGTTGTGATTCGTATATCTAGATGATTTTAGAATTTTATTTATATTATTTTGGATGTTCTGATATGGCCATGAGGCCGAAGGAGGTATTCATATTTTGCAGGTTTAAAATATCACAACAAACATTGGGGGATTGGAGACCAACCACATTGGAATTCTAGATGAATTCAACAAGGTCACCATGACAACTTGTATTGTTTGTGTGTGTTTGATTGTGTTAGAGATTCCCATGGGGGGATCACCTTTAAACATGACCAAGGGTTATGTGTATTTATTTATTTGGTTCCTTTTATTGATGTTTGTATGTGTTTATTAAGTGATGTGTTTATCCCTTTTATTTAAATAAATTGTGGTGTTAATATTGTGAGTAATCATGTTGTTAAGTTAATTAATTAAAATATATCATGAGAATGTAATCAATAGAGTTGTTGGTCTTGGTTTAAGTGTTGTAAGAGATATGTAAGTGATGTGTAAGTTAAATTTTGAGTGTGAAACACTCCACCTTCTTGGAAATTCGAATTTTTCCTTAGAGGCTGATTTTGGAGGCTTATGGGACAAGTTAAACTTGTCCCATACCTCTTAAATTTATTTACCAACCATACCTATGGTTGGAGAGTTGAAATTAGACTTTTATAATGCATTTTGAGAAGACAAAGTGTAAGTTTTAATTGCACTTTTCTTACATGGTTTAATTTTAGTCCATTGGGATATGGGCTTGATTTGAGTATGTAAGTAAACTATCATATTATTCACCCACCTATTTATTATGCATTGGAGAATGAAGTTGACTTTTGGGTTGGGGTTGAGGATGTGTGATGTGGCATCCTACATGGATCCACCTCATCCTCTTCTCTTCCCTCTTCTATAAGATTTGAATTGCTTTCCTTGTTTTTGGTTTTTTTTTTTATGGATTCACTTTTGGAACTCCTTTTCAGGTGAATTCTTTTTTGTTTTAGAGGTCTTTCTTGGAGATTTTTTTGGAAGATTGTTGCATGCTGTACTTGCTGTTTTGGATTGCTTGCATTGGGATAAAGCTTGTTGTTTAAGAACTTGGAACAACTCCATCATGGAGAGGTAGGAGCTTGGCTCTTGTAATTCTTTTTTTTTTTATGAAATGTTTATTGTTGTGGATCTTTTGTCATGTTTGTTGGATGTTGGGTAGACGGCCTAGGAATGGTGTAGGAGAAGACTATGGGGTTCATTTTGTGGGAGGAACAAGTGTTTTGGGGAGGTATACGTGTGGAGGGAGTTGGGATTTGGGTTTCACCTTACAAATAAATAACTTGCATTTATTTACTCGTTATGGGTTCCATAAGAGGTTTGGGAGGCATAAGGAAATGTGAGGAATAAGGGGTACTTGGGGGAGGCATAAGGGCATGTCAGGGATTTGATATACTACTTTTTGGCAATTTGAAATTAGGTGGAGATACCCATTTTCCCTTTGGGAGGCATAAGTAACATCCCCATAGTTCCTTGCTCCTTTGGCTTGCTTGATGAAGCATCGTAATGTTTGTCATGCTTTAATATAGTTGTAAACTACATTCTTTTTTGGACTGCATTATAAATGTGGAAATGTTACTTGTGTGTTATGAAAGACTTTGTTGCCATGAATTGAATCACATCTTCTATTACAATTTGGTTGGGGCTCAGGGGCCAATGAAGAAGGATGACTTATTCTTGTCATTGGATATCTTGGTTGGTTGGAGAGCGTTGCCTTTCCCTGCTCTTGTTGTGACCAGAATTGGAAGAATGATGAATCTACATGTTTATGTTCTGGAGAAAAGAAGAAAAAGAAAGAAAATAGTTTGACAGTCCCTTGTTGAAATGAAATATTATTGTAACCTTTCCCACTTGAAGTGGATGAACTCGTATATGTTTTGTAATGGAAATATGTTGTATTGAATATGAAAGTTGTAATTTTGAAATGTAAAGGAAGAAATGCGTGTGAGGAAAATACAGAACTTTGTCTTTTGGAAATGTGTAAAATTGGAAATCAAAATTGCATTTTGGTTTTGAATAGTTTTATTTGAATCAATTAAATGTATTAGATTAGAATTGGAATGAATTCTAATACTTGGAAGATGAAAATGGCAAATAGATCCTTTAAAATTTGATCTCTGTTTTGTATTTTCAAACTGGAAAATACTTTAACCAAAATGTACAGTTCGGACCTGCAATAATGAAATTGAAATTAAATGATTAAACTGAAGTAGTATGCCCGAAATGAATTCAATTGGAGAAAAAAACATAAGGAATTTCTTAGAAAACTTAGCAAAATCGGGCTCAAACCATTTTGTTGTCATTTTGCGGTCAAAGTTGTATTATTTTTTAATTAGAGTCAATCAAACAAACATACCTTCAAAATCCATCCAAAATCCATATAAGAACAATTCTCCATGTCTAATTGACATGTTAAGAGAGGAAGAAGATCAATTGATTTAAATTTCATAAGTTAAAAATTACCAGCTCACCTTTTTAAAGCCTGCAGATCATTTTCATAAAATTGACCCCTTAAACATTAACAAAATAAAAAAATTAATGATTCTTGTGCAAGAGGACATCGATATCTTTCCAAAAATTCCTCATTTTCCCAAAAACAATCTCCCAATCAAAAGTTATGGCCTTCTGAAGTTTTTCTTCATTTGGCGTAAAAAATAATTCTAACTGTAAAAAAAAAAAATATTGGGAAAAATTTCCTTGGTGGACCCGCGGGCCCAAATTTTCCCTTAGTGCTTTCTAGTCAAAAATTCCAAAGGCACAAATTCCCCCACCGCTCCGCTAACCCGTAAGCCCTTCTTCTTGTCAAAAATCACCTAAGTTCAAAAAAGAAATTTTAGGAAAATTTCCCCCGCAGACCCGCCGCCTCGCTTTTGCCTTTTGGTTGTTTTTCGTGGATGTGCGGCCCGCAATAGTCAACTTAACCTTTAAATTAATTTGGGAAAATTTTCTAAGTTCCCTCCACCACCCCACCAGCCCTCAACCAATCAGTGCTACCATGTGGTGTCACAAGGCATCGACAGAGGAGTGGATCCGCTTTTAGCTTAATGTTTTGGAATTTTTTTATTGGAAATATTTCCTAAATTCTCCCGCTGACCTACTGATCCACATCCAATGGTTGGGTGACACTTGGCAGCCTTAGGCATCGGTAGAGGAGCAGAGCATTTTAACCCTTTATATCCTTTTTTATTTTAAAGTCTAAAATTCATATGTTTCCCCCATAAGTTTGTTTTCCCTATGCGAATTGAGGATTGAAACATGGCACTTGGAAATACTGAGATGTTTCATCTTTCAGGTTCATGGGAGCGTGGAGGAAAATTGCACTTTTTCCCCAAAAGGTCAAAGTGCTAATCCCTTCCCGCTCCACGGCTCGCACCTTAGAAAATTCTCTCCACCACTCCGATTCCTTCTCTGGGTGAAATTTCTTCCTATGGTCTGCAGGATCGCCCTTGGGAAAATTTTCCTCCCTAGGCCTGTAGGCCCATTCTTGGGAAAATTTTCATCCCAAGGCCCATTGGCCCATAACTTGAGAAATATGAGGAGTTAGGAGGACTTCTTTATATCACCGGAAAGGTGAGGAAATTTCCTATCTAATGGGAATGTTCTTGGGAAGTTTTGAGTGCGTTAATTTTGAGAAAAATCAAGTTGAATATTTTAAGCCTATTAGAGGGTGGTTTAGTGAGAAATTACCCTCTTAACCTAATTGATTAATCTAACCCTAAGTTTGGACCTTGTGATATTTTATAATAGTCATATTAATAAAACTATAAGCTATTAATAGTATTGGGCTTTGAAACTTGCTTGCGACAACTGTTGTCCTATAACCTGGTTGTAGACTCTTTTAAACAAAAAAATTATTCCATAATTTTCCTAACTAATCCTAGGTTGTTCTTGGGTCTCAAGTGGGTTGTTTTTAGTGGCATTACAAGAATATAGGAAAATAACTCAACTAAATATCTTACCAATTTCCTATATTTGTGAGTTGTTATAACTCACTCACCAATATGCCTACATGATTATAAATCACTTTACAAATTAATATGAATAAGTGAGCACTAAATTAATAATTTCCTAACATAACTATTAAAGGTCAATGAATAGGATGACCAACCCCTTTAAAAATACACTCTATAAATAAAAACTAATGCCATTTAAAGTGTGGAGCTACTTTGGCGTGATTAAGATAGAAAACATATCAATTTATATGGACAATGTATGTGTGAGAATTAAATGATAGATTTCAAATCCAAGATTTTGATTTCATAGAGGCCATGTGGGTTAATGCTTCTTATTCCGTCATTTTTCCATTTCGACAAGTTTCAAATTATGAAAGTTGGAATATAGACAAACACACCTTGTTGTGCCATCATCCTTTTCATCATGTGACGCGCAACCAATATGTCATAAAAATAAAAGAAGTATTGTAGGTAAGAAACTAACACCACCACTTGATTCCTTTACCCCATCCTCGACTTGAATATTTGACTTTATTTCTTTTGAAAGTCGCTAAGAATGCGGTGATTCAAATCATCCCCAAGGTTGAGTTAGTTTCCGAAAATGGGCACCATCAGGGAATGTGACGGAAAATTCAATTTCTTATACCTTAGTTTTGATATAAAAATGACACCATCCAATGCAATGAGTAGGGTGACCAACCCCTTTAATAAATCCACCCCATATACAAAAAAACCTAGTGCAATTCATAGTGTGGAGCTGCTTGTAAAAAAGTATAAAGATCTTATCAATTTATATGGATGTTTCTTGTGTGAGAATTAAATGGCATATTTCTAATGTAACACGTCAAGATTTCAAATCCTACTCACAAGTGGTTTCCACAAATAAATATAACTAGAAATAAACATAAGCTTGTAATAATTTGGTAATAAGTAAGAAAACTAGAAAATCCTTGACATATCTATGCATTTAAACCTCCATTTTAACAATTAAAGTAAATAACACATCTCTTTAATGTTTATTTCAACTTCTATGTTCACAATAACAATGTTCAAATCCAAAAAAATAATCAATTTCTTGAAAATATTCAAAAACAACAATGCCAAGAGTTGAAATCCTATGGGAAAGAGGTTTTACTCACAAGTTCACTTCCCAATTGAAATTGTTCATGTTTATAATATATTATAGTAACCATTTTGTATGATATTCACTATTTCCTTACCACCTCTCTCGCACATATCCACCCTCTAACCCATTATTCCTCACCCCTCTTCATCTCCCATTTTTATATCCCTCAAGTATGAATCATTCTATATATCTCCTTCGGCATTTACATTGTACATTTCACATATGATTACTAGTTATAGAGAATATCGAGTCAAGAATGGCAACCGGGTATGTGAAAATAGTAGCAGGTCATAATGATTAAAACTTGTAGTATAGCCATGATTCTAACACTTTGATTTCATTGAAATTAGATGTAGATGATAATAATATATATTGGCTAATATTTGAAAGATTCAATTGAAAATAAGTGTAAATGTTATTGTTGAGTTGTTATCAAAACTGATTTTTTACCTCTTCGTGTTCATACTTCATTTCTAACATAATAATTATTAATGAAATAATTCGACATATTATTGCGTAGTGGGGTAAACATATTCTACGATATGACGTGAAAGAGTAATAATGGGTTGTTTCTTAGATGCCTATAAAACTACGACATGAGCAAAATGAAAAATATAATCACACATGTTATTTCAATCATCAATACTCTAAGCATAGTGACTATCAATATATCCTATCAATTTGAAATCATTAAACACTAAATATTAATTAACGTATAGATATTTGCATGGCAAAAATGTCGAAAACATGTTTGATCATGGGACCGTTAATAGTACATATACTTATTTCTAGGATATTCCACTAAATACTTTTATTATTGTGGGACCCTTGTACACTATTATCCCTAGATATTGATATAACACTAGAAAAAATATTTAAAAACTACACCTTGTATGCTCACACATTGGATATACCATCTTATAAAGGTGATCCTATATATGATAAAATACAATAATTTTACAATCTACTAATATATCTCAAAATTTCCCCCTTTTTGGGAATGCAATTATTAGGTGACACCATGAACCGTTAAATTAGTCTTACTCCACACACGATGTTAGGCCTTGTTCCGATCAAGTACATCACACTATAAACAAATATATTTTACCATGTTAGATACACATTATAGACCGTATTTTATTTTTATAATTTCAAGTTTGTGACAATCGGTGTTGATGCTAGCTTTCAATTCATCATTCTAAATCTCTTTAAAATATAAATTAGATATTTTTATTGTTAAAAAATATTCTCATCATTCATTTGAGCTTCCTCATAGAAAAATAATAATTAATCAATCATTTCCAATATTTTCTTCCTTGCTGATTTAAATTTTTTTTTACAAAATTATTATGAAAATTAATTCGTGAGCAGATAGATATACAACTAAAATTTGACCTTGATAATCTATATTGATATATAGTTTTGTTTTGTTTTGTTGTTACACCTATGTAATACATTATCAATAATTATGAGTTAATATGACTATGCCCAATGATTTAATTTAATTTGAATTAAATCAATATGCGGAGTAACTATTGTGCAAATAATTTATAAATGATAAAAATACATAAATGACACAAGAAAAAGAGCATGTAAAATATGAAACCCTAAAAAATAAGGGGATATAAGAAGACTTAATTTATTTATGAGTGGACAGGAAGTAATCTATGTAGGGTCGAGTCTTTGAGCAGATTAAAAACAACATCGTAAATACTCACTCTAATATTTGGAACATGAGAATAGATCCAGAAAGGGGTTCCTAGTAAAGGGTTGAGGCACCTAGGCATTTGTGACTAGATCTAGGCATTGGTGATTGTGCAAGAGGTCTATATCTTCTTTCTTATTTGTCACAAGGGTTTCACTATGAATTCTCATTGAGCACCCGATATTTTCTCCTAGATCGCCGAAGGTACCTATTGCTTGCAATAAAGATTTTCACCTGCACATACCCACAAACCACATCAAACCTAAGAAGGAAAATATATAATAGGGGGAGACAAAACTGACATTACTCGAAGAGTGAACTTACGACCGAGCGTTGCACTACATCTCAAAATTCGTGTAGTTTTAGTGAGTTTTTAGAAATTGTTCCCTAGGACGCCGTCGTTGTACAAGTAACATAAATGAAAGTGGGTTGTTGCTTTAGAATGAAGAAATTTAATAGTATGTGTGTATGGAATAGAATAATTTCCATTTCTTATGAAGTGTATCTAGAGTTGATACAACCCTTGTACCTTCTATGAATGCTAGATGGATGCATTTTAAGTGCTTTAGTGCCTTTGGATGCAAGATTAGATGGTTATAGTAATTTTTATTGTTTGGTCCCTCATTTTTAAAATGTAACTATGTATTTATATGATTCATTTGTATGAATTTCATAATCGATAACCTGGAAGGATGACCCATAAGTGAAAAAGATACCACAAGATAAAAGATACCGAAAAATAGTGAGTAAGGTAAGAAAAGGTAGGGGCACCCGGGAGGGATAAAAGTGCTTGGGCGTTACTATCCCAACCTGGGTGCTAATGTCTAAAGTCAAAAGAGATTATAAATAAGTTAAGTATTGAATGGATGAGATGTGCATGACCAAATAGAAAACATTAGACAAAGAAAAGAGGCCAAGTATAGTTTTCAACCACTAGTTTTATTTCTTAGGAATCATATAAATGCTTTGACATATTTGGTCTATCTCATGCCAAGTGTGATTTTTTTGGTATATTTCATGCCAAATATAATGTGTTTGGGAGATAGTTCTAGTTTTACTCTCCTTCCATGACTCTTCCCAATAAGCACCAATGCAAATTATGCATCCTGGTATGTTCTTGTCATTCCTTTTGTTCGATTATTCAAAATTATTTTCATTATAATGATTAGAGGATATATAATACATTCTATGACCTGGAGGCATGTTCATGTAATTGTATAACTACTCTGTGATTTTTTTAGACTTGATGTAATCGATAATTTTTTTGTATTTCCCCAAGACATTAGTGCTTAGGGAAGGACAAGGGTGCTTAAGCAATAGTGTATGACTCTGGGAAATGTTGTTTGTATTTTGTATTAGACCCAAATAATATTTTAGTTCATTTTGGGACTATATACTTGTGTTGGTTTTGTATTATGATGATCTCGAATCTGTAGATCGAGCTATTATAGACATGATTTTTTCACCCAATATATACCCCCATTGTTTGGTGTGCATGTGATTATGGTAGGAGAATGTGGTTGAAAGGAGAGCACCTAATGCTGATATGAAGTATATACCTATACAGGGTGGGGGATATGAATGGTATAAAAAAGGCACATGCAAACAAAGTAGGCTAGAACAATGTGTTAGTGTAATGAAATCATGTAACATAAAATAATGTAACAAGAAAGTGTGTAAACAAGATGGATCACGAAAAGTGGGATTTGAACATGAGACATCACCTGACAATGTTACAATACAATTAGGGATGAGGCAACCCAAACCATACAAGACATAGGTCCTACGCCGCAAATAATATCATACAATAGTAGACAAGATCAAGAAAAGTGTATCGATAACCATGGTGACATATAGTCATGTAAATAAAATGCTACACGTGAAGCACCTGTTAGCATGTTAGAAAGATAAATAATACGTCTAAGTGCATATATATCGGTGAAAAGTAATGTAGATGTAATAAGATGTAATAATAGAACATGTGTATTATGTGTTAAAAATGAAATTCGATGCTCCTAGGATCATTTGGTGGGACTGGTAAAAGGTATAGTACCAAGTCTCGTTACAACATGTAAGAACCTGTAAGATATCTACATTCACATTATGACAAAGTGAATGCACATGTGTATATTGTAAAAATATAATGACATACAAGGTATCTAGCTTACATAGTAAGTAACGTGTAACATGTAAGTTTAAAAATCTAGCAAGAGTAGATGCTGACCAATATATGCAGATGCATTGTATGAGTGTGATGGTATGTAATGATAAATATGAAGATGGCAGGTGTAACATGCCCCCAACAGATGTGTATGAGATGAGGTTCATTTATAGAAACCCTTAAAATTCAAGAATAAACAATAAAACGAGAGTGTGTCATCGAGGTAATGAGTGTGTTGTGCAAAAATAAGCTTAGAAATATGTACCTACATGAAGCAAAGAGGATAAACTATAGTGGATGTGAGGTACATTTTAGAATTATACCCTCGGTAGTCAAGTGTGAACTATGGAGCTAGAGTGCATCATTGGGTAATGGTGATACAATGTGTGTACCAAAGGGTATGAGAATTCTTAGGAATATTAGATAAGATGCATGGAGTTCAAAGTGTATTAAGAGACACTAGATGGAAATAATATAAATAGAAGGGGGAAAGGAAGCATGGTGTGCCCCAAGTGTATGATTTGAGAGGGATAAAGTAAACTCATTTAGGAGATCATCGGTATAAGGATAATAGCTAATTGGATTTATATTTGCGACTTGGTAAACAAGATTGTGTGGGTTTGATCATTTAAATATCCTTTGCAGCATAAAATATACATGTCCATCACATATTCTTCATCATTGTAGATAGGTGGTGGAAAATCATGTGCACAACAATGAGTTAGATTTTTAGTATAGCCATAGAAGGAATCATCGTAAATAAAGATGAGGCCAAAAGGAATGGGAAATGTGATATCAACATATTGGGATCAAGGGTACCACCAATATAATTGATCCAAGATTGACCAAGGGTGATAGGGGAGGAGAATTGTGTATGTGTAGAAAAGACTAACAAATGAAAGACATGAAGACCTTAAATAGTGGTAATGATTACATGCCCTCGGTATAAGTGAGGTGAATGAGGCGAGGGAGGGAAATCATCGAATGTGAATCCAAAATGGGATAAACCTTCATGTGTGGAAACAATGTAAGGGGAAGTGGGATCAAAAGGAATATATGATGCTAATAAGATTCATGTATAAATAAGCTAGATGTAAATGGATCAAGATGTGAAGTGGAATCGGCTAGATTGGATGAATGTATAGGAATGATATCCAGTGTAAAAATGATTCCCTTAAAAGTGATCATTGTGGTGCGAAAGGGACGAGAATGCTATTCATCGGGACTAATATCAACTTCAAGATCAGAATAGTGAGTGGAAACATTATTGTGATGAGTATCATTATCAAGAATATTGAGAGGAGGGGTAGTGTGTGGTATGCTATGATGGGTAGTAAATGGAATAATAGTCACAAAAATAATAGGGGAAATGTAATAATTGGGATGTGTAGGGACAACAAGGGTGGATGTGGAGGTAAGATGAATAAAGGATTGAATGAAATCGTATGCTTCAAGATTATGATTTAGAATTGAGGTAGGTGAGGAGGTAGTAAAGTCGGTGACAATTTCTAGGTGAAAGTATTTGAATGGATCGAGGTCAATGAAAATATTATGTTCATATCCACCATGTAAAAATTTGATGCACCGATGCACATTAGAAGGAATGACATACATAACATTGATCCAAGGCTAACCGAGTAAGAAATTGAACTAGAATAATGTATCGATGATATAAAATATCATGGGGATGGATTTGTGCCTAACTTGTAGGGGAAAGGTGATGGTAACAATCTATGGTTGAGTAATAGAATAATTACCACATATATAAATAGATGTGGGACTGAAAGAGAATGAGGAAAGTCCCAATTTCTGAAGGAAGGTCCATTATCAAGCTAGGCTCAGTTGATCCCAAATTTACTAACATAAAATTGAATGTAAAGGGGTGGATCATTATCTCAAATAAATGGATAAGTATTTTCATCTGATGTAAAAGTAATATGCCTTTCATAAAGAGAGAATGCCAAAGTAAATTTATGATACATAGATTCAATAGAAATGTTGGGATGAATCTTAGTTTTAGCCAAAAGGATTGTATTTTAGATTTAAATTCGAGATTGGCCTACAAAAATTTAGGGAGAGAAATACTCATGGTGACAAGATCTTAGGGTATGGAGGTGAGCAATAAATAAGGAAAAATAGTGTTCGAATGAGGGTAAGGTTTCACAAAAGGATTTAATTTAATTTGAATTAAATCAATATAATAGAGTAATTGTTATAAAAATAATGTATAAATGATAAAAATACATAAATGAAACAAGAAAATGAATATGTAAAATATGAAAACATAAGAAAGAAGGGGAGATAAGGAGACATAACTAAATTTTGAGTGGACATGAAGTAATTTGGGTAGGTTCGAAGTGCTAAAAAGACTTAAAAGAATGTTGTAAATAATAACTATAAAATCTAGAACTTGAGAATAAATCTAGACATGGGTTCCTAGTATAGGGCGAGAGGCACCCGAGATCATGGTGACTAGATTTGCGTATTGGTGATTGTACAAGATCTTAGGATCGGTCTTCGTCTGTGTCGCAATTTTTCATTGTCAATTTCTATTGATTTCCTGATATTTTCTCCTTGATCACAAAATGTATCTCACGTAACCTACGATAAATAAGTTTACCTACACATACCCACAAACCACATAACACCTAAAAATTAAAATGCATAATGGGGATTCAAACTCACCTTGGTGGTCATCCGAAGATTAAAGTTATGACCGAGCATTGCACTACATCTCAGAATCCATGTAGTTTTAGTGAGTCTGTCTAGAAATAGTGCCCTAGGATGTCCTTGTGTAAGTTGCACAAATAATAACGAGTTATAGCTAGAATGTAACAATGTAACAAAGTATGTGTCGATGGAATATAATAGACCTCACCTTCCTATGTAATGTATGCAGTGTTGATGCAGACCTTTTCCTTCTATGGATGCTATATGGATTCCTTTGAAGTTCATTAGTGCGTTTGGGTGCAATTTTGCGTGGTAATATTAATTCATAGTGCTTGGTCCTTCATTTTGAAAACATGACTATGCATTGATATGATTGCTTGTTTTAGTTTTTAATTTACAACTAAAAGGCCAACCCATAAGTAAAAATATTCCTAAAATATAAAATATACCCAAAAAGTGAGTGTAAGGTAATAAAGGGTAAGAGGATGGGTGCTTGTGTCTCAAGTCATAAAAGATAAATAATTTAAGTTTCGAATGAGTTGTAGGATTTGTAAGAAAAAATCAAAAATAAGAGACCAAGAAAATAGGCCAAGAATAGTTTTCAACCACTAGTTTTATTGCTTAGGAAATATGTAAATGCTAGCATTCTTTTAGGACCTAGAAATGCACCCAAGTGCATTATTTTGTGTCCACACCAAGCATTTTCTACTCTCTTAAGACCATATAAATATTATTTAAATCTATAGACTTTGATGAGAGAATGACTATGAAACATGGTGTTTTCTTCACATACACTTGTTCCTCTAATATTCCATTCAAAAATATTAACTTGACATTTATAGGAAAAAATTTCCACTTGCTATGAGTTTTGATTTTTCATCCATAATTATATCCAACTTTGTTGTGCTTGAGCAAAGTTCTCACTTAAATCAATTCTAAGATAATGTTTTTTTATTAGGGGTAAATAGTTTTGAAGGGACTATACCCTGTTACAAAAAGTGCTCAAAATCTAGATAGAGAAGAAAATATAGTCCATAGTTTTGAAGGGACTATACCCTATTAAAAAAAGGCTCCAAAGCCAGATAATGCAGTAAATACATCAAGTTTGGATCAACATCCAGATTATACATGAATATCCAACTATAGTTATCGAGAAACTATACAAAAGGATCAAAATAGTGACAAAACTGCAACAAAGCAACATGAAAACAACATCTTGACAACATCAAAATAGAAAACCAGAAGTAAAGAGAATCCTCTTCACTTGTCTTCATTTTCAATCTTTGTCCTTACGTTTTGTAGATAAGTGAGCAGATTAGGGCAAAGACATAGGAGAGGATCCTTCTTGTCTAGCTATGAGAGAATCAAGTCTCGTACTGGTCCCGACTCCCAAATGGTAGCAGGAATGTCACTGAGCACACATACGCTTTTGACATGTTGCTCCATGAAGTTGTAGATATCATTAAACACAGAAATGGTGTAGTCATGTCTTCCTTTTACATTTCCCAATCTGTTATCCAGTGAGTTAAGCTTCTTGTATATTTCAAGAATCTAATCATTATCTTGTTCAGGGTCATTTTGCATCTTCATTTTTCCTTCTCTTTGATAGACCTTCTTGAGATCTTCTTTCAAAACCCCAACCTCCTTTTCTAGTTTGAAAATTCTATTGAGAAGGAATTCCTCCCTTTCCATAGTAGAAACACCAGCTAGATTGTTAATGTGAAGCAGATTTTTAGCAGACTCAATGTCTATTATGCTACTAAGTATTTTTTGGAAGGGGAAGGGATGATTAAGAGGGTAAAAAGGGTTTTTCATTTTTATTTTCTTTCGACTAGAAGTAGTGGTGGGGTAATTGGAGCCATGGTAAGTTTGAGCATTGGGGAAACGGGTATTGAAGGATGTTAGGAAAGGAAATGGATGTGAATCAACAACATGAATTCTTGGTGAAGGGGAGTGAAATGAGTGTGGTTTTGAAACTCAAGAACAAAGCGTTCCAGGAGTTTAAAAGATAATGTGGAAATCTAACATGCAAATTACTTCTAAAATGATTTAGGAAAACCAAATGTTTAGAGAGAAACAGTCACATATATAACTTCCAAAGTGACATACCTGAAAATCATCCTTGCTATTTCATCAAAGGGCTCTAGAATGGATGTCGTTTTTATACTGTAGCTATGAAATTGATATTTTCTCCGTGTGTTAGGAATTTATTAGCTTCAATAGTATTGTCTACCATCTTATGAAGAATCTAGCATCTTCTAAGATAACCCCATGACCTTCGTAATAAGCTATTTAGTGATTTTAATTCTTATTTCACCATATTCTACTATTATTTTCTTCCACCCAGCCATGAATTGAAGAAAAATTTCTTGATCGTGACCTTGCATTTTTTCAATGAGGTTTGAGACCCCACCCATTTGTAGATAAGTCCATAGGGTCAGATCATCCTTCCAATCCAGTTCATAGGTGGGTTCATTTTAGCATGGAGCTTAACCCATTTTGCCACTATTATTTCTTTGGTTCCCAATGGCAATGTTTCTCCCCTAAAACCACTTCTTGACAATTGCTTTGAATACCCAAAAAGCGTACAAAGGCTATGTGGTATTATTATCCCAACAGTGTAAGAAGTTAATCACTCAAAAAATAGTGAAGGACTTCTTAATGATGATTTTTGATTTCATATTTATCCTTGATGATTTCATTGTGTACCTTGCTAGGGATAATTTCATCACTAAACTAAGTTTTCATGTTATTACTAACTCCATAATTAACAAGACTATCCGCCACTTTGTTTCCTTCACGATAGGAGTGGATGATTTGGCAGTTTGCAAAGGATTTACAAATATCAATAGATTCATAAATGAAATCCCTAATGGTCCAAATAGGGGGTTGTGCTTGATTTAAAAGATTTATTATGTTCAAAGAGTCCCCTTTAATTATAATATTAGAGATATTGCAATCTCTTGAAAGCGTAATATTAGAGATGTTGTTAAGACTTCATAATTTAGTTGTTTATTTGATGGCCCACTTTTATAATGAATGTAGCAACAAGATAGCCTCTCTAATCCCTAATCACCCCACCTCCTCTTGACACCCCTGGATTTCCTTTAGATGCTCCATAAAAAATCAACTTGTACCATAATTTTGGTGGTTGAATCTAATGAACTAATGATTTGTTAATGCTAAATATTTCGATGATTCCTATGTGAATTGCCAATATCAATCTTCCAAACAACTAGTATAGGTTCTTCTTCCTTGGGGTATGGTCTATTTTTTGGAGGCCTAAACCTTTCTATGTTATCTTTGATAATAATAAAAATTTCCTTAAAGATATTGTTGCATACCTATCTATTGTTTTGAATATTATTCCATTCTTAGTTTTCCACAATCTCCAAATGGTATGAGGTAGGACCAAATTCCATAATATTCTTATCATGAAATGTTTATATGGTGGATCCCATTGCTCCCAGGTCTGTAAGAAGGTATTAGGAAGAGTCCAATGTAGATTAAAATTAGAAAAAATGAGACTCTAGACCTTTGAGGCATATTCACAATGCAAAAGTAGATGTTTGATGTCTTCAACCCCTTTTTGCACATGCAACACATGTTAGGCATAATGAAACCATTTTTAATTAGGTTATCATTAGTGAGAATCTTTCCTTTTAACACCAACACATAAAGAAATTAAATTTTGTGGTTAATTCAGACATCCAAATTTTACTCTAATTTATATCACATTGAATATTTTCAAAAATGCATTGTAGCTTTATTTGACAATATGGTTCCCATGAAAAGAATCAACCCATATAACCTCATCCTTGGAATCCTTTTGATTAAGAGTAATGAGTCCAAGATGCTATTGTAAAGAGGTGACAACAAGTTTTCAGATTTCCTTATCTGATTTGAGTTACTTCCAAGTTCTCTTGTTTCCATCCAACTCTATGTAATATTTTACTTTATTCCCATATTTCTCACTTAGATTATCTTTGATGGAGCCAAATTTTTCACTCAGCCTAAAATTAGTCCAATTGTCTTGCCAAAAATGTATATCCTGACCATTTCCTACTTTCCATCTATAACCTTTAGTAAGGATGTGCCTAATTTGAAGCAAGTTAGAAAAACTAGATCCATTGGGAAGCTGTTAGCAAAAAAAGAAAAGAATTCATATTGTGCTGAGCCAATTACATGATCCTAATGAGTTCATTCCGAGGTTGTTTTTCCTTTAGTAGTCTTCAAAAATTTTGGTAATTAAATCAACATTCATCTTCCTAATATCCTTTATACCCAGGCCACCATTCATTTTGGGTGTACAAACCTGATCTCAAGCAACTAAATGGTACTTGAATATTTCTTCAGTTCCATGCCATATAAAATTCTTTTGAATTGTTTCAATTCTATCAAAAATTGCTGCTAGGTTATTGTACATAAACATTATATATATGGGAAAGTTATGTAGTGTGCTTTTGATTAACAAGAATTTTTTGGCACTAGAGAGAACAACACATTTCCACACAACCAATTTTTGTGAAATCTATATATCAAGGAATTGTTATCTAATTTTACCCTCGGGAAAAATTGACCTTGAACACGACATTGAACGGGAGAAAATTGAAGGGTTGGTTTGATCATACGAGCTCACGTGTTTTTTTGAAATTTAGGATGTAGACGAGAATCATCATGGTAATGGAAGGTTGGAAAGTGAGTGGCCAAACAATGTTAAAGGAGATTAGAGCTCAAGAGGAAGAAAAATGGAGAAAGGCTTGAAGGCTTGAAGGCTTGAAAGCTTGGAGCTAGTAGAAGCCTCCACATGTCAGCTCAGTGCACCTTCAAAGGTAAAATCCAAAGCCAAGTCCCAAACAAATGAGCATGAAGCCTCTACGTTTCTAGGGTCCAACATAGTTACTCCTAAATAGGTAGAAGGAAATTAACAAAAACATGAAGAAAGTAGAGCAAGCCTGCAGATGATGCCAAGTGTCAAATCGGTGTAACTTCAAGAGTGAAAGGAGGGGTAAAGTCTTGGAAGCCCTCGGCGTTTCCACATGGAGCTGACTATAAAGGTCCCACCGAAAAAGTGTTTTGATGTTATATACGGTGGGGCCCTTTACTCACACAAAGAAAGCGTAATGAGGCTCATGGATGATGGCAAGTGTCGGCATGTGGCATTCCCAAGACCTTAAAAGGAAACAAAATATTAATAATGCATGGGGCTTCCACGTGGATCTCACACAGATAAAATCCAAACCCAAAGCAATTTGGAAAAGATTGGTTGTAGGTCAATTCAGTGTCGGATGAATCATGGAGCCCATGAAGAAATTTAAATGCTCATATCTTTTAAAATATTGTGAGAGCCTAGATTGAATGCCCAATCCCAACCTTTAGACAGCCATAAATTTTGGCTGGGAGCTCGGATTTGCACATGAAAAGAATTTTTTGAAAACTTACAGTCTCCTCTACGTAACTATGACTGGATATCTTTAAATTAGTGAGACTAAGTTAGTCAAAATTAATTTATATACTTGTACCATTTTTTAGGCTGTCAGGATTCTCACCTACCACCATAATGAGGTATGGGCTTCTTTTCTTTCCCAACAAGGAACATTAATGGAGGCATGGGTTTTGCAGTAAAACCCATCATTGTTGCAGGTGAATTCAATGCATTTTCTTGGGTGGTTGGAGTAGGTTTTTGAATTTATTCTATCTCCCTCTCTCATTCCTCCTATATATTGTAAGGAGGGGAATTTTCTAAAGGTTGGACATTTTTTTTTGTACCCTCCCTTCATCTCTTCTTGAAAGTGGATTTGTGGAGCTAAACCTCCCATTCAAATTGTAAGTGCAATCTTGCCCCCTTGGCCATTGTAATAGACTGCATCAAATCTTTGGAGCAATAGTATAAGTCTGTAGATGATTTCAACCCTCTCTTATGTTCATTGTATTTTCTTGTTTTCTCATTGCAATAATTTTTATTTGTGCATGATGGTTGTATTACTTTTTTGATGGTTTGTGTTTAATGGAAAAGCATGTGTTTAACATTCCTTTGGTGCATCACCCTTGTTAGTTTAGGTTTTATTTATCACATCTTCTTAACCCTGTCTCCTTGGTAAGTTAGAGTAGGTTTTAAGGTAGATCTTCTGCAATATGAATGTGTGCATTTAAAAAGAGGAATAGGATCGGCCTTCATCCGGAAAGCTCTCCCAATTCGCAAAGTCCCACACTTTGGGAGAAGCTCCATGCTATTTAATCACACTTGAGATTCTCAATCCGTCAAGTTGCGAGACATTTAGGGGTGTTGTGATTATGCATCAACATGCATTCCAAACACCATTAAAGACTTTATTAGTACCCAATGGTAAGCCTAGATAGGTAGTGGGTAGAGAGCTGATTTTACACCCCAAAATGAGTGCAATTATTTTCTTTCTATCTGAAGGAGTATTGAAAAAATACCTTGAACTTTTGTCAAAGTTGACTTTCTAACTAAAAGAATCTTCATAGAATCTGCGAATAGTCTTTATAGCTTTAGCCTCAAGAATATAAGCCATCAACAACAAAATTGTGTCATCAAAAAAATTATTTTGTGAATTTATATGTTTGGTGTTAGTGTGGAATAACAACACCCCCTAATGGCCTAGGATCTAAATGGGGCATTCGATGTGATATCACAACATTGGACCATGTCTCAAGCTATGGGACTTGTAAATTTGAGATGGACATCCAGAGAAAGTCATTTCTTGCTTCCTAATCTACATGCGAAAAGATACTCTAATGCGGGAAGATGTAACCTATTCCTAATCTAATTGTTCCAAGGAGACATGGAGAGAGAGAGAGGGTGAAAGAGAGCCTACACTAAGTGGTGATAAACTAGAAAAGGAAGTATCGATTGTGGATCCGACTTCCTAAAGTGGAGAGAGGTCAGCAGCGGAGAGGGTGGACAAGATTTACCATGGACTAGGGATAGATATCTCACAGAAAACCACTTCAAAACCCATTAAGCGTAGCTCCAAGAACCTATAATAAACATCATAGGATGTACAAGTATACCCCTAATGATGAGAGGTAGGAAGAGACAACAAAATAAGAAAGGATGGACATAAGCATCACAAAACATATTTTATTGCTCCATAAGTTACACGATACATCATCAGCGAGGAAAGAGGTAAGAAAATTCCATTACATAGCCATGTGAAGAGGTTTAGAATCCACATTCTACCCTAAGGAAGAAAGAGAGAGGAGGGTAGAGGAGAAATAATGACAAACTGTTTTAATATGACCCTATTTTAACATATATAGAAGAATGAGAGAGAGAGAGAGAGAAATGAACACTACTCCAACCATCCCATCTATATGTTGAATCCTACTTTGAAATATCAACAACCATCACTCAATGCCCCCTACGAATCCACTTACAATCTATCAAGTCCACCGCTCTATTTCTGTTTGGTGTGTCAAGGAAGGAAGAAAGGCGGATCAAATCAAATTCGGGTGGTTGAAGTAATCAAATATTTCATTAATAGCTTACAAGATGTTTTCCTAATTCTCACCCACCTGATCCTATCAAAATTAAATTTTTAGGCCTCCATGGTGTAGAGGATGTTGAGACCTTTCTAAAAAGTCTTCTCCCACCCAAATCTGATTTCCCAATCAAAAGATATGGCCATATGAAGTTTCTCGGGTCGGGCGCTTAACATGACTTGCAATATGCAAGGGTATGTTCATATAGGGGCTGCGTGACAGCCCTATGCTTGTTGGAGATTTCACCCCTTGATTTCACTCTTAAAATTGTTCCCATGAGACATGTGGCATCGTCTGTAGGCTCCCCTATTTTTTTGTATCCTACCTAAGTCCTTTCTGCTGGTGGAGGCACTGTTTCTAACCCTGGACACATGGAGGGTCCTGTATGTTTAGAAAATACCCCCATATTTTACCTTTGAAGTTACATTTTAAAGACACGTGGAGGCCTCCATAGGCTTTTGGAATTTTCAATGCTTGTTCTTACCTCTTGTAACTACGGGACACGTGGCGGGTTGGCACCCATTTGGGAACTACCTTTCGGGCCGTGCCTTTGAAATTACATCGATGAGACATGTGGCAATGTCTGCGGCATTACTCTATTTCCTTTGTGTTTTGGATAAGTCCCTTTTGCTTGACGGAGGAATATGTCCGACCTTGGACATGTGGAGGCTCATCACTTGTTTGGTTCTGTCCCCGCATTTTCCTTGAAGTTGCATGGTCAAGAAATGTGGAGTCTTCCACTAGTTATCTTATACTTAGTAGTTTCAATCCTGCTCCATCTATCCTTTTCATACTGGGACATGTGGTGAGCCTGCGCTTGTTTGGGGTTCTGCCTTCAAAGTTGGTCTTTGAAGTTGTCTTTGAATTGACATGTGGCATCTTCCGTTGGCTCTGCCCCATTTTGAATTTTCAATTATCGACCTTGTCCCCAGCTACATGGTAGACTAGTGCTCATTTAAGGACCACCCTTTTGACCCAACTTAGGACTTACACCGAAGAGACACATGGGGGTTTCTTTCGGCCTATCCCGAACTTGGACTTTTCAATGACCGAATCTGTTTCCTTTGTGGAACTGGGACATGTGGAAGCTCCGTGCTTGTTTAGGGACTACCCCTTGGGTCTCACTTTTGATTTTGCATCGATTGGATGCATGGAGAGCTAGCAAAAATTTGGGACCTACCTTTTGATACGCCTTTTGGAATTGCGCTAAGATTACACATGTCAACTTCCGTGAGTCTTTTGTTTGTTCTCAAGTTGAATCATATGTGGATAAGTCCAAAAACTTCGAGCCTTTCCCATTCTCTTTCCTGTCCAGCTCTGGGATCCTTTGATGTTGATTAATCCTTTACAAATCCTACTCCTCCATTGTAGAGATCACCTTTATATTTTGACCTGAATCTTTACTTAAGTTGAGCCTCACCTGCCCCTTGATTGTTGGATTTGAATGAGAGCTTGTAGGACAAAGATGACCCTTAAGTTTTCTTCTATGTGAGGTCATGTTTGATCAAATTTTCTGAGGGGAAAATTTGGGATAACAGTTTGGAAACTCACAGGGATATCTTCCTTCTAGATGAAGGGACCAGTAGTCTTATTGTATCCATTGGGCATGAAGTCACTATTAATAGCCCGGTACTAACCGTTTTCTTGAAATGGACTCCCTTTTTCTTACCTTTTCTATGTTCTTTTGAACTGAGCTTGCTCGTGCGTCCACTCTCTCAATTTTTATAAGAAATCTTGAAACAAGACTTCTAAGAGTAGAATTTTTTTGACACAGGGCTTTAATTTTTCCTTGAATGGACTATAAGTATATGGAACTACATAGTGATATAACCTTAGAGCAACAAAACACAACACCCACTATGTACAAAGATAAAATCATACATGACTCAAATGAGACATGCAGAGTGTGAAAAATCACTTCTTCTCTGAAAGCAAATCTAATCCTACTCCTAAATTAACCGAGAGAGAAAGGAGACTCAAACAAATACCAAAGCGGCGAGATAGAAGTAACTTTCCTTTCTCAAAAAATGGGACCATGTAGTTGATTTGGAACTAGAAATGGCCAAAAATGAGAGAAAGAAACAACCTTGTAGATAGTGTCTCACCCTCCTCAAATTATCAACAAACACAATGTACACTTCTTGGAGTTGTTCTACGCTTAGGTCTAGGAGGCGTTGCTCGACCTTTCGTGCTTTTTAGCTCAACCTCATGCTCTGGAATGATCATGACCGGTGGCAACTCTCTTGGATCCAATGAAGCCAAGTACACGATTGAGCACAGTCTAGTCCTTTTAATGTGCCCAATATTATGAAAATTAACTCTAATAATGGGGTATTCTTGGTGACCTTCTGGGTGGATGGTGTGGAAGAGATGATGACATGCTCTTTCTCTATCCCTTCCTTCTCCTGAGAGAAACATGGAAGACCATTGTCTTCCAACCTTGGTTTCAAAGAGCTATTATGAAGTGTAGGCTATTACACTTGAATGTTCTCCTTCATGGAAGCATGCTCATATGCTCAAAAGGTAGATGATGGAGGATAAAATGATGTTATCTCCTCAAGCTCCTCTCCATCAAAGCAATTTTCTAAGTCTGATAGGTAGTCTACCTCCTTTTTTTCTTGCTACATGTGCTCGACCTACTCCATGGTGTCCTCCTGATCTGTAACTATCTCACCATGGTTACCTTCTTCTTAAAACATGAAGTTTGAAATCTCAAAATCTTCTTTAACATCGAGCTTGAAGGGGATGAAGTGGGAGGAAGCTTGAAGGTTCTTCGTGGCCTTATCTAAACTTGTAGCCTCGAAACTATATGGTCCTTCTCCACAACTTTGGAATGTACTCCTCTTCTTTTGGATTTTGAGTAGCTTCTTATTCCCCTGTTGTGTTGTAGCTGGAGCTTCCACCACTTGTGGCTTGACCTCAGCCTCCTCCATAGATTTAACCAACAAGGGAATCTTTTCTAAAATCAAATATAGCAGCCCAACTCTTCGATTCTGTATCATTTCTTCTCTATTGGGTTCCTCTGCTTGATGTTCTCCTTGACTGGTTTTTTGAAAATCTCCTTGACATGAACATGGGGAGTAGGAGCAGTAGTTGATGGGGTATCCACAAGTTGTTTCCTTGTTTATGGTGGAGGGGAAGGAATTTATTTTTCTTCTTGTGGAAGGGAGACAGATTTGGAAGGGAAAAGGGAAGAGGAAATAAAATGAGATGGAAGACTAGAAGATGGGGAAGGGGAATCAACACTCAGGGCAGTAGATGGGAAGCTTGGAAATTGAAGCTCAGGTTGAGATGGTGTTTCTTGGGAGTGAAAAGAAAATTACCAGATGATGCTGTAGGAATTACCCATTGACAAGGATCCCTGACATCAAGTTCATAGGCCTCTATCTCCTCAGTCCATTGCGCAAGTCGGGCAGCATCTCAACCATGAATTCAAGATTCTCCTCCAGGCTATAGTGTCTTGGAAAATGGTCGATCGATGGACAAGCTACCCTACAACCAATCCTGAATTCTTTCATTTGTGTTGTAGCCCTTGACTGCACCATGCTGGCCTCCATGCATTGAATCTTTTCCAGCAGACCAACATTGTCCACATAACCATCACCATTATCTATGTCCCCTTTATCTTGATAATCTTCATGGCCAAGATGGCTTTGATATTGCTCATATGGGTAAGCATAATGGTTCTAGATCTGATCATAATGTTGATATGTTGGAGTTGGGAAATACATTGGAGGATGGACGCACCATGGTTGCTACAAGTGTGAGTTTCAAGAGGGAAATGAAGTCATGATTGCACAACTTCATGAATGGTAGAAGATGAAAGATGTGGAAAGAAATATGAATGAAGATGGGTGGAAATGGATAGAAAAGGTATGTAACTCAAGGAAGGGTTTTTGACCGGATGGAGTCACCGGGTGTGTTTTGCATGTGCCTCAAATGGTTGAATCTAAATAGAAACACACCAACCTGCTAGGATGAAGTGGAAAGGTGCTTCAGACTTGTCCCACCGGGCATGCCAAAGCTGTTAGTGCGAATCACAACACCCATGAATGGCCCAAGATCTCGAGTGGGGCATTTGATGTGATTGCACAACATTGGACCATCTCTCAAGTTGTGGGACTTGAAAACTTGAGATGGACCTCCAGAGAAATTTGATTCTTTCTTCCTAATCTACCTTCCACAAGCTACTCGAGTGTAGGAAGAGCTAACCTATCCTAATCTAGCCATTCCAAGGAGATAGGGAGAGAGAGAGGGTGAAAGAGAGCCTACACTAAGTGGTGATACACCAGAAAAGGAAGTTTCGATAATGAGATCCAACTACAAGAAGTGGAGAGAGGTGACTAGAGGAGAGGGTGGACAAGATGCACCATGGACCAAAGATAGATGTCACATGGAACACCACTTTAAAACCCATTAAGCATAGCTCCCATAACTTGCAATAAACATCAAAGTATGCACAGTATACCTTATAACTATGAGAGGTAAAAAGAGACAACAAAATAAGAAAGGATGGACGGAAGAATCACAAAACATATTTTATTGCTCCGAAAGTTACATATTACATAATCAGTGGGAAAGAGGTAAGAAAATGGAATTACAAAGCCATGAGAAGAGTCTTAGACTCCACATTCTACCCTAATGAAGAAAGAGAAAGGGGGGTAGAGGAGAAACAATGACCAACCATTTTAATATGCCCCTCTTTTATAATATATAGAAGAATGAGAGAGAGAAAGAGAAAGGAAAAATGAACTCTTCTCCAACCACCCTTGAATGCATTGAATCATGTTTTGAAATCTCAACCACCATCCCTCAATGCCCCTATGAATCTACCTACAATCCGTCAAGTCCACCACTATCTTTTTGGCATTTCAAGGAAGGACGAACGACGGATAAAAAAATCTGGGTGCTTGAAGCAATTGAATCCTTCATTAATAGCTTACAAGACGTTTTCCTACTTCTCACCCACATGACCCTATCAAAATTAAAGTTTCAGGCCTCCATGGTGTAGAGGATGTTGAGACCTTTCCAAAAAGTCTTCTCCCACCCAAATCTGAGTTCCCAATCAAAATATATGGCCATCTAAATTTCCTCAAGACTACTTAATGTGACTTACATTATGCAAGGGTTTATTCATGCAGGGGCCATGTTGTAGCCCCATGCTCATTTGAGATTTTTCCCTTTTCCTTCACTCTTAAAATTACACCCATGAGACACGTGGCATCATCCGCAGGATCCCCTATTTCTTTTATATCCTACCGAGTCATTTCTCTTTGGCGAAGCCACTTTGTCGACCCTAGACACATGGAGGCTCCGTGCATGTTTGGAAGCTGCCCCCATATTTTACCTTTGAAGTTGCATGGTCAAGACATGTGGAGGCCTCTACAAGCTTTTGGACTTTTTAATGCATGTTCTTATCTCTTTGGAATCTGGGACGGTGGTGGGTTGGCACTCGTTTGGGAAGGCGCCTTTCGTGCCGTGCCTTCGAAATTACATCGATGAGACACATGGAGGATTCCGTGGCCTTTCTTTGTTTCCTTTGCATTTTGGCTAAGTTCCTTTTACTTGGCAGAGGCATATGTCGACCACTGGACACATGGGTGCTCATCACTTTTTGGGACTGTCCCTCCAGATTTTCATTTGAAGTTGTGTGGTCAAGACATGTGGAGCCTTCCACTAGTTCTCTTATACTTAGTCATTTTGGGCCCGCTTTGTCTCTCCTTTTCAGACCTAGGACACACGGCGAGCCTGTGCTTGTTTGGGGTTCTACCTTCGGAGTTGGTCTTTGAAGTTACACTGAATTGACACGTGGCACCTTCCACTATATCCGCCCCATTTTTGACTTTTCAACTATCAACTCGTTTCTGGCTACATGGAATAATGGCGCTCATTTGAGGACCGTCCTTTGGACCCAACTTAGGAGTTATGCCGAGAGAGACATGTGGGGATTCCTCAAGCCTTTCCAAAACATGGACATTTTAATGACCAGCTCTATTTCCTTTGTGGACTGGGACACGTGGAAGCTTCGTGCTTGTTTAGGGGATGCCCCTTGGGTCTCACTTTTGAAGTTGCATCGATTGGACGCGTGGAGAGCTAGCGTAAGTTTGGGACCTTCCTTTTGATGCACCTTTTGGAATTGTGCCAAGATGACACATGACACCATCTGTGAGTCTGTTGTTTGGCCTTGAGTCGACTAATATGTGGCTAAGTTTGAAAACTTCAACCCTTTCCTATTTTCTTTCTTGTCGAGCTCTGGGCTCCTTTGACATTGATTGATCTTTTGTAGTCCCTGCTCCTCCATTATAGAGCTTGCCTTCATATTTTTACCCTTCTCTTTACTTAAGTTGAGCCTTGCCTACCCCTTGATTGTTGGATTTTAATGTGAGCTTGCAGGATAGAGCCGAACCTTAGGTTTTCTTCTATGAGGGGTCATGTTCGATCAAATTTGCTATGGGGAAAATTTGGGATAACAATTGTTGGAAGTAGGTTTGAACCCTTTTAGCATGCCAATATTCACAACCTTAGTTATGGATCTACTAAGGTTGTCATCCATTATTATAAAAAGTAAGGGGATATGGGATCCCCTTTTCTTATAACCCTCTTCTTTGGAAATGAATCTTACTAGAGTACCATTAACAACAACGAAAAATATGGAAGTGGTGATGCAGGCATGAATGTTTTTTATAAATTTTCTCTGAAAAACCAAATTTTGACAAGAACTTATCTAAAAAATTCCAAGACACTCTATCAAAGGCCTTATGCATGTCCAATTTTATTGCCATACCTACTTTTTACTTTTATCCATGGAGTGTATGGTTTCATGAACCATGATTACTCCATCTTGAATAATCCTTCCTTTTATAAAGCCACTTTGTTGTTTAGAGATTAGATCAGCTAGCAAAGGTTGTAATCTAGTAGTAAGAATCTTAGTAAAAATTTTGTAAACAACATTTACCAGTGATAGGCTGGAAATCCTTGAAGTCTTTAGCATCCATCTTCTTTGGGGCTAGCACAATATGAGTATTATTCAACTCCTTCATCAGATCTCCTGTTCTATAAAATTCATTTACAACTTTCAACAAATCTTCTGAGCAGATATCCCAACATTTTTGGAAGAAATTTGTAGAAAAAACCATCAGGTCCACAGTACCTTGTCTCCTTGAAGTGCAAAAAAATCCTTGTTCATCTCTTCAATGGTTACAAATTTTCTAAGGCTTTTGAATCTCTCATCAAAAATATTGTTACTTGGGATGGCATCTAGAAGAAAAGAAGTTGCTTCTTCATTACAAATATTACTTTTCGTTAGTAAATTTTCATAAAAATGAAGTCTTATAGTTTTATATCATTTTGATCCTTGGTGAAAATTCCATTTCCTTTGGACACGTCAGTGATTCCATTATAGGCCCTATGTTTAAGGGTGGTCATGTGAAAAAAAAGCGTATTTCTATCACCACTTTCACCACAAAGCCGAGATGTCATTCTCTAAAAATTTTCCTCTCTATTATTGAGGTTATGTAAATCAAAAAGTAAATTCTTTTTAGTTATTGATCCTCATAATTCATACCTTTGGTGGAGATTCTCAGCTCGAGTTCTTCAAGCTGTTGTTTTAGTTCTTTCTTCTGTTAAAAAATATTTCCAAAAACCTCTTTGTTCTAGGTTATAATTTTGGCTTTACATTTTTCAATTTCTAAACTAACCAGAATTACGTTGTTCCTTCTCCATCTCAATGCCATGATTATTTAATCCTATCCATAATGCCTTCATGATTAGCCACATTATTTTGAACTTGAAAGAGCTATGTTATGGCTTGAACCAATCAAAAAGATTAAGTGCAATAGGGTTATGATCTGAGCCAATCCTAGGTAACGAAGAGAGGTGAAAATCCTGATTCAGAATCCAATTAGCAGAGATGAGAGATTTTTCTAATCTTACATGTATCAAAATCTCACTAATTCTTCTGTTAGACTAAGTGAATTTGTTATCATGTAACTCAATATCCATGACATTGAGACAAGATCTAAAGTCACCCATACCAACCGAGAAATCAAAATTACCATAATTTTTTCCCAAGTGTTTAAAGGCATGTTGAAATCCCTGTGACCAACCAATTATAATCCTTAAATCTGCTTCTAAAGTATTTTAACTCCTCCCATAATTTTCTTCTACTAGCAACAATGTTGGGAGCATAAATGTTGGAAAGGATCCATATTGAGTCATTTTCAGAAGCATGAAATTTAACAACTATATGATTATGGGAAGCTAAAATCACATTACCATTGAGATATTTGTTGTCCCAGAAGATTGCTACACCTCCTAACGCTCCTTGTGAGTCAACAACAACAAAATCAGAGTTCTCCCAAAAATTATTTTTACATTCCGCCAAAGTTTTTGTCTTCATTTTAGTTTCTTGTACTAAAAGAATGTTAGGTATATTGGATCTTCTAAGATCTTTAAGCACCCTTTGTTTAGGACCTCCATTCAGTTCTCTGACAATCTAGGATAAGATTTTCATCTAAAAATTTTAGGGAAGCAGTTTTCGGATGGCCCTATTGACTTTGAGTCCAATATGCAATATCTTTCTCAATCTCTTTCTTTCTTATTTCCTTTTTTGAAGGTTTTCCTTTTTTACTATTAGCCCCAATATTTGCCACCCTCCTATCAGATGATCTAGTTATCCTTGATGTGGAGGCTTCCCTATTTCCAATTTTCTTCTTTATATTTGTATTAAGATAATGTTAATATCCATTTTAAACCAATATTTCCATATGCTTTTTGATATTTCATCCCGCATTAAATTTTAGTTTATAGAACCAACTTAGTCAAATTAAAACATATTCTTCTAGGATATTTACAACATGATAGATATGATTATTCTTTTTATAATAGAAATTTTTCATCCATATCTTTGAACTAAATCCATTTCTAAATTTCTTCTTCAAAAATACTAGATAAAATACATTAAAGAAACGAAAAAAATTACATAGTTGTTATTTCCTCTTTTACATATACATTTTGTGGAGTTCTTTTCTTTTGTCATGTCTCTCTAAGAAATTACCTTAGATAATATAGACTTGAATTGTCTACTAAGGTCTAATTCCCACTCCTCTTCGACACTTATTATACTATGATTTTTATTATTGTTGATTAGAGACATGGAAATTATTATTATATTTTGATTAACATATTGATATACTATATGGATATTTTTATTATCGATATGTTATGACTCATATTATATGTGGTATGCAATACTATCACACATTGATAGATAATGATCTAATATTATTTAATTGTATACTAAAATTTTGGATTCTAGATTATGATGATGATATTTAAATGTTTGGACCGACCTTATGATCTTATTGATGTTATGACTTATAAAAATTGAGATGTTTAGTGATTACAATTAATTGATAGAAATTCCTGATTTTGATGATGATGATATAGTTTCGTGTATGATGTTGTCAAACGATATGTATGTATTTTTATTTCATGATGTATTTGATGTGGTCTTGAGGCCAAAGGGTTATTTCTTAAATGTTTGTAGGGAATTTTATCACAACAAACACAAAGGGGCTGGGAGACCAACCATGAAAGAATATTGGATATTGGAAACGAAGGTCACCTTGGAAACTTTGTGTTCGTGTTCATTGTTATGTTAATTGTTGAGTTGTTAGAAGATTCCCATGGGGAGGGTGACCTCAAATGTGACCATGGGTTTCGTGTGTTTTTTCCCTCCTTTTTATTTATTTTGTGGTGTATGTGATTAAATTATTGTAATGTATCCCCACTTTATTATTCCTCAAGTAATGTTTTTTTTTAAGTTTATGTGACTAAGTTAAATTGAGAATTGAATATGTGGGCTTTCAATTTGGTAGATATTCTTTGTTATCTTATTAATTTTGATAGATTTCATTTGATTTTGAGTTGTGTACTCAACCCCATCCTTCAAATCTAAAGTTTCAACTTTGGAGCCATTTTTAGAGGTTTGTGGGACAAGTTAAGCTTGTCCCTTACTTCTTAAACTCATCCACAAACCATACCTATGATGTAACGAGTAAATATTATGCCTCATTATGTGTTTTGGAAGAGAAAAGAGGAAATTAATTTCACTTTATTACAACCCTTTTAATTGTGTCCTTAGAAGTATGGAGTAGTAGTTTGTGTGTGGAAGAAAATTTTTTCATATTCTCACCAACGCATTTATGATTCTTGGTATTTATGTTTGACTTGGTTGAAGTGGATTGGAGGAGAACGATGAGGAATCCTACATGGAGCAACCTCACCCTCCTCTCCTCATTTTCTATTTATCTGAGTTATTTTGGAGTTTTGGGGGTTACTTGCTGCACATTTTGAACATTTACATATTTTAATATTTTGGCTTGAGTTACTTGTTTTTGATTTGGCTTGGACTTGGAAGAATATTGAGCTTGTTTCTTAAGGACTTAAGGATTTTACAATGACAAGGTAGGGTCTCTACCCTTGTATTTTATTTTATTTATTGTATATTGTTATTAAATGAATGAATGTATGTGTTTTTTTAGATTTGGGTAGTATGAACTTAAGAATGGTGTGGGAGAAGGAAAAATGAGATGTTTTAAGGAAGGTTTGAGAGTTTTTATGTGTATTTAGAGGGAGTTTGTATTGGGTGTCCAACCTTGTGATGATAAAGAAGCTTTCTTTCTTATCTTTGTATGTTCTATTTGAGGGAGTGATAAGAGATTGAGGGAGTGATAAGATATTGAGGGAGGGATAAGAGTTTTTTTGTGTGGATGATGTTTTTATAGGTTTTCAAGGTGGAAACTTAACCCATTCAGAGGCATAAGGGTTTCCCCATATTTCACTGCTCCCTTCGCTTAGATTTTAAGCATGTGTTTGGAAAAATTGTATATTGATACTATTATTTTTATTTTTCTTGTTGTGTTGCAAGTTTTGTTGGCATGAATTTAGGTTTTGTTGAATCCCTTGTAGAAGTTGTAACATGGTTTCTTAATATCCCTTATTTCTTCATTGTTGGGGCTCGGCGCCAATAAGAAGCGAGGCTTACCCTTCTCATTGGAATAAAGATTGGGAGGTGAGTGTTGCCTATGCTCCCTTCCTTCTTGTTGTGATTTGGAGTTGAATAAAATCTTTTGAGTTGGAAGTAGTTCCTTTGATGAAGACATTATGTAGAAAACAAAGAAAGAGAAATTTTATTTTTGTAAATTTCATCATGTTGTTTCCACCTTTGAGTGGAAGGCTTGTATGTACTTGTATTTTAAAGAGAGTTCTTGTAAAATTTATTTATCAAACCATGTATTGTAATGGTTGAAAGAAGGAATTTTGTAAGTTTTATTTAGTGGAAATATAGTCCCTTTCAAATCTGGAAATGAATTAAAAATTTTCTTTGTGCTTTCATTTTAAAAATGGTTGTCTTGCATTGAAAATAAATGGAAGTATATATTTTCTCCTTGAAATGTTTATCATTCTTGTTTGTAAAGAGGAAAGAAACTTATACTTAGTAAATGGTTAAATTTATTCCTCTCTTCTTAAAATTAGATGCATTGTGGTTGAAATGAACCCTTGTAGTCAAATTTTAAACAATGTTACAAAGGGAAAATTTATACTTTTAGTAATTTTAAACAAGGAAGAAGTTGTTTAATTTCATTAGAGTATTCAGTTAAAAACCAAGTAAGTCAGAAATTTGGTTTGATATATATAAATGTATATATTGTTTTATATATTTTTATATAAATATCCATTTAAAATAAACTATTTTCCATAGTAACGCAGACATTCAGCCAACCAGAATCGCCAAAATAGAAACCGACATCGGTGTCTATAACCTTTATACAATTTTATATAAACTAAAATTTTCACTTAGTTAGATGACTATTTCTTAGAAAACAATAAAACAGAGATTATAGCATATGTAGACCTTTTTAAAAATGCATACATATGTATATATTTGAAGATATATACATTTATATATATTTTAAATAAAATGTGTCGGATTAGAGTAAGTGGAATCGGTAGCCCAACCGACATCGATAGCATAGTGAGAACTTTGGTGTAAAAGCGACCGACACCAGTCACTTTTACGTGAAACTCTTTTTTTATAAAAGTGTTTTTCAATCTTAACCAACTCTTTAAATGGATTATCTATAAATAGAATTTGGATATAACTTAAATAGTCACACACACACACACACACACACACACACACACACACACACACACACACACACACACACACATTCATGCATGTATATATGTATATGAGTGTATATATACCCTAGATAGCCAAAGCCAAATGAAATAAAAAAATACCCAAATGATTTGGTGGAACTCAAAAAAAAAAAATTGAAAAATTTACAATACAAGATCGAAAAAAAACTAAACTAAAATGGAGGAAGTCTTCTCCCATTTGAAAATATTGAACCAAAGTAAAACCTCTATTTCTTCCCTCAAGTTCCATGGCCTCCACCTCCTTCAACACAAAACATAAATGAACAAATGAAGAGATTAGGGAAAAGAAAAGAATAAAAAGGCAACATAAGGATATTTAGGGATTTTAGGGAAAATAAATTAAATCAAAGGATTCATATTAATCTAATATAAAGGTGGAATACTTTCCCTAGACATTTTAAGTTATTGACATTTTGGTGGGAATGGTATTTTCAAATAAAACGTATGGGTATTAATTGAATGGGGCCACCTAGTGCATTGGTGGGTTAGAACAAGTTGTGACCCCTTTTGTTATAGATTAATAAATAAATAAATGACATTTGATTATAGGGATTAAATGAATAATATTGTGCATGGGTGATTTAGAAATTATCTAAAGGGGGATTAAGATAATAAGAAGTAAAATGCTTGGTTAAATAATTAAATGATGGGCATGGATGTTATGTTATTATAGGAAATGAATTTAAACCAACTTAGGAAATGATTCTTGATAAACTTAAGAGGATTTTTAAATAGGTAAAATAACAAGATTAAATTTGATGGAAACCTTATAAGAGGATTAAGTTTAGAAATGATTTTTTAAATTAATTAATAATATTTAATTATTAATAAAATTCGACAACCTTATGGTTATGTAGAATTTATTAACAAGAATTTAAATTGTTCAGTAACTAATTTTTATAAAAAAATTTAAAAATATTTTGAATCCTCCCCTAGTAGTTAATGGAGTTTGAACTTGTTTGGTGCGTCAAAATTTTTGGGTGTTAAAATTGGTATAACGAGTCATGGGTTCATAACTTGGACCCTTGCACACACATGGAAACACCACAAGAAAACCTAATACAACTTTACATCTAGTACACACTACATTATCTATAAGTGAAAAGGTAGGAACTTAGAAAATTGAAAAAAACATAGATGATGATGAACTAACTCTTGCCTTTGTTTGTTTAGAGGCATGTACAAGATTAGTATTTTTGCACATTGAGTAAGATATACCACCCATGGAGTAGGAATTTGCAGTTATACTACCGCATAATTTACGGACCTTACACGAGGTCAATTCCGCTATACATAGAGGTTTAGTTTGGCAATGACCTAGCCAACATGATAGGGAAATGTCGGTGGAGGCTCATTCCACTCCATGAAAAAGTGAGGAGTATAGGGAAAAGACCTCTCATGTAGAGCTAGTTAGACTGGATTCAATTCTGAGAGGGCATGTAGATAGGGCCACAGGACATAGAGAGAGATCTAGGAGTCCTATACAGAGAGATATGACTATGAGGAAAGACCTAGAGGAAGAAAAATGACAACAGTAAATCATATATGAGAAATAATAAAGCTTCATCCATCTCACTTCACTAAAGATACATGGGGATTTTAGGTAGAGGCTTCGTTAGTTAGCTTGAGAAAAATCTTCAAGCTATGCCTCGTGTTTTAGCAACACTAAAGCTTGTGTCATGATTCATCTTATGAGAGATGGGGTAGGATTTTGATGGAGAACTAAGGAGCATAATCTACACATAGATTTAGAGCGTGATATGGGAGCTCTTTGAGGAGTGATTCAGAGTAAATATTTTCTAGATGATTCATTCAATAGAGGATTGATTAATTCCATGACATGTGACTCAAATTTATGATAGTTGGTTATTGGACTTGTTGCAGTATGTTGACTATATGTAGGATGAGGAGGTCAAGATTCATAGGGTCATTAGGGGTGTGAACTTAGATCTTGGGGAAGTGCCTATGAAGGCCTACAGCTTGAGGAGAGGAGAATAGGGGGAATAATGTAGCGAGGATAGAGATAGAGTGAGGATCCACATTCATTATATGCAAGATAGTTAGTCGAGGGAATAATTCCTCCTCCTCATGGTAGAAATGCTTCAACATAGTCTTCCTTGAGGCCGCCACAGTAGCCACATCAACAAAGAAAAGTAGTAGACTTGTTCACCATTCGAGACCTACACATAGATATGATATTCGGTGAGGGTGGAGTATGGGGCCTCTGCTAGAGGACCCGTCAAGACATAGGAAACACCTAGAGCTCATTTATCTAGAGGTCCTCTATAGTGGCCACAATAGTCCATAACTTGATCATCGGGGTCCACAACACATACTACTAGAGTATGAGAGGGAACCATTTCTCATTGGAGGTATCGTGATAGTTATTATGGTTTTGGTATAGTTGGACATCATTGGAGAGAGTGTCTAAATAACCCTAATAATAAGGGTAAGGGACCTATTTCTAAGCCTACAATTGGTGACATAGAACAAAGTCATAAGATTTATGAAGCGGTTGAGAACCATGAGGCACACCACCAAGGCACCATGATAGAGACTTTAGGTAGCATTAATGGTATTTATACCTCTAATTTTTTAGATTTATGCTCTTCTAATTCTCGTAATTTCTCCATAATTGGTAGAGCGATGCAGGCTGGTGGTAGTTAGGAAGGGTCATAGTTGGGATGTTGAGGTGGCTTTCGTAGCCATGCTCACAAAGTGGAATCCTAATTCAAGGAGTTTATAGTTGACCTAGGACCCTTCACGACGACCTTGGATCTTCCCATCCTTCCCTTGGGTTATTATGGAGTTATTTTGGGTATGGATTCACTATCTACACATAGAACTAGAGTAGATTATTACAACAAGGTGATATCTTGTGTAGATGATTTGGGAGTTGAGTAAGTGATAATTGGAATTAGGAGGCCCATCTCCATTCACACTATATCAACTATGCAACTTAAGTGGTGTGCACATAGAGGATGTCAGTTGTATGTTATTACAGTTAGTGATAGGTTAGATGATGAGTCTAGTGGACATTCACTTGATGATCTTCACATTTTGAGGGTGTTTGTAGATGTTGTTTCTAGTGAATTACCTAGCCCACCTCCCCACGTGAGAAATATTTTCATATATATTTGGTTCCTAGAGAAGAGCCTATCTCACACGTGCCATATAAGATGACTACCCTTGAGCTTTATGAGCTCAAGTTACAGCTGGAGGGCCTTCTTGAGAAAGGCCTAATCCATCCTAGTGTATCTCCTTGGGGTACACACTGTGATTTTTTGAAGAAAAATGATGAATCCCTATGATTGTGTATTGATTATAGACAGTTGAACAAAGTAACAATCAAGAATCAGTACCCCCTTCCATGCATTGACGATCTGTTTGATTAGATTAAGGGGGAAATAGTGTTTTCAAACATAGACCTTGAGTTGGGGTATCATCAACTGAGGATTTCAGATGTGTATATACATAATACAAATTTCTAGATGAGATAAGGCCACTACAACTTGAGTTGTTCCATTTGGTCTGAAAAATTTCCCCACAATATTCATGAGTTTGATGAATTAGATATTCAAGATATTTCTGGATCTCTTCGTGCTCATATTCCTTGATGACATATTTATTTACTCACGCATGTATGACGGGCATGAGGAGCACCTTCGTTAGGTTCTACAATTTCTTCATGAGGAGAAGCTTTATAGGAACTTGGAGAAGTGTGCAGTCTTTCAGTCACAAGTTTAATGTATGGGCCACATTATTTTTGGGGAAGGTATAAAAGTCGATCCTTTAATGGATTAGAGTTATCATCGATAATATAGTACCTATCAATTTGAACAAGGTACACATCTTCATGGGATTAACATGTTATTACGGAAGATTTGTACATTACTTCTCACGCATTTCTCATTCCATCACTTTCGCATACAATGTAAAGGGGATTAATTTGTTTGGTTAACCAGTTGTAAGTAGGACTTCAATACATTCAAGGAATTCCTTACTAAAACACATATCCTAGTAGTGTTAGATCCATAGAGGGATTTATTCATATGTACAAATGCTTCTTTAGTAGGGATAAGAGGATTATTGATGCATGATGGTAGATTTTTTTCTTTTGAGTCTCACAAACTCATCGATTATGAGCTCAATTATCCAACTCATGAACTTGAACTTGTAGTAGTTATTCATTTCCTTGTTCGATGGCAATATTTTGTGTTAGGTAGGAGTTTCTGGTCTTGACATATCACTTGATATTATGGCACTTCTTCACACATCACAATCTTAACACCCGTCAATGAATTTGGATGGAGATTTATGTGAGTATTATATGGAGATAAAGCATGTGAAAGGGAAAGATAATGTGGTTGTAAATGCTTGGAGCTGTTGGAGGAATCTTGTTATGGCTACATCGTTAATACCAACGTGAGGAATAGGATATTACAACCAATTCCACATGAGAACTTCTACCTTCAGCTAGATCATAGATTAAGTCTCGAGACCCCTTGAGGGAAAGTTTGAGGGATTGAATCTAAAGCCGGATGAACTTATTTAAAACAAAGGTTAGATTTATGTACCTAGAGATGGAGGGTAGCAGTAGGATATCTTAGCAGAGGCTCATTATGCACCTTATTCATCCCACCCATGGGTGAAGAATTTGCATTCTACATTGACATAATTGTATCATTGGAGAGAAATTCAGAGGGATATAGCCCAGTTTGTGTGTTGATATTTTGAGTGTTAGAGGGTGAAGTGACACCACTCTACTTGGATGAGATAGTCAAACTTCATGGGATTCCATAGGAGATGATTTCTGACCATAATCCTATGTACACCTTGCATTTTAGGATGACCATGCAACATGCTCTTGGGACGATTATTAATTTCAGTACAACTTATCACCTAAAGACATATGGCCAAACTGAGCACGTGAACATGATATTAGAGGATATGCTTTGCATGTACGTTATGGACTCTAAGTCACGATGGGAGAAGTATATATATCATATCATGTAGAGTTTGCATATAAAAAAATTAGAGTCCCATCGATATGGCACCGTTTCAGAATTATTTGGCAAGGAGTGCTTAACTCCTTTGAGTTGGGATGTGTTAGAGGACAAGGTCAATCTTGGACCAGCATTGTTAGAGCACATGGAACATCAACTCATCTTGATCAAACAGAGGTTACAGAGGCACATCATAGAAAAAAAGATGTATGCGGATTAGAAGAGTGTTGAACGTAGTTATGAGGTGGGCTCAAAGGTTTTTCTAAGAGACAAGCCTCATAAGAGCCCAATCCATTATGGAAAAGGCTATAAGCTAGCTCGAGATTTTTGGTCCATTTGATATCTTAGAATGGATTGGTCCCTTAGCCTACTTTGCTTAGCCTTGCAACATAGCTTATGTCATGTCCATGATTTTTTCCATGTTTCTATGTTACAAAGATACATTCCTGATCCTTCTCATGTATTGGATTGGACTCCATTCTAGGTACAAGAGAAAGGACAGGTTATGGTGGAGCATGTGCACATTATATAGCATAGGATGTTGGACCTTCAAAGGTGTGAGATTTGTCAGGTGCACATTAAGTGGTTTAGTTATAATGATACATCAACTACTTAGGAGTACGAAACCTTGTTACGGGTTAAGATCCCACTCTTGTTCCTGTGAATCCCGGGAGGAAATAGAATCTTCGTGGAGGGGGATGTAATCCCACTCCTCTTTGACATTTATTATATTATGATTTTGATTATTGTTGATTAGAGACATGGACATTATTATTATATTTTGATTAGCATGTTGATAGATAGCATGGATATTTTTATTATCAATATGTTGTGACTCATATTATAGATGGTATGGACTACTAGCAGACATTGATAGATGATGATCTAGTGTTGTTTCATTGTATATTGATGTTTTGGATTCTTGATGATGATGATTATATTTAGATGTTTGGACTGACCTTATGATCTTATTGATGTTATGACTTATCAAAATTGAGATGTTCAGTGATTGCAAATAATTGATAGAAATTCATAATTTTGATGATGATGATATAGTTTCATGTATGATGTTGTTGGATGATATATATGTGTTTTTATTTTATGATGTATATGATGTGGTCTTGAGGCCGAAGGGGTATTGCTTGATTGGTTGCAAGAAATTATATCACAAAAAACAAGAAGGGGCTAGGAGAACAACCATGAAATAATATTGAATATTGGAAATGAAAGTCACCTTGTCAACTTTTTGTTTGTGTTCATTGTTATGTTAATTTTTGAGTTGTTAGGAGGTTCCCATGGGGGGTAACCTCAAATGTGACCATGGGTTTTGTATGTGTTTTTCCCTTTCCTTTTTATTTATTTTGTGGTGTATGTGATTTAATTATTGTAATGTATCCTAACTTTATTATTCCTTAAGTAATGTGCTTTGTTTAGTTAAATAATCACGTGATTAAATTAAATTGAGATGTGACTATGTGGGATTTTAATGTGGTAGATAGTCCTTGTTATCTTCTCAATTTTGATAGATTTTATTTGATTTTGAGTTGTGTTCTCAACCACATCCGTAAAATCTCGAATTTTGACTTTCCATCCTTTTTATAGGCTTGTGAGGTGAGTTAAGATTGTCTCGTACCTCTTAAACTAATCCACCAACCATAGCTATATGATGTAAGGGGTAAAAATTAGGCCTCATTATATGTTTTTGAAGAGTAAAGAGGAAAATAATTACACTTTCTTATAACCCTTTTAATTATGTCCTTTGAAGTATGGAGTAGTGGTTTGTGTTTGGAAGGAAAGTTTTCATATTCTAACCCACCCATTTATGATTCTTGGTCGTTGTGTTTTACTTGGTGAAGTGGATTGGAGGAGAAGTTATGTGGCATCCTACATGGAGTTACCTCACCCTCCTCTCCTCATTTTCTATTTATGTGATTTATTTTTGAGTTTTGAATGTTACTTGGTTTGGTTGCACACTTGCATATTTTTGTATTTTGGCTTGAGTTACTTATTTTGGAGCTTGGGAGCTTGATTTTGGATGACTTATACTTGGAAAAATCTTGAGCTTATTGCTTGTGGATTGAAGAATCTTACAATGACAAGGTAGGTTCTATACCGTTGTATTTTATTTTATTTTTTGTATGTTTTTGTAAATGAAGAAATGTATGTGTTTGTTTTGGATTTGGGTATTATGACCTTAAGTATGATGTGGGATAAGAAAAATGGGGATATTTTGAGGGAGGGATAAGAGTTTTGTATGTTTATTTTGAGAGAGTTTGGGTTGGGTGTCCCACCTTGTGATGATAAAGAAGCTTTCTTTCTTATCTTTGCATGTTCTATTTGAGGGAGTTATAAGAGATTGAGTGAGGGATAATATTTGTTTTGTGTGGATGAAGTTTTTTGAGGTTTTCAAGGTGGAAACTTAGCCCATTGGGAGGCTTAAGACATTCCCCATATTTTTCTTCTCCCTTGGCTTATATTTTAAGCCTTTGTGTTTAGGAAAATTGTATATTTTTGCTATTATTGTTATTGTGCTTATTGTGTTGCAAGTTTTGTTGGCACGAGTGTGTGTTTTATTGAAGCCCTTGTAAAAGTTTCCATAGTTTATTATATTCCTTATTGCTTAATTTTTTAGGCTCGGGGCCAATGAGAAGGAGACTTCCCTTCTCAGTGGAATAATGGTTGGAAGGTGAGTTTTTTCCTATGCTCCCTTCCTTGTTCTTTGGATTTGGAGTTGAAGAAAAGCTTTGGATTTTGCAAGTAGTTCTTGGGAAAAAGACATTGTTTAGAAGACAAAGAAAGAGAAATTCTATTCTTTTTTATTTCGTCATGTTGTTTCCACCATTTGACTAGAACCCTATATGTACCTATACTTTAAAGAGAACTCTTGTGAAATTTATTTATCAAACCATGTATTAGAATAGTTGGAAGAAGGATATTTATATGTTTTATTTAGTGGATATATAGTCCCTTTAAAATTTGGAAAGGAAATAAAATTTTGATTTGTGCTTTCATTTTGAAAATGGTTGTCTTACATTGAAAATATGTGGAAGTATATATTTTCTCCTTGGAATGTTTATCATTCTTGTTATAAAGAGGAAAGAAACTTATACTTAGTAAATGGTTAGATTTATTCCTCTTCTTAAAATTAAATGCATTGTGGTTGAAATGAATCTTTCTAGTCAAATATTAAACAATGTTACAAAGGGAAAATTTATACATTTAGTAATTTTAAACAAGAAAGAAGTTGTTTAATTTCATTAGAATATTTAGTTAAAAACTTGTAAGTTAGAACTTTGGTTTGATATATATAAATGCATATATTGCTTGATATATATGTTTATATATGTACCTTTTTAAAATAAATTGTTTTCTACATTAACCAAAGTCAATGGCAAACTAGCGTTGGTAGAACAAAAATTGACATCGGTCTCGTAACTTGTATACAGTTTTATTTAAATCCAAATTTTCACTTAGTTGAATGACCATTTCTCAAAAAACCATAAACATAAATTATAGCATATGTAAACCTTTCTAAAATGTATAAAGATGTATTTATTTGAAGATATATGCATTTGTATATATTTTTAATAAAATGTGCTAGATTTAATGTAACTAGCATCAATAGGACGGTGAGAACCATGACCGGTTAAGTGATTGGCTCTAGTCACATGTGCGTGAAACTCTTTTAAAATATGTATCTTTTCAATCTATACCAGCACTTTAAATGAATAATCTATAAACTTAATGGGGATCTAACTTAAATACCGATATATATACATATATACAAGCGTTTATATATGTATATGAGTGTATATAAACCCTAGATCAACCAAATAGTTTTACCCAAATAATGAAATCAAAGAAATGTCAGTAAACAAAAATACACAACAAGATTTTTATGGGATATATACAACAAAACAATTAGATAAATTTACAATACAAAACTTAAGAACAACTAAATCGTAATGGAGGAAGTCTCCTCCCATTTGAAAATATTGAACCAAAGAAAAACCTCCATAGATTTCATCAAGTTTCATGGCCTCCACCTCCATCAACCTACATAACACCAATGAAAAAATAAAGAGATTAGGGCCAAGAAAAGAATAAAAAAGGAAACATAAGGATATTTAGGGCGTTTAGGCAAAAAAACCTAAATATAAGGGTTCATATTAATCTAATCTAAAGATGGAGGATTGTCCCTACACATTTTATGTTATTGGAATTTTTGTGGTAGTGGTGTTTTTAAATAAAAGGTATGGGTATTAAGTGAATGGGGCCACCTAGAGCATTGGTGGGTTAGAACAAGTTATGAAACCTTTTGTTATAGATAAATAAATAAATAAAGTACATTTGATTATAGCGATTAAATGAATAATAATATGTATGGGTGATTTACAAATGATCTAAAGTGTGATTAAGCTAATTAAAAGTAAAATGCTTGGTTAAAAAATTAAATGTTGGACATGGATGTAAAGTTATTTTAGGAAAGTAATTTAAACCAACTTAGGAAATGATTCTTGATAAACTTAAGAGGATTTTTAAATAGGTAAGGTTTCAGGATTAAATTTGATGGAAACCTTAGAAAAGTATTAAGTTCATAATTTTTTTGAAATTAATTAAAAAATTTAAATATTAATTTAATTTGAGACTTATTTTTATGTAAAATTAATTAACGGGAATTTAAATTGTTTCAACTAATGTTTATACAATTTTAAACAAAAAATATTGTTTTATATCTTCACCCTAGTAATTAATGGATTTTGAACTTGTTTTGTGCTTCAAATTTCATGGGAATTACACTTTGTATTACAGCCATCAGTTCAACACTTGGACCCTTGGGGACATATGGAAACACTCTAAGTAAACCTAACACAAATTTACATCTACTACACACTACATTGTTTATAATTGAAAACATAGGAACTTAGAAAACTGAAACAAACCTATATGATGATGAACTAACTGTCACCTTGGTCTGTGTAGGAAGCACAAACCTGAAAAGGAGTTATTGCACATTCAGTTAGATAGACCACCCCAAGAGTAAGATGTCACAACTATACTACCATATATTTTAGAGACCTTACAGGAGGTCAATGCTGCTATACGCAGAGGTTTAATTTGGCTAGGACCTAGCCAACATGATAGGGAGTCATCAGTGGCGGCTCATGCCCTTCCACAACATAGTGAGGAGTATAGGGCAGAGGACTCCCATGTGGAACTAGTTAGAAAAGATCCACCTCAGAGAGGGAATGGAGATAGGGCCGCAAGACATAGAGATAGATCTAGGATTGGTAGAAAGAGAGATGGCTATGAAGAGAGACCTAGAGATAGACAAATGATAGTGGCAAATCATATCTAAGAAAATACTGAAGCTTGATCCATCTCACTTCACTTGGGATACAATCAGATATTAGGATGAGGCTTTGTTAGTTAGCCTAAGCGGATGCTTCAAACTATGTCTATGTTCTAGCAACATGAAGGATCGTGTCATGATTAATCTTCTAAGAGACGAGGAAAGAGTTTGGTGTAGGAATGAGGAGTAGAATATCCATGTAGATTCAGATACTATGACATGGGAGCTATACAAGGAATGATTCGGGAGCTGATATTTACCTAGACAATTCATTTGATGGAGGATCGAGGAGTTCCATGACCTATGATAGGAGTTTATGGTAGTGGTTGAGTATGAGATTTGGTTCTTGGTCTTTTTGCATTATATCGAATACATGCGGGATAAGCGTGGAAAGATTCATAGGTTCATTAGGAGTTTTAATTTATAGCTTAGCATGACAAAGTGCATATGCATTATCCACATAATTTAGCCTGAGGCTATTGAGAAGGCCTACATTGCAGAGGAGAACATGGAGAAGATGCATCAAGCTAGAAATAGAGTGACGAGACACATTCAAAATATGCAAGATAGTCGGTTGAGGTGATAAACCCCTCCTCCTCATGGAAGACATGATTCAACACAGTCTTTCTTTAAGCCACCACAATAACCACATCAACAAAAATAAGAGAAAACCCTCCCATGATTTAGACCTCCACAAATAAATGATGCTTAGATAGAGAGGAGTATGAGGCCTCCTCATAGAGGATCCGTCAAGAAAATGGTAACACATAGAGATCAGTCAAGTGGAGCTCATCCAAAGTTTTAACAAGAGTCCATAGCATGATCATTGGGGTCTACATCATACATGATTAGAGCACTAGGGGAGCTGATTATCATTGGAAGGAGCCTCATAGTTTATATGGATGTAAATGTAGTTGGACACCATTGGAGAGAGTGTTAGTAGAAACCTAATGAAAAGGGTAAGAGACCTACTATTGAGCCTACATTTGGTGACATGACACGTGTTCATGGGATTTATGTAGTGGTCAAGAACCACTAGGTAGAGTAAATACTAAGACACCGTGATAGAGACTTCCAATAGCATTGCTGATATTTCTACCTCTATTTTTAATGTGATCTCTTATGAATCTTTTGTTTTGTTATCATTGGTAAAGTGATCCAGGTTGGTGGTAGTTAGGATGGGTCATAGTTCAAATGTTGAGGTGGATTCAAGATCCAAGCTCATAGTGGACTCCTAAGTCAAGGATTGTGTAGTTGACCTAGGACCCTTCACCATGACCTTAAATCTTTACATCCTTCCCTTGGGTTCTTATGGAGTTATATTTGGTATGGATTGGCTATCTGAACATAGAGCTAGATTAGATTGTTACAACAAGGTGATATCTTGTGAAAATGATTTAGGAGTTGAGTCGGTGATAATTGGGGTTAGGAGGCCCATCTCCATTTACACTATATCCGCTACGCAACTTAAGTGGTATGCATGGTGAGGATGTCGGTTTTACGCTATTACAGTTAATGATAGGTCAACAAACGAGTCTAATTGGACTTCACTTGACGATCATCACATTTTGAGGGATTTTGTAGATGTTTTTCCCAGTGAATTACTTTTCATACCTCCACCACATGAGATTGATTTTCATATAGATTTGGATCCTGCAGTAGATCCTATATCATGCACGCCATATAGAATAACTACCGTTGAGCTTTGTGAGCTCAAGTTACAACTAGAGGGTCTTCTAGATAAATGCCTAATCTATCCTAGTTTATCTCCTTTTGGGTGCACCTATGATTTTTGTGAAGAAGAAGGATGGATCCCAACAATTGTGTATTGATTATAAATAGTTGAACAAAGTAACGATTAAGAATCATTACCCCCTTCCACACATTCATGATCTATTTGATCGGATGAAGGGGTGAAAATGCTTTTTTTTTGATGATACATCTTAAGTCAGGGTAACATCAACTAAGGATTTCAGAGGTGGATATTCATAAGACAACTTTTACGTATGAGATATGGCCACTATGAGTTAAAAGTTGTGCCATTTAGTCGGTCGAATGCCCCCGTAGTATTCATGATTTTTATTAATGGGTTATTCAACACATTCTTGGTTCTCTTCATATGAATATTCCTTGATGACATATTTATTTACTCACGCATGCGTGAGAAGCATGAGGAGGACTTTCGTCAGGTTCTGCAGTGTCTTTGAGAGCATAAACTTTATGGGAACCTGGATGAGTGCGTATTCTTTTAGTCAAAGGTTCAAGATTCTGGGCCACATTATTTCTGGGGAAGGTGTCATAGTCAATCCTTCTAATATTAAAACTATCATCAATTTGCCAAGTAATGACTAGTGTGACCGTGGTATGTAGATTCATGGGATTAGTAGGTTATTACAAGATATTTGTATAGGACTTCTCATGAACTACTCATTCCATCACTTCCCTATAGCGAAAAGGGAAGAATTTTTTTTGGTCAAATAGTTATGAGTAGTCCTTTAGGACTCAAAAGGAATGCCTTACTATAGCACCTATCCTAGTAATGTTAGATCCACAAAGGGATTTATTTATATATATAGATGCTTCCTTGGAAATGATACAAGGAGTATTAATGTAGGATAGATGATTTATTACTTTTGAGTCTCACAAAATCAAGGGTTATGAGCCCAATCACCCGAGTCATGATCTTGACCTTGTGACAGTCATTCATGCCTTGGTTTGATGGAAAAAATTTCTATTAGGTAGGAGGTTCACACTCAGGATAGATCACTTGAGCATACAACACATCTTCACACAACCCAACCTTAATGCTGTTAGCAACATTTCTTTGGAGCTTCTATGCGAGTACGATATGGAGATAGATAATGTTAAAGGGAAGGAGAATGTGGCTACAGATACTTTGAGCCATCCTAGGTATCTTGTTATGGCTACATCTGTTGATATATACTTGAGAAGTAGGATCTTACAAAAACTTCAATGCGACAACTTCTACCTTTCAGCTAAAGCAAGGATTGAGTCTCAGAGATCCCTTGAGGGGAAGTTTGAGGGATTGACATTGGAGCTAGATGGACTATTCAACACAGAGGTTGGATTTATGTACCTAGAGATGGACAGTTTTGGTAGGATAACTTAACAGAGGTTCATCGTGTACCTTATCCCACCCACCTAGGGGTGAAGAAGATGCACGCTTCATTAACATAGATGTATCATTGGAGAGGATTTCATAAGGATATATCCTAGTTTGTGTCTCAATGTTTGGAGTGTCAGAGGGTGAAGACCAAGCATCAACATCTAGTTGGCCTTCTATATCTTCTTGTTATACCGGAGTGGAAATGGGACACCATTTCCATGGATTTCATAGTTGGGATACCTACATTGAGATATCACCATGATGCTATCATGGTCATGGTAGATAGATTGAAAAAAGTGGCTCATTTTTCCTCAGTGAAGACCACCTATACAGCTAGAGCAATGGCGCGAGTCTATTTGGATGAGATAGTAAAGTTTCATGGGATTCCTTGGAAGATTAATTGTGACTGTGATCATTAGTACACCTCACATTTACGGACTACTAGAAACATGTTTTTGGGATGAATATTAATTTCAAAGTACAACTTATCTCCCTAGAGATAGATGGATAGACCAATCCGGGAGCTAAATATTATAGGATATGCTTTGCAAGTACGTTATGAACCAATAGTCATAATGGGAGGAGTATCTATATCTAGTAGAGTTTGCATATAACAACAATTTTTTGAGTTCCATCGGCATGGAAAAATTTCAAGCATTGTATGGGAGGGAGTGGAAGAATCATTTGAGTTAGAACATGTTAGAAGACATCGTCACTCTTTTACCATCTTTATTACATGACATGGAGTAGTAGGTCATCTAGATCAAACTAGAGGTTGCAGCAGGCACAAGATAGATAGAAGAAGTATACAAATCATAGGAGAGTTGACCATAGGTATGACATGGGTTCAAAAGTGTTTCCTATAGTCAAGCTTCATAAGAGCCCCATCCAATATTGAAAAGCCTCTAATATAGCTCCGAGATTTGTGGGTCCATTTGAAATCTTAGAATGGATTGTTCCCATAGCCTACTGCTTAGCCTTGTCATCGAGCTTATCTCACAACCATTACTTTTTCCATGTTTATTTTTTACGAAGATACATTCCAGTTCTATCTCTGTTATTATATTATACTACATTGTAGGTATTAGATCAGGGACAAGTGATGGTGGAGCCCATGCATATTATCAAGCATAGGACCCTTCAGCCTTTGAGGGCATGAGATTGATTAGGTTCAAGTCCATTGGATTGTTATGACGAGACATCATCTACTTGGGAGGACGCTACCTTGCTATGGGCCCAGTTCCCACAATTGTTCTAGTGACTTCCAGGGAGGAAGTCGAGTCTAAAGGAGGGGATGTAATCCCCTCTACTTGTCGAAACTGATTATAATATGATTTTGATTATTTTTGATTAGAGACATGGACATTATTATTATATTTTGATTAGTATGTTGATAGAATGTATGGATATTTTGATTATCGATATGTTATGACTCATATTATAGATGGTATGAACTACTATCAGAGATTGATAGATGATGATGTAGTGTTGTTTCATTATATATGTTTTAGATTCTTGATGATGATAATTATATCTAAATGTTTGGGCTGACCTTATGATCTTATTGATGTTATGACTTATCAAAATTGGGATTTTTCAATGATTGCAATTAATTGATAGAAATTCGTAATTTTGATGATGATATAGTTTTGTGTATAATGTTGTTGGATGATATGTATTTGTTTTTATTTCATGATGTATTTGATGTGGCCTTGCGGCCGAAGGGGTATTGCTTGATTGGTTGCTTGAAATTATATAACAACAAACAAAAAGGGGCTAGGAGTCCAACCATGAAAGAATACTAGATATTGGTAATGAAGTTTACCTTGGCAACTTTTTATTCATGTTCATTTTTATGTTAATTGGTGAGTTGTTAGAAAGTTCCCATGAGGGGTGATGTTAAATGTGACCATGGGTTTGTGTGTATTTTTTCCTCTTTCTTTTTATTTATTTTTGTGTATGTGAGTTAATTACTGTAATGCATCCTCACTTTATTATTGCTTAAGTAATGTGCTTTTTTAGTTAATTAATCATGTGATTAAGTTAAATTGAGATGTGGATATGTGGGATTTTAATGTGGTAGATAGTCCTTGTTACCTTATTAATTTTGATTAATTTAAATTTTCCTTGAGTTTACTCAACCGCATCCTTCAAATCTCGAATTTTGACTTTGGAGCCATTTTTAGAGGCTTGTGCGACAAGTTAAGCTTATCCTGTAACTCATAAACTCATCCACCAACCATACCTTTGATGTAAGGGGTAAAAATTAGGCCTCATTATGTGTTTTGGAAGAGAAAAGAAGAAATAAATTTCATTTTCTTACAACGCTTTTAACTATGTCCTTAAAAGTATGGAGTAGTGGTTTGTGTGTGGAAGGAAAATTTTCATATTGTCACCCACCCATTTATGAGTCTTGGTCATTTTGTTTGACTTGGTGAAGTGAATTGGAGGAGAAGTGATGTGCCATCCTACATGGAGCCACCTCACCCTCCTCTCCTCATTTTCTATTTACATGACTTATTTTGGATTTTTGGGGGTTACTTGTGTTGGTTGCACACTTGCATATTTTGGAATTTTGGCTTGAGTTACTTTTTTTGGAGCTTGGGAGATTGATTTTGGATTTTTTTGGAATTGGAAGAAGCTTTAGCTTTTTTCTTGTGGATTGAAGGATCTTGCAATGACAAGGTAAAGTCTATACCCTTGTATTTTTTTTTGTTGTATGTTGATTGTAAATGAATGAATGAATGTGTTTGTTTTGGATTTGGGTAGTATGACCTTAAGGATGGTGTGGGAAAAGTAAAATGGGTATATTTTAAGGGAAGGATAAGACTTTTTGTATGTGTATTCGGAGAGAATTTTAGTTGGATGTCCTACCTTGTGATGATAAAGAAGATTTTTACTTGGCTTTGTATGTTGTATTTGAGGGAGTTACAATAGATTGAGGAAGTGAGAAGATATTGAGGGAGGGATAATATTTTTTTGTGTTGATGAAGTTTTGGAAGTTTTCAAAGTGGACACATAACCCACTAGGAGGCATAAGTGATTCCCCATATTTCTCTTCTCCCTTGGCTTACATTTTAAGCCATTGTGATTGGGAAAATTGTATATTGATTTTATTATTGTTATTTTTCTTGTTGAAATGCAAGTTTTCTTGGCATGAGTGTATGTTTTGTTGAAGCCCTTGTAAAAGTTTCCATGGTTGCTTAATATCCCTTATTGCTTCATTATTTGGGCTCGGGGCCAATGAGAAGGGAGGCTTCCCTTTCTCATTGGAATAAAGGTTGGGAGTGAGTGTTTCCTATGATCCCATCCTTGATGTTTTGATTTGGATATGAAGAAAATTTTTGCAGTTGCAAGTAGTTCTTGGGATGAACAGATTGTGTAGAAGATAAAGAAAGAGAGTTTATTTTTGTAAATTTCATCATGTTGTTTCCACATTTAAGTGGAAGGCTTGTATGTACCTATATTTTAAAGAGAGATCTTGTAAATTTTATTTATCAAACCATGTACTATAATGGTTGGAAGAAGGACTTCCGTAAAATGTATTTCGTCGAAATATAGTCCCTTTCAAATCTTGAAATGAATTAAAAGTTTTCTTTGTGCCTTCATTTTAAAAATGGTTGTCTTGTATTGAAAATACATAGAAGTATATATTTACTCCATTGGAATGTTTATCGTTCTTTTTGTAAAAGTAAAGAAACTTATATTTATTAAATGGTTAGATTTATTCATCTCTTCTTAAAATTAGATGCATTGTGGTTGAAATGAATATTTGTATTCAAATTTTAAACAATGTTACAAGGGGAAAATTTACACTTTTAGTAATTTTAAACAAGGAAGAATTTATTTAATTTCATGAGAATATTCTGTTAAAAAGTAGTAAGTAAGATCTCTAGTTTGATATTTATAAATGTATATATTACTTTATATATATCTTTATTTATATCCCCTTTTAAAACAATTTTTTTCCATTAAGCGACATCGGTTCGCCAACTAGCATCAGAGAATGGAAACAACGTTGGTCTTTGTAACCTCTACACATTTTTATATAAATCCAAATTTTCACTTAATTGCATGACTATTTCTCAAAAAACCATCAAACAAAGATTATAGCATATGTAAACCTTTCTATAAATGTATACAAATGTATATATTTGAAGATATATACATTTGTATATATTTTAAATAAAATGTGTCGATTCACAGTACCAAAGTGTTGGAAGCCCAACCAACGTCGGTAGCACAGTGAGAACTATGACCGGTTAAGTGAGTGACATCAGCCTCTCACTGTGCATGAAACAATTTTTAACAAAAAGTGTGTTTTCAATCTAAACCAACACTTTAAATGAATAATCTATAAACAAAATGTGAATCTAACTTAAATACCGATATATATACATATATATACATATATACACACATGTATATATGTATATGAGTGTATATAAGTCCTAGATAAATCAAATGGTTTTACCCAAATGATGAACTCAAAAAAATGTGAGTAAACAAATACCCACAACTAGATTTTGGTGGGATCTCTACAACAAAACAAATAGATAACTTTACAATACAACACCTAAAAACAACTAAACTAAAATAGAGGAAGCCTCCTCCCATTTGTAAATATTTAACTAAGGAAAACCTCCATGGATTCCCTCAAGTTCCATGGCCTCCACCTCCTTCAACCTGCAAAATACAAATGAACAAATGAAAAGATTAGGGCCAAGAAAAGAATAAAAAGGAAACATAAGGATATTTAGGGATTTTAGGGAAGAAAAACCTAAATATAAGGGTTCATATTAATCAAATCTAAAGGTGGAGGATTGTCCCTAAACATTTTATGGTATTGACATTTTGGTAGGAATGATGTTTTTAGTAAAAGATATGGGTATTAAGTGGATGGGGCCACCTAGTACATTGGTGGGTTAGAACAATTTGTGACCCCTTTTGTTATAGATAAATAAATAAATAAATGACATTTAATTATAGGGATTAAATGAATACCATTGTACATGGGTGATTTATAAATGATCTAAAGGGGATTAATTCAATTAAAACTAAAATGCTAGCTTAAATAATTAAATGTTGGACATGGTTGTTAAGTTATTATAGGAAATGAATTTAAACAAACTTAGGAAATGAGTCTTGATAAACATAATAATATTTTAAATAGGTAAGATAACATTATGAAATTTTATTGAAATCTTAGAAGAGGATTAAGTTCATAAATGATTTCCAAAATTAATTACTAATATTTAATTATTAATTTAATTTAACAGACCTTATAGTTATGTAGAATTTATTGAAGGGAATTTAAATTGTTCAGTAACTAATGTTTATCAACCTGTTAAACAAAAACAAATTATTATGTATATTTCCCATGGTAATTAATGGAGTTTGACCTTGTTTGGTGAGTTAAAATTTGTGGGCGTTACATAAGGTAACTCTTGATAGATATTATTTAACTAATCTTTTCTAGTTGACCTTAAGATATTTATTAAGTGATACTTTGCATTAGATTGAGTTTCAATTATCCTCAATGTGTCTATTGAGAGATATCACAAAGGTGTTGAGTAATAATTTATCCCTAATTTTTTTGTAGGTGATACATTACGAGAGACTAGTTTAAAAAAATTTCATCAAGTTGTCTCTTGAAAAGTACCATTGAGGTGTCCTTTCAACAATATCGTATCAAGTTGTAATTTTAGTTGATGAAGTTGTCTCTTTAGTGATACCTTCGGAAGTTGAGATAATAATCAATCTCATATTTCCATTTGATGCCTCATTCTTAATTATAATACTCATTTATATGATAATTAAATTCTTCTCAAATCTTCCATTCAATGATTCTTCTTTAATTACCTCACTATTTATGTTTATTATCAATTCTATTTTATCATATTATACAAAACATATGAATTTGTCTACTCATTTTATCCTATAATGATACATTGTTATCCATTTCTATCCACTTTCGTCCCTATTTCGTGTATCATATGAGCATATGCCACACAACCACAAAATTTTACATGAGAAACACTATTATGATTTTTATTCTATCCTTCTAGAGGTATTATGTCTTTTACATTATTTACTAGGAATCAATTCAAAACATAAATTGTAATATTTTAAACTTCCAATATGTATTTGACAAATATTTGTCCTCCAAAAATATTCTTTCCATTTACATGATTGCATTGTTCCTAATTTCAAGAAATCCATTTAATTGTGGTGTATATCAAAGACTAAATTGTTTCTTTCATCCATGAATTTTGAGACAGTTCAAAAAATATTTTTACACATATTCCCCTTTATCAATTCTCATCTCTTTTACAAAGAGTCCACTTCCCATTTGAATTATTTTAAATTCCTTGAGAATACCAAATACTTTCGATTTTTTGTTTCAAATAATAAACCCAATTTTTTTAAAATCATCAATCAAACTCAAGAAATATGTATTTTCTATTAATATAATATGTTTTTGGATAATGGTAAAAATGAAAATTTTGGTTGGGATTCTACCCAGAACACAAATAGGCACGATGGCCTAGAAAAAATAATAAACACAATGAGAAACAAGAGAAAAATAGCTTCCCTATAACAAAAATAAAGACAAAAATAGAGGAACAATGGGTTTTCTTGAAATAATCATTATGAAATCATCCACTTTCCACACAAACAAAACGATCGCCACTTGAGGATGAACCATAAATATGATAGAGAGGCCTAAATTTTATTGATGTGATATAGGTCCAAGTATTATCCACAACTTGAAAATTACTATCATGTTCAAGAGGGATAAAATTTTATTGGCAATTCCTTATTAAAAAAAAAAGTCCCAAAATCAAAAACCTTCGGGGTAGAAGGAGCTAATTTTTTTGGCCTTGGGTTCCAAATCATTATCAATATTTAAAACAATTTCCAACATTCCTCTCGGTGTTTTACTCTCACGTGAGCATTTACATCACTCAACAAGTCAAAACTATTAGAAATCACCACTTGAACCGAGAAGGAGGGATCAACAACAACATTCAAGCACAACCTCAATAACCTTCCTCTCCACTCGCACCTTCATCCTCTAAATCCACACCTCATCCTCCAATTCACCTTTACCATCTATCTGTCTCAACCACAAATCTTCTGCTCACCCACTCTTCCACCCCCACCACCACAGTACTAAAGTTAGCACTGCATTCCATATCTAGATTCAAGTTGGATGGAAGCAGGGAGAGGTTTATCAAACCCAATACTAACATAGATTCTTGTATAGGTTATCCTCGTACAGGCCTTGGTGGTAGATTTTATGGCTAACAATTTCCCCAATGCCATAACAATGCCATCAAACACTTCCTCCTCCTAGAATTCTATAGGTAGCACATGCAAGCGAACCCACACGAAGGGGCGAAAGGAGGAACACCATAAATCCCGGCTTCCATTTATAGCTGAAAATAAATAGCTTCCCTACCAAATACTCGGGCCCCCTTGAAAAATATTGAGAATATCATCTTCCGCTTAAACGAGAATAAAAAGGCACTATCCGAGAAATCCACGATCTCCGTTTAGCCAAGAAGCTTCCATCTTCTCTTTGCCCATTCCCTTAAAAAATCTATGTTAGGTTGTATCCCAAAAAATCTGCCAATCACTGTAAAGCCTAACATTTTTCCATCTTTTTCTATTACTTCATCAGGGACAAACATAGAAGGCTTCTTATCTATCCAATAAGGGGATAACTTGATCTCTAGTTTCTTAGTATGCACCCCTACAAGATATTATGCCCACGTGAATCTAGACCAGGAATTAGGGATGCCCTGTTCATGCAAGGAGGTTGGGGATCAAGTTCCCACCCATCCCCCTTTTCAAAGTTTCATATTTCAACATAGATCTTAATCAACAATCTTAAGAGGATCCTTAGCTTGATATTACTTTCCACTTAGAAAGTATTACCTATGTTGCTACCCTAAAATATAACACTCATAGATGTTATTTTGTTTTCCAATCAAAGAGAAACCATTTATTAACTTTTTATTATGAAACAAATTCAAACCACTAAGGTTTAAATGTCCAAACCTCAAATGTGAGAGTGAAAGTAATATTTTATGAAAAAATTAAATGGGGTTAAATGTATATCTACCATGACATCTTGATAAGGTGAACATAAAACATTTGATGGTCTTTGTGGAATGATATCAAAAACATATGTAACTTATGTCAAATCACTCTTAATTTTATGGAGAAAATTTTATTGTTAGTCATTTTCAATTTTGCAATGAGTTTTTTCCCTTGATTTCAATCTGAAATCACACATGCTCCATGTTCAAAATGAAATTTATCTCTTTTATGTACAAGTTGGTGGTCCATACTTATTAAATAGTGTTCCAATTTAACTAGTAACATAAATGATACAATTTATAGTGTGTTTGTTTTCACCATTTTTGTTTTAATGTCTATTATTCATTTACCCATAACAATCAATTTTTATCATTTTTTTAAATTTTAGTTCTGATTTTATAAAGCCATCCATGTGTGTAAACAATGATTTGATTTTAGTCAAATGGTTACTATATCCCCTATTAAGAAACGAAACATATTTTGCACTTTCTTGATCAACATTACAAGTAATACACATTCAATAACTATTTCCTTAGTTAGGTTAATTTTCTTGAGAGAAGTTTTGATTTTTTTTTACTTATGTTAATTAGTTACTTCTTCTTACACTTAATTGCATAATGTCTAAAATTATGAGATAAATGGAAATAGACTTTGGATTATCATACAAAATCTTGTTATGAAAGTGATGTAGTTATTAGGTGTCTACCTCATCCACTTCCTATATATAAATTTATATTTGGACTTTTTGAATTGACTATTATGACTTGATGATTTTTCTTTCCCCTCTTAATCTTGAAATTCCTTATAACTTTTGATGTAAACATGTAATTTAATATCATATTTAATAGAAAAATCAGATCTTCTATTGATCCTTTTTTCATAAGTCTATTGAGATCCCTTTGAATCATCATTAAACAACTAGATGAAGGCCTTTTAATATATTATACCTTTGCAACTACAACAAAATCATACATAACACATAGACTTCTAAAGATTTTTCCTACAAAACGTTTGATTCTCAGGTGCTTCTCTATGAGACATAGACATGATTTTATTACTACTCCCTCAATACAGTTAAAATACATATGAATTGAATATATATGATTCTTTCATATGTAATTTTTAAAAATCTATTAACCATTTATATCATAGTTAATTTAATCTTACTAATGTATGTTGATATCATGTTTTAATGATGTCCCAAGTGCATTTCGATTTGTTTTTTTGAAATCTTCGGCATATGGATTCGTCCATGCATTATTTATATCATGAACAAATCCTAAATGGAATTTTTTCTTGTTTTCTTTAAACAATTTTTTTCAAGATTGTGATAATGCATTCAATTCATTCAAATTTTTTTGTTCTAGAAACCAATATTTTAAGTAAAATCCACACATGTTGAGAGAAAAAAGGGTTTCCATCTTCATACTTTTGAAATAAATTTTTTTACATTAAGAATAAGAACTTAAGATTGGGTATGGGTGTTGCCGTCATATTCAATCTTAGACAAGAGGAATCAAATTTATTCAGTTGGGTGTAGAAATTGTATTCAGAGAATGAGTTCTAAGAGGAAGATGATAACTTCGTATACCAGAAATATACTTAATGAGGAATACATAAACTATTTTCTCATATCCTAGTAATCATGGTAACCACTTAAGATGTGTCAGGTGCATGTTCAACTTGAATATCACACATTTTTGTAAGGTTGATGATCAACCAACAAATATGAAAGCATCCAATTTTTTTATAAACAACACAATGGTAGTTTAGCAATCAACATTATTACCACATATGATGGATAGATATTAAGCGCCTCCTATCCCTTCATCGGGACCTTTTTATTTTTTCACATCCCATCTTCAATCAAGAAATTTCTCCCATAATTCAATTTGCATATAGAATAGATTAAAAATGCATTTCATGGTGGTCACTTCTAATACCGTAGAGACTCGGTCGATAAAAATTCTTTCACACACAATTTTGAAATTGGTTCAACTATTCATGTAGAAGGGAGATAAATAGAATAAATATAGCTCTAGATGTTTTTTTAAATTATTGGTAAAAGGAGGGTTTTGCTAGGGTCCCTACCCTTTTATAGACTAGGATCAACAATCCAAATAAATATATGAATATTACAAGGAGCTAAACTAGAAAAAAAAAAACTGGAACATCCACCAAGACTAGTGTAAAACTAGAAAAAAAAAAACAAAAGAAAACATAGACTAGACTAGAAAACAACCTCAACAAAAACAAACCTATGATTTTACAATGCGACTTAGAGTCTCTCTCGTAGGGTGAAAAAAGGAAGTTACATTTTCTTTTTGACACTTGTCCATCCTTCGTCACCCTCTTCTCTAGCTGATATATCTATCTTACCCGAGTTTTAGAGATTATTGTTCAATAACCTTAACATTACTACCACGATTCGTAAATGGTTCCGCTTTCATGATGATTACACCTAAATATTTATGGGGTTACATGGAAATATAATCATCAATTATCTATCCCATCAAGAAGACATCTTGGATATACTTTTTATATCCTTTGGTTACATCGCCATTAATAGCATGTTGTCCAATGTTTTTTTATTAGATTAGGTAAAAATATTTTGAAGGGATCGGAAACCCTGTCCAAACCGAAAGATAAGCATCAAATCCCAAAGGAGAAACAACAAAGGAACAAGGCTGAACCTAGCCAAACAATGAAACTAATAGACAAACGAAGAACCAACAAAAGGTGTTGTTATCTCTCGAAATTGCACCCTATAGAGAGATAGCTGCAGATATTCTAAGCTTGCAAATTTTATCTCTCTCTTTCATAGATACAATGGAAACACCTCAGTTTTGTTGGTATACGTATTTTGAGGTGAGTCTCTGGTATCAAGTTTGGTTCCTTATTAATGTATCCTATACTGATTTCCCGGGGTTTAAGGGTAAAAGATGACTATAAAATGAAATTAAAATTGAGGTGATACACGAAGCTTGTATGAGGTCTTTGACTGAGTACATGCACAAGTGATATGGAATGAATTTATGATGCACCCACCCTTCCTAAAAACAAACTAAGGTTGTACTCACCCATGCATTCTAGTTTTTATCCATTATTTATTAATAAATAAAGGAGTAAAATAAAGCAAACTAATACAAAGAGGCATTTATAGCCTTTCGTTACAAAATTATCATTCAGCCAAAATGTAGTTTACTGTTCTATTTTTTAAGAAAAAGCATGGGTGAATAATGCTAAAAATAAACCTTGCTTGATGAGCAAGTCTCCTTCTAGGTGCATGAAAATTTGTCTTCTTAATTTGTTATGTCATTTTGTGAAGGCATGCAATAAATCATCTCCCTGTGAGTGAGCAAAATAAATTCCATTAATCTGTAATACTTGAAAAAATTATTCACCCATGTATTCCATCATGATGGGGACCACCTCCAATCTTAGGCTCTGATGTTGACCTCTGCATTGCATGATCCTTTGATGCATATTATGTTGACACATTTAACCTCTGTGACCATAGGCAATATTATCCCCTGTAAGAAAAATAATGTTTAGCTCTTGTAGGGACCACCTCTGTTCACATGCTCATGCTCCAGTTTATCCTCTATCTTATCATGACATGCATGTTATTGATTGGGTCCCCTTTAACATGGCATATACTAATCATGGTTTGAATCCTTTTGAACATGGAATTATTGGCATCTTTGGTTTGATACATGGGTCTCTTAGACCATGGTTTGGATAATAATCATTGTTTGATTATTCGGCCCCCTTTTGGATTGATCATTGCATATGATATACTTGTCAGCTTTTACATGGTTGATAGCGATGATTATTGTTTTTGATTTTATATGGGGAAACTATAGTCAACGAAATAATGTTTTTAATGAATCTCAGTCCCCTCCACCATGATGACTCACCCCTTTGAAAGTTTGGTCAGTGGTATTTAACTCGGGTCAGGTTAATTGCAACCCTGGGTCTACATTGATAAGCTAAATCCAACACCGGCCATTGATCCTTTGACTTGCTTCATTTCTTATCATCGATCTTCTGATCCTTGATTAGGGTTTTGATTTGGAATTTAATATGGTTGGTGGCATTGAACATAATTGGCACTTACTTTGAATTTGGTGAACGAATGGTAGCCATTGATTCTATGTATTGTGGTCTTCTCCACCATGGATCTCTAACTCATGGTTATGGTTTTTGACCTATATTTTTAAGTAGTAATGACATCTTACCATGGTGGTTTGCTTCAAACTTGGGGATTAATCCCTGAGTGTTGATCTTAGTACATTTCCTTCTCTATCTTTGATTCTTTGACTATGGTTGAGTTTTATTTAACTCATCTCTCAAGTTTGTGTGGTAAAGATCACTTGACCCTAATGATCACTCATTTTGGATTTTTATCCTGCGGGTGAAGCCCTGGAAAATTTTTGGCTTGACGCCATTGTTGAAGTTTTTTGAATGCGGCTCCCTTGCGAAAATAGCTCTCTTTTCTCTCAAGAATCAGACGTCGTTATTTCTTTTCCGAGCTTGGTTATTGAATTCTTTATAGGGTTTTATGGCCACCATTTTGATTACTTGAACTCTAATTTTGTTCTACCATTCAGCCTCTGTTTCAAGTTTTCTAAGCAAGGTATTTGTGGAGTTTAACACCACTTTCATGATCTATCTGCTAGAGTTGTTATCTCTATTTTGCTCTGGAAAAATTAATCAAACATGACCCCATGTAGAAATAAATCCAAGGAATGGCTCGTCGCACGAGCCCATGTATCAAATCCAAAAATAGGTTGCAAGCGGGTTCTATAATGGAGTAAAGAGGGTATGGGAAGAGTAAAAAAGTGTTAAAGAAAACCAGAGGACATAAGGAAAGAAATGAAGAAAAAAATTGAATTCTTCGAGGCATATGAATGGTTCAGAATGAGCCCAAAATTGGCTAAGTATGGAGGAAGCAGTGGAAGCCTCCACGTGCCTCCAAGGGGTAAACTCAAAAGGAAAAATGGATGAGCATGGATCTTCCACGTGTCCCATGCCCGAAAAAGGATAGAGCTGGCTGTTGAAAAGCCCAAACAAGTGGAAAGAAACACATGTGAGCTCGGCACAATTTCAAGATGGGAGCCCAAGGTAGAGACTCAAACTTTCGCCATCCCTCCACATCGCTAGGGGTTAATAGAGGTCAAACCTAAAAGTGGGTCCCTAAAAAGTGCCAAGCATCCATGTGTCCCTGGTCAGATGTATGGCACCGCCAAACAAAAGGACTTAGTTAAAAAAATGAAGGAACAAGGCGAATATGTCGAAGGTGCCACATGTGTCCCAAAGTGTAAATTTAAAAGAAAAATCCAAAAACGGGTCCCTGACGCGAGCCATCCCTCCATGTGGCCATATTCCAAGTCAAAGCAGGGAGTTGGGTCTCCTGGAGTAATTTTTAATTTTTGGCTCCGTCTTCAGGAGACATAAAGTATAAAAATGTGTCTTGCCTCTCAATGCCCAAAAAGACATGTGTAAAGCCTAAATTACATGTGGGTCGGTGGGCCTTGGGGTGATTTTTACCCAAATGGAAAATATGGACTGGTGGGCCCGAGGTTGGTTTTTGACCAAAAGGTATTGTGGGGTTGCGGGGTAATTTTTAAATTTTTCTATTTTTGCAAAAGGGTACAAAGTGAGTTTTGGGCCTGCAAACCCGTTCTAATAATTGATTTCAACCATTTTTAATACAAACCTGATTAAAATATTCAAATGGGCATATCTTCCGACCATTCAACAAAAATGGTACCGTTGAAAGGTCTCACCATGTCTATGCCATGGAAATATGAAACTTTAATTTTGGAAAGGTTAGGTGGGTGAAAAAATGGGAAAAAACATTCACGCCATTAAAACGCAACTTTGATTTCTCCAACTAGATCAAATTAGATTTGACCCCTCGTTCTTTTTTCTTCAAAGCATCGAGAAGCAATGCAATGGTGTGGCAGATTTTAAGGAGCATTAATGGCCGGTAGCCGAGTTCCAAATCAGGTTTTTGGTCTCTCTCTCCTCCTTCTCTCTCGTGTTGCATCTATAAAAGGAGTTGGGCTCATTGTAAAGGTTGGACACTTCTGTTTTTGTGCCGTCCCTTTTTCTTTTGTTCACAAGTGGATTTGTGGAGCTTTTAAACCTCCCATTTGAACTATAATACAAAGTTCTCGCCTCTTTTCCATTGTAATGTATCGTATCGATTTTGGAGCAATAATATATGTATGTGGGTGATTTCCAACCCTTTCATGTGTTCATTATTGTCTTTCGATCTTTCATTGCATTTTGGTTACCTATGCATGGTGTTGTATTACATTCTTGTGGTTTGTGTTAAGTTATAGAACAAGTGTCTAACATTCCTTTGGTGCATCACCTCATTAGCTTAGGTTTATTTTCTTACATCTCCTTAACCCTATCTCCTTGGTAAAATACAGTAGATTTATATTAGATTTTTCTATAATTTATTTGTATGCACCGAATGAGAGGACTAGGGATTGGCCTTAATCTGGAGAGCTATTTCAACTCAGAAGGTCCCACACTTTGAGAGATGTTCCATGTTGTGCAATCACACTGAGAGTCTAAACCCATCTGGTTGTAGGCATTTAGGGTACCGTGATTCTACACTAACAGAGTTTTTTGCATGCCCAAGATACGACCAAGAATTCTTCATCTTTATTGCAGCAATATTGATGTGCACTTGTTATAATTTTAGATTTTAAGAACATTTTAAATTACACATCTGGAGACTCCAAAAGAATCAGAATATATTGGTTTCAATGGTCCAAGTTTTTCAAGTTCATGAGAAGAATACAAACAAGGTCAAGAACCAGAGAGGAGAGACTTTTTAACTATCTACACTTGTCCCCAAACATAAGTGGAAGAGGGAGAACAACCCATAGGTCTCCATATCCACCAAAAATAACCTTTTCAACATCTCCTCTTAGTAGGTCATTCATTTAATCATTAAGGGTTCTCAAAGCCAATCGGGATGGCATGCCCAAATCCTTATGTCAATTTAAGCGGCAATAGCCCACTCGCCCTTAATGCACAAAATATAGTCCCAGTTATAGCATTAAAGAGCATCCCATATTTCACTGGAGAGAACCCGAGTTCTCCTAGTGACCTGAGTCAAGACATTACAAATTTTTATGTAATTCATGAGATCATTGAGATGGACATTGCAGTCAAGTTACTAGCCTCTTCACTCAAGGGTAAAGCTTCATAATGGTTCAAGAGTCTAACAACAGGCTCTATTCAAACTTGGGACCATCTATGCAAAGCTCTTCACAACCAATTTGGAGAAAAGGGAGATAATCTATCCTTGTTGGAGCATTTGACAACCATCAAGAGGGATCCTAATGAGCAGCTGACAAATTTCAACTTTAGATTCCAAAGGACATGGGACAAGATTCCATTGGTTGTAAGGCCCATAGATGAAGGTGCTTTCTTATACTTTCTTAGAGCTCTAAATTCTGATATTTCTTTAATGATTCAATCAATGGGAGGCACTAGCTTACCTGCATCTTATAACATCTCCATCATAGCTGAAAATTATCTGATTCATGCTGGAAAGCTTTCTCCTAGGCCACCCATACCTCTATACCAAGAACTAGGAGATCCAAACACTAGTTAGACACCCACATTAGCTCATATACCTACTCCTAGGAATCAAAGTTCAGTTGAAGCCTCTACCTCATCCTCTAGCACCTCCAAAGATCTTAAAGAAGTTATGAAACAGCTATAGAACCTAGGGAATGAGTTAGTGACTATCAAAAGGCAGCAAGCTTAGAGTTCTAGGCCATATCAGCCTCAAACTCAGTATCAAGCTAGACCCCCATATCAGCAAAATAGGCCATCATCTCAGGTTGCAAATTAGAATCAAATCCAATGGCAACCTCAAGCTACTAGGCCCTTCCGGTCATATGATCCAAACATAGCTTCAACATCAAGGGCCTTGGTTCTAGCAAAAACAACATTACATAAGAATATGATTGGTTTTACCATGTAATCAGCCTCATAACCAATGAACATGTTTTTAAAGTGCATTAAACCAAGCCTTGATGGTACAAACCATTGGTGTGTCACGAGAGTCTAGCCAAGAATAAAATCAGCATCAAGGAGTTCAACAAGAAGCAGCTCTAAGTGATACTATGCTTGTCGGGTGGTACGCTAAAGATTTCTATGGGATGAATCAAACACCTTCTCAAAGTGTAGCTTCCAATACACAGTCCAAGAAAAGGAATATTGGAGAGGGACAATCACTAAATGTGGGTAATCCTTAAGCCTCCATTGTCCCACAAGGTATGGCACTCAGAATGTAACTCCCAATATGCAGAGTCAGCCCAAGCCACCTTCCAAACCCACTTAGGCACCGTTTGTAATGACCCATGTGCAAGAGAAAAATGTACCAGAAAGGGGCAGCAAAAGGATAGCTCATTTAACATCATTGAAAAAATGAAGAAGACAAATGTGAACATTTCAATGTGGGAGTCACTGGCCATTCCAGGACAGAGAGATCTGTTGCAGACTACTATGGCCAATTGGTCAAGTTCAAATCAGCCCCTAATCAGCAAGAGAAAGTTCTTACCAATGCAGCTCAGCCTGGCGAGAAACCATGGAGGACAACAAGGTAAGAATTTGAAGCCTCCTCCATTCTATGTTTCATTTATCATTTGGGAAAAAATGGCACATAATTGCATGATTGATTCGGGGTAAAGTAGCTTTGTAATGCAAAAACAAATAGCCGATCAGCTAGGCCTTCAATATGAAGTCATCTCCAGAGGGGTAGTGCAATTAGATGGGACAATAGTGACAACTATTGGAGTCATCAAATATTTGAGCCTCACACTACACGCTTGCCCCAATGTGACTATATTGTAAAATATATCATTCATAGACTTACCACCACATTTTACATTGTGTTTGTCGAGAGACTTTACTACTAATATTGGGGGCTATCTGTCTATTGACTAGTCGCACATGCTCTTTAGAACAAGGTATGGAGCTAAGGCTATAATTAGATTTGAGCCTATTGTAGATTACCATATTGAGTCTTATGTACCCATTTTGATCAATTCCAATTGTACAAACTTTGATCAGAAGGACCTCCCAAGCACTTGTGAAGTATATACCAAGGTGGGGTGTATCCCATACTTGACCCTCGATGAGTGGGAGAACAAGAGACATGATTTTGACCCCTATAAGGAGATGGAGGAATCTGAGCTAAGACTCTACTATTTGCATGAGGAGAATCATCCTCTTCCTAACATCATTAAGCTAGACCACAAAGATAAGAATGAGGTATGGTAGTTATTCTTTGATGGCTCAAGAAGTTGAACAATCTTATTGAGACCAACATCATCTTCCTATAAAGCACTCAAGTTGGGTTGCAAACTTGGTGCCTATGAGAAAAAGAAGTGGAGAGATTAGAATGTGTGTGGACTTATGTGATCTAAACAGAGCATCACTCAAAGATCACTATCCACTTCCATCAATGGAATAGATCTTACAGGTTGTAGCTAGCTTTGAGAGGTTTTCATTGTTGGATGGATACTCAGGCTATAACCAGATAATGGTTAAATATAAAGATCAGTTCAAGACATTCTTCACCACAAAATGGGGTACATATGACTATAAGAAGATGCCATTTGGACTATCAAATTTGGAGCAAAATTTCAGAGAGCTATGGACATGGCATTCAAAGGCTTGATCAACAATATAGTTCTAGTGTATCTAGATGATATCATCATTTTCTCAAAAATGCTTCAGACCATCTCTTCTACCTCATGCGGGTATTCTAGAGATGTAGAAAGTTTTGAGTGTCCTTAAACCCAAAGAAATGTGTATTCTTTTCACATGAGGGTAGGTTGTTGGGAAAAATTTTCTCTAGATAAGGGTTAGCAATTGATCCTTGAAAGAGTTGAAGACATCCGGAAACTTCCATTGCCACAACACAAAACCTCTCTCCAAAGATTCTTTGGGAGAATAAAATTTGTTCGTAGGTTTGTACCTAATTTTGCCACTCTTGTGAAGCCTTTAACAATGATGTTAAAGAAGAGTCTTGTATTTAAATGGACAACAGAAGGCAAAGAGAGATTTTAAGCCATCAAGCTCATAATATCACAAGCCCCAACTCTCATTAACCTGAATTCTCAAAAGACTTCATGTTGTATGCTTTTGGAGGGTTAGACACCATCTCAACCATCTTGGTCTAGGACAACAAGGAAGGTTCAAAATAACCCATAGCCTTCTTCAGTCAAAGCTTGGAGGACTACGAGGTAAAATAATCTTTCATTGAAAAACATGTCCTTATTATTAGGAGCTTGAAGAAGTTCAGACATTTGGTCTCAAACAATAAGATTCAACTACTAGTATCTCATGCTAGTGTCAAATATTTTCTCCTGAATAAGTACTTGAATGAGAAGAGAGCAGGTTGGATCACTCGAGTAATGGAATATGACATTGAGATCAAGGTGACCAAACTAGTTCATGGCAAGGGTCTGTGTGAATAGATCACTTCTAAGCAACAAGCTAAGTCAATGGATAAAGAAGAGGTTGTCCTATTACTACATAATGATCAAGAACAACCAGCTAATGATGCACCTATTCCATGTTGGACTCAAGCCTTGGTGCATTATCTCCAAACAGGTTTTTTCCCTCTAGAATGGAACAAAGAAAAAAGGAGATACTTCAGACTACAAGCCATCCCATATGTGCTTGTTGGTGGTGTCTTGTTTAAAAAGGATATCAATAGTGTTCTATTGAGGTGCATTGGGATAGGAAAAATTGAGAGAGTGTTGCATGAGTTTCATGATGGAGAAGAAGGAGGTCACTTTTCTCCTTGAGTAACAACTCTCAAGATCATGAAATCTGGTTATTATTGGCCTACAGTGTTAATACCAATGTGAGGAGTAGGATATTACAACCAATTCCACATGAGAGCTTCTACCTTTCAGCTAGATCATAGATTGAGTCTCGAGACCCCTTGAGGGAAAGTTTGAGGATTGAATCTAAAGCCGGATGGACTTCTTTAACACAAAGGTTAGATTTATGTACCTAGAGATGGAGGGTAGCAGTAGGATATCTTAGCAGAGGCTCATCGTGCACCTTATTCATCCCACCTGGGGGTGAAGAATATGCATTCTAAATTGACATAGTTGTATCATTGGAGATAACTTCAAAGGGATATAGCCTGGTTTGTGTGTTGATATTTAGAGTTTAGAGGGTGCGGTGACACCAGTCTACTTGCATGAGATAGTTAGACTTCATGGGATTCCACGGAAGATGATTTCGACCATAATCCTATGTACACCTTGCATTTTAGGATGACCATGCAACATGCTCTTGGGATGATTATTAATTTCAGACAACTTACCACCTAAAGACATATGGCTGACCGAGCATGTGAACATGATATTAGAGGATATGCTTTGCATGTATGTTACGGACAAGAAGTCATGATGGGAGGAGTATATATATCTTATAGAGTTTGCATATAAAAACAATTTTTAGAGTCCAATCGACATGGAACCGTTTGAGGAATTATTTTTCAAGGAGTGCTTAACTCCTTAGAGTTGGGATGGGTTAGAGGACAAGGTAAATCTTGGACCAGCATTGTTATAGCACATGGAACATCAAATCATCTTGATCAGACAGAGGTTATAGGAGGCGCATCATGGACAGAGGATGTATGTGGATTAGAGGAGAGTTAAATGTAGTAATGAGGTGGGCTCAAGGTGTTTCGAAAGACAAGCCTCATAAGAGCCCAATCCATTATGGAAAAGGCTATAAGCTAGCTCTTAGATTTTTGGTCCATTTGATATCTTGGAATGGATTGGTCCCTTAGCCTACCGCTTAGCCTTGTGACATAGCTTATGCAACGTCCATGATTTTTTCCATGTTTCGTGTTACGTTCAGATACATTCCCGATCCTTCTCATGTATTGGATTGACTGCGAGAAATGATAGGTTATGGCGGAGCCTGTGCACATTATATAGCATAGGATGTTGGACCTTCAAAGGTGTGAGATTTATCAGGTGCACATCAAGTTGTTTAGTTATAATGATACATCAAATACTTAGGAGTACGACACCTTACTACGGGCCAAGATCCCACACTTGTTCCAGTGAATTCCGGGAGGAAATAGAATCTTCGTGGAGGGGGATGTAATCCCCACTCCTCTTCGACATTTATTATATTATGATTTGGATTATTGTTAATTAGAGATATGGGCATTATTATTATATTTTGATTAGCATGTTAATAGACTCGCATGGATATTTTTATTATCAATATGTTGTGACTCATATTAAAGATGGTATAGACTACTAGCAAACATTGATAGATGATGATCCAGTGTTGTTTCATTGTATACTAATGTTTTGGATTCTTGACAATGATGATTATATTTAGATGTTTGGACTGAACTTATGATCTTATTGATGTTATGACTTATCAAAATTGAGATGTTCAAGGACTGCAATTAATTGATAGAAATTCATAATTTTCATGATGATGATATAGTTTTGTGTATGATTTTTTTGGAAGATATGTATGTGTTTTTATTTTAGGATGTAAATGATGTGGTCTTGAGGCCGAAGGGGTATTGTTTGATTGGTTGCAAGAAATTATATCACAACAAACAAAAAGGGGCTAGGAGACCAACCATAAAATAATATTGAATATTGGAAACGAAGGTCACCTTGGCAACTTTTTGTTTGTGTTCATTGTTATGTTAATTTTTAATTTGTTAGGAGGTTCCCATGGGGGTAACCTCAAATGTGACCATGGGTTTGTATGTGTTTTCCCTCTTTCTTTTTATTTATTTTATGGTGTATGTGATTTAATTATTGTAATGTATCCTAACTTTATTATTGCTTAAGTAATGTGCTTTGTTTAGTTAATTAATCATGTGATTAAATTAAATTGAGATGTGACTATGTGGGATTTTAATGTGGTAGATAGTCCTTGTTATCTTCTCAATTTTGATAGATTTTATTTGATTTTGAGTTGTGTTCTCAACCACGTCCTTCAAATCTCGAATTTTGACTTTCAAGCCATTTTTATAGGCTTGTGAGGTGAGTTAAGCTTGTCACATACCTCTTAAACTCATCCACCAACCATAGCTATGTTGTAAGGGGTCAAAATTAGGCCTCATTATATGTTTTTGAAGAGAAAAGAGGAAAATAATTACACTTTCTTATAACCCTTTTAATTATGTCCTTTGAAGTATGGAGTAGTGGTTTGTGTTTGGAAGGAAAAATTTCATATTCCAACCCACCCATTTATGATTCTTGGTCATTGTGTTTTACTTGGTGAAGTGGATTGGAGGAAAAGTTATGTGGCATCCTACATGGAGCCACCTCACCCTCCTCTCCTCATTTTCTATTTATGTGAGTTATTTTTAGTTTTGGATGTTACTTGGTTTGGTTGCACACTTGCATATTTTGGTATTTTGGCTTGAGTTACTTATTTTGGAGCTTGGGAGCTTGATTTTGGATTTGGCTTATACTTGGAACAATCTTGAGCTTATTTCTTATGGATTGAAGAATCTTGCAATGGCAAGGTAGGGTCTATACCCTTGTATTTTATTTTATTTGTTGTATGTTGTTTGTAAATGAAGAAATGTATGTGTTTGTTTTGGATTTGGGTATTATGACCTTAAGGATGGCATGGGATAAGAAAAATGGGGATATTTTGACAGAGGGATAAGAGTTTTGTATGTTTATTTTGAGGGAGTTTGGGTTGGGTGTCCCACCTTGTGATGATAAAGAAACTTTTATGCTTATCTTTCCATGTTCTATTTGAGGGAGTTATGAGAGATTGAGGGAGGGATGATATTTGTTTTGTGTGGATGAAGTTTTTTGAGGTTTTCAAGGTGGAAACTTATCCCACTGGGAGGCTTAAGACATTCCCCATATTTTTCTTCTCCCTTGGCTTATATTTTAAGCCTTTATGTCAAGGAAAATTATATATTTATGCTATTATTGTTATTGTGCTTATTGTGTTGTAAGTTTTGTTGGCATGAGTGTGTGTTTTATTGAAGCCCTTGTAAAAGTTTCCATAGTTTCTTATATTCCTTATTGCTTCATTTTTTAGGCTCGAGGGCCAATGAGAAGGGACACTTCCCCTTCTCGGTGGAATAATTGATTGGAAGGTGATTTTTTCCTATGCTCCCTTCCTTGTTCTTTTGATTTGGAGTTGTAGAAAAGATTTGGATTTTTAAGTAGTTCTTGGGACAAAGACATTATTTAGAAGACAAAGAAAGAGAAATTCTATTTTTTTAAAAATTTCGTCAAGTTGTTTCCACCATTTGACTAGAACCCTTTATGTACCTATACTTTAAAGAGAACTCTTGTGAACTTTATTTATCAAACCTGTTATCTTGTAAAATTGACACAGGCAATTTTGTAGGTAACCATACAAAAAAAAAAATTTGGGTCCTCATCAAGGTCCTCGGTGTTCGGAAGGGCATAAAATCCCTTTCTCGGAAAATCTGGTTTTCGAGACTTAGTCATTTTGGTCCTTTTAGGCCGGGAATGATTTTGTTCATGCAACACGGAAGTTATTTGCACCTCCTTGTATTCCTTTGGCGCACCCTTTGGAATGTTAAAACAACTATTGTTGCACCTCCTGCTGATGCACCTTTCTTGCCTACACCAAGGCACATGCACTAACTGTCAACATAAAAATTTTGGGCCCTCAAGCGGTGTGCTAAAGTGCTCTAAATCTCGTGTTAACAGTCCTGAAATTGTGCTAAAGGCGCAGATAATTTCTTGCTAACAGAAACATACCCACACCAAAGGACGTAAATATTTTCATGTCGACATACTTTTTGATGCGCCCTTTGAAAAGGTTGGTGGCGCATTTATTGCACTTTTGGCTATATATAGGTGCATCCGCCTTGTCATTTTCACGACTAAAAAAACACATGAAAATTTATTCCTCTATACTTGTTAGCGTTCCTGTCATCCTCGTGTCACATTCGTGGACCCCACTTTGTTTCTCTCATTCTATATATTCTGGGTAAGTGGTCCTTTCTTCTCTTCTGTTTGATTTGGTTTGGTCATTTGTGGGATAATAATAAAATGAATTTGAAGAAACCATAAACCCCTCCACCCCTTTTTGTAATTTTCCTCCCCAGCCAGTTTCACCCTCCTTCCAGATCTACTAGCTTAGAGGATTTTGTTTTGGAGACAAACCCAAAATCTTCTCTTCTCTGTCCCCCTTCACTATCAAAATTCATGTCGAAGGAGGCCTAAAACCACAAATCATCGGGAAGAAAGAAAACCTAATAGCTATCGGTTCTGGGTGTAGTTTTCTCTTGGCACAATCGCCATCCTTGTTACAAAAACACAGTCACACCAAGAGGGTGCACTGTCCCTAATTGTAGCATGCATCCTTCCTACGCCATACAAAAGTAGAAAATCCTTACATAGGCGCAAGTGTAACCCTACTTACACCAAAAAAGTTTTCTATGCAATCTATTTTTGCACCGAGCCAAAGACCCTTGGCGCACATAAAGTCAGTTATACACACATTAATGTTGCGCCCTTGGCACACCAAAATTCCATACAACATGTCCCATATCTGCGCCATTGGTGCATCCTGCCCCCATGCAACACCAAACTTATTTGCGCCCAGTTAAAAAACCTTATATATTGGCGTAGGCACAAATTTTTCTACAACAACATTGATGTTATGTGTAAATTTCCTGTGCCCTGCGCCCTTTGGCACTGATTTCTTCCTTACAACACTCCGCTTCAGTGCACCATACTTTTGACCCTGCACCCTGCAATTTTCCTGTGCCCTACACCCAGAGGCTTTTAAATTGCTAACTCCTCATTTTGTAAAGCTTTGATGGAAGATCTGACAGCTAACATGGCTCATCTCGTGCTGGACTTCACTCCTTCTTCTTGCAGATCGGTGGATCGAACTCGATTCTCATATGTCTACCTCAAGCAAAAGACCAACCAAGTCAAAGGGTAAGGCCAAACTCATAGAAGAAAAGATGAAATACAAATATCAAAGGGTCGAATGCCCAAGTCTCGGGCAAAATTTGACCTTGACATCGAGAGATTCTAAACTTGGCCACATTGACATGGAGGATTTTTGGCCAAAACTAGAAAGGTCCCAGGCAGTCCTTAGATAAAAAAATTGGTGGGCGGTGGTTTGCATTTCACCTGGGGAATCCCCGTTAGTGCGATAAATAATGAATTTATGATGGTGGTGGCCCGTTGTTATAACAAAGACACAAGGTGTGTCGAGAATGAAAAGGGAGAGGTCATAATCATCCTCACTACCCGGAATCAAGAAACCATAAACCCTCCAATCCATTTTTTACGATTTTCCTCCCAACAAGTTTCACCATCCTTCCAGATCTGCTAGCCTAGAGGGTTTTGTTTGGGAGAAAAAGCCAAAATCTTCTCCTCTCTGTCCCCCTTCACTGTCAAAATTCATGTTGAAGGAGGCCTAAAATCGCAAATCATCGGGAAGAAAGAAAACCTAATAGCTATCGGTTCTGGGCAGAGTTTTCTCTTGGCGCAATCGCCATCCTTGTTACAAAAATATAGTCATGCCAAGAGGGCACACTATCCCTAATTACAGCATGCATCCTTCCTACACCATACAAAACTAGAAAATCCTTACACAGCGTAGGCGCAACCCTGCTTACACCAACAAAGTTTGTTATGCAATCTCTTTCTGTGCCACGCCAAAGGCCCCTTGGTGCACATAAATTCAGTGGTACACACATTAATGTTGCACCCTTGGTGCACCAAAATTCCATGCAACATGTCCCATATCTATGCCATTGGCGCATCCTGCCCCCATGCAACACCAAACTTATTTGCGCCGCTTAAAACACATTATATATTGGTGCAGGAACAAATTTGTCTACAACAACATTGATGTTATGTGTAAATTTCTTATGCCCTGTGCCCTTTGGTGCTGATTTCTTCCTTGCAACACTCGTTTCAGTGTGCCATACTTTTGACCCTGCACCCTGCAATTTTCCTACACCCTGCGCCCAAAGGCTTTTAAATTGCTAACTCCTCATTCTGTAAAGCTTTGATGGAAGATCTAATAGCTAACATGGCTCTTCTGCATTGGACTTCACTCCTTCTTCTTGTAGATCAGCAACTGAACTCAGATTCACATATGTCTACATCAAGCAAAAGACCAACCAAGTCAAAGGGTAAAGCCAAACTCACAGAAGAAGAGATGAAATAAAAATATCAAAGGGTCAGAATGCCCGAGTCCAGGTAGAATGTAACCTAGACATCAGAGATTCCAAACTTGGCCACATCGACATGGAGGTTTTTAGACTAGAACTAGAAAGGTCACGGGAAGTCCTTGGATGGAAAAACTGGTGGGCAGTGGTCTGCATTTCGTTGGGGGAATCCCCGTTAGTGTAGTAAATAATGAATTTATGATGGTGGTGACCTGCTGTTATAACAAAGACACAAGGTGTGTCGAGAACAAAAAGGGTGAGGTCATAATCAACCTCACTTCCCGCACTTCGATATCATGCTAGGTATTCCCCACCACTGGTATTTTGTGGCTATAAGCTAGAAATACTACATCAAGGCATGGGAAGAAAATGAAGACAAATGCATGTAGTTGATGAATGAGGTGTACCTGAAAAATAAGAAGGTAATAACAAGATGGCCACAAGTTATTCATAGAAGCAACTTCTTTGAGGAACTGAGCGACACCATCACATTCTTAAACAAGGTATTTCGGCTTTCTGATGCCCATTACTTCAATAAATGGATGCTGAGGTATCTAGAAACAATGAATAAGAACGTGCTTGATCAGCGTTTTGAGTGGGCAGAGATCATCAGCAGCACCATCTCTGAGCAGCTCCAACAACTCACCACAATGGGGAGGTTCTACATGAACTCCTACGTAGTCTACGCTGCAGCCTCAGAGAGAGACTATCCAAAGCACTGAGCCGATGTGGGGTGTGGCCCCATGTAAAAATATATGAATACTACCCAGAATTGAAGCTGGAGAACAACATCCCACAGTTCACCAAGATCAATGATGCCTTCTTCTACGACATCATCTACCTATTGAGGCCCAATATGACTCACGGTCGGATGACCAAGAGCATAGTCACTGCAACCGAGAAGTGGGGAGCATTATTTACGTAATTCCCCACTTTCACCTATGTCAGAGCAGCCAACTTCTTGGGGGAGCCCACCAAGTTACCAAGGTATACAGGCCCTAAGTTGATCCTGTTGGAGTTGTCCAGTAGCTCATAACATATCACGAGAAGTGCCTAAAAAGGAAGAAGGGTGGAACTCCTTTCCCCCTCACAGTGGGTAGGTACACCTGCACTTCTCACACCAAGGCCTGAGAAATGTTCGCAGAGCTGGAACTGCTTAATCTAAAGCACAATTTCCTAGCAAGGCCAACCTTTGATCCACGGAATTACCTCCCAAAGGAAAAACTCAATCCAATCCATGTTCCACAGATCAAGGACATCTACATCAACCTGTATCATGAGGTCGAACTCAGGAGAAAGGATCACTCCCACCTGGCCCTGGCAGAAATTATTCAATATGGTGTGGCCATTGTTCCAAAAGCTTTCCAAACAACCGATCAAGAAGTTGATCAGGTATATCTAGATATGGATGGGGACAACTGGCCATTTTCCAAGATTGATAGGACAAAGGCACCTCAGACCATTGAGGAGAGGGTTAAGGGCACATTGCAGTGCACAGAGCATTGGTGCAGAATGAACACCTCATCTACCTTGGAGTAGATTTCACCACGTCCCCTTTGGGAAATGCACCTTCTAGGATGAAACATTTTCCAAAGGGAAAAGGTAAACATAAAGAGGGATAATCAAGCTCCACTCAAGAAGAACCTCCTGAGATCCCTCCTCCCACCACACATGAATAGGTTGCAACCCTGGTATCTCCAGAAAAAAAAAGTGACAGAGAGTGTTCCAACAGGCACATCCACTCAAGATGTTGCCACTACTACAACCATGGAGGTTCCCACCATTCCTTCTCCCACTCCTCCTTCCTCCTCCAGTCACCCAAGAAACCATTCCTTTTGTTGTGTCTTCTCCCCATCTTCTATTGTTCCCCTTTCCTCTTCCTCTATCCTCTCTTCCTTGGCGGAGCTATCCCCTAGTATTTCTTCCCGCATCTCTCGGCCTCCCTTCCACCCCCACGCCTACCTCCTCTCCGTAGTGTCTCCTCCTCCCGTGAGCACTTTCTTGGCCCTCTCTTGATGCCACCACCAAGTGTCTCAACCCATTTTCCATCATCCACCGCAGCTGCTCTCTTTTCCACCTCCGCCCCACTCCCTTAAGTCCAAAGCATGGATCTCCCAACACCTAAGTAAGCATAAAAGGAAAGTCCCTATTACACCTATGGACTTCTTTGTCATCCCAGCAAAAGGGGCTAAGAAGCAAAACTAATAACCCACTTCTCTCAGAGTGCATCGGGAGAAAGAGTAATGGAGATCGCATATCCCGATCCCTCAAAGGATAAAAAGGATATGTCCCCTACAGATTATACAGTGATGCAGGTCACAATGGGAATGTCATCCGAGAGCCTTCAAGGAGAGGCCCTATCTATGGTGGATTCCTTTGCAAGAAACTTCAAGAAGCAAAGGAAGAGAAGAGGCTACTAAAAGAGTAGAATAAACATCTTCTCCATGCCCTGTAGAAAATGGGCAGTGCACCTCCTACAACTACCATTGAAACTCCTGAGGTCCTTAGCTAGGATAAGATAAATGAATACGCCAAGATTGGTGAACAAGGCATGGTAGTATCCACCTGGAGAGACCAGATCCTCAAAGACAGCGAGGAAGTAATCGTCAAGTTCACCGAGCTATATCAGAACATTAATCAGGCGAACAAGGAACTCCAGGTGATCACAGGACCTATCTCCGAAGAGTTGGACCATGCTAGGTTGCAACATGAGACATTCCAGAAGATGCTCGACTATTCAGTCAAAGATTTAGTTAAATTTGGTGTCTTCGATCACCCCAGAGCACCCAACAAAATCCTTGCTACTTTGGACTACTGGGTCGATCAGATGGAATTTGTCCTGGAGAAGATAGATAAGGTCAAGGAGGAAGCCCTGGATGCAATGCATCAAATGGAGCAAATTATCCTAAGGATGTCTCTAGGCTTGCTCACTCCATCATTCGCCTTGAGGAAGGTAGATGAAACCATCCGGATCTTCAAAGAGATCATCTCACAAGGATTAGGGCCAGAAGTTACTTTTGACACTGAATCCATCAATAACCTTCTGGCCTACCGTGATTTTGTAGGGTACCTGATGGAGGCAGGTAATGAATACTTCAAGCTCCCCGAAAAACTCAGAGATGAACGGGAGACTTGCGAGGTCATCGGCAATCATACCAAGGGTCCTGTCCCGAGATCAACTTCAGCCGATGGTCAGCAAATTCATGGAGTACCGGGCTCAATTCCACATTGCCTCTCTTGAGCAGAAGCAAGATACTCCCTTCCAGCCACGAGACAATGATGAATAACCTTCCTCCTCTTGGCTTCATTTTTGTATATATCTAAAAGTATGTTGGAAAAAATGATGACATCATCCATGTTGCACCATGGGATGTTGTCATCCACCAAGTTGTCCCAAAAGTCAACAGTTGACTTTTAGATATTTTGTAAATTTTTGTAATTAGTTGTTGGTTTCTTTTTGCCTTCTCTCTTCTCCTCCTTCTATAAATACTTGAATACTTGTTGTATTCAAGTGGTGGACACTTTTTAGATGAAAAATAGAAGTGAGAAGAAAAGGCTTTGTACTTTTGTAACAGAAGAAACATTAATACAAATATTAAGAATTTGTGCTGAATATGTGTGTTATGGGCATCTGATCTTTCTTATGTCAGATCTATGTGTTTATTCTGTTGGATCTATCTCTACTTTCTTGTCATTTGTTCATCAGTATTGCTTTTTTCGCGTTTATGTAAGTAGGTTTGGCTCCATTTATTACGGATCCCAAAACATAAACCCTCCGACCTTCTCGCTTTGGAATTCATTTCTTTTCTCCCTTCGAACCCATTCTTTCCTCGTCTTTCCCTCAATTCCTTTCTTTTCACATTTGGAAGCACCTCTACTGGGATGAGATCCCAAACCCCCAAAGGTAGAATATTGTGAGATTTGCACAAATTCCTGCTGGTAGAATATAAATAAACCAGTTTCACTTTGCTGTCTCAAAGAGGGGCTATGCCCTGCACACTATTGGCTCGTCTATCCACAGATCTGCTCTCACGACAGATTTTCAGACCAACAGTTTTTGGCGACTCCGCTAGGGATCAAACAGATCTATTTGGTAAAATTTTAAAAATCACTACCTATTTATAAATTTTAACTTTTGTTCAGAATCCAAAATTTTTGCCAAAGTAATCCAAACTGAAAATTTTCTTCAGAGATCCATAGATCTGGGCTAGTTAGAGATCTTTAGTTTCGCTGAGTTTTTACAAAAACCCGTATTTTTCATAGATTTGATTTTCAGTTTACAAAAAATTCAAAACCCTTGCAAAAAGTCAACTCTAAGATCCGAAAATCAGCTTGCTAAGTTGACCATCATTTTATCCTTGCTAATCTTTGTCATTAAACCGCAACTAGTTTTCAAAAAAGGGATAAAATTAAATATTTAGAAAAGGTACATGCTGCTGATTTTTGTCAAAAAAATCAGAAAATCAGCTAGTAAAACCAAAAAGAGTTTTTAATCTACTCCAAACATTGTAGATCTTAATGATACACTCGATAGGTGAACCATTTACTCATAGTAGGAGAGCTCGTGGAGAAGTTGATCCTACTTTCGATCTACTTCAAAGGCACAACTTTAGTGTTACACCAACATGCTTCTCATCGTTAAGTTCAATCTGATCGGTCAGCTAGAAGTGTCTCACCCCACGAAGGAATCATTCTTCACAAGGAGCATCCACATCCCTTTGTAGTGCTTTGTTGCTCAGTGGAACCATCCTTCCAGCTCGCATCCTTTTTCCAGCTTTTCAAATGGCAGTACCATGGGGAAATGCTATGGGCCCACTTGCTTTGCCACATCCTGTTCACACACTCCCTCATGGGAACCGAAAGAATTTCCCCAAATTTGATGGGAGCAGAAACCAAAGTATGGATTCACATATATCCGCTTTCATCATGTCATGTAGCATCCTGGATGTGACTCATGAAGATGTGTCAGTTTGCCTCTTTCTAGAAACCTTGCAAGGACCCGCAGTAGAATGGTTTCAGCATTTGTCAGCCAAATCTGTCACTAGTTAGGCCACATTACGGACTACATTTAAAGAAAGGTATAAGACTTCGAGAAGATGCATTCAAGTATCACAAAGATAACTCACCTAAAGAAGGAATTCAATGAAACCATGTGTGATTTCATCACCTATTTCAATTCACTAATCAACCATGTGCTGCCTACCATGCTACCAATGCTAGAAAATCAAAAATATTTCTTTGTGAATGCCATGAGCTTGAAAGTAAGTTTTTACTCTTGTAATAACAAGTCACTACTATGGTCCTCACCCAAGCTACTACCATTTGGATTGAGGATAACTTGCTAATATCTAGTGAATTAAAGTGAGAACTGCCCAAGTCTAAAGCTTTAACTCTTTCTCTGCCACTTCTTTCGATCCGACATTTCAAAAAATGGTAAATGACTTGCTCACGTTAAAAAAATAGCTAGCTCATCCTTCCCGCAGCTCTTTGTATAGAGATATCCCATGAAGAAAATTCACTTCCAACAATGCCCCTCAAAGCCCGTGTTTACCTACAATTGTGTTGAGGTTGGCACTTAAAGCCCCTTCGGTCAATGCCTTAATCAAGATCGAGGAAGAGGAGTAGAATTATGAAGAACCTTCATCCCAAGGTGAAGATGATCAAGATGTTGGTGAACCGACTAGCGACTGTACTATCGGGTATATGGAATTTGACAAGGAGGAATCTGATGAAGAAGAGGGTACCTAAGGATATGCAAGTGGGCATTCTTATGCTGTTTTCACCCGCTCTCAAGGAAAAGAAGCAAAAGCTACCGCCAGGATACAAAAAGAGAAGGCCGTGTCAAACACACCTCCAACCATTGTCAAAAAGGTAATCCCATTCCTGCTCAACCTCTTGTTAATTATTTTTCAAAGAAATCTTTTTCCCCTATCTCCCCTCCAAATCAACCCTCTCCTATTCCTATTAAGACTGGTAATCCTACCCCACCATCGCAAAATGAGGGACTCATTCCTTCATCAACGCAACCCTTGGCCGCGTTTGACATAATTGATCATGCTAAAAAGACCAATATCCAAATGTCCAAGCCGTGAGTATCTTGGCCTAACCCTGAGTAGCTTGTAAGGTTGACCAAATATATTCAAAGCCAAGCTGTCATAACTTCTCAAGCCTCCCCGAAAGGAATTCTTTCTACTCCTCCTGCATCTCGCATAAATGTTGCCCCGACTTCTGCATCAGGAAAAATAGAACCTTTCTATCTCTCTCTCCTAATCAATGGTCATAAGTTAAGTAACTGCATAATTGATTTTGGGGCTTCCGATAATGTCATGCCGGCAAAATTCACTCATGCTATGGGTCTTACCCTTACCAAGCCTTTTGGCAGATGTTACTCCTTGGAAACTAAACAGTTCTATTTATTTTTCAAATCAAAGACGCGCTTGATTTGCGTTTGTATGCTCCTGACATAAAAAGAGTAAAGATGACCGTCCTCGTTGCGATATTTTGGAAGCATATGAAATTCTACTAGGGAGGATATTTTGCAGTGAAGTTGGTGGAGAGATTCATATGGACTGGTCTAAGGCCAGAATCCCCGTCAAGGGTGTAATGCAAACATTAGAGCCTGAATCACAAAATAAGTACTTGGTCACCAACTCCGATGACCCCAAAGCCCAAATTCTCTTCGAATCATCAGGGATGGGGAATTATTTCTTATCTACTGAGTCTGAAAAAATGGACATTCTTGTCCAAGAAGAGGACCTTAACAAGGTTTGGACACTGTAGTTTGATGGTAGTTGTGCAACTAGCGGATGTGGTGCTGGAGCTGTGTTAATATCCCCCAAGAGGAGATTTTTCCCCTCTCTTTCAAGTTGTAGTTTTTCAACACAAATAATACTGCTGAGTATGAATCTTTGCTGTCGCTTAGCACATGCAAGCTGCAAAATACAGGGAATCAAGAACCAAAGTACAAGGTGACACTCAAGCATTACCGCAACGTTGTATGGGATAACATTGAGGAATTTGATGATTTTTCAATAAAATCCATTCCAAAAGCTCAGAATGACATGGCTGATTCATTAGCTGTCTCAGCATCCCTCATGCTCCCCCACCTAGGGTTGAAAATGATACATATACCATTGAGGTAGTTTTCCACCCAAGTGTGCTAGACAACTCTCAGCATTGACAAGTATTCAATGATGACAATCAACTTATTGCCTTCCTAGAAAAGGTAGAAAATTTTAGTGAGCTTCATTTTGAAGGATCCACTTCTACATGCCATGAATCTATTACTGATCAAGACAATGAATCAAAAGGAAGTGATGGCATATGTCAGCTCAAAGGAAATAAAATTCCAAAAGTTTTGGTTTCTGGAACGTTTGTTCAATGTACATGATTGTTTTATCAGGGAGAAAAGGTAAGATAATCCTAACTCCTCTCCAGAGACCGAGCTGGTCAATCTAGGTTCTGTGGAGCATCCGTAGTTTGTAAACATCGGGAAATGTTACACACCCGAAGAAAAGTAGAAATTCGTCAAATCGCTGAAGAAGTATATAGATGTATTGGCATGGTCTTATGCCGATCTAAAGTCTTTCAAGCCAAAATATGTTGAGCATGACATCCTGTTGAAAGAAGGTGTCAAACCATTTCACAAGAAATAGAGACACTATAATCCCAAGATCTCAGGTACCATCCAGGATGAAATATAGAAGATGCTAGATGTGAGAATCATCTTTCCTATCCACCACAGTACCTGGGTCACGAATATCATACTAGTACGAAAGAAGAATGGTGAAATATGCATCTGCGTAGATTTTTGCAACTTGAATCAGGCATCCTTGAAGGATAACTACCCAGTCCCCATAATGGATCAGTTCGCAGTAGTGGCCTGGATCGAAATATTGTCCATGCTTGATGGTTTTTCGGGCTATAATCAGATTGAAGTCTCACCTAAAGACCAATTCAAAACAACATTCACTACCCCCTGGGGTACACTCACCTACAATAGGATGCCCTTTGGCTTGGCCAACACTGGTGCCACCTTCTAGCGGGTGATGGACTTCGCGTTCAAAGGTATGATGGGAAAGGTAATGATAGTTTATTTGGATGACTTAACTGTGTTCTGTAAATAGTGAAATGATCATTGTGATCATTTGGAGCAAGTATTGAATATTTTCCGAGAACACGGGATCTCCCTAAATCCAAAAAATTCTATTTTGGGGTCATTGAAGGAAAGTTGCTAGGACACGTTGTTAGAAAAGAAGGAATGAAGATAGATGTCGAAAGGGTTAGGGATATTTAGAGCCTTACTTTACCCACAAGTAAGACTCGGCATTCACTCCTTCGGAAAAGTGAATTTTCTCAAGAACTTTGTTCCCAACTTTGCTAAAAAGACTTGCCACATATCAAACATGATGAAAGGGTCGCCAAATTTCTGGTGGAGCGAAGAAGGAAAGACGTCATTTGAAGATATAAAAGCCTCTCGTTGCTCACACACCAGTCCCGATATGTCTTGATTTCCCAAGGATTTTATCATGTATAGCTATGCATCCGAGCATACCGTATCGCCATCTTGATGCGTAAGAGTTCTGAGGATGTTGAATCCCCGATCGTGTTCATGAGCTCTCCCCTCAAGCCTCATGAATTGAAGATGCCTCAGTTTGAAAAACATGCCTTCACCGTTGTCAAAATAGTTAAGAACTTAAAGTATTATATTCTAAACTCTCATATATCGTTGTTGGTTCCCGACACGACAATCAAATCCATCTTAACTCAAAAGGAGTTGGGAATTTTGCAAGGGAATTGGATCGCAAAGGTCCAGAAGTATGATCTAGATATAAAACAAACCAAGCTGGTAAGAGGCAAGGGTCTATGTCAGCTCATGGCTGAAAACCAAGATTCAGGAGACCCTGAGGAAAAGGATGATTGCATCGATGGAACACAAGGTCAGTTGGAGAAAGCTGATTCTCTACCCATGGTTCTATTTGTCATGACTAGCGATGAGTGGTATTCTGATATCGCTTTCTTTCTCACTTACGGCGAGTGTCTAGCTCATCTAACTTCGAAGGAGAAGCGTACTATAAAGCTCAGAGCAGCCAAATATGTCATCTGGGATGACGGTTTATACAAATGCGGAATAGATGGCATCTTCTTGTGATGTGTTGACAAGCCACAACAGATAAAGCTACTTGAGATTTTTCATGATTCACTATGGTGGTCATTTCTCCTCTTCCATGACAAAGACACAAGATCATCTCGGGCTGTAATATTGGCCAATGCTAGTTAAGGATATAGCAGTTGGGTAGCAAAATGTGAGCTTTGCAATGCTTTGTTGGCAAACCAAAATTATCTACTTTTCCCATCAGATCGATCATTATTGATGAACCATTCGTGCAAAGGGGGAATTTACTTTATCGAAGCACTCAATCCCCAATCGAGTGTTGGACATAGTTATGTTCTTACAACAATAGATTACTTCACCAAATGGGTGGAGGCCATACCTGTCAAGAATGAAACCTCTGAAGTTGATTCTAATTTCATCAAAGAGAATATCATCGTAAGGTTTGGTGTTCCAAAAAAATCGCATCGTTACTGATAATGCTTCCAACTTCTCCTCACATGATGTTATTGGTTTTTGCTATGAATACGGGATAACCTTGGCCCATGCCTCGGATTATTACCCCCAAGGAAATGGTTAGGCAAAATCCATAGTAATAAAAACTTAGTGACCATCATACGGAAGCTAGTTGATGAGAATCAATGGACGTGGCACAAGAATTTATATGACATGTTGTGGGCGGACCACATTACTCCCGAGAGGTCTCTCGGTATATCACCTTTTCAAGTGTTATATGGAATCGACACCGAGCTCCCCATTTCTGCAGAACTTCCTGCTTTGCGCTTGGCACGAGTGATTGAAGATGAGACTTTCCAAAATTCTCTTGAAAAGAGGATCATGTATCTAAGCGGAGATCAAAGAAAAGGGTAAGAGTGGTCGATAGGATCACCGAACATCAGAATCAAGTCAAGAGGCTATTCGATAAAAAGGCTAAGCAAAGAGATTTTCAGGTGGGAGATCTCCTTTTGTGGGACAAGCAAAGAGAGCCAAAAGGCATGCACAGGAAATTTGATTCCCTATGGAGAGGACCTTTCAAGATCAAACTGATTAATGGAGAGAATATCTTCTACCTCTTGTATCTAGACAGAACTCGATCTCCCACTTCCCTATAGTGGGAAGCATCTCAAAATATTTATGAAGAAGAGCTTCCTCTTTTCTTTGTACAGTTTTTTTTATGTTGTGTTTTCTTTCATCGTGTGTTTTCTTTTGTCGTTGCCCTTATTTTTGACTCTCTAGCCCCATGGATAGGCACATGTTGATCTGGGGTTCTCTACCCTTAAGCTTCGCTCAAGGATAGTCCCAGAAAGAGCCAGTTGTTATCCTGTAAAATTGACAAGGGTAATTTTGTAGGTAACCATACAAAAATTTTGTTCTGGGTCCTCGTCAAGGTCCCTCAGCATTCGGAAGGGCATAAAATCCCTTTCCGAAAAATCTAGTTTTTCAGACTTAGTCATTTTGGTCCTTTTTGGTTGGGCACAGATTTTGTTCATGCAACACGGAAGTTATTTGCACCCCCTTTTATTCCTTTGGCACACCCTTTGGAATGTTAACACAACCATTGTTGTGCCTCCCCGTGATGCGCCTTTCTTTTTGCCTGTGCCAAGGTGCATGCGCCAACCTGTCAACATTAAAAATGTTACGCCCTCAAGCTGTCCACCAAAGCACTCTAAATCTCAAGTTGACAGTCCTAAAATTGCGCTAAAGGCACGATAATTTCTTGTTGACAGAACATACCCGCGCTAAAGGGCACAAATATTTTCATGTCGACATACTTTTTAGTGCACCCTTTGAAAAGGTTGGTGGCGCATTTATTACACCTTTGGCTATATATAGGCACATCCACCCTGTCATTTTCATGACTAAAAAACACGTGAAAATTTATTCCTCTGTACCTATCAGCGTTCCTATCATCCTCGTGTCACATTCATGGACCCCACTTCGTTTCTCTCATTCTATATATTCCGGGTAAGTGGTCCTTGCTTCTCTTGTGTTTGTTTTGGTTTGGTCGTTTGTGGGATAATAATAAAATGAATTTGAAGAAACCATAAACCCCTCCAGCCTTTTTTTGTGATTTTCCTCCCCAGCCAGTTTCACCCTCCTTCCAGATCTCGGTGGGTGGCCAGAGGGTTTTGTTTGGGAGACAAACCCAAAATCTTCTCGCTCCTGTCCCCTTCACTATCAAAATTCATGTCGAAGGATGCCTAAATCCACAAATCATCGGGAAGAAAGAAAACCTAATAGCTATCGGTTCTGGGCGCAGTATTCTCTTGGCGCAATCGCCATCCTTGTTACAAAAAAAATAGTCACGCCAAGAGGGTGCACTGTCCCTAATTGCAGCACGCATCCTTCCTGTGCCATACAAAACTAGAAAATCCTTACAGGTGCAAAAAGGCGTAACCCTACTTACATGAAAAAAAGTTTGTTATGCATATCTCTTTTGTGCCGAGCCAAAGACCCCTTGGAGAAAATAAAGTTAGTCATACACACATTAATGTTACACCCTTGATGCACAAAAATTTCATACAACATGTGCCATATCGCACCATTGGCGCATCTCGCCCCCATGCAACAGAAACTTATTTGTGCCGGTTAAAAACATTATATATTGGCGCAGGCGCAAATTTGTCTACAACAACATTGATGTTATGTGTAAATTTCTGCACCTCGTGCCCTTTGGCACTAATTTCTTCCTTCTGCAACAATCCGCTTCAAAGTGCACCATACTTTTGACCCCGCACCCCCGCAATTTTCCTGCGCGCCCGCACCCATAGGCTTTTAATTTTCTAACTCCTCATTCTCAGTAAAGCTTTTATGGAAGATCCGGATACCTAACATAGCTCTTTCGCATTGGACTTCGCTCCTTCTTCTTGCAGATTAGTCACCGAACTTAGATTCACATATGTCTACCTCAAGTAAAATACTAACCAAGTTAAAGGGTAAGGCCAAACTCACGAAGAAAAGATGAAATACAAATATCAAAGGGTCGAATGCCCGAGTCCCAGCAGAATTTGACCTAGACATCGAGATTTTGAACTTGGCCGCATTGACATGGAGGATATTTTGGCCGAACTAGAAACATCCTGTAGTCCTTGGATGGACAAACTTGTGGGCAAAGTGGTCTACATTTCACCGGGGAATCCTCGTTAGTGTAGTAAATAATGAATTTATGATGGTGGTGTCCCATTTGTTATAACAAAGACACAAGGTGTGTCGAGAATGAAAATGGCGAGGTCATAATCAACCTCACTACTTAGAACTTCGAGATCATGCTAGGTATTCCCCACCACCGGCATTTTGTGGCTATAAGCAAGGAAGACTGCATCAAGGCATGGGAAGAAAATGAGGTGTACCTAAAAAATAAGAAGGTAATAACCAAATGGCCACAGGTTATTCACCGCAGTGACTTCTTTGAGGAACTGAGCGACACCATCACATTCTTAAGTAGGGTATTTGGGATTTCTAATGTCCATTAATTCCACAAATGGATGCTCAGGTATCTAGAAACAATGAATAAGAATGTGCCTGATCAGCGTTTTGGGTGGGTAGAGATCATCGCGACACTATTTCGAGTAGCTCCAACAACTCACCACAATGGGGAGGTTCTACATGAAGTCCTACATAGTCTATGTTGCAGCCTCGGGGAGAGGCTATCTAGTCTTCGGGCCGATGTAGGGTGTGGACCTGTAAAAATATACAAATACTACCCGGGGTGAAGCTAGAGAATAGCATCCCACAGTTCACTAAGATCAATGATGCCTTCTTCTATGGCATCATCTACCTATTGAGGCCCAATATGACTCACGGTCGAATGACCAAGAGCATAGTCACTGCAACCGAGAAGTGGGGAGCATTATTTATGTAATTCCCCATGTTCACTATGTCGACCAGCCAACTTTTGGGGGAGCCCACCATGTTACCAATGTATGTAGGCCCTAAGTTGATCCTGTTGGAGTTGTCTAGGCATCTCATAACATACCACGAGAAGTGTCTAAAAAGGAAGAAGGGTGGAAATCCTTTTCCCCTCACAAGTGGGTGTACACTCGCACTTTTCACACCAAGGCCCGAGAAATGTTCACAAAGTCAGAACTATTTAATCTAAAGCACAATTTCTTGGCAAGGCCAACCTTTGATCCATGGAATTACCTCCCAAAGGCAAAACTCGATCCGATCCATGTTCCACAGATCGAGGACATCTACATCGACCTATATCATGAGGTAAAACTCAGGAGAAAGGATCACTCCCACCTGGCCCTAGCATAAATTATTCAATATGGCATGGCCATTGTTCCAAAATATTTCCAAACAACTAATCAAGAAGTTGATCAGGTATATCTAGATATGGATGGGGACAACTGGCTGTTTACCGAGATTGACAGGAAAAAGGCACCTCAGACCATTGAGGAGAGGGTTAAGGGCACATTGCAGTAGCATCAGAGCATTGGTGTAGAATGAACGGCCTCATCTACCTTGGAGTAGATTTCACCATGTCCCCTTTGGGCAATGCACCTTCCAGTGGAAGCATTTTCCAAAGGGAAAAGGTAAAGATAAAGAGGGAGAATCAAGCTCTACTCAAGAAGAAGCTCCTGAGAGCCCTCCTCCCACCACACAGAATAGGTTACAACCCTAGTATCTCCAGAGAAAGAAGTGGCAGAGAGTGTTCCAATAGGAACATCCACTCAGGATGTTTCCACTGCTACAACCATGGAGGTTCCCACCATCCCTTCTCCCGCTCCTCCTTCCCCTCCTCCCATCACCCAAGTAACCATTCCTTTGGTTGTGTCTTCTCCCCCATCTTCTACTATTCCCCTTTCCTCTTCTTCTATCTTCTCTTCCCTCGCAGAGCTGTCCCCTAGTATTTCTTCCCTCATCTCTCAGCTCCCTTCGCCCCCATAGCTACCTCCCCTGTAGTGTCTCCTCCTTGCGTGAGCACTTTCTTGGCCTCTCTCTCGATGCCGCCACCAAGTGCTTCACCCATTTTCCCTCATCCACTATAGCTTCTCTCTTTTCCACCTCTCGGCCCCACTCCCTTAAGTCCAGCATGGATCTCCTAGCACCTGAGTCAACATAAGAGGAAAGTCCCCATTACACCTATGGACTTCTCTATCATCCCAACAAAAGGGGCTAAGAAGCAAAAATGATAACCCACTTCTCTCAGAGTGCATTGGGAGAAAGAGTAATGGAGATCGCGTATCCCGATCCCTCAAAGGATAAAAAGGATCTATCCCCTATAGATTATACAGTGATGTAGGTCACAATGGGAATGTCATCTCGAGAGCCTTCAAGGAGAGGCCCTATCTGTAGTGGATGCCCTTTGCAAGAAGCTTCAAGAAGCAAAGGAAGAGAAGAGGCTACTAAAAGAAGAATAAGCATCTTCTCCATGCCCTGCAGAAAATGGGCAGTGCACCTCCTACAACTACCACTGAAACTCTTGAGGTCCTTAGTCAGGATAAGATAAATGAATATGCCAAGATTGGTGAACAAGGCATGGTAGTATCCACCTGGAGAGACCAGATCCTCAAAGATAGCGAGGAAGTAATCATAAAGTTCACTAAGCTATATTAGAACATTAATCAGGTGAACAAGGAACTCCAGGTGATCGCAGGACCTATCTTCAAAGAGTGGACCATGCTAGGCTACAATATGAGACATTAGGAAGATGCTCAACTGTTGATCGAAGATTTAGTGAAATTCGGCATCTTCAATCACCCCAAAGCACCCAACAAAATCCTTGCTGCTTTGGATTACCGGGTCGATCAGATGGAATTTTTCCTAGAGAAGATAGATAAGGTTAAGGAGGAAGCCCTAGATGCAATGCATCAAATGGAGAAAATTATCCTAAGGATGTCTCTAGGCTTGCTCACTCCGTCATTCACCTTAAGGAAGGAAAATGAAACCATCCAGATCTTCAAAGAGATCGTCTCGCAAGGATTAGGGATAGAAGTTACTTTTGACACTGAATCCATCAATAATCTTCTGGCCTGCCGTAATTTTGTAGGGTACTTGATGGAAGCAGTAATGAATACTTCAAGCTCCCTGAAAAACTCAGAGATGAACGGGAGACTTGCGAGGTCATCGGCGATCATACCAAGGGTCCTACCTAGGATCAACTTCAGCCGATGGTCAGCAAATTCATGGAGTATCGGGCTCAATTCCACATTGCCTCTCCTGAGCAGAAGCAAGATACTCCCTTCCAGCTGCGAGACGACAACGAATAGCCTTCCTCCTCTTGGCTTTCTTTTTGTAAATATCTAAAAGTATGTTGGCACAAATGATGACATCATCCATGTTGCACCATGGGATGTTGTCATCCACCAAGTTGTCCCAAAAGTCAACAGTTGACTTTTAGATATTTTGTAAATTTTTTAATTAGTTGTTGGTTTCTTTTTCCTTCTCTCTTCTCCTCCTTCTATAAATACTTGAATACTTGTTGTATTCAAGTGGTGGACACTTTTTAGATAAAAAATAGAAGTGAGAAGAAAAGGCTTTGTACTTTTGTAACAGAAGAAACATTAATACAAATATTAAGACTTTGTGTTGAATATGTGTGTTATGGGCATCTGATCTTTCTTATGTCAGATCTGTGCATTTATTCTGTTGGATCTATCTCTACTTTCTTGTCATTTGTTCATTAGTATTTCTTTGTTCATTTATGCAAGTAGGTTTGGCTCCATTTATTACCAATCCCAAAGCATAAACCCTCTAACCTTTCTGCTTTGGAATTCATTTCTTTTCTCCCTTCGAACCCATTTTTTTCTCGTCTTTCCCTCAATTCATTTCTTTTCACTGATTGGAAGCACCTCTACTGGGATGAGATCCCAAACCCCCAAAGGAAGAATATTGTGAGACTTGCTGACAGATTCCCCGCTAGTAGAATAGCAATAAACCAGTTTAACTTTGTTGTCTCAAAGAGGGCTATTCGCACACTTTGTTGCTCGTCTATCCATAGATTTGCTCTTGCGCGATTTTCGGACCAACAAAACCATGTATTCAGAACGGTTGGAAGAAGGATATTTGTATGTTTTATTTAGTGGTTATACAGTCCCTTTAAAATTTGGAAAGGAATTAAAATTTTGATTTGTGCTTTCATTTTGAAAATGGTTGTCTTACATTGAAAATATGTGGAAGTATATATTTTCCACCTTGGAATGTTTATCATTCTTGTTTGTAAAGAGGAAAGAAACTTTACTTAGTAAATGGTTAGATTTATTCCTCTTCTTAATATTAAATGCATTGTAGTTTAAATGAATCTTTGTAGTCAAATACTAAACAATGTTACAAAGGGAAAATTTATACTTTTAGTAATTTTTAAAAAGGAAGAAGTTGTTTAATTTCATTAGAATATTTAGCTAAAAACTTGTGAGTTAGAACTTTGGTTTGATATATATATAAATGCATATATTGCTTGATATATATGTTTATATATCCACCTTTTAAAATAAATTATTTTTACATTAACCAAAGACACTTGCAGCATTTAGCCAACCGGTGTTGGTAGAACAAAAATTGACATCGGTCTCTGTAACTTGTATATAGTTTTATATAAATCCAAATTTTCACTTAGTTGAATGACCATTTTCGAGAAAACCATAAAACATAGATTATAGCATATGTTAAACCTTTCTAAAATATATACAGATGTATATATTTGAAGATATATGCATTTTTATATATTTTAAATAAAATATGTCGGATTTAATGTAATGAAACACTAGCCCAATCGATATAGGAAAGTGAGAACCATGATCGGTTAAAGTGATTGGCTCTAGTCACATGTGTGCATAAAACTCTTTTTAAAAACATGTTTCAATCTATACCAACACTTTAAATGAATAATTTGTAAATAATGTAGATCTATCTTAGTAATAGTTATATATATACATATATACATGCATGTATATGTATATAAGTGTATATAAACCATAGATCAAACAAAATTAGTTTTCCCCAAATTTTGAAATCAAAGAAAAATGTGAGAAAACAAATACCCACGACAAGATTTTGGTTGGATATCTATAACAAAACAATTAGATAAATCTACAATACTAAACTTAATGAAAATAAAATAAAGCTAAAATGGAGGAAGTTTCCTCCCATTTGAAAATCTTGAACAAAAGAAAACCTCCATGGTTTCATCAAGTTTCATGGCCTCCACCTCCTCACTAACCTGCAAAAATAAATGAAAAAATGAAGATATTATTGTAAATAAAACTTAAAAAAGAAACATAAGGATATTTAGGGCATTTTGGAGAAAACCTAAATCTAAGGGTCATATTGATCTAAATCTAAAGGTGGAGAGATTGTCCCTACACATTTTAAGTTATTGACATTTTGGTGGGAATGGTGTTTTTAAATAAAAGGTATGGGTATTAAGTGAATGGGGCCACTTAGCATTGGTAGGTTAGAACAAGTTGTGACCTTTTATTATAGATAATAAATAAATAAATACATTTGATTATAGGATTAAATAAATAATAATATGTGCATGGTATTTAGATAATGATCTAAATGGATTAAAGTAATTAAAAGTAAAATGTATGGTTAAATAATTAAATGATGGGTATGGATGTTAAGTTATTATAGGAAAAATTTAAACCAACTTAGGAAATGATTCTTAATAAACTTAAGAGGATTTTTAAATGAGGTAAAATAACGAGATTAAGATAGTCAAATTTTATTTAGAAATTATTGGAAACCTTAGAAGAGGATTAAGTTTAGAGATGATTTTTGAAATTAATTAATAATATTTAATTATTAATTTAATTCCGACAGCCTTATGGTTATGTAGAATTTATTAACGAGAATTTAAATTATTCGTAACTAATGTTTATACCTTTTAAACAAAAAAAAATTTTTTGTAATTTCCCCCTAGTAATTAATGGATTTTGACCTTGTTTGGTGTGTCAAATTTTGGGCATTACACTTTGTATTAGAGCCATGGGTTCAACACTTGGACCCTTAGGCACACATGGAAACACTACAAGTAAACCTAACACAACTTTACATCTAGGACACACTACATTGTTGATAATTGAAAATGTAGGAACTTAGAAAACTGAAACAAACCTAGATGATGATGAACTAACTCTTTCACCTTGGTACATGTAGGAAGCACAAACCAGAAAAGGAGTTCTTGCACGTTGAGTTAGATATACCACCCCAGTAGAGTAAGATGTCATTACTATATTTACCGCAGATTTTATAGACCTTACATGAGGTCAATGCCACTATATGCGAGAGGTTTAATTTGGGGATGACCTAGAAAACATGATAGGAGTCATCGGTGGAGGCTCATGCCCCTTCATCCACAACATAGTGAGGAGTATAGGGAAGAGAACTCCCATGTGGAGCTAGTTAGAAAGATTCACCTCGAGAGAGAGAATGGAGATAGGGTTGTGAGACATAGAGAGAGATTTAGGAGCCCTAGAAAGAGATGGATGATGAGGAGAGACCTAGAGGTAAACATATGAAGTGGCGGATCATATCTGAGAGAAAATAATGAAGCTTGATCCATCTCACTTCACTTGAGAGATACAAGAGGATTTTAGGATGAGGCTTGGTTAGTTAACCTTGAGTGGATGCTTCAAAATTATGTTTTTGTTCTAGCAACACGAAGGCTCATGTCATGTGATTCATCTTCTAAGAGACGGGGAAAGAGTTTGGTGGAGGACTGAGGAGTAGAATCTCCATGTAGATTTAGAGACTATGACATGGGAGATCTTTGAGGAATGATTTAGGAGCTGATATTTATCCTACACAATTCATTTCATGGAGGATCGATGAGTTCCATGACCTGATGAGATTATGATAGTGGTTGAGTATGAGAGTTGTTTCTTGGACTTTTTTTAGTATGTCAACTACATGTAGGATGAGGAGGGAAAGATTCATAGGTTCATCGGGGGGGCCTTGAATTTAGATCTTAGAGGGGTAGTGCACATGCATTTCCATAAACATTTAGCTGAGGCCATTGAGAAGGCCTATATTATAGAGGAGAACATGGGGAAGATGCAATAAGCTAGAGATAGAGTGAGGAGATTCACATTCAATATATGTATGATAGTCGGTCGAGGGGGACAAACCCTCCTCCTCATGGAAGACATGATTCAACAAGTCTTCCTTCAAGCTGCCACAATAGCCACATTAACAACAACAAGAAAACCCATCCACCATTTAGACCTCCACAAAATTTGATGCAGAGAGAGAAGAGTATGGGGCCTCCTCCTAGAGGACCCATCATGAAATAGGCATCACCTAGAGCTCGGTCAGATGGAGCTCATCCAACAACAAAAGAGTCCATAGTATTATCATGAGGTCACATACAAACATGATTAGAGCACTAGGGGAGTCGATTTCATTAGAGAGGAGCCTGATAGTTATGGATGCGGTGTACATGGACACCATTGGAGAGAGAGTGTTCATTAGAACCCTAATAAAAAGGGTAAGGGACCTATTTTAGAGCCTATAGTTGGTGACATGGCACATAGTCATAGGATTTATGTAGTGGTTAAGAACCACTAGGTAGAGCACCAGGGCACAGTGATAGAGACTTCAGGTAGCATCAGTGGTATTTCTACCTCTATCTTGTTTGATTCAAGTCTCTTTTGATTCTTTTATTTCTCCATCATTAGTAGAGTGATGTAGGTTGGTGGTAGTTAGGAAGGGTCATAGTTGGGATGTTGAGATGGCTTCAAGCCAAGCTCATAGTGGACTCCTTAGTTAAGGAGTGTGTAGTTGACCTAGGACCCTTCACCATGACCTTGGATCTTTACATCCTTCCCTTGGGTTCTTATGGAGTTATTTTGGGTATGGATTGGCTATCTCACACATAGAGCTAGAGTGGATTTTACAACAAGGTGATATCTTGTGCAGATGATTTGGGAGTTGAGTCAGTGATAGTTTGGGTTAGGAGGCCCATTTATATTTACACTATATATGCTATGCAACTTAAGTGGTGTGCATGGCAAGGATGTTAGTTATATGCTATTACAATTAGTGATAGGTCAGAGGATGAGTCTAGTGGGCCTTCACTTGATGATCATCACATTTTGAGGGATTTTGTAGATGTTTTTCCCAGTGAGTTACCTAGCCTACCTCCCCACATGAGATAGATTTTCATATAGATTTGGTTCCTAGAGAAGATCCTATCTCATGCATGCCATATAGGATGACTACCCCTAAGATTTGTGAGCTCAAGTTACAACTAGAGGACCTTCTTGATAAAGGGCCTAATCCATCCTAGTGTATCTCCTTGGGGTGCACTAGTGATTTTTGTGAAGAAGAAGGATGGATCCTGTGATTGTGTATTGATTATAGATAGCAATGAACAAAGTAATGATCAAGAATCATTACCCCCTTCCACACATTGATGATTGATTTGATGAGATGAAGGGGGATATATGTTTTCCAAGATAGACCTTAAGTTAAGTTATCATCAGCTGAGGATTTTGGAGGTGGATATTCATAGGAAAACCTTTTGCATGAGATATGGCCACTATGAGTTCACAGTTGTGCCATTCGGTCTGATGAATGCCCCCAAAAGTATTCATGAGTTTGATGAATGGGGTATATTAAGGACATTTTGGACCACTTCATATGCTCATTTCCTTGATGACATATTGATATACTCACACATGCATGAGGAGCATGAGGAGCACCTTTGATAGGTTGTAGTGTCTTTGAGAGTAAAAACTTTTATGGGAACTGGAGAAGTGTGCATTCTTTTAGAAAGAGGTTCAGTATCTGGGCCACATTATTTCTGGGGAAGGTATCATAGTTGATCCTTCCAAGATTAGAGCTATCATTGATTTGGCCAAATATGACTAGTGTGACCAAGGTACACAAATTCATGGGATTAAAAGTTATTTTAGGATATTTGTTCAGGACTTCTCATGCATTTCTCATCCCATCACTTCCCTACAATGGAAAGGGAAGAAGTTTTTTTGGTCAGACAATTGTGAGTAGGCCTTTAGGACTCTAAAGGAATGCCTTACCACAACACCTATCCTAGTATTTCTAGATCTGCAAAGGGATTTCTTTGTTTGTACAGATGCTTCATTAGAAGGGATATGAGGAGTATTGATGTAGGATGGATGAGTAGTTTACTTTTGAGTCTTGCAAACTCAAGGATTATGAGCTCAATTATCTAACTCATGACCTTGAGCTTGTAAAGCAGTCATGTTCATGCCTTTGGTTGATGGAAGACATTTTCTATTAGGAAGGAGGTTCATTCTCAGGATAAGATCATTTGAGCCTATGACACCTCTCTTCACTCACCTAATCTCAATGCTCATCAATGACATTGGATGGAGATTTGTTATGTGAGTATGATATGGAGATAGAGCATGTGAAAGGGAAGGAGAATGTGTAGTTATAGATGCTTTGAGTCATCAAAAGAATTTGGTTATGGCTACATAGTGGATATAGACTTGAGGAGTAGGATCTTATAGAACTTCCACATGACAACTTCTACCTTTTAGCTAGAGCAAAGATTGAGTCTCAGAGACCCCTTGAGGGAAGTTTGAGGGATTGACATTGGATCTAGATGGACTTCTTAGACACAAGAGGTTGGATTTATGTACCTAGAGATGGAGGGTTGTGATAGGATATCTTAGTAGAGGTTCATCATGTGCACCTTATTCATCCCATCCAAGGGTGAAGAAGATGCATGCTACATTGAGACAATTTGTATCATTGGAGAGGAATTTGAGAGGATATAGCCTGAGGTGTGTGTCTCGATGTTTGGAGTTCGAGGGTGAATACCAACATCACATCTAGTTGGCCTTATTTACCCACATGTTATACCAAGAGTGGAAATGGGACACCATTTCCATGGATTTCATATGGGGCTACCTACGTTGAGATATCACCACCATGACATGCCATCATGGTCATGGTGGATAGATTGATGAAAGTGGCTCATTTTTCTCTCAGTGAAGACCACCTATATATAGCTAGTGTAGTGGTGACACGAGTGTACTTGGATGAGATATTCAGACTTCATGGGATTCCATGAGAAGATTATTTGTGACTATGATCCTTTGTACACCTCACATTTTTGGACTACCATGCAAGCATGCTCTTGGGATGAGGATTAATTTTAGTACAACTTATCACCTAGAGATAGATGGTTAGACCAGAGGGTGAACCAGATATTAGAGGATATGCTTTGCATGTACATTATGGACCATTAGTCATGATGGGAGGAGTATCTATATCTAGTAGAGTTTGCATATAACAACAATTTTTAGAGTTCCATCGGCATGGCACCATTTCAAGATTTATATGGAAGAGAGTGCAAGAATCCTTTGAGTTAGATAGGTTAGAGTTAGAGGAAAGGGTCACTCTTGGACTAGATATGTTATAGGACATGGAGCAAGTAGGTCATCTTGATCAAATAGAGGTTGCAGGAGGCAGATGATAGAAAAGAAGTATGCAGATCAGAGGAGAGTTGATGCATAGTTATGAGGTGGGCTTGAAGGTGTTTTTAGAGTCAGACCTCATAAGAGCCCCATCCATTATGGAAAAGGCTCTAAGCTAGCTCGAGATTTGTGGGTCCATTTGAGATCTTGGAGTGGATCGGTCCCTTAGCCTACCGCTTAGCCTTGCCACCTAGCTTGTCTCATGTCATACATGATGTTTTCCATGTTTCTATATTATGGAGATACATTCCAGATCCTTCTCATGTATTGGATTGGACTGACATTGTAGGTACAAGAGGAGGAACATGTGATGGTGGATCCCCATGTGCACATATATAGAGCTGTAGGACCCTTGGGCCTTTGAGGCATGAGATTGATCAGGTGCATGTCCATGGGATCATTATGATGAGACATAAACTACTTGGGAGGATGCCACTTTTTTGAGAGCCTAGTTCCCACACTTGTTCCATTGACTTCTAGGAGGAAGTTGAGTCTAAGGGGGGGGATGTAATGCCCACTCCTCTTCGACACTTATTATACTATGATTTTGATTATTTTTGATTAGAGACATGGACATTATTATTATATTTTGATTAGCATGTTGATAGACAATATGGATATTTTGATTATCGATATGTTGTGACTCATATTATAGATGGTATGGATCTAGACACTAGATAGATATTGATAGATGATGATTAGTGTTGTTATATATATATTATATATATATATTTGAGATTTTTGATGATGATGATTATATTTAGATGTTTGGATTGACCTTATGATCTTATTGATGTTATGACTTATTAAAATTGATGTTTAATGATTGTAAATAATTGATAGAAATTTCTAATTTTGATGATGATGATATAGCTACGTGTATGATGTTGTTATTGGATGATATGTATGTGTGTTTTTTATTTCATGATGTATTTGATGTGGCCTTGAGGCCAAAGGGGTATTGTTTGATTGATTTTTAGGAAATTATATCACAATAAACAAGAAGGGGCTAGGAGACTAACCATGGAAGAATATTGGATATTTGCAATGAAGGTCACCTTGGAAACTTTGTGTTCTGTGTATATTGTTTGTTTATTGTTGAGTTGTTAGGAGGTCCCCATGGGGGGTGACCTCAAATGTGACCATGGGTTTGTGTGTTTTTTTCCCTCTTTCATTTTATTTATTTTTTTTTGTATGTGATTTATTTATTGTAATGTATGCTCACTTTATTATTGCTTAAGTAATGTGCTTTGTTTAGTTAATTAATCATTGATTAAGTTAAATTGAGATGTGACTATGTGGGCATTTAATTGTGGTAGATATTCCTTGTTATCTTATTGATTTGAGATGGATTTTATTTGATTTTGAGTTGTGTACTCAACCTCACTTTCAAATCTCGAATTTGACTTTGGAGCCATTTTTGAGGCTTGTGGGACAAGTTAAGCTTGTCCCATACCTCTTAAACTCACCCACCAACCATACCTATGATGTGAGGGGTAATTTTAGGCCTCATTATGTGTTTTGAAGAAAAGAGGAAATTAATTGCACTTTCTTACAAACTCTTTTAATTATGTCCTTAGAAGTATGGAGTGGATGTTTGTGTGTGGAAGGAAAATTGTCATATCCTCACCCACCCATTTATGAGTCTTGGTCTTTGTGTTTGACTTGGTGAAGTGGATTGGAGGAGAAGTGATGTGGCATCCTACATGGAGCCACCTCACCCTCCTCTCCTCATTTTCTATTTATGTGAGTTATTTTGGAGTTTTGGGGGTTACTTGGTTTTATTACACACTTGCATATTTTGGATTTTGGCTTGAGTTACTTGTTTTGGAGCTTGGGAGCTTATTTTGGATTTGGCTTGGACTTGGAAGAAGCTTGAGATTTTTTTTGTGGATTGAAGGTTCTTGCAATGGCAAGGTAGGGTCTATACCCTTGCATTTTATTTTACTTGTTGTGTGTTGTATGTAAATGAATGAATGTATGTGTTTGTTTTGGATTTGGGTAGTATGACCTTAAGGATGGTGTGGGAGAAGGAAAATGGGGATATTTTGAGGGAGGGATAAGATTTTTGTATGTGTATTTGGAGGGATTTTGGGTTGGGTGTCCCACCTTGTGATGATAAAGAAGATTTCTTGCTTATCTTTGTATGTTCTATTTGAGGGAGTGATGATAAGAGATTGAGGAGTGATAAGAGATTGAGGGAGGGATAAGATTTTTGTTGTGTGGATGAATTTTTTGGAGGTTTTAAGGTGGACACTTAACCCATTGGGAGGCATAAGGGATTCCCCATATTTATCTTCTCCTTGGCTTAGATTTTAAGCCTTTGTGTTTGGGAAAATTGTATATTGATGTTATTATTGTTATTGTGCTTGTATGTGTTGCAAGTTTTATTGGCATGAGTGTATGTATTGTTGAAGCCTTTGTAAAAGTTTCCATGGTTGCTTAATATCCCTTATTGCTTCATTATTGGGGCTGGGGCCAATGAGAAGGATGTCTTCCCTTCTCATTGGAATAAAGGTTGGGGTGAGTGTTGCCTATGGTCCCTTCCTTGTTGTTTTGATTTGGAGTTGAAGAAAATATTTGGAGTTGCAAGTAGTTCTTGGGATGAAGACATTGTGTAGAAGACAAAGAAAGAGAGTTTATTTTTGTAAATTTCATCATGTTGTTTCCACCTAAAGAGAGATCTTGTAAAAGTGGAAGGCTTGTATGTACTTGTATTTTAAAAGAGATTCTTGTAAAATTTATTTATCAAACCATAGTAAAAGTATGGTTATTTATTCACTTGCGTTAGATGAGGGTATTAAAGAATACCCTTGATTTTAAATTTTACCTCTACTTATTTAATTCTGTTAAAAGATAATAAGATCTCTAGTTATATTATTAAAAAAAATTTATATCACGGGGTTCTATTTTTCCATGTATAGCCTCACTTACCCATTTTTTTTCCATTGACAATTTTATTTACCCCTATTTTTTCCATGTACCTCACTTACCCATTTTTCCATTACAATTTTATTTACCCCTTCATCTCTACCCCTATATGTCAAATAAAATATATATCATCTTTCTCACTCACATATTAGTTTTATAATACATCTTTTCTATAGAAAGTGGGTTTGAAGACATTCAAGACCTATTACCAATTACCTTAATGTTATTCTTTAATAATTTATCGTTTTTCAAGTAATTAAGATGGTGAAACAATATTATTTAAGATGAAAATAATACTCAATCTTAGTTACTAAAAAAATCGGATGTTCCCTTTGCATCTCAATATTTCCTAATTAATAATCTTCTAATTGATATTTCCTTAGTCAATAAGAGACTATAATTTAATTTTGTGACCACACTCCTCTTGCACTTTTGAGTCTTTCAAATAGACCACGGTAAATAAATTGGGAAGATTATCAAGTATAATTGCTTAGATAAATCTATTTTTATATTAGCACTTATCAAGTATTAGTCATGGACTCTTTATTATTATATGTCTATATAAATACCCAATTTTTAAAATAAAATAATAATTTCAATGGATGTAAACTCATTTACACAAAGCATTGAATTTAATTTAATACATGAAATTAGAATGAATGAGGATAATGATAATGATTTCAAAGTCATTGTTGAATTCATCATAAAAGAAAACTTCAAATGAGATATATTACATGCAACACAACTAACTAAATTGAAATATGGCTTAGCAAAAGTAAGGGAGCAATTAAAATAAATCAAGTTCCGTGAAGAATTTATCCATTGCCATAAACAAAATGAACTAGTTCATATCATGACAATTTGACGTAACATGCCCAAAAAAGGAATCTTGAGATTCCAAAAAATAAGCTTAATGTTCTTTTCATTAGTTCAAAATATTTATAAATTCATACAATTAGATAAATAAATGTTTTCTCAATAAGTGGATCAATATTAGTTCACAAAAACTATCACTATTGAGCTTGAATTTACATCTATTGCCTCTTAGAATTATTTTACAATGGAATCTTTATTTGGAATGTATGTGTTCTTAATGATTAATGGTTCATTAGAGACAATCTCTTAGCAGCATGAATGGACTCTTATTGTCTTTTGGAATATTGTTAACGTTGAGAAAGTCTTTATTGGAAATAGTAGTTAGTGAGCCTCCCTCTAGCACTCATAGTCTTGAGATGATTATGGTAACCAATAGAGTTTCCTCTGCAATTAAAACATCTTCCCAACTTTGGTTGCATAACCTTTAATAAGTTTTGAATCCTGTGAATCCATGTAGTTGTATTATTTTGAGCTTGTGTTGAATTCAAAATTGCATATATGTAAACAACTGCACATGGGAAATTGTATTTATTAAAAAAAAGATAGTAAACTTAAACATACATTGAAGAGAAACTTTTAGTGTTCAACATTGTTGTGTGTTTTGCAACAACAAACAGGGGTCCAAACAGATCACCCTTGGACTGGTGCAAGTGAATGAAGATAACATCAGATGCAACATTTTAGGAATGGTACATGGAAATCCCAACATTGAGGAAGAAATGGTGGCCATACTTCAGATTGCATTGGATTGTGCCCTTGAGGAAATAGATGAAAGGCCTACTACATAGTTGTACTATACAGATAAAACATGAGGTTTATAATTGCTTCCCGTGCCATAAAATTATTATACAACTATACTATACAGGTAGGGGGATCACTACACAGCTGCATATATAGGTACTATCGCTGCATATACATCTACATATACAGGTATACAACTGCATATACAGGTATTGTCGCTGCATACACCGCTGTATATACAAGTACACAGCTACATATATAGGGGGATCTAAGGAGCTTAGTATAAAGACAACAATGCTATATAGATAAGATGTTACAATTTCCCACTAAATTGTTATATCTAATAGAATTTTACTTTCAAGGCTGAGTTATAAAAACCTTATTTGAAACAGGTATCACAAACTTAACACATAAAAGTATTCAAGGTATGTTCAAACATGAATACGTGGAAAAATGATGCTTCTTTGTTAACACAGTTCACCCAAATAGAACTGAGGCTTACCATCCATGGAGACAACAGTCAATTTAGGAAGCATAACAAGATCATGTAACGGCTTATCAAATGTAACTGAGTTATTATAGGGGTCTGATACAACTGATTGCATTCTCCTCTCAAATCAAGTTTAGAACAAGTATGAATTATTCAAATTCTTTGGATGTCAATGTCACACATTTGGGCAACTCAAGAAGAGATACTTCAAAGCAATGTTCTTTTCATATATAATTCATGTAATTTGATAGAAGTACATAATGACTACATACAACTGAGTCTAATGAAAAAATCATCATGTTTTTCAGAAACATCTGAAATTACACAAGATCTCAAAAAGAATAACACTAAAACACAATATTCAACAATACATCATGTTGCAACAGAAATCTGAAAACACAAAGTTTAGGAGACTTATTCCATCTCTTTTCCATGTTCAAAGACTCATACAAAACCATGATGAATAAGGCCGTCTATAACATGATCAAGTCACCTTCAAGCTGAAAATAACAACATAGTACAACAAGCTGAGGGAAGACTGTATATAACAAATTCCACTTCCTTTCCAATATGAAACCCAAAAACTTGATAGATTACAGAAGTGCACCGAGCTTACTTCTTACAGTCTACGTTGCTTAATAGCTACAACATTGCATAGATGTTTCCCACAAAAGTGTACTATCTTAATCATGCCTGCCAACCACAGAAAACAACTATTTTTATTCTTCAAAGCAATGGAAAATATACAAAGATTGCAGTGATTATTGGAATACCTAGTGATTTCTTACTTACTTTTAGAAAAGAAGACATGCAGAATTACGAATAAAATTTATATTGAAAATTATAATGAAGTATTGCCCCAAAATACCAGAAGCTAAGCCTCCAACATGCCTGGAAAAGGAAGAAAACAAACTGGCAAAAGGATAAACCCACTACAGCTTATTCCACAAGATCAACAGAAAGATCAGTAGAAAAATCACCATACACTGGAAATTGCAATTAAAAAACTAAAGAGCTTGATTGAGGCAGAAAAGCTTACTCACCGTTGAACCCCAAAAGCCTGAACAACTTCTTATCAATTGGAATCTTTGAACTAAGGAACAAAATGATGAAATATAATTCTAGCACCAAATGTTTAGAAACTAGGGCAAAACAACAATACAATTGGAACACGATCACTTGCAAGGCTGGATAATCACAATAATAAGAGGATATATGGTAGCTCTTTTACATGAATACACTGTTACTGTGCTGCCAACTTACAGTTCTGAAATGATTGTTCAAACTTTTGAGACTGATTGCGAGAAGATTATTTCAAAGATGCAGGTTATGAATTAAATTTAACTTCATTCTCAATCTTTTTCCGTTCAATTTTATCCTTGTTAACTAATTGCATGACATTTAAATCAAAGTGGGGTTTTTCCATAATTCCCAAAGAATTTTCCTACAACTTTGGTCCATCACTAGGTTAGCCAGGTAATAGGCCACTTAGTTACCACACTGTCTAATGTCTAAAAATAATGTCATGGAAGTAGTTTCTAAAAGAGGTCCTTCTTGAGTGCCTCAATAGTTTGCTTTGAATCTCCTTCAATCTGTAGCTAGAAGGATGTCCTTCGAAAAAGTCTGAACCTTTGCAATGTTGTTAGAGCATAAACTAAGGTCTTCATTATTCATTAATATGGATTTGCCTCAACAATCTATGAAGAATTATCTATCAGTTGCTCCTGGGTTGTCCTTTTTTGCCTTGTCAAAGATGAGCTTTATCCGGGAAACTTTAGGTGGTTTCCATTGTTCTTAAGGCTTGGCCACCTTATTTAGCTCACCCCTTGTGGTGTTTGTATCCAAAATATTGTTTAGGTGAATCTATAGATTTTTTTTTTGTGTGTAGCTGCATATGCTACAAGATTTGATACCTTTGATTAAAAAAACTTCTAGATGGCCTTGAAATGATTATGGTGATATCTGAAGTGAAATATGCTCACCTATGAACTTTGAATCATTTCAGGTGCCTGGTTTGAAAAGAAGAAAGAAAATGCCAAAGCATATCTATGAGGAATGGAAAGGTTCAGTCCTGACATCAAATAAGGCTTTTAAAGACATAGGTAGCTTAATGATGTTTCATGGACATCTCATTTGAAATAATGTGTATAATGCCTTGTACATAAGGCTAACCAATTTTGTGTAATTGTGTAGGACTTGAAAAGAAAAAAACAGCAATTGCCTCTCAATTTTGTGAAGAAGCCTTCACAAACTGTATCCCTTGAAGGTTCATAGCATTTCTCAGGACGACAGCTGAGATTCTCCCAGTGTTCATCCTCATTGATTGGTTTATCAAGTCATATAAAATGCATGCACTAATTGATGCAGATCCTTACAAAATTTCTATTATTCTTTAGAAATACATGATTACATTCATTTATAGAAATAGATGATTACATTCATCTAGAAAGCAAGACCATACATTCATCTATTTAAATTGGTCCCAATTCATGTGTTCAGAGGGCCTGTGTTTTTTAGAGGAACTGGTTCAAGACTTTAGAGGAACCTAGAGAGAAATAGTTGGATCATGTAGATTTCATTACGGCCTACAAGATCCTCTACTACATTTTCCAATAAGCACAATTGGCATCTTTAATTATATTTGAAACAGTTTATGTTTACTATTTTGCATGTACTTAAAATAATAACGAATATTCTTGGGCATTATGTTAGATACACATTTCCTGAATTCTATGAAAAAGTTAGATCCTATCAATGTCATCAAATGACCAAATTCAATAGGATCATAAGTGACACTGGCCATTCATAAACACCTTTAGATCTTGAGTATTTAGTTACAGGGCATACATTTCTCATGAAATTCATATGTTCTATTTTTTAATTATCGGGGTCTTCACACAAATTATGAACAATGGTTTGTATATAGGGATATTTTCAATTAATTGGGAGGGTGATGCATTAAGACTACTGACACAGGCCCAATAAAATTAGGATCTAACAGTCAACACACTGTCCCTGTGACAGTATGTTTGCAGCAGTTGAATGGTTTATCATGTATCTCTTGGAGAATTGGAGTTCTCATTTAGAACTTTTTGGGACTTTGATTCGATGAATTGAATAATTACTGTCCAGAGAAAAGATCATCCCAAGGGAACTGATAGCACTTTTGAAATTGAACTTAATGATTTTAGTACCTTTAATGGCTGTATTATATAGGGCTTGGAAAAAACAAAACATGGCACCTAGTCTATCAAATGAAAAGGGATATTTCCATGGAACTTGGAAATGAAGATTGATGTAAAATTTTGCCGTTGGCTTCTCTTGAAGAACAATCTATACCATCAGAGGCTAGACAAGGATATCATAGCAAATCGATGATGTTGAATTCAATAAGTTCCTCATTAGAGCGATAACCATGAAGTTATTTATTCCAACCATGCCATTAGCTTGAGAAACAAAGAAGTGTTTTCCCACAGGTTTGATTGAAAAATGGGGAAAAAATTTCATGGTGCAATGGGATTTTCTATGATGTGCCATCGATTGGAGTTGGTATAAACATAGTTCTAGAGTTGCTTAAGATTTTACAACAAGATAGAATCTTGGGCTAGTGCAAGAGACACCCCATCTAGAAGTGCAGATAGTTGAAGGATCAGATACAATATGCAAGAGACACCCCACTTAGAACTTTGAATAGGCTTGTTTACAGGGGCTGATTGAATATGTGTTGATGCCAACTAGGGAAGTAGGAATGTTTCAAATCTCTGAGATCATCATAAGGTTTGGTGAATGTTCTGCATGCTCTAAAGGTTGTATCTACATGTCTATTCTATGCCATTTAGGCCTGTAGAGACCTTAAAAGGTAAGTGTTGAAGGGTTAGTACAAATTGTGTTGATGCTACAGTGATCTTCTAGTGGATACAAACATGAGTTATATCTGTGTTATAACACTTATAATATCATGATTGGACCATTGACTATGTTCTGAGATGGTGAATAGTGTATTGAGGTCATCTAAATCTATGTAAGTACAAGAAGAGACTATGAGGTTTGTGTGCAAGTTAAGATCATCAGTCTGAGATCATATGTTCATATCAATAGATCTATTGCTTAGTGTTCTGTCAAAGAAATGTTTAATGAACCCCTTAAGGTACTCAATAACTCTTATAACCATCAAAGTCTGACTATAGGCATTGACCAAATATTAACTTAATAACTTATCAATTTGCACCTGTAGGGTCTTCGTAAGGACTTTCCACTCAATTTCAAGCATTGAAATTTATTAGAAATCATCCTACTGGTTGTCTAAAGGAGAATTAAAATGAATTAGGCAAGAATAATCCCCCAGTCTTCAGGTTTTGTTGACAGTTGTATGGGAAGATTGCAATGTACAGTGGGACAAGAATTAAGGAAGGAAGTAAGCATTCAAGTAAGGACAATAATTTGAAGGCCTTATAGTAACATAGAAGTATGAAAATTGGAACTAACCATCTCAGTACTCTCCTCTCACTGTTCAAGAAAATTTGGAAGCTTTACCTATTATCTAACTCTCACTGTTCATGACAGTGTTGGTAAAGGTCAACTAAGAGAGGGAGTTGGAGAGAGAGAGGGTTTTGGAGTTAGCCCACTTCCAAAGTGAATCAATCCTTGAAAATACTACTGAAGCTCTACAATACTGTGGGAAAGGTGAATTGCTCATGTATGATTCTCAGTAATTGTGCACAAGTTTAAGACTTAAGTGCATTGTATTCATGTAATGGTTGTATGTATTTGGGAAAATCTATAGTTCAAAGAGAGTGAGTATCAATCATTGTTTCTTATACTGTCCAGTAGGGCTATAAAAGACTACAATTTCTTGATTACAAATTTTGAGTTGTGTCTTGAATCAGGCTTTAGAAACCTATAGTGGTTGAAAGGTGATAAAATCAGTGTTGTGTCGTGTATCATAAGGTGAGTGAACGTTGTGTGGAACCCCACCAATTTGAATTTGAGCCAACAAGAGCCTAGGGTTTTGTCTTCATCTACAGTTCTTGAAAAGGCAGGGTTGACTGTGTTTCTAGTTGTAACGTTCGAAGGGAGGCTCATTATTAAGATTTAAAATTTAGGAAGGTTGAAGGATGTCTGGATAGAACCTTAGAAACTAACAGTAGGCTTCAAAACATTTTGGATCCCAAGATTTTTGTCATTTTTCTCCTTTCGGGCAGGTCTGAGACTGTGAAACCCTGAGTTAGGGCATCAAGGAGAAAACTGGATATTGCACTCAAATTAACCGGTGAAAAATCACAAAAATTGGAGAGAATAAAGATTGGAATGTGCTTTATTTGTTTTTGAAATTTTTAGATCATTTTAAGACCATACAGTATGGTATTTTGCTGATAGAGTTGTTCTAGACTGTGTTGACAGGGTAACAAAAGGACTGTTAAGAAATTGGAAGGTCAATTGGTGGAATTGGAACCTGAAATCTTTAGAGATTGTCCAAGAACCTATTGGAGACTAGAATCAAGCCTTCTATGACTAAAATTCATCTTGAAATCAGAAGTATGCGGTGCATAGCAGTGGTAAGCCTACTAGCCTAAGGTATATTACAAGCAATTAAGGTAAGAGTGAACCTTGGAGATCTACTTGATCATTTGGGCTATACCACGATTCCACTAAGTCGTAGTTTTCCAGTCTAAAATTCACTATAATCACAAAATTACAGAGTTTAGACTTCTTACTCATCACTGTAATGACAACATGGACTTGCAGATCCTAAGACCACTGTAGATTATCCTTGAACAGGGTACATTTATAAGCTTCTTGCTTTGTAATCACTCTTCATACCACTTCTCCAATCTTGGAACTTCCTAGACAGTCATAAAGGCAACTTAATCCATTTACCTCCCTGTGCATGCATATTATTGGTGTTGCTTATGCTTTTAACCATATTACCCAACTTAGATTGCCCTTATTTCTTTCCCAAAACCTGCACAGTCATCGCTAAATCACCAAGCTACAGATTTGTCTAATCAATAGAGTAACTTTCATCATATTTCTTGTAGTTTCATCACCCAAAACCAACCTTGTCATTCTATAATTGTTATCATAAAAATATTATTGTTTTGGCATTAGTCCAGCCATACACTTTATAAGAAACACAAGAAGATACATGAACATTGTCATTCTTAATTCTCGTCAATATTTACAAGAAGTCCAACCTATAATTACAAGAAACCTGTTATGACATTGCTTCCATTCCCAAAACCTGTTATTCCTCTTGCAAAGCACACTCAAAGAAAATGTTGCAGCTGGCATAGCTTCTCAACGTGGAAGATTATCATCTGTTTCTTTGTTTGGGAGGATGGCTCAAGTAAGATACGATTATTTGAATATAGTATTTTATCTGATATTCTTATTGAAGATCTCTTGCACCCGGTATGGTTATTTAAATCATTAGACTTTTAAATTTCTAATAAATTGTATCCAAGGATTCAGATCATCCCAATCTAGCATGGGTATTTGACCTAGGTAGCCGGTACGGCCCCTAAGGGCTGCAGGTTCGGGTCCAGTTTAGCGCGGGTACGGGGTCCGAGTCCGGTTCGGCGCGGGTACGGGCAGGGTTCTCCCTGCAGGCCCCGGGTACATATTTTTGCCTATTGTGTTTGGTAGATTCGACTATCTTTTCGCGTATGGCCCTAGTGACTGTATTTTCATGCTTCTTATACCCGTGCGCTAAAGGATTCGCGAATGTATTTCTGTTTGAATCTTCGTGTAGATCAAAGGCATTTTTGCACTTTCGACGTGACTGTATTTTCATGCTTCTTATACCCGTGTGCTAAAGGATTCGCGAATGTATTTCTGTTTGAATCTTCGTGTAGATCAAAGGCATTTTTACACTTTCGACGTGACTGTATTTTCATGCTTCTTATACCCGTGCGCTAAAGGATTCGCGAATGTATTTCTGTTTGAATCTTCGTGTAGATCAAAGGCATTTTTGCACTTTCGATCTTTTCAATGTATTCCCCTTTGACACCTTCAATCTCTACTCCTTTGATGCCTTCAATGATTGCTCCTTAAATGAGTTCTGAATTTGAAAGACGAGTCTCCTTTGATGAATTCCGAATTTGAAAGACGAGTCTCCTTTGATGAATTCCGAATTTGAAAGACATGCCCTCTAATCTTGAGCCCCTTTGAGCGTTAATGGCTTTAATACCAATGTTATAAGATGTGAACATAGAAATAATGAAAAGGAATAGGAATTGTAATATCCCCTTTTCCAGGACATTATTAAATAGCTAGGCAGTGGGTAATATTTTATATGTATATTGTACTGCCGTACCCAAGTGCCGTACCCGGGCCTCCAAAAATTGTCAATGCACGATGCGCATCCGGATCCCGTACCCTAACCGAACCGTACCCACTTACCGGCTACCTAGGGTATTTCTAGAGGAAATGGTGGGATAATTGGAAGGCTGGATGTTTTACGTCAAGTGGAAGCTAAGTACCCAACATTTCTTTTCAAGCAACAATTTACAGCTTATGCGAGAAAAACTTTATGGCATGATTCATGATAATCTAAAGAAGGAAATATCTCCTTTACTAATCTTGTGCATACCGGTATACTGTTTGACACATTAGTTTCTCATTTTACCATTTCAAGATGAACTATGATTTTTATCCTATCATAATCACAACAAAATTTTACTTATCAGGCGCCAAGAATAGTAAGAGCTCGTTTGATTAGAGGGTCTTCTTGATCTCTGCAAGCAAATACAACAGTAAAACAAGCACTAAGCAGCCACTGACAAAGCATTTTCAAAAGCCTAAGTAGTGTCCTCCAAACGTTGCGGTCCAATTATGTGAGTGCAATTTTAATTTTATTTTCAGCTAAAAAACCAAGATAGGGAATTGAAGCCCACCTTGGGACTTTAAGAAAGCACGAATGATTTGGGCTGGCTGTTAACTTTTCTCTATTGCAGGTACCTCCAGTTCTGGTGATATAGAAAGTAGGACAGATTTGGAATTCAGGTTTGGTTATCCTATGTTCATCATTCCTTAAGCTGAATCTAACTCCTCAAAAATAAATATCTATATAACAACCAATATCTCCTTGATATGCCTACACAGATTCCATTATGCACACTTACAAATTTCTTTCAAGACAATCTAGTTATTAACTTACAAAGATTTTCAACCCTTAGATAGTTTAATATCCTTATATTATTTCTTCTTTGCTCCAAGTCTTGCACAGAGATAACACATATGCATTCAGACCATTATTTGCAGAAGTACAAACCTTTATGTAATAAGAAATACATTCTCATATGGTTGTATCATGGATTTCTTACTTACTTTTAGATAAAATCACGTATCAAATAACTTTATTACGAGTTTCAGATATTTCTGTAGGTTCAAGGAGAGGGAGGATGTTTGCACTAACCTGTAAAATCTAAAATTGCATCGTCGTCAAATGGTCTCATCAAGCACCATTTTCACTGCAGCACATGCCAAAAAATATAAAATTAATATTATGGGGGTTACAAATGAATTGATAAATCATAAAAAAAGAAAATTAACAAAGATTTTAAAATAATCTATAAAAAATATTGTATCTACTATTTTTTTCTCCATGTATAGCTTTAAAAGTATCGTATCTGCTGTTTTTTTCTCTATGTATTGAACAACAAAAAAAAGTTGAGTGGGAAAAATAGACCCATGTCAAACAAACCCACCAACCGGGTTAAGCGCTCTTAAAAACCCAAAGTAGAACATGGAGAGTGACACATACTAAACAGCCTTTCAGACCTCTCATTTTCCTTGCATGATAATACAAGCACTTTATTTGAGATCTAAAGGAGTTAAACCATGCTAAAACCTAAGTTAAAGTTGTAAATTTAGCAGTGATTGGATAGTTGCAGCAAGTACAGAAGTCAGATTTCTGATTTACTAGCAACGGTAAAGTATGGTTCTCTACTCTCATAATTAAATAAACATAATGTTATGGAGAACTGTGCTAAACAGATATATGGCTAATAGTTGTCCTAAAATCAGTACCATTATGGGTTAAATAAGAAACATATGAATTGTATAGCTTTAAAAGTATCGTATCTGCTGTTTTTTCCTCCATGTATTGAACAACAAAAAAAAGTTGAGTGGGAAAAATAGACCCATGTCAAACAAACCCACCAACCGGGTTAAGCGCTCTTAAAAACCCAAAGTAGAACATGGAGAGTGACACATACTAAACAGCCTTTCAGACCTCTCATTTTCCTTGCATGATAATACAAGCACTTTATTTGAGATCTAAAGGAGTTAAACCATGCTAAAACCCAAGTTAACGTTGTAAATTTAGCAGTAATTGGATAGTTGCAGCGAGTACAAAAGTCAGATTTCTGATTTACTAGCAACGGTAAAGTATGGTTCTCTACTCTCATAATTAAATAAACATAATGTTATGGAGAACTATGCTAAACAGAGATATGGCTAATAGCTGTCCTAAAATCAGTACCATTATGGGTTAAATCAGAAACATATGAATTGTATAGCTTTAAAAGTATCGTATCTGCTGTTTTTTTCTCCATGTATTGAACAACAAGAAAAAGTTGAGTGGGAAAAATAGACCCATGTCAAACAAACCCACCAACCGGGTTAAGCGCTCTTAAAAACCCAAAGTAGAACATGGAGAGTGACACATACTAAACAGCCTTTCAGACCTCTCATTTTCCTTGCATGATAATACAAGCACTTTATTTGAGATCTAAAGGAGTTAAACCATGCTAAAACCCAAGTTAACGTTGTAAATTTAGCAGTAATTGGATAGTTGCAGCAAGTACAGAAGTCAGATTTCTGATTTACTAGCAACAGTAAAGTATGGTTCTCTACTCTCATAATTAAATAAACATAATGTTATGGAGAACTATGTTCAACAGAGATATGGCTAATAGCTGTCCTAAACTCAGTACCATTATGGGTTAAATCAGAAACGTATTAATTGTATAGCTTTAAAAGTATCGTATCTGCTGTTTTTTTCTCCATGTATTGAACAACAAAAAAAAGTTGAGTGGGAAAAATAGACCCATGTCAAACAAACCCACCAACCGAGTTAAGCGCTCTTAAAAACCCAAAGTAGAACATGGAGAGTGACACATACTAAACAACCTTTCAGACCTCTCATTTTCCTTGCATGATAATACAAGCACTTACTTTTACTTTTAGATAAAATCACGTATCAAATAACTATATTACGAGTTTTAGATATTTCTGTAGGTTTAAGGAGAGTGAGGATGTTTGCACTAACCTGTAAAATCTAAAATTGCATCATTTTCGGACGGTATCATCAAGCACCATTTTCATTAATATCCGAACCTTTCACTGCAGCACATACCAAAAAATATAAAATTAATGCTATAGGGTTACAAATGAATCAATAAATTATAAAAATGAAAATTAACAAAGATTTGTAAATCATCTATAATAAAAATAAATTCAAAGAAGGAAGACAAAAAGATTTTAAAACTACACCTTGTTTAAGTTTTTTGTGAAATTTTCAAAAGTAATGTAATCACTATCTTCTAATTTGTAGGTATTGCTCCTAGAATCATATGATAAGTTGGCAGCCGCGATGATAGATTCAAGTTGTACAAAAAGATGGTCTGTAGAATCATACTTGTATATGTGTTTCCCCTTTATTTTATTGTACCAACAAAGTTGAAGTTCAATTCCTTCTTGTCTATCCAAAAGATCAATATCATTATGGTAATCAAACACTTTATTACCATCTTTTTTCCGTATTCTTTGAACCCTCCCAATGTACCATGTTCCGCATGAAACACCGTGATTTGTACTTCGAGAAACCCCTTTTCTTGTAGTCGTTCAGCTATGGGTATAGAATCAATGTCAAACAAAACCCCACAATCTGACCCAATGCCAAAGCTAACTGAAACACCCTTTCTTGGTGCTCTCTCATCTCGTCTAAAGTACACCCCATTTCTCACTTTGGTCAGCCTATCCTTGGATAATGTTGGATTTCCATTCAATTGACTAACCAAACATGATTTATACATATCCTTACCATCGAGATCAACAACTGGTTTAATGGTTGCACTTTCATTATCCTCAATGGAATCTAATATTTCATCCAACTCATGCCTCCACTCACTTTCCATTGTTTGAAATTCACTTCCATCAACTACCATCAATGATGAAGGTTGGAATATAGAGATAGAATGCTCTGGAAGAGAGTCATGAAGTACTTCATCCACAACTTGAACTTTTGGATAATTTTGATCCTCTTTCCATGGTTTAAGCCACCAAGAAGATTGAGTGTTATTAATGGGTTTCATGCCAAGACTTGATAAAATGCCCTGTGCATCATTCAATCCTTTTTTAGAGCTTCTATAATTTTATCATCAGTTGATATTGTATCATATTGTGACAACACAATAGGGTTATACTTCATGTTTTGATGCAATTTACTCCATATGTTTTCTTGCTTCTTATGAGATTTATTAAAATGAAGTCCTTGGGAACTTGCTTCTTCTTCAGCAACCCTATTAAGAGTTCCAACAGTGTGAAGTAAATCAGTGAAATCGTAGGACCTTTCTACTCCAACCATGCCACCAACTTTGCTAAAGAAGTTTTCACATACATCTGAACCAGTTAGGTGCAACACACATGGTAAGTGTGGGTAGTGATCCCGAAACAATTTCATCAATAAAACTACAAAATGGCAAGAAATCTGCACATCAAGATATGCCTCTTTGCTGATAAAATTAATGCTAACATCTGTTTGGGACTGATTTTGTACCCAACACAGCCATAATATAAAGAAATGATGAACTCTTGATGCATTCCGCACTCTTTCCCAAAGAGTCAGAGTATTAGACAAAAAAATGTCAATGTAATCAAGCAACAATTGATAAATAAATCTCTGTACCTAATGTCCTCTCTGTCCTGCCACTTATTGTACTTCTCATATCTTTCAAACAATTTTGAACATGCCTTGAAGCAATGCGTTGTGCTGAAGCCCAATTTTGTCGATCTATCCTCTCTATATCTTCAACTTTCAACTTGTGATCATCCACTTTAAAATTATTATAAACCATTCGAACATGATTAAAACTAATCAACTCTTTTCCAACTATCAAATCCGTCGACCACTGAATAAAGGATTCACTAACTTTTTTCCATTATGGATGTAATCTTGATCATGAAGTCCTGTTACTTTTTTATCAATATATGAACCTGTTAGCCTCCATCCTTCCCATGGAATTTGATATCTGGATCCCATTGTTGAAGAATAATCCCTTAACATAAGATGTCTTCTTCTACTATCTCCATCTGAGGAATGGCCAATAATAGGTCCTAAATACATTTCTACATGTTTCTTCCACATCACTTCTATTGTTTTCCATTGTTGATGAACAAAATCTGCATTGAACCTATTGCATGTTGGATGAAGAACCACAACCAAACGAGGAAGCATATCATGTAAGGGGTTTGCAATAATAACACGTGCATAGTGTCCAATCACATTGTTCTTAAAAGCATCTGTAATATTTTCATATCCTACTGCTCCTTCGCCAACCGTCACTAAGAAATGTGATTGGCATTGGTGTTCTTCTTTATTTCCACAAAAACCCACCAACGTATCACTTTTTGCAACCCACCTGATATATTTTTTCACAACTGTTTCATCTTCAGCAAGGCATACGAGGAATTGGGCCTTCTATCCCATGCTTGGACTTATAACTAGCATAAATATTTCCTATTGCCTTAAAAATGTATTCATGTTCCCCTGGAATGTATGTTAATGATTTTCGAACTTGCCTTAGAGTTGTAGATATTGAAGGACCATCTAGATTCAAGCTAAGAAAGCTATGCAATCTAGGACCTCCCCATAGCTTAATCATCTCATAAATAGATTTGGTGGATTTACTATACCTTTTTCCTTCCTTAGAATGCACAATATTGTGAAAGATATCCTGTACAAATTCCCAAACTACATCCTTACCCTGTAATTTTCCTTTTTTATGTGCCTCACACACATCTTTGCAAAATCGATATACATCTTTCCTTTCTATAGATTCAAATAACTTTTCCTTTAGGGATCTAATTCTAATAGATAATGAAGCAACAATTGTCCTCTCCCACCAAAGAGCACGCATTGTTATTCTTAGGCTTGTATTAGCATCTCGTGAAACTCTTTTGAGTTCACTTTGAGTCAAAAAGTCTAATCTTCTCCCTCTTCCTGTATCTCTCCCATGTCTTTTAGTGGAGCTTATCATTTCACGATATAAACGCATCCTGAAGTCATCACAATTGGGAACCAACTTACAAAATGTACATGTCAATGAATCAAAGGGGAATCCTGACTCAGAGACCCTTTTACAATGAATATGCCTATAAGTTCCATTGATACTACATTCAATGCCATTATAACATATTGATCTCTTGGTATGCTTCTCAATGGCCCAAAATTTCCCATCCTTTTGATCATCCATTAAGATCTTAGTGTCTAATCGCTTCCCATTTCTATAAATATATGGTTCCCAAAACCCCCAACATAGAAGTAATATGTGAGATCCATGAGCTGTAAAAAGGAAATATATAATTAAAAATACTATTAAGTAATAATAGATTAGAGAAAGTGATAATCCAATAATAATTACAAGTTATGCAACGTACCTGCATGTGAAACTCTTGTGCTTGTAGAAGCTTCTTGCACTATTGGTTGTGATGATGGGACCAAAAACCTATTCAAACTTTGTTGGGACTTATCAATGGTAGGCTTCTTGGGTCTACCAGCTGTGCCACTCCTCAACTCAACTGTAGAAGTCTTATTTGTAGTAAGTGTGTGCTTCTTTGATTTCATGTGCTCATTTATAGATGAGGCAATACTACCACTAGCAGGAACTAAAGAAAACCATTTATTGCAGCGTGTACACTCCACTTTGACTTTTCTCTTGTCTGCATATTCTCCAAGTGTTGCTTCCACCACCTTGAACAAATCTGAATCTTGTGTCTTGTTAAGATCGTGTAGAATTTTGATTGCATGTTCAATCTCAAATCGATCTCCAGACACATTTTTGGTGTTATTTGGTTGCATGATGGACTTTCACTATTTCCAATTGTTGTAATTTTATGTTGATGCTTTTCAGATTTCATATGAGAATTCTTGTAGTTACGGATAGTTTGACTTGCTGATGATATATCCCCTGATCCATAATCAATTCCACAAGCCCCACAATGAAGTTTTATTTCAGGTTTTCCCTCTTTTAAACATTTTTTCAAACTAAGCTTCTCGAGGACAAACTTTTCCTTTAATTCATTCAGTTTGTCTTCCCATTTTTTCAATAAATTGATATCAAAAACTACAACCTGCTCTACTGATTCGGAACTTTCAGCAAATTTTGATTGTTTTTGCATGGGCTCATTCACATTCTCAAAATATTCAGCAGATCTTGATTGTATAAACATGGAATCCATCACATTCTCTCCAACAGTTGCAAATTTTTCTACCATCTCGCTTATATTGTTTTCAGCTGTACCAATATCCAAAGTTTCATGTTTCCTCTTGATGCCTATAGTTGATGAAGAAACTTTCCAATTTTTCTCTTGCTTTGGGTTTAATGAATGCCCTTTACTGTTAACAAACTCAAATGGATATTCAACAACATCATCTTTCACCATTTCATGACGAACAATAGAAAATGTAGAATCCCTCGGACATCTAACTATACCAATGACATGATTCCCTTCACCAGTTACAATATCAATATCCAAATCATCCCCTGGATCCATCTGTAATTCCATCAATATGTATCATATTAATACAATAAAAATATTTGAATCTAAAAAACAAATAATAAAAATTATTAAAAAAAATACTATTGGTCACGAGTGATTTATTAGTATCTAACAACCTTCTTAAAATATTTTAAATGAAATGCAAGAGTATGTTTCAAAACACGCTTTGTCAAAAATGGATCTAACTACACAACAGATCTACACAACAGATCTTGACATCAATTTACATGGATGGTGAGGTCTCCACGTGGAGTGTAAATACTGTTGCAGGAAAATGGCAGTGATATTTGATGACAAAACGTTGCAAGGGAGTCTCGATGCAATGACGGTTGAGTGGTGATTCTGAACTGAACAATCAACACGAAATGATGGATGCTCTGTTCTTTGAATCAATGATCCAACGTAGAGGTGGGTTGTGATGCAATAAATTGAGCTTAGGAACATACAAACATGTTGTCGGCATTGAATGGCCAAGGATCCTGGAGATCTGAGCAAGCTGAGAATCACAACCAATCAAATTCGCACTGAAGCAAACAATTTCAGTCGTCCTCTTCAATTCAGACAAGCTCTCACTCTTAATGAAAACTGGTGACTTGAAGTATAAACGTGGTATTTTTGAGTATTCTACATATGCATCATTGAATGTGGATAGGGATTTGAGTTGAAATACTTGAAATCATATGGCTCAAAACAATGCATGGCAGGAGTAAACTGTAGCAGTAAGATTTATTCTTTTGTGTAGATTGTGATTGAGAGAAAACTCAAACAAAACAGACCAAAATCCACAATGAATGTCACTGCATACAATATAGAACTAATGAATTTATATTTGAACTCTGATGTATTGAATATCTTGAGGTGAAGAAGTTCCTGCATATTTTGTTAGAAAGAAATATTCAGTGATTAAAATGAATTGATGTTGGCCATCTATTGGAATATGAATATGAGAGGTTGTTACCTATCACGGGAGTTCATATATGAGTTTTAAATGTTATTCAAAATATAATAAGGAGGATAAGAGGTTAAAATATAAAGTTTGTTAAATATATATTGGGTGTAGGGTATGTGGAGCAGTTTAGGGTGGAAGGAGGAGTGTGGCGTATGAAGAATCCATGAATTCATGATTTCAAGAATAATACCACTACATAACTCTCAATAGTTGGGACATGTTTACAATATCATTTCTAAAGTATATGTTTTGTTTATTTCAATTCAATTTAAAAGGAAAATGTATGTCATGAAGATTTATAAATTTAACACAAAAATGCAGCTACATAAGACCCTTCACATTACTATACAAATTTTAATTATTGTAACAAAAATAGATAGAAAGTAAAGAAAAAGAGACTTCAAATTACACATATTAATGGTTTGTACTTTGAACTGAATAAGCCAAATACATTCTCAATTTTTACAGGCCTTCTAGGCAAATATTTATCAAACAAAATATGCAATGGAGAGATACTACTTTTATATGGCTTCAACATTTATGGAGATATTTGTTAGGCAGAATCTCCAATTATTTGTGAATAGATAATGTTTCCTTCAATCTGAATTGTTAGAGACGCTAATTCTGGAAAAATATAATGTACAACTCTGCATTCTTATCCATCCAATTTGGAATGTGCAGCCACAAACACCATATGTACAGAATGGACAGTAATACAGAATTTCATTGCTGGGAGATAAGGACCACAGACTGTTCTATTAAATGCACTTATAAAGTTTTTAATTAATATTTTTTACAATGTATTTCCCTCCAATTATTGGAGCCCATGTGGTGGACTCCAGTTTTGAATTTTCCATGTGCGCACCCCACCTTGGAAATTAGAATTGTTGCGCATGGCCGCGAAATCTTAAAAGATGTTATAATATTCAAATATTGACATATTATGGTTATGAGTGTAACAGAATTTCAAGAACAAGCAACGGACATGTCAGACCCGAAAATGTCCAGAAACAGAGACATACAGATCCTACCACCTACAACTGTATCTACGGTAAGTGACAACTATATCTTCTCCGAAGGGTTTTATCGTTGTGTTCTTCTGACAAGAGACTACAATGTTTGAAGAGATCTCTTCATCGCTGTCAAAAGGGGCAATCTGAAGATCCTTCGAGATTTACACAGTCAGAATGCAATTGGGAGCTATATTACCCAGGTTACATTTGAGGGGAACACAGTCCTCCACATTGCTGCAAGGGAAGGCCATGTGGAGCTCGTTAAATGGATTCTTCATAACGCTAAGAGCTTAAGTGGCCTTCCCTATTGACTGGGGCTCGTAATTCTGATAAGAATACGCCATTACACGAGGCTGCCAAGAAGGGTAATCAAGAGGTAGTCAGGATTCTTCTTAAACACAACAAGTATGTTGTGCACAGGCACAATCAGTTTGGAGAGACGCCATTGATAATAGATTCAGAGCATGGTCACGTGGATTCAGCCAAGCTGTTGTTAGCAGCCACACCGTTGTTTCTAGTTTTATGGCCCAGGGAGAACCGTCAAACATGTTTGAATGCTGCAGCTTATGGAGGACATTTAGGTAAGATTTTCTGTCCTTCAGAAAATTGTGAGAGGATCTAAAAATTTGATGCTTCAAAATTCAAATCCCTCATTGTCAAGATAACAATTTCACATGTTTGGTTTTAAATAGTGCTTTTTATTTCTGTCCTGAGGTGTTTTTAATAGCATCCATGGTTGTAATAATGAGTGTTTTTAATAACAGACATGGTTGCAATAATGAGTCTATAATTGTTTTAAAAACATTCACATATACGTGGGTTGTTGGTCCCAGGTGGGAGGCGGGCGCACGCTCCGAGTACTGCTTAGGGCGCTCGGAACCCTTAATTCGGCCCTGAATGTTTCAAAAGCAAGCAGACGTGAGGAATTAACGACTAATTCAGAAATGCTTAAAAATTTACTAGAGAACTGGACGAAGTCATCTGATGTTGACTTCAACATGCCGAGCAACAAAGATTTCATGTGCCTTCTAAAAATTGTCCAGCCATCAGAGTATGACGATTACTGCAAGTGGAAGGAAAATCGCATTGTTCAAATGCAAGAGAATAGGAAAAAAACATCATTCTCAGAACTAGAAGGCAATCAAGAACGTGTCATTTCATGTTTTCTGAAAAATCTACCCAAGTTCTGCCCCAACATTGTTTATTTGCGGGACTCAATGTGCAAGAGAGGTGCCGGAAAGTCATGCCCGAACACTGCCAGTTTCCCTTTGGGATGTAGCACATCCAGCATTGAACAAGAGTCCTATTGTTGCATAGATAAGCTGGATCAACTGCACCAGGAATTGTGTTTGGCTTTTTCAAACATGGAGAAAAATCTTAAGCCATTGTTTGTTGGGTCAGAGATCATGCTTACTGCTGGCAATAGGATTTTTAAATTTACAATTGGAAGGCCAGAGAAGCCGATAGGGCCCATAATATACAGAGAAAAAGTTGTACTTATGTTCTCAGACCCAATAGCCGGTGAAGACAAAGGAATATTCTTCCAAGAGAATCAGAAGGAAGGTTTGATATTTTCAGGAGATAGGTTATTGCTAAGGCTTTCCAGTGATGGTAAAGAGATCTGGGGACCGTGGAAGTCATGGATCATAAGAGTTCAAACATAGAAACTTGGCTGGGATCTGTGATTCCAGCAAGGTTAGTTAATCTAGAAAGAAATATTGGCTTCTTATCTTTCATACTGAAGAACGGAGATGTTCGTCAACTAAGTAAATTGAGAAATTCCATTATAGAGGATCTTTTGATTGGTCGTGACCTGTGCTCTATTGAGAGATATCTACTGAAAGAGATGCATGGTCTCTGCAAGCAATTCCGACACCAGCCCTGCACAATCCAAAAAGATTACTGCAATGTCTTACGGCACCATCAGTTTGGCAGTGGAACAAGAGTAGTGCACAAGAGTAGTGGAACTCCTCTTTGGCAATTATCCCATCAATTTTCCGATCATCTCTTCTATGGGTTTACTTTATTTCAGACACTACTTTGCATGCATTCTCTTTTCTCAAAACATACTTCTTTTGCATATGAGGTAGCATATTCAGCAAGTCATCCTCTCTGGGTCCTGATGAAGGAAGCACATTTTGACATGACTGATTTCTTTTCCCAATTGACAAGACATGTTTGCACCCGAGGGTTTAGTGCTCTTATACCGGGAGAAATGGATATGATGTTTTCTTGTACTGAAAATATCATATAAAACATCATATCCGTTCAAATCTGAGGTTTGTCCCCTGACGTTTAGTCATGAGTTACTTGTAGGAAAATAATGTCTTGTATTGCTTCTAAAAAGCAGTCTCCATCTTACTTGAGTATGTTGACAAGTCTTGGCTTTGCTGCCTGTTTATTTCGTAAATAAAATTATGTATTCCTCTTCATCATTTTGTTTAGTTCTTTCTTCCTTTATGTGATTAAAGATCATTCTTAATTCTGTAGCAATTTCTGAGAGCCTTCACTTATATTACATGTTCCTCAGACTTGTCAATGGTCCTCTCAAGTGAACAATGGTTTTCAAATTTCTTCTCTGTACCTTAACAGGTTTAAGGGAAATGGAAGGGGGATCTAGGTGTTGTCATCTACTTTGATCTCATATATATCCCCTTCTCATCATGAACTGATCTTTTCCTTACATTTTATGTTTTTTGATTCAATACCCTACTTTTTTCTGATATATTGGTTCAAGTTACATTGACTTCATACATAATGTTTTTAATCCTTCATGTTGATATATTTGGTCAAATACTCTTGCATTTGGGCTGGTCACTACTAAACCTTGACCTACATTGTGTTTTCCCATGCTCAAACTATCATTTCTATTCTTTCTTGCTTTTATATCGACACCTGAAATGTCAAGGAATTATGACTTTCAAATTAATAATTTAATTGTGTAAGTTGATTCAAAGGATCGACAATTTGAACCACACATTGAGGTTCATCTTTAGGATGATTAATTGATACGAAAGCAGAAAAGTGTTTCTTATATAATTAAACCAAATTAATTTATAGCAACTTGTATGGATCAACAATCGTCCGCACCACCAATAATTAATGTCGCTATCCAATATTAAATAAATAAAAGATATGTTATTATTCTTGCCTACAATTATTAATGAAATCAACCAGGAGGCTTGAGTAGATGAATGATGGGTCTCCATGTGTCGCTAAGGTCAAGTTCATCATCTCGATTGAGATTGTTTGGATACTTGCTAATCTCGATAGCTTCTATACCTTTCTTTACATGTAGTGTTCCTTCCTCTCTAAAATTTTAGCCTTTTCCATACATATGCCCTAGGATGTCCTATGAGAGTGTTCTGCTAGACCTGAGATTTTAATGCAATCTCAGTGGATATCAGAAGGGTGCTCCTTTAACCATTGTTGAAATGGTCTACTTGTTATCCTAATATAAGGGCAGACACATGCAATCAATATGATGATGATTCAAAAAGTGTGGTTTGTAACATTGATATTTTCAAGCATTTTACACAATCAATCTAGAAGTTGTGGTTTCTTGACATTATGGATTGTGGAATCTTGAACACTTTAACCTACAATATTGTTAATATAGCTCACCTTCTTCATCTTGTCAATGCCATCCAACTCATCAATTACCATTCTATCTGTAAATGCTTTTTTACTTTATTCCTTCAATCTTCGCCATCTTTAAAATATTCTTGCACTTGATTCCTTCAATCTTCTCTATTTGTAAAACATTATTGTATGTGACTCCTTCAATCTTCTACCAAATGAATCTGGAGTACAATCATTCAAGGCATCCATACGTACAATCTTCACAGTTGTCTTCCACCAAAAGCATACAATTTAATGTGTGCATAGCACATATGACTGTCTCATGCATATCTGTGAACAATTCTCTCTACGTAAATGACAAGCATATACTATTTAATGTTCTAATCTGTAAGGAAGTATTCTGTTAACTTTTCAAACAAGGTTGACTGATTTAATCTTGAAAAATTATCGTTGTCTTTGAGCTCAAGGGCATGATTATAGGGCATATAAAGAGATTCAATACAATACCAATTTCACTCTAGCAAACTTATTAGATTATCCATTTTCAAAAATTGACAAGGAGAGATTCCATTGACCAATGAGTTTATATTAAAATAGGCTTTTCCGTGATACAGATTTTAAATTTCTATGCACAATTCTTTAAACAATCTTCAATCACACCCCTTCACCCATACTAGATAAGCATAAGAGGAAGAAACGAGTAGCCATGATAATGTGCCAATGGATAAAAACAAGTATCCTATATACTGTTCAGCCTTCACAGTCCTTAGTCAAGGAAAGAGTTTATTGCAAGCAGACTGGATAGCTTGACATAAATCTAATTCAAATAACAACCTATTACAGACATCACGTAGCTTATCAACAAATAGCTAGACATACACTAAAGAAGATATCATTAATGACAAGAAGCTTATCTAGTGAGGTACCACTGGCACCCAACGCAGGGAAGACCTGTAACACATGGACATGGACATGGACAATGGATCCAGAATAAACCCAAAACCAAGGAAAGATATCAGGTCAAGCCAAAGTTGACTATACAGTGATATGATTTTAAACACATTTCTTTTGAGTACAGGATTAAGATAACACAAGAAATATTTATGAACTGTGACCAAAGTGCCAACTGAGACTTTGCAGCCTAGAGACTCGAATAGTTTTGGCCAAAAACATGAATCTTCAAACAACATAATGTTCAAACAAGAGAGTATACGCAAATAAAAAGAGAGAGAATAAAAACAGACCCAATTTGAGAACCCACCTAGAATATCCTAATCAGAATCATTAAGCAACTGGATTCAATGAAAAATGAGACTGTGTGCCAAAGACTGCGTGCCAAAGACTTCATACTGCAAGACATATCCAGTTTTCAAGAAACAATGCAGATGGGTTATAGGCAGATGACTTGCCTCCACAATACCCGTCAGATTTGGCAGGAATACAGATTTGAGACGACTCCTGCGTGCTCCTGGATACGACGCACCCACAGACACCCGCTCCTGCCGCCTGCCTCTGAGAAACCCGCTCCCTCTGCCTCTCCTCCCAGCTCTCCAAGCTCACGCAGACCCTGCCTCTCCTCCCAGCTCGCGCCGACCCTGCCTCTCCTCCTAGCTCGCGCCGACGTACCTATCCCCCCCCAATACCTAATCCGCCATACTGGAAAAACTAAACCCTTCCACCCGCATAGCATACCGGTATATTGACCCTTTTTTTGGCGATTTTTAATCCCCCAATATGAACGGACGTGGTAGGATACCACCTAGTTTAGTGAACCCCGTGATTTATATATATCTTTATTTATATCCCCTTTTAAAACAATTTTTTTTTTCCATAGTAACCGACATCGGTTCGCCAACTAGCATCAGCAGAATGGAAACAACATTGGTCTCTGTAACCTCTACAAATTTTTATATAAATCCAATTTTTCACTTAGTTGCATGACTATTGCTCAAAAAGCCATCAAACAAAGATTATAGCATATGTAAACCTTTTCTATAAATGTATACACATGTATATATTTGAAGATATATACATTTGTATATATTTTAAATAAAATGTGTCGGATTCACAGTACCAGTGTTGGAAGCCGGACCAACGTTGGTAGCATAGTGAGAACTACGACGGTGGTTAAGGGAATGACATCAGTCTCATGCGTGAAATGCTTTTTAACAAAAAAGTGTGTTTTCAATCTAAACCAACACTTAAATGAATAATCTATAAACAAAATGTGAATCTAACTTAACTACCGATATATAGACATATATACACACATGTATATATGTATATGTGTGTATATACATCCTAGATAAACTAAATGGTTTTACCCAGTGATGAACTCACAAAAATGTGAGTAAACAAATACCCAAAATTAGATTTTTGTGGGATCTATACAATAAAACAAATAGATAAATTTCCAATACAACACCTAAAAACAACTAAACTAAAATAGAGGAAATATCCTCCCATTTGAAAATATTGAACCAAAGGAAAACCTCCATGGATTCCCTCAAGTTCCATGGCCTCCACCTGCCTTAACTGCGCAAAAGACAAATTAACAAATGAAAAGATTAGGGCCAAGAAAATAATAAAAGGAAACATAAGGATATTTAGGGATTTTAGGGAGAAAAACCTAAATCTAAGGGTTCATATTAATCTAATCTAAGGGTGGAGGATTGTCCCTACACATTTTAAGTTAATTACATTTTGGTAGGAATGATGTTTTTAGTAAAAGATATGGGTATTAAGTGGATGGGGCCACCTAGTACATTGGTGGGTTAGAACAATTTGTGACCCCTTTTATTATAGATAAATAAATAAATAAATGACATTTGATTATAGGGATTAAATGAATAACATTGTGCGTGGGTGATTTATAAATGATCTAAAGGGGATTAATTCAATTAAAAGTAAAATGCTTGCTTAAATAATTAAATGTTGGACATGGATGTTAAGTTATTATAGGAAATGAATTTAAACCAACTTAGGAAATGATTCTTGATAAACATAAGATGATTTTAAATAGGTAAGATAGCATTATGAAGTTTTATTGAAATCTTAGAAGAGGATTAAGTTCATAAATGATTTCCAAACTTAATTACTAATATTTAATTATTAATTTAATTCCGACATCCTTATAGTTATGTAGGATTTATTCAAGGGAATTTAAATTGTTAAGAACTAATGTTTATCAATTGTTAAACAAAAACAAATTATTATGTATCTTTCCCACGGTAATTAATGGAGTTTGACCTTGTTTGGTGAGTGAAAATTTGTGGACGTTACATAAGGTATCTCTTGATAGATATTATTTAACTAATCTCTTTGTAGTTGACCTTAAGTTATTTATTAAGTGATACTTTGCGAAAAGTAGATTGAGTTTCGATTATGCTCAATGTGCCTATTGAGAGATATCACGAGAGGTGTTGAGTAATAATTTATCCCTAAGGTTTTTGTAGGTGATACATTATGAGAGACTAGTTTAAAAAAATTTCATGAAGTTGTCTCTTGAAAAGTTGAGGTGTCCTTTTAACAATATCGTATCAAGTTGTAATTTTAGTTGATGAAGTTGTCTCTTTAGTGATAACTTGGGAAGTTGAGATAATAATCAATCTCATATTTCCATTTGCTGCCTCATTCTTAATTATAATACTCATTTCTATGATGATTAAATTCTTCTCAAAGCTTCCATTCAATGATTCTTCTTTAATGACCTCACTATTTATGTTTATTATCAATTCTATTTTATCATATTATACAAAACATATGAATTCGTCTACTCATTTTATCCTATAATGATACATTGTTATCCATTTCCATCCACTTTCGTCCCTATTTCATGTATCATATGAGCATATGCCACACAACCACAAAATTTTACATGAGAAACACTATTCTGATTTTTACTCTATGCTTCTTGAGGTATTATGTATTTTACATTATTTACTAGGAATCAATTCAAAACATAAATTACAATATTTTAAACTTCCAATATGTATTTGACAAATATTTGTCCTCCAAAAATATTCTTTCCATTTCCATAATTGCACTATTCCTAATTTCGAGAAATCCATTTAATTGTGGTGTATATCAAAGACTAGATTGTTTCTTTTGTCCATGAATTTTGAGAGTCGAAAAAATATTTTTACACATATTCCGCTTTATCAGTTCTTAGATCTTTTACAAAGAGTCCACTTCCCATTTGAATTATTTTAAATTCCTTGAGAATACCAAATACTTTCAATTTTTTGTTTCAAATAATAAACCCAAAAAAATATTTGTAAATCATGAGTTAAACTCAAGAAATATGTATTTTCTATTAATATAATATGTTTTGGATAATGTTAAAAATGAAATTTTTTGTTGGGATTCTACCCAGGAACACAAATAGGCCTGATGGCCTAGAAAAAATAATAAACAAAACGAGAAATAAGAGAAAAATAGCTTCCTTATAACAAAAAGAAAGACAACAATAGAGGAACAATGGGTTTTCTAGAAATAATCATTATCAAATGATCCACTTTCCACACAAACAAAACGATCACCACTTGAGGATCAACCATAAATATGATAGAGAGGCCTAAATTTTATTGACGTGATATAGGTCCAACTATTATCCACAACTTGAAAATTACTATCATGTTCAAGAGGGATAAAAGTTTTATTGGCAATTCCTTATTAAAAAAAAACCTCCCAAAATCAAAAACCTTCGGGGTTAGAAGGAGATAATATTTTGGCCTTGGGTTCCAAATCATTATCAATATTTAAAACAATTTCTAACTTTCCCTCTGGTGTTTTACTCTCACGTGAGTGTTTAAATCACTCAACAAGTCAAAACTATTAGAAATCACCACTTGAACCAAGAAGGAGGGATCAACAACAACATTTGGCACAACCTCAATAACCTTCCTCTCCACTCACACCTTCATCCTCTAAATCCAAACCTCATCCTCCATTTCACCTTGACCATCTATCCATCTCAACCAAAAATATTCCTGCTCAGTCCATTCTTCCACCCCCCACCACCATCGTAGTAAATCTAGCACCGAATTCCATATCTAGATTCAAGTCGGATGGGAAGCAGGGAGAGGTTTATCAAACCCAATACTAACATAGATTCTTGTAAAGGTTATCCTGGTGTGGGCCTTGATGGTAGAGTTTATGACTAACAATTGTCCCAATGCCCTAGCAATTCCATGAAACACTTCCTCCTCCTATAATTCTATAGGTAGCACATGAAAGCAAACCCACACAGAAGGGGAAAAATGAGGAACACCATAAATCCCCAGCTTCCATTTATAGCCAAAAAAAATAGCTTCCCTACCAAATAATCAGGCCCCCCTTGAAAATTCTTGAGAAAATCATCTTCCTACTTGAACGAGAATAAAAGGCACTATTCGAGAAATCCACGATCTCCATGTAGCCAAGAAGCTTCCATCTTCTCTTCGCCAATTCCCTTATAGAATCTATGTTAGGTTGTATCCTTAGAAAATCTTCCATTCACTATAAAGCCTAACATTTTTCCATCTTTGTCTATTACTTCATCAGGGACAAACATGGAAGGATTCTTATCTTTCCAATAAGGGGATAGCTAGACCTCTGGTTTCTCAAAGTATGCACCCCTACAATATGTTATGCCCACGTGAATCTAGACTAGGCATTAGGGATGCCCTGTTCATGAAAGTGAGGTTGGGGATCAAGTTCCCACCCGTCCCCCTTTTCAAAATTTCATATTTCAACATAGATCTTAATCAATAATCTTAAGAGGATCCTTAGCTTGATATTACTTTCCACTTATAAAGTATTACCTATGTTGCTACCCTAAAATATAACATTCATAGATGTTATTTTGTTTTCCAATCAAAGAGAAACCATTGATTAACTTTTTATTATGAAACAAATTCAAACCACTAAGGTTTAAATGTCCAAACCTCAAATGTGAGAGCGAAAGTAATATTTTATGAAAAAAATTAAATGGGGTTAAATATATATCTACCATGACATCTTGATAAAGTGAATATAAAAATTTGATGGTCTTTGTGGAATGATATCAAAAATGTATGTAACTTATGTGAAATCACTCTTAATTTTATGGAGAACATTTTATTGTTAGTCATTTTCAATTTTACAACGAGTTTTTTCCCTTGATTTCAATCTGAAATCACACATGCTCCATGTTCAAAATGAAATTTATCTCTCTTGTGTACAAGTTTGTGGTTCATACTTATTAAATAGTGTTCCAATGCAACTAGTAACATAAATGATACGATTTATAGTGTGTTTGTTTTCACCTTTTTGTTTTAATGTCTATTATTCATTTACCCATAACAATCAATTTTTATCATTTTTTTAATTTTAGTTCTGATTTTATAAAGCCATCCATGTGTGTAAACAATGATTTTATTTTAGTCAAATGGTTACTATATCCCTATTAAGAAACCAAACATATTTTGCACTTTCTTGATCAACATTACAAGTAATACACATTTAATAAATATTTCCTTTGTTAGGTTAATTTTCTTGAGAGAAGTTTTGATTTTTTTACTTATGTTAATTAGTTACTTCTTCTTACACTTAATTGCATAATGTCTAAAATTATGAGATAGATGGAAATAGACTTTGGATTATCATAAAAATCTTGTTATGAAAGTGATAGTGGTTATTAGGCATCTACCTCATCCACTTCCTATATATAAATTTATATTTCGACTTTTTGAATTGACTATTATGACTTGATGATTTTTCTTTCCCCTCTTAATCTTGCAATTCCTTATAACTTTTGATATAAACATGTAATTTAATATCATATTTAATAGAAAAATTAGATGTTCTATTCATCCTTTTTCATATGTCTATTGAGATCCCTTTGAATCATCATTGAACAACTAGATGAAGGCCTTTTAATATATTATTGCAACTACAACAAAATCATACATAACACATAGACTTCTAAATATTTTTCCTACAAACGTTTGATTCTTAGGTGCTTCTCTATGAGACATAGAAATGATTTTATTACTACTCCCTTAATAAAGTTAAAATACATATGAATTGAATATATGATTCTTTCATATGTAATTTTTAAAAATCTATTAACCATTTATATCATAGCTAATTTAATCTTACTAATGTATGTTGATATCATGTTTTAATGATGTCCCAAGTGCATTTCAATTTGTTTTTTTGAAATCTTTGGCATATGGATTCGTCCATGCATTATTTATAACACGAAAAAATCCTAAATGGATTTTTTTTTCTTGTTTTCTTTAAACAATTTTTTTCGAGTTGTGATAATGCATTCAATTCATTCATTTTTTTGGTTCTAGAAACCAATATTTTAAGTAAAATCCCACACATGTTGAGAGAAAAAAAAAGGGTTTCCATCTTGATACTTTTGAAATAAAATATTGTTTTACATTAAGAATAAAAACTTAAGATTGGGTATGGGTGTTGCCGTCATATTCAATCTTAGACAAGAGGAATCAAATTTACTCGGTTGGGTGTAGAAATTGTATTCGAGAGAATGAGTTCTAAGAATAAGATGATAACTTCGTATACCAGAAATATACTTAATGAGGAATACATAAACTATTTTCTCGTATCCTAATCATGGAAACCACTTAAGATGTGTTAGGTGCATGTTTAGCTTAAATATCACACATGTTTGTAAGGTTGACTGATCAACCAACAAATATTAAGGCATCCAATTTTTTTATAAACAACACAATGGTATTTTAGCAATCAACCTTACTACCACATATGATGGATAGATATTAAGTGCCTCCTATCCCTTCATCGGGACCTTTTTATTTTTTTCACATCCCATCTTCAATCAAGAAATTTCTTCCATAATTCAATTTCCATATAGAATAGATTAAAAATGCATTTCATGGTGGTCACTTCTAATCATGTAGAGACTCAAATCGATAAAAAAATTCTTTCACACACAATTTTGAAATTGGTTCAATTATTCATGTAGAAGGGAGTTAAATAGAATAAATATAGCTCTAGATGTTTTTTTAAATTATTGGTAAAAGGAGGGTTTTCTAGGTCCCTACCCTTTTACGAGACAGGATCAATGATCCAAATAAATCTATGAATATTAAAAAAGCTAAACTAAAAAAACAACTGGAACATCCACCCAAGACTAGTGTAAAACTAGAAAAAAAAAAGCAAAAGAAAACCTAGACTAGACTAGAAAACAACCTCAACAAAAAGGAACCTATGATTTTACAATGCGACTCGAGTCTCTCTCTTAGGGTGAAAAAAGGGACATTGCATTTTCTTTTTGACACTTGTCCATCCTTCGTCACCCTCTTCTCTAGCTGATATATCTATCTTACCCCGAGTTTTAGAGATTATTGTTCAATAACCTTAACTTTACTACCACGATTCATAAACAATTCCACTTACATCATGATTACACCTAAATATTTATGGGGTTACATGGATATATAATCATTAATTATCTATCCCGTCAAGAATACATCTTGGATAGACTTTTCATATCCTTTGGTTACATCGCCATTAATAGCATGTTGTCCAATGTTTTTTTTATTAGATTAGGTAAAAAAATACTTTGAAGGGATTGGAAACCCTGTCCAAACCGAAAGATAAGCATCAAATCCCATAGGAGAAATTACAAAGGAACAAGCCGAACCTAGCCAAACAATGAAACTAATAGACAAACGAAGAAACAACAAAAATTGTTGTTATCTCTCGAAATTGCACCCTATAGAGAGATGGCTGCGGGTATTCTAAGCTTGCAAATTTTATCTCTCTCTTTCATAGATACTGATGGAAACACCTTAGTTTTGTTGGTATACCTATTTTTAGGTGAGTCTCGGTATCAAGTTTGGTTCCTTATTAATGTATCCTAAACTAATTTCCTAGGGTTTAAGGGTAAAAGATGACTATAAAATGAAATAAAAACTGAGGTGATACACCAAGCTTGTATGAGGTCTTTGGCTGAGTACATGCACAAGTGATATGGAATGAATTTCTGATGCACCCACCCTTCCTAAAAACACACTAAGGTTGTACTCACCCATGCATTCTATTTTTTATCATTTATTTATTATTAAATAAAGGAGTAAAATAAAGCAAACTAATACAAAGAGGCATTTATAGCCTTTGGTTACAAAATTATAATTCAGCCAAAATGTAGGTAATTGTTCTATTTTTTAAGAAAAAGCATGGGTGAATAATGCTAAAAATAAACCTTGCTTGATGAGCAAGTATCCTTCTAGGTACATGCAAATTTGTATTCTTATTTGTTATGTCATTTTGTGAAGGCATGCATTAAATCATCTCGCTGTGAGTGAGAGAAATAAATTCCATTAATCTATAATACTTGGAAAAATTATTCACCCATGTATTCCATCATGATGGGGACCACCTCCAAGCTTAGGCTCTGATGTTGACCTATGCATTGCATGATCCTTTGATGCATATTATGTTGACACATTTAACCTCTGTGACCATAGACAATATTATCCCCTGTAAGAAAAATAATGTTTAGCTCTTGTAGGGACCACCTCTGTTCACATGCTCATGCTCTAGTTTGTCCTCTATCTTATCATGACATGCATGTTATTGATTGGGTCCCCTTTAACATGGAATACACTAATCATGGTTTGAATCCTTTTGAACATGGAATTTTTGGTTTCTTTGGTTTGATACATGGGTCTCTTATACCATGGTTTGGATAATAATCATTGTTTAATTATTCAGCCCCTTTGGGATTGATCATTGCATATGATATACTTGTCGCTTTTACATAGTTGATAGCTATGATTATTGTTTTTGTTTTTATATCGGGAAACTATAGTCAATAGGAATAATTTTTAATGGAACTCAATCCCCTCCACCATGATGAATCACCCCTTTGAAAATTTGGTGCATGGTATTGAACTCGGGTCAGACTTAATTATAACCATGGGTGCGTTGATAAGCTAAATCCAACGCCGACCATTGATCCTCGACTTGCTTAATTTCTTATCATCGATCTTCTAATCCTTGACGAGGGTTTTGATTTGGAATTTAATATGGTTGGTGGCATTGAACATAATTGTCACTTACTTCAAATTTGGTGAACGAATGGTAGCCATTGATTAGTATATTGTGGTCTTCTCTGTTTGTGGATCTTTAACTTGTGGTTATGGTTTTTGACCTAGATTTTTAAGTAGTAATGACATCTTACCATGGTGGTTTGCTTCAAACTTGGGGATTAATCCCTGAGTGTTGATCTTGGTACTTTTCCTTCTCTATCTTTGATTCTTTGACTATGGTTGAGTTTTATTTAACTCATCTCTCAAGTTTGTGTGGTAAAGATCACTTGACCCTAATGATCACTCATTTTGGATTTTTAGCCTGCGGATGAAGCCCTGAAAAATATTTGGCTTGACGCCATTGTTGAAGTTTTTTGAACTTGGATCCCTTGCGAAAATAGCTCTCTATTCTCTCAGGAATATGTATCGTCGTTATTTCTTTTCCAAGCTTGGTTCTTGAACTCTTTGCAGGTTTTATGGCCACCATTTTGATTACTTTGAACTCTGAGTTTGTTCTATGATTCAGCCTCTATTTCAAGTTTTCTAAGCAAGGTAGTTGTGGAGTTTAACACTATTGTCATGATCTATCTACTAGAGGTATTATCTCTATTTTGCTCCTGGAAAAATTAATCAAACATGACCCCATGTAGAAAGAAATCCAAGGGATGGCTCCATCGCACAAGCCCACATATCAAATCCAAAAATAGGTTGTAGGTGGGTTCTATAATGGAGTAGTAGGGTATGGGAAGAGTAAAGAATGTCAAAGAAAACTAGAGGACATAAGGAAAGAAATGGAGAAAAAATCGAAGTCTTCGGGCTATATGAATGGTTCAGAACGAGCCCAAAATTGGCTAAGTATGGAGGAAGCTGCAGAAGCCTTCGCATGCCTCATCGGTGTAACTCCAAGGGTAAACTCAAAAGAAAACTCAGATGAGCACAAATCTTCCACGTGTCCCATGCCCAAAAAAGGATAGAGTTGGCCATTGAAAAGCCCAAACAAGTGGAAAGAAACACATGTGAGCTCTGTACAATTTCAAGATGGGAGCCCAAGGCAAAGACTCAAACTTGTGCCATCCATCCATGTCGCTAGGGATCAATAGAGGTCAAACCTAAAAGTGGGTCCCTAGAAAGCTGCCAAGCCTCCGTGTGTCCCTAGTCAGATGTATGGCGCCGCCAAACAAAAGGACTTAGTGAAAGACATGAAGGAACAAAGCGAATATGTGGAAGGTGCCATGTGTCATCCCGAAGGCAAATTCAAAATAAAAATCCAAAAATGGGTCCCTAGACGTGAGTCATCCCTCCACATGGCCATATTCCAAGTCAAAGTAGGGAGGTAGGTCTCTGGGAGTAATTTTTAATTTTTGGCTCCGTTTTCAAGAGACATAAAGTATAAAAATGATTCGTGCCTCCGCCAATGCCCAAAAAGACATGTGTCAAGCCTAAATTACATGCGGGTCAGCGGGCTTTGGGGTGATTTTTTCCCAAATGGAAAAAATGGACCGGTGGGCCCAAGGTTGGTTTTTGACCAAAAGGTATTGTGGGATTGCGGTGTAATTTTTAAATTTTTCTATTTTTTTCAAAAGGGCACAAAGTGAGTTTTGGGGCCATGAGAACTGTTACGATAATGGATTTCCACAAGTTTTTCTACGGGCCCCATTAAAATATTCAAATGGGCATATCTTCCGTCCCAGTGCCTGAAATTTGACAAAATTGGTACCATTGGAAAGGTTGGACCATGTCTATGCCATGGAAATCTGAAACTTTAATTTTGAAAAGTTTAGGTGGGTGAAAAAATTGGAAAAAATATTCACACCATTAAAACTCGACCTGATTTCTCCAACTAGATCAAATTAGATTTGATCCCCCATTCTTTTTATTCAAAGCATCGAGAAGCAATGGTGTGGAAGATTTGACTAATTGTGGGCAGATTTGAAGGAGCATTAATGGCCGGTAGCTGAGTTCCAAATCAGGTTTCTTGGCCTCTCTCTCCTTCTTCTCTCTGTGCTACATCTATAAAAGAAGGAGTTGGGCTCATTGTAAAAGGTCGGACACTTCTATTTTGTGCCCTCCCTTCTTCTTTTGTTCACAAGTGGATTTGTGGAGTTTTCAAACCTCCCATTCGAAATATAATACAAATTTTCTCGCCTCTTTGCCATTGTAATGTATCGTATCGATTTTGGAGCAATAATATATGTATGTGGATGATTTCCAACCCTTTCATGTGTTCATTATTGTCTTTTTGATCTTTCATTGCATTTTGGTTACCTATGCATGGTGTTGTATTGCATTCTTGTGGTCTGTGTTAAGTTACAAAACAAGTGTCTAACATTCCTTTGGTGCATCACCTCATTAGCTTAGGTTTATTTTCTTACATCTCCTTAACCCTGTCTCCTTGGTAAAATAGAGTAGATTTAAAATAGATCCTTTGTAATTTATTTGTATGCACCTGAATAGAGGAATAGGGATTGGCCTTAATCCAGAGAGCTATCTCAACTCACAAGGTCACACACTTTGAAAGATGTTCCATGTTGTGCAATCACACTGAGAGTCTAAACCCATCTAGTTATAGGCACTCGGTGGGTACCGTGATTCTACACTAACAGTTTTGGCATGCCCAGTGTGACCAAGAATTCTCCATCTTTATTGCAGCAATATTGATGTGCACTTGTTATAATTATAGCTTTTAAGAAGCTTTGAAATTACACATCTGGAGACTCCAAAAGAATCAGAATCTATTGGTTTTAATAGTCCAAGTTTGTCAAGTTCATGAGAAGAATAAAAACAATGTCAAGAACCAGAGAAAGGAGAGACTATTTGTCTATCTACACTTGTCCCCATACAGAAGTGGAAGAGGGAGAAGAGCCCAGAGGTCTCCATATCCACCAAAATAACCTTGTCAACACCTCCTCTTGGTAGGTCATTCATTCAATCAACAAGGGTTCTCAAGCCAATCAGGATGGTATAGCAAAATCCTTATGTCAATTTCACTGGCAGTAGCCCACTCACCCTTAATGCACAAAATACAATCCCAGTTGCAGCATTAAAGAGCATCTCATATTTCACTGGAGATAACCAGAGTTCTCCTAAAGACCACATTCAAGACATTGCAAATTTCTGTGCAATTCATGAGATCATTGAGATGGACATTGTAGTCAAGTTACTAGCCTCTTCACTCAAGGGTAAAGCTTCATAATGGTTCAAGAGTCTAACAACAGGCTCTATTCAAACTTGGGACCACCTATGTAGAGATCTTCACAACCAATATGGAGAAAAGGGAGATAATCTATCCTTGTTGGAGCATTTGACAACCATCAAGAGGGCCCCTAATGAGCAGCTGATGATTTCAACTTCAGATTCCAAAGGACATGGGACAAGATTCCATTGGTTGTAAGGCCCAAAGATGAAGGTGCTTTCCTATACTTTCTTAGAGCTCTAAACTCTGATATTGCTTTAATGATTCAATCAATGGGAGGCACTAGCTTACCTGCATGTTATAACATCTCCATCATAGCTAAAGATTGTCGATTCATGCTGGAAAGCTTTCTCCTAGGCCACCCATGCCTCTATACCAAGAACTAGGAGATCTAAGCACTAGTTAGACACCCACATTAGCTCATATACCTACTCCTAGGAATCAAAGTTCAAGCTGAAGCCTCTACCTCATCCTCTATCACCTCCAAATATCTTCAAGAATTTATGAAATAGCTATAGAACCTAGGGAATGAGTTAGTGACTATCAAAAGGCAACAAGCTCAGAGTTCTAGGCCATATTAGCCTCGGAACTCATTATCAGCCTAAACCTCCATTTCGGTAAAATAGGCCATCGGCTTAGGCTACAAATCAGAATCAAAGCCAACGGAAACCTCAAGCTGCTAGGACCTTCCGGTCGTATGATCCAAAAATAACTTCAACATCAAGGTCCTTGGTTCCAACACAAAATAACATTGCATAAGAATATGATTGGTTTTTACCATGTAATCAGCCTCATAACCAATCAATGTGTTTTAACGGTGCACTAAACCAAGCCTTGATGGTACAAACCATTGGTGTGTCACAAGAGTCTAGCCAAGAAGAAAATCAGCAGCAAGGAGTTCAACAAGAAGCACCTCCAAGTGAGACTATGCTTGTCAATTGGTAAGCTGAAGATTTTGTGGGATGAATCAAACACCTTCTCAAAGTGTAGCTCCAATACACACGGTCAAGAAAAGGAATATTGGAGAGGGACAATCACTAAATGTGGGTAATCCTTAAGCCTCCATTGTCCCACAGGTGTTGGCACTCGAACGCAACTCCCAATATGCAGAGTCAGCCCAAGCCACCTTCCAAACCCACTTAGGCACCGGTTGTAATGACCCATGTGCAAGAGAAAAATGTACCAAGAAAGGGGAGAAAAAGGATAGCTCATTTAACATCATTGAAAAAATGAAGAAGACAAATGTGATCATTTCAATGTGGGAGTCACTGGCCATTCCAGGACAAAGAGATCTCATTACAAAATGCTATGGACAATTGGTCAAGTTCAAATCAGCCCCCTAATTAGCAAGAGAAAGTGCTTACCAATGCAGCTCAGCCTGGGGTAAACCTTGGAGGACAACAAGGTAAGAATTTGAATCCCCTCTATTCTATGTTTCATTTATCATTTGGAAAAAATTGGCACATAATTTCATGATTGATTTAGGGAAAAGTAGCTTTGTAATGCAAAAACAAATAATCAATCAACTAGGCCTTCAATATGAAGTCATCTCCAGAGGGGTACTGCAATTAGATGGGACAATAGTGACAACTATTGGAGTCATCAAATATTTGAGCCTCACACTACACGCCTACCCCAATGTGACTGTATTGTAAAATATATCATTCATAGACTTACCGCCACATTTTACATTGTGTTTATCGAGAGAATTTACTGCTAATATTGGGGGCTATCTGTTTGCTGACTAGTCACACATGCTCTTTAGAACAAGGTATGGAGCTAAGGCTATAATTAGATTTGATCCCATTGCAGATTACCATATTGAGTCTTATGTACCCATCCCGATCAATGCCAATTGTTCAACCTTTGATCAGGAGGACCTCCCAAGCACTTGTGAAGTAGATACCAAGGTGGGGTGTATCCCATACTTGACCCTCAATGAGTGGGAGAACAAGAGACATGCTTTTGACCCCTATAAGGAGATGGAGGAATCTGAGCTAGGAGTCTACTATTTACATGAGGAGAATCATCCTCTTCCTAACATCATTAAGCCAGACCACAAAGATGACAATGAGGTATGGTAGTTATTCTTTAATGGCTCAAGAAGTAGGAAAGGAGCTGGAGGAGGAGCTATGCTTGTCTCACCTCAAGGTATGAAATACTACTCAGCTTTCCATTTCCAATTCACTTGCTCAAATAACACAATAGAATATGAAGCTTTGGTCTATGTACTACATTGGGTAAGTTAAAGGGGTATAAATAACTTGCAATTGTTTCGAGATAGTGAACTATTTGCTAATAATGTTTGAGTAAAAATGCTACAAAGAACAATCGCTAAAGAGCTACAAGAACCAGGTATGAGACCTCATCGAGGATTTTGAAGCATTCAACATCAATTCTATCCCGAGGAAGAAGAATGAAGTACAGCAGACAGGTTGGCAGCAATTAGGGCAGCATTTGATGTTGTAGAGAGTATCAAGAGTGATAAATCTCAACCCCATATCAAAGTGGTTGTGAGACCAGCTGTCCTTAATAAAAACACAAGTTGGTAGGTCTTCGAGAATGACCAACAAATTTTCAACTTTCTATAAGAAGAAGTTGAGTTTTCCTCTAGAAACCAAGACAAACTAGAGCAGTAGTATGGCAATCAAGTGGTGCAGCTGAGGACCAACAAACTACCAAAGGGTCTTGTCACTTTGGAATCAATATTCAACCCAAATGACCAATTCCAGAAGGAGAAGGTGAATATTCAGGTAAAGAGTGAAGATTCAGAGCCCATTTTCATAGAAGAAGGCAAAACATTGTAGATTGGAAAGGTAAGCACTCAACAAGAAAAATATGAGTTTATTCAACTTTGTCAAGAATTCCCAGATGTCTTTTCCTAGACTTACAAATATTTAAGAGGCTTCAACCCAAAGTTGGCACAACACACAATCAAGCTGGATCAGGATCTAAGCCTTTTAGACATAAGTAAAGACCAGTGAACCCTCATATAGAGCCTCTCATGAGAAAAGAGTTGAACAAGCTTATTGAGACCAACATCATCTTCCCTATAAAGCACTCAAGTTGGGTTGCAAACTTGATGCCTGTGAGAAAAAGAAGTGGAGAGATCAAACTGTGTGTGGATTTTTGTGATCTAAACAGAGCATCACTCAAAGTTCACTATCCACTTCCATCAATGGAATAGATCTTACATGTTGTAGCTAGCTCGAGAGCTTTTCATTATTGGATGGATACATGGCTATAACCAAATAATGGTTAAATATGAAGATTAGTTCAAGACATTCTTCACCAAAAATGGGGTACATATGACTATAAGAAGATTTCATTTGGAATATCAAATGTGAAGAAAAATTTCATAGAGCTATGGACATGGCATTCAAGGGCTTGATCAATAATATAGTTCTAGTGTATCTAGATGATATCACCATTTTCTCAAAAATGTTGCAGACCATCTCTTCTACTTCGTGCGGGTATTCCATAGATGTAGAAAGTTTGGAGTGTCCTTAAACCCAAAGAAATGTGTATTCTTTGCACATGAGGGTAGGTTGTTGGGAAAAATTTTCTCTAGAGAAGGGTTAGCAATTGATCCTGAAAGATTTGAAGACATCCGGAAACTTCCATTGCCACAACACAAAAACTCTCTCCAAAGATTCTTTGGGAGGATAAACTTTTTTCGTAGGTTTTTACCTGATTTTTCCACTCTTGTGAAGCCTTTAACAATGATGTTAAAGAAGAGTCTTGTATTTAAATGGACAACTGAAGGAAAAGAGAGATTTTAAGCCATCAAGCTCGCAATATCACAAGCCCCAAATCTCATTAACCTAGAATTCTCAAAAGACTTCATGTTGTATGCTTTTGGAGGGTCAGACACCATCTCAACCATCTTGGTCCAGGACAACAAGGAAGGTTCAAAACAACCCATAGCCTTCTTCATATCAAAGCTTGGAGGACTACAAGGTAAAATAATCTTTCATTGAAAAACATGTCCTTATTGTTATTAGGAGCTTGAAGAAGTTCAAACATTTGGTCTCAAACAATAAGATTCAACTGCTAGTATCTCATGTTGGTGTCAAATATTTTCTCCTGAATAAGGACTTGAATGAGAAGAGAGCAGGTTGGATCACTGAGTAATGGAATATGACATTGAGATCAAGGTGACCAAACTGGTTCGTGGCAAGGGTTTGTGTGAATAGATCACTTCCAAGAAATAAGCTAAGTCAATGGATAAAGAAGATGTTGTCTTATTACTATAGAATGATCAAGAACAACTAGCTAATGATGCACCTATTCCATGTTGGACCCAAGCCTTGGTGCATTATCTCCAAACAGGTTTTTTTCCTTTGGAATAGAACAAAGCAAAAAGGAGATACTTCAGACTACAAGCCATCCCATATGTGCTTGTTGGTGGTGTCTTGTTTAATATGGATATCAATAATATTCTATTGAGGTGCATTGGGACAAGCCAAATTGAGAGAGTGTTGCATGAGTTTCATGATGGAGAAGCAGGAGGTCATTTTGCTCCTCGAGTAACAACCCTCAAGATCATGAAAGCTGGTTATTATTGGCCTACAATGTTCAGGGACTATTACTCATGGATCAGGAAGTGTAAGAAGTTTACATTCTTCATAAGGAAGGAGAGAAGATAGCAGCCCTTCCCATTCATCCCATTTCAGTGGATCGGACATTCATGTAATGGGTAATAGAATTCATTGGGGTGATTAACCTAAATTCGAGCTAGGGCCACAAGTGGATACTTACAGCAACAGAATATTTCACCAATTGAACTAAAACAGTGGCTCTTAAGGAAGCAAATCAATCCAACATATTGGATTTCTATGAAGGAATAGCCACCAAGTTTGGAGTACCTGCCACTATTATATCTGATAATGCATTGATATTCTTGGGTACAAGGATCACTAGATGGGCTGTCATGAATGGTGTGTACCTCAGTACTTCATCAAACTATTACCCTCAAGGTAATGGCCAAGCAGATTCCACAAACAAGAACCTATTAAGGATTATAAGGACTCTTGATGAAAATCAGAGAACTTTGAATACAAATCTCAAATCAGCTTTATGGGCTGATACGATCACATCCAAAACGTCTACAGGTAGTTCCCATACAAGCTTGTATATATAAAAGAGGTAGTATTGCCCATATCACTAGATTTTCCCTCTTTAGAGCTCATGAAACAATTAGAACTCACCGAGTTTGGACCCATGGAAATGAGGTATGCAAAGCTGATGGAAGTAGGAGAAGAAAGAGAGCATGCAATGTAGAGCATGGAAAAGGATCAAGCATTGATCAAGGATATTTATGACAAGAAAGTAAGAACAAGGACCTCTCAAGAAGGGGACTTACTTCTAAAGTGGGATGCAGATTGGGAAAAGCCAGGAAAGCATTCAAAATTTTATGGCATTTGGAGTGGCCCTTACATGATGATGAGGCGCAAGAGGAGAAATGCCTTCTAGATGGCTAAATTGGATGGTGAATAATTGCACATCCCAGTAAATGGGATCCATCTCAAACATTGCTACTAAAAAGGGAAGGTTCCACCCTTGTAAATATTAGCATAGAATTTTATTTTCCCCTAAGTGCATATGCACATTGTCTGTTATAGTGTAGGTTTTGTTTCACTAAGTGCTCGGCATAGGTATTTTGTTTCTCTAGCTTTGCGTTGTTATATAGTTCAACGTGCCTCTAGGTGAATGCGCTAGGTCCTTCAGCATTTGTAACAAGGAGACACATAGTTTCCATAATAGTTGCTCATTTTCTAATATAACAAATACAGAGAAACTAAAATGGGATCCCAAAGGGTTAATTTCTAGAAGGCAACTTATCTCTTCATCTAGCAGGAAGACACCCCTGCGAGTCACCAAATTGTTATCTCAATTTTTCCCCAACAAAATTAATCAAACACAACCCTATGTAGAAATAAATCCAAGGGATGACTCCATCGCATGAGCCCACATTTCAAATCCAACAAACAAGTTGCAGGAGGGATCTATAATGGAGTAGCAGGTTGGGGAAGAGAAAACAGTGTCAAAGAAAACCAGAGGCTTGTAAGAAAAGAAATGGAGAAAAAACTTGAAGTCTTTGGGCTCTACGAATGGTTCAGAATGAGCCCAAAATTGGCTAAGTATGGAGGAATTAGTGGAAGCCTCCACGTACCTCATCGGTGCATCTCCAAGGGGTAAACTAAAAATAAAACTCATATGAGCGCAGATGTTCCATGTGTCCCAGGACCCAAAAAAGATAGATTCGATCTGTTGAAAAGTCCAAACAAGCAAAAAGAAACACGTGTCAGCTCGGTGCAATTTCAAGATGGGAGCCCAAGGCAGAGACTCAAACTTGTGCTAGCCCTCCACGTGGCAGGGGTCAACATAGGTCAAACCTAAAAGTGGTTCCCTGACAAGCGCTAAGCCTCCACGTGTCCCTAGTCAGATGTATGGCCCCACCAAACAAAAGGACTTAGTAAAAACATAAAGGAACAAAGCAAACTTCATGGAAGGTGCCATGTGTCATTCTAGCACAACATCAAATAAAAATCCAAAAGCGGGTCCCTAGACATGTGCCATCCCTCCACATGGCCATATTCCAAGTCAAATCGGGGAGGTCGGTCTCTAGGAGTAGTATTTACTTTTTGGTTCCGTTTTAAAGAGACATAAAGTATAAAAATGAGTCGTGCCTCCGCTGATGCCCAAAAAGACACGTGTCAAGCCTAAATTACATGCGGGCGGCGGGCCTTAGGGTGATTTTTTTCCCAAATGGAAAATATGGACTGGCAGGCCCGAGGATGGTTTTTGACCAAAAGGTATTGTGGGGTTGCGGGGTAATTTTTACATTTTAGTATTTTTTTCAAAAGGTCAAAAAGTGAGTTTCGGGCCCACAGACCCATTTTGATAATCGCTTTCCACCATTTTTGTATGGGCCTAATTCAAATATTCAAATGGACATATCTTCCAACCTAGTGCCCAAAATTCAACAAAATTGGTACCATTGGAAAGATATCGACCTCATCTATGCCATGAAAATCTGAAACTTTAATTTTGGCAAGGTTAGGTGGGTGAAAATGTGAAAACGTATTCACACCATTAATACGTGATCTAATTGCTCCAACAACTAGATCAAATTATATTAGGTCATTATTCTTCTTTCTTCAAAGCACCGAGTAGACATGAAGTGGTGGCTTTGACTAATTTTGAGTAGATTTGTAGGAGCATTGATGGCGGATAGTTAAGTTCCAAATCTGGTTTTCCCACATCTCTCTCTCCTTCTTCTCTATGTGTTGCATCTATAAAAGAAGGAGCTGGGCTCATTGTAAAAGGTTGGACATTTCTATTTTGTGCCCTCCCTTTTTCTTTTGTTTGCAAGTGGATTTGTGGAGCTTTCAAACCTCCCATTCGAACTGTAATACAAAGTTCCTCACCTCTTGGTTATTGTAATGTATTGTATCGATTCTGGAGCAATAATATATGTCTGTAGGTGATTTCCAACCCTTTCATGTGTTCATTTTTGTCTTTTTATCTTTCATTGCATTTTGGTTACTTGTGCATGGTGTTGTATTACATTCTTGTGGTCTATGTTAAGTTACAGAACGAGTGTCTAACATTCCTTTGGTGCATCACCTCATTAGCTTAGGTTTATTTTCTTGCATCTCCTTAACCCTTTCTCCTTTGTAAAATAGATTAGATTTAAAATAGATCCTCTGCAATTTATTTGTATGCACCTGAAAAAGGAATAGGAACCGACCTTAATCTGGAGATCTCTCTCAACTTGCAAGGTCCCACACTTTGAGAGATGCTCCATGTTGTGCAATCACACTGAGAGTCTCAACCCATATGGTTGGAGGAATTTAGGGGTGCTATGATTATGCACTAACAAGAGCCTTTCTTAGAACTTTCGTGAGATAAGTTTTTGATTCTCCACTATGTGGTCACCATTTTGTGGGTTCGAGCTCATCTTTTCCTCATAGAGATCAGGATTCTATAGGTTTCACTTTCTTTGTATTTCTAGGAATGGACTTCATTTTTCAGCCTCTGTCTATGGGGTCAATGAGCTCGAGCTTCTTGATTTATTTTATGGCCATGCCTTGGTCACTTACGAGCTTTCATTAGCTTTCCATCCAGAGTGGCCGCCATTGTTGAATACTTTTAGTTCTGGACTGTGTAACTGGCACCATTATTTGACGAGGATGGTAAGTTTCTCGATCTCTTGAGTTTCGCTGCTACTTGGTCTTTTCCATTTTGACTTCCAAAACTGATACTCATTTTTCTTTGCATTTTTTGTGGTCACATGGTTCCTTTGGGGATTTCTTGGTTGAAACTCATTCTGGGTTTTCTCCTCTTTAGCCCTAGACTTGATCATCCTTCGAGGGTTTTCTCAACTCCAATTTAATTGGTGAGTTCTTGTTTCATAACTCGATTCTTGATACCCATTAATGTTTTTTCGATAAAAGCTAGGATCTGTACCCTTTTCCTCTATACTGTAACTTGAAATTGATTTCAATGGGAATGATAATTTCTGAAATACTTGAACATTTCTTTAACTTGGATGTGTATGCATTTTTGATTCAAATCTCTTATATTTGAGTTTGTGTTCTGAATACTAAATGGGTATTCCTTTTTCTCTGGAATTGATTAGACTTAAGGCTTATTGATGTGGGTGTTTGGACTTCTTCATTCTTTCTCGATTCTAAATTTTGTTGAGGATTATAATGGCTTCTAGAAAAGTTGAAAGTCCACCTCACACATTTTCTTTTAGAGATTTGTACTACTTGATTTGATTGGCCATGTAATCACTGAGTTTGAATCTTGTGTTGAAATTTGTAATCTCTGTTGGTTTTAATGCTAATCGACTTCTAATATTATGAAATGAAGAAATGTGGATATCTAGTTTTCTATTTCTATAATTTCTCATTTTTAGGTTCACCTTCTTGAGCTAAAACTGGACTTTACATATTTCATTTCCACCATTTTTGTTCATGGCTAGGAGTTCCAATTTACATGCTAACTTCTGTAGTTCTGCAACCTCATGCTTTCTTTAAGCAACTAACAGATCTTACTCTGTAATTCCTTTATTCTGGAGCTCTGTTCTAATATAAAATTTTCTTTTACTTGTCCTTCATAACTGGAAGAGTAGTTTCACTTGATAGTTGTTTCACTTTCCTTCTCTTCCATGTTCAAATTACCTCTTCAACTGAAAAGTCAATTGCATGCTAACTTCTGCAATTCCTCTATTATCAGCTTCTAAAGATATCTAAAATTGGCCCTTGAATGTCTTGAGTATGATATAACTTTAGTACAGAAAATTCCCTTTCACTTATGACTTCATGAATCGATGCATATTATTCTATTGAAGTGTTGCAATTTTCATTGTACCTATAAAATCATGCATCTGAAACTAGCTTTGAAGTCATATTATAGTAGTATGTATAATTGATGATTTATTTCTGAAAAATAGTACTTAGGGATGACTGTACTTTGCAAAATTATGAGCTTGACTTCCTTGATTATTCACTGTTTGGCCCTCCATGTTATAGATGGGTATTACTTTGTTTAAATGGATGTACTTCATTGATATTGTAGCATTTTTGTGCTCTCATATTTGCTTCATTCTGAAAAACTACAATTTAGAATGGCTGAACTTTGTAAGATTATCTTGAAACTTCACTTTATTCAATTGTTTAAGCTATAATGAATGCTCCAAAGTACTTCAATTTGATGACTGAAAGTGCAGTCCATTTCTTTTTGTTTAAATATTGCATTTCCTTTTTATTACAACTTTGATATGCATGCTTAGAAAATTTAAAATGTCCATTTTACATGGCAAAGCCCTATCAAAATTTTCCCAAAATTATTTCTTTTATCCCTTTTTCAGTTGTAATAGATGTATTTTCTGATTCAGAATACAAAATGTATCACTTTTCTATTGAAGTTGATTTGTTGTTGGAAACTGAAACATAATAACTATTATCTTGATCATGGCATGCTTTTTCTTTCTCTGTATCACTTATTTGATTTACATACAAATTTTAAAGCATGTGTTTAGTTAAAACAACATGATGGAAAGTTGTAAATGTCCATTTTACATGGCGAAGCCCCTGTACAAAATTTTCTTAGATTTCCTTCTTCTCATTTTGTTTTAGTTGTAATCTTATCTTGATTTAACTTCATCCTTTAAATTCATATTCTTCTTCTTCAGTTGTAATCTGAAACATGTACTTTTGTCTACAATTGATCCTCCTCTATTCTATACTACAACTTCTTTTATCCCTAGAATAGTTGTTAAACTTTGAGTTGCATTCTTCCTTCATTCAGCATGTACTTATGACTCATCTAGCTTCATGTACCATAGGATAGAAGTTATTGAACTCTGCAATCTTTATCTATAGTGAGGACTATAAGATATGATTTATTTCTTCTTGGCTACAACTGTACCTGCACACTTGAGAAAATAGTTAGAAAATATTTAGGCTTTTTGGCCTCTCTTATGTCCATGGTTTTTTTTTCTTCTCTCTCTTCTTTTTTGAGTGAGTAAATCATGTATATTGTTTGATCTTCAAGTAATCTATATCTCTGTTATTAAGAGATCCATATGCATGAATTAGGATAGTATAGGAATATGGATTAACCTTGAGCTCATAATTGATGATTTTCCTCTTTTCTTCTTTTCAGGTACAAGTGCTTTCAAGTAGTGAAGATGGAGAGGGAACAAAGCTGAAGATGAAGATGCATCAACCGAAGGAGAAACCTCCAAGGCAATGATGGGTTCACTCATACTCCTTTATTTTCTCTTTCATGCATATGTACCTCTTATTTTAGTAGTTGTACTTTACTTTTAGTTACATCCCATGACTTGTGTGGGAACATTTGAAATTCCTTATGAATAAAACATTGAATTGTGAAATTGAGTTGTGTATTTCTTTCTGCATTTCTGCTTTCTGATATGGATTGTATGATGAACTAAACAACCCAATAATATAATTGAATGTCTTAATCATGAAGGAAAGAACATTAAAGAATACCTGTAACATCCAGTAATGAACTTTGATTTCTATAATCTATAGTCATGATTGTTGCTCCAAAACCTAACACTTCATCTATTTATAATTGGTGTCTTCATCAAGACAACACAGCTATCCTTTGGGGATTTGTGTTCTTTTGCTTGAAGATAGCATGAAATTGTAGACTATGTGATCTGTTATGTTTTTTGTAATAACACACATAGATGCATATTTCATGTAATCATTAATTAATTCAATAGTAACAATATTGTTTGAAAGAACCTCCCTATCTTAGGTATACTTCACCAATGCTATCCATCATAACGAAGTTTGAGTTGCCCATTTTTGCACAAGTGCAAAAATTGTCAACATTTCTAGCGATCCTATGGGGAAAGCTATCTGCTAGCTTGTAAACCAAGTGCCTTGCTCTTGTCCATTGGGCATGGAGTCTAAAGCATGTAACAAAAATCTACCTTTTGAAGGTCCAACCCTTCCAAAATGAACTAAAACTGGGAAAAGGATTTGGTAAACTAGATCACGTGCATGAATGCACTTATTGAATTAAAAAAACATTACAATGTGCAGGAACTACACTTATTGAAGGGAAATCCTACTCTAAATAGACATTGTAGGATTTTCAATAACAATGTTTGAGAAACATACCATTCAGGAATGGGAAGTTCCTCTCCATTCAGCCTTGAGAGATAAAAAGCATTGTGTTCTTTGTAAGCTGAAATCATGTAAGGACCACTCTAGATTGTATCAAACTTTGTGTGTCTTCCTAGCTTTGCACGATCAACATCCCACTTTAACACAATATCTCCTTCATTGAAGATTTGAATTTGGATTTCTTATCAAAAGTCTTTTCTTCATTTGTTTTTGATTCTTTTCCATGTTTACATGAGCTTGATCTCTTAGCTCTTGTAATTCCATTAATTCTGCATAATGAACCTGCAATGGTTCATTTTCAAGAAACTCCATTTGATGCAACAAATCTAATGTGGGTAACTCAACTAAAATAGGCATTCTTGCTTCTCTTATAAAAAAGCTTGTATGGTGAAATTAATTGATCTTTTAGGAGTCACTCTATCAGCCCAAAGTGCTGAATTCAACATTAGATGCCAAGCTCTCTGGTTATCTTTGAGTGTTCTTTTGATGATCCTTAAAAGATTCTTGTTAGTACTTTCAGCTAACCCATTACCTTGTGGGTAATAATTAGATGAAGAACTTAGATAAATTCCATGGTTAACAACCCAATTTGTTACCTTTGCACAAGAAATGCTAAAGCATTATCTGATATGATAGTTGTTGGGACACCAAATATGTAAACTATACCTTCATAAAAGGATAGTATCGAAGTTTCATTAGCATCTTTCAAGGCTATTGCTTTAGTCTGTGTGTAAAATAATCTATAGAAGTCAAAATCCACTTGTGTCCTTGTGATGAAGGTGGGTTTATCATGCCAATAAAATCAAAGGCCCCACTACATAAAAGGTTGATCAATTGAAATAGGTTGTAAGGAAGTGAAGCTAAACGTTCTTTTCAACAAAGAAAGCACATTTCTTACACTTTCTAATCCATTCAAAATAGTCCTTGAATATGTTGGGTAATAGTAACCAGCTTTCATAATTTTTAAGGTTGTGGTATGTGCTGAGAAATGACCTCTTGTAGGTCCTTCATGGAATTATGATAATAATTGCTGAATTTTATCATAGTCAACACATCACAACAAGATTCCATTTATATCATTTTTGAATAATACACCATCAATGAAAACATAGGGTACAACTTGTAATCTGAAATACCTTCATTTATTCTTTTCCATACCTTCCGGATAGATGCCATGTTATAGATAGTTAACTAAATCAGTCATCCATCTTGATTCCTAGACTTCTTGAGCAAGTTCAAGGTTGTTGATTTTCTAGCTTGAACCATGATGTCTGATTGTTGATATGTAATTTCAGCATGTTATTTTGAATCTTCTAGTTTCTGTAGCTTGTTGTTTTTCCATATCAGCAATTAGATGTTCACACAAAGCCTTTTCCTCAAACTATCTTTGCATAACATGAATATCAACATCATATTCCATGACCTTCGTTATCCAGCCTGCTCTTTTCTCATTCAATTCTTTATTTAACAAGAAAGCTTTCACACTTGGATGAGAAACAAGAACATGAATTTTGTTGTTTGAAAGCATGTACTTAAAATTATTTAGTCCCCTCGACTACTGAAAGTACTTGTTTTTCAAGAAATGTGTACCTTGTTTCGTAATCATGCAAGCTCTGTCCAAAGAAAGCAATTGGTTCTCAACATTTTCATCATTAACTTGAGTTAATATGGCTGAGATTGTTTCAGCTCCTATAAGTGCATACATTGTAAAATATTTATCAAAATTTGGATTTGCAAGAGTAGGAGCTTGAGAGATGGCTTACTTTAATTTCTTCAAACCCTTCTCTCCCTTCACTTTGGTCAAGAGAAAGTTTCTCTTTCTTTAACATAGTTGTCAATGGTTTCACCAATGTTGCAAAATCTGGAACAAATCTTCTAACAAAGTTGATTTTTCCAAGAAAACTTTGTAATGCCTTCTTATGATGAGGTAATGATAGTTGTGATATGGCTTTGATCCTGAAAGGATCAATTGCCAAACCTTGTTTAGAAACAATATGACCAAGTAATTTACCTTGATGTACTGAAAAGATAGACTTTAGTGGATTCAAAGATATTCCAAATTGTCTGCATAACTGAAAAGTCTACCTTAGATGTATTAGATGTTCTTCTAATTTTTTGAGAATATAGTAACATCATCTAAATAAACAAGGATGCATTTATTTAACAAGTTATGAAAATCCATGTCCATTACACGTTGAAATGTTGCACCAGCATTTGAAAGGCTGAAAGGCATTCTTTTGTAAGCATAAGTACCCCACTTAGTGGTGAAAGTTGTTTTGTACCTATCTTCTTCTCGGACTAAAATCTGATTGTATCCACTATAACCATCTAGAAGAGATAGTCTATCTGAACCAGAAATTGTTCTCAAAATCTGATCCATATTTGGAAGTGGGTAGTGATCTTTTAATGAAGCTTTATTAAGATCTCTGAAATCCACACATAATCTGATTTCTCCATTTTCTTCCTAATAGGAACAAGATTGGCTACCCAACTTGAATGCTTAACTGGAAAGATAATACCTGATTCGATCAACTTAGATAACTCTTTCCTCATTAGAGGCTCTATTTTGGGATTTATAGGCCTTTTTTTGCCTAACTGGCTTGGAATTTGGCTGTAATTCAATAGTGTGTTGTGCTAAAATGGGATCAAACCCTTTTAGGTCTTGGTATTTCCAAGTGAAAACATCTTTAAATTCCTTGCAAAGATTAATAAAAGAATGTTTTTCAGCTAAAGAACATACCTTTTCGAGAAACAATTTTTTTACCTTCATCAATTGAGATCTCTCATAATTATCAACATTTGTTGACATCTTAGTTTTGACCTTCCTTAACTCGATCATCGAGTAAAGATATGTATTCTAATGTGACATAGACCTTGAGGTAGTTTATTTGTCTTTAATTGAACAATCTGGTCACCATATAAGTGTTGTAATTTATCTTGATTTATTGTAGAAAATTCAGCTTCTTGCTGCAAAAACCTATAGATTTGATCATCACTTTCAAAAACCTTCCAATTCAAATCATTATCAGGTATCGAAGGCCTAACAATCAACTTTATATGAGGCTGAATTTTTTATTTTCAATTTGTTCTAGCACTTCAAAACTGGCACCAATTGTTGCAAGTCTATCTGCATGCTTATTTTCTATTCTAGGAATGGATTGGATGTTAATAGCTTTGAAATATTCCATTAAGTCTAAAACTCTATGTCTGTAAGACTTCATTAATGGATTCTTACAAACATTAAAATTTCTTACTTGATTGATAACCAACTCAGAATCACCAAAAATGTAGCATGCTAATACCTCTCTTTCTGGCCCAAAGTAAGCCATGAATTAATGCTTCATATTTAGCTACGTTTACAAGTGCATGAAAATTGGAGACTCAAAGCTGAGAAATACCTTTCATTTGTTGGGGAAGTGAGCATCAAACTGCTCCTTGTCCTTTCTTGTTTTTAGCTCCATCGAAATGAAGCTTCCAAATCCCTTCCATTGCATTTTCTATTTTGGACAACAAGGGAATTGGTGTGTTTTCTTCATGCAAGCAATACACACCAAAAAAATGTTCTTCAACTTCTTTGAAAGGATCATGAGCATGTTCTTCATGTGTCTTTTCATCCATAAATAAGTTAGAAACACCATCTAATGTTGAAACATGAGTTGTATTATCAAAATCAGACTGGTCTAAGGCTGCATAATTAGCTAATGCATTAGAAGCGTGAGGCTCAATGTGAAATCTGGCCAATGGTTCTGAATTGATAGTAACCTTGGTCCCATAACATGTAGTGAAAAATAAGAAGGACCAATCTGAAGAGAGATAACCTCCTATCTTTGTTGTGAAATCTCTTGATAAACATATAACAAAGTAAGGAGGTAAATCTACAACAAGTAATATCTTGCAGAATGGAAACATTTGGGCAAGCATGCAATGTTACCTCTAGATTTTGATGACACCAACTATATTAGTTGTAGTTCCATCAATTGTAGGACACTCTTTTCTATAGGTTCATACTACATAGACCCAATTTTTCTGTAATTGCTTTTGGCATAAATGTTACTTGCACCATTGTCCACCATATAGTTATGAACAAGATGTTCTCCAATAATCAGTGATAGATAAAATGGTGGTGGCTTCTTGATGTCATGAGCATTTAAGAATTTTTGAACCATCCATTTAACCTCTTTGATGTGGTCTTGTTCCATTGTTCCAAGGACCATGTCTGCTTTCTGGACTTCCTTTTTATTGTTTTAGAAGAAATCTGCAAGCTTAGCTAGTTCATGAGAAAGTAAATCTTGTTGTCTGGAATACTTAGAGCATCCCACATTGAGATGTTAACATTATGCTTTTTCATTACATCAACAATGTTAAAAGAAGCAACAATTTTAGAGACAGATTCTATTATTTTAGCATAGGCTTTGGTGAAAACTTGATTTACTTCTTTTCAGCTGCTTTTGATATCTGAGGTATAAATAACCTTCTTGGATCAGGTTGTAGCTATTTTTTTGTTCTTTACCAGTTGTAACACCTACTTTTTTTTTTTAGGAACAAAAACATTGTTAGCTGGTTTTGGGCTTATAGTTGTTGTTTTATTAGTGATAGTAGGTAGAATAGGCCTATTTTTTTTTTTCTCTCTGCAGCCTTTTCTGAGCCCTAGTAGTAACTACAATGAAATCATCCTCACTAAAACTAACTAAGTTCTATTCAGGTGCCTTTTGAACCTGAGTATCTTTCTACCCACCCTCCATTTGAGGCATGAACAATGTCTCAGATTGAGGTTGTGCAACAAGACTTATGTTCAGAAAAGCATTTGGGAAACTTGCAATTGAATGAGGTTGATTACAAGGTTGACACCACTCTTCCATAGCCATATTAACTGGAACTAAAGTGTTAGATGAACTAGGAGCCTTTGGGTCAAACTACCTTTGCTGATAAGGCTACCTATAATTTTGATTCTCTTTGGTAAGGCTGCCTATTTTACTGGTTTTTTTTGCTGATAAGGAGCCTGATAAGGTCTGCTAGGTAATGCAAGCCTATTCTCGATTGAAGTCATCTTGTTCCCCATAGTCTGCAAAGATTTAAAAACATCATCTGATGGGGCTGCAACAACATGGGTTCTATAATTGTGATAGGTTGTGGGATAGGAGCTAAATCTACCAAAAAAGGCATTAAAGGCCTTGGTGCTAATTTTTTAGCTTGAATAAGACTATTTTCAGCTCGGATGGTGATATCATAGGCTGTTGGGAGAGTCTCTCCTCCCATAGACTGAATCATAGTTGAAATATCATTGTTTAATGCTCTAAGATAATAAAGAAAAGCATGATCAACTTGAGGCTTGACACTTGTTGGAATTCTTTCCCAAGTTCTATGGAAAAATGGATGTTGAAACTAGACATAAATTCATTGGGAGCTCTTTTAATGGTAGACAAGTTGTTTCTATGAGAGATAAATGATCTGAATTATCTTGAAATTGTTTCAGAAATTTACCACCTAAATCATCCCAAGTTCTTATGCATCCAATCTCTAGATTTCTATACCATTACAAGGCTTTTCCTTTAAGGGATGCAACTAAAAGTCTCAAAGCTACATCCTCATGAGTGATATTATGAACTGCACATAAGGCTGCAACATCTTTAATGTGCTCTGTAGGTGTAACCTGATTTTCACTAGTGAATGATGGAAAAATTTTCATGGCAAGCATTAGGGATGTCATGATAAACTGGGATTACTAATGGGCTGCCATTAGTAAAGGTCACAAAATTCCTAGGTGGTTGAATAGCCATTTGAAAAATTGGGATCTGAATAGAGAAATTGATACGTGGTGAAGGAATATTAGGAGGAGGGTTATCAAAACTAGGCCTATTATAAGGTAAAGTATTACCAACTCTTCTCCTTCTTGCAGAATTCAAAGGTAAAGAAATAAAATCAGAAGGAATTCCTCTTACCGATGATCTTGTAGTTACTTTAGGCATGGAACATGTTGTAATACTAGTCTGAAATCAGCCCTATGGAGTCGCCAAATAGATCTTTAAATATTTTAGAATAAATTGTTGTAGCTTGTTGTCCCAAAAGTAACTTTTATCTGTTGTAAATATGTGTAGATCTGTTATGAATATCTATAACTTGCATGCATAGATCTGATTTGTTGTCCCACCGGGCATGCCAAAAATTGTTATCTCTCGAAAGTGCACCCTGTAGAGAGATGGTTGTAGGTGTTCTAAGCTTGCAAATTTTATCTCTCTCTTTCGTAGATACAATGGAAACACCTCAGGTTTGTGGGTATACCTATTTTGAGGTGAGTCTCGGTATCAAGGCCGGTTCCTTATTGATGTATCCTAAACTGATTTTCTGGGGTTTAAGGGTAAAAGATGACTATAAAATGAAATTAAAACGAGGTGATACACCAAACTTGTATGAGGTCTTTGACTAAGTACATGCACAATTGATATGGAATGAATTTTGATGCACATGCCAACAATTTTTTTGAAGATAATTAAGGGTAAACACTTTGATGTATTGAGGGATAAAATCACAACAATACTACTAAGTTACACATACACATTAATATCATGTAGAAATTATTGAAATTTGCAATAGGGTAAGATGATTAATCAGGGAATTCAACATTCACAAGATTAATGGAAACATACACAAGACTGCAAATAATTGGAAAGGTAGAAAATACTTCACATTCAAAGGGAAAAACTGGTAGAAAAATTGCTTCAGCACTCTTGTATCTAAAAATTCCTCTTTTTGTGCTTTGTTAAGGCACACAATATATAGAAAAATTGATTCACCCACCCTTCCTAAAAATAGACTAAGGTTGTACTCGCCCATGCATTCTATTTTTATCCTTTATTTATTAATAAATAAAGGAATAAAATAAAGCAAACTAATAAAAAGAGGCATTAATAGCCTTTGATTACATCACAGTCAAACTAAGTTGACTATTTCTATTTTTAAGAAAAGCATGGGTGAATAATTTGCTAATAATAAATCTTGCTTGATGAGAAAGTCTCTCTCTAGTGCATGCAAATTTTGTCTTCTTTTTGATTTGTCCCTTGTGAAGGCATGCAAAATTAACTCCTTGTGAGTGAGCAAAATTAATTACATTATTTTTCAATACTTTGCAAAATAATTCATCCAAATATTCACTTGATGGGGACCACCTCCAAGCTTAGGCTCTGATGTTGACATTTTTCTTCTTTGTGTCACACATGATAACACATTGTAAATCATTTAACCTTCCAATATGGGGACCACTTATTACTCACTTGTAAGCTTATTATGTTTACCTCTTGTGGGGACCACTCTTATGTTGTGCAAATGTACTGTTTTGAAATAATTTGGCCACTCTTTGGTTTTATCTTAATGCATATTACCATGATTATTGATGATTTTTTGGCCCCCTTTTAACATGGCATATACTATCATGGTTTCAATCCTTTTGCCACCTTTTGAATTTCACATATTTTGGTTTGATACATGGGTTGACTTTGCATTTGATTGATTAATAGGGTTATGACTTTACCTTACCTTTTGGTGATCATCATTGACATGCATGATATAGTTGTCCCTTTTACATTTGAGATTTGGGATTATGACTATGGTTAGAATTTTAAAAGTCAATTATGCAATGATTTGGTTTTAAACATGGGGCTGGCCCCCTCATGATGATGACTCACCCCCTTTTCCATTTTTTTTTGGTGGCATTTAAACTTGGGTTGAGTTAAGTTTACTGTAACTTTGAGTATTTTTGATAAATTTAAATCCAAATCTTGACGTTGGCCATTTGATCTTGACTTGCTTGATTTTTATCATCACATTTGATTTTGACCCATGATTAGGGATTTGGCAGCATTTAAAATAGGTGAAATGTGAATATTAAATAACCATTTGCTTCAAATTTTTGAATGATTGATTGATTGATTTTTGATTTGTTGATCTCTATTGATTGAATCTTTAGGTCATGATCTTTAACTCATGGTTAGGGTTTTGACCTAGAGTTTGGCATAGTAATGGCATCTAACCATGATGGTTTGCTTTGAACTTGGGGATCAATCCCTGAGCATTGATCTTGGTACTTTTCCTTCTCTACCTTTGATTCTTTGACTATGGTTGAGTTTCATTTAACTCATCTCTTGAGTTTGCGTGGTAAAGATCACTTGACCCTAATGATCACTCATTTTTTTTTTTGGCTTTGCGAGGTGAAGCCTTGGAATTTTTTTTTGGCTTGACACCATTTTTAAAATTTTTTTAAACTGACTTTCATGAAAATTTTTTTGTTCTCTGAGCATTGTATTGTCATTTTTTTTTTTTCAAGCTCGGTTCTTTGAGAACTCTCATAGGGGATTTTTTGGTCACCATTTTTTGATTACTTTTTTGAGCTTTGAGTTTTTTACATTCACCTCTCTATTTTCAAGTTTTTTTTGAGCAAGGTGGTTATATGGAGTTTATCACCACTACCATGATCTCTCTGTTAGATTTTTTTCTTGGAGTTTTTGAGCTATTTTTTTGCTTCTCTCTCGATGATGGTCATTTCACCATTTGTGGGTTTGAGATTAGATTTTCCTCACAAAGATCTCTATGTCTTGTGAAGATTCTGTGAGGATTATGTAGGTTTCACTTTCTTTGTATTTTATGGGAATGGACTTTATTTTTCAGCCTCTGTCTGTGGGTTCAATGAGCTCGAGCTTCTTGATTTATTTTATGGCCATGCCTTGGTCACTTACGATCTTTCATTAGCTTTCCATCTGGAGTGGTCTGCCATTGTTGAATACTTTTAGTTCTTCTTGGAATGCTAACTTAGCACCATTTTTGATGAGGATGGTAGCTTTTTCTCGATCTCTGAGTTTTTTATTTACTTTATTCTTTTCCATTTTGACTTCCAAAACTGATACTCATTTTTCTTTGCATTTTTGTGGTCACGTGGTTCCTTTGGGGATTTCTTGAGCTGAAACTCATTTTGGTTTTCTCTTGACTCTTTGAGTTGAAAATTTCATGGACATGATGATTTTGATTTTGAGGGATTTTCTCAAAAATTTTCTATTTTAATAAGTACTTGAGTTCTTTTTTTTTACTACTCGATTCTTGATACCCATTAATTTTTTGATAAAATCCAAAGATCTGTACCCCTTTTTCTGATCTATAATTGTAACTTGAAATTGATTTCAATGGGAATGATAATTTTTGAAATACTTGAACATTTCTTTAACTGGATGTGTATGTATGCATTTTTGATTCAAATCTCTTTATTTGAGTTTTTGTTTTGAATATTTAAATGGGTATTCTTTTTTTTTGAATTGATTAGACTTTCATTAAAGGTTTATTTGTGGGTGTTTGGAATTCTTCATTCTTTTTTTAATTTATTTTGAGTTTTGAGGATTATAATGGATTTTTAAGGGTTTTGGAAAATAAAAATTCCACCTCACACATTTTATTAGAACTTTTTACTACTTGATTTGATTCGGCCATGTAATCATTGAGTTTGAATCTTGTGTTTGAAATTCATAATCTCTTTTGGTTTTCAATGCTAATCTAACTTCTAATATTCTGAAATGAAGAAATGTGGATATCTGGTTTTCTATTTTTGTAATTTCTCATTTTAAAGTCCACCTTCTTGAGCTAAAACTGGATTTACATATTTCATTTTCACTATTTTTTTCATAGCTAGGAGTTCCAATTTGCATGCTAACTTTGTAGTTTACGTAACCTTGTTTTCTTTCTTTAATTCAAAATTTATATTTACTCTACAATTTTCTATTCTGGATCTTTGTTATAATATAAAATTTTTTTTACTTTTCCTTCATAACTCGAAGATTAGTTACACTTGATAGTTGTTTCACTTTCCCTTCTCTTCCATGTTCAATTATTCTTCTTTATTTGAAAATTAAATTACATGCTTTTAACTTATCTTTTATAATCCTCTTTATTCTTCTAAAGATATCTAAAATTGGCATTCTTTTTTTAATTGAATAATCATTTTGTGTATAATAAAATTTTACATTCTTGAATGTCTTTTTATAAATTTTTGAACTTTCTTATCATTTGAATTTGATTTGATTATCACTTGAATCATTCAATTAATATGCATATTATTCTATTGTCACATTTGCACATTTTCTTATATTTATTTCATTTGCATTTAAACTGTATTTGAAGTTTATTTTATTGATAAATATTATAATTGATGATTTTTTCTAAAAATAGTACTTAGGGATAACTATACTTTGAAAAATTATGAGCTTGACTTCCTTGATTATTCATTATTTGCCCTCCATGTTATAGTTAGGTATTACTTTTTTAAATGGTTGTACTTTCATTGATATTGTAGCATTTTATGCACTCTCATATTTGCTTCATTTGAAAACTACAATTTAGAATGGTTGAACTTTGTAAGATTATCTTAAAACTTCATTTTATTTAGTTGTTAAGCTATAATGAATGCTCCAAAGTACTTCAATTTGATGAATGAAAGTGTAGTCCATTTCTTTTTTTAAATACTACATTTCATTTTTATTACAACTTTGATATGCATGCTGGAAAATTTAAAATGTCCATTTTACATGGTGAAGCCCTGTCAAAATTTTCCCATAATTTTTCTTTTTTTATCCCTTTTTCAGCTATAATAGATGTATTTTCTGATTCAAATACAAATGTATCACTTTTCTATTGAAGTTGATTTGTTGTTGGAAACTGAAACATAATAACTGTTATCTTGATCATGGCATGCTTTTTTACGCTTTTTTGTATCACTTATTTGATTTACATACAACTTTTAAAGCATGTATTAGTTAAAAACAACATGATGGAAAGTTGTAAATGTCCATTTTACATGGCGAAGCCCTGTCAAAATTTTCTTAGATTTCTTTCTCATTCTGTTTCAGCTGTAATCTTATCTTGATTTAACTTCAGCCTTTAAATTCTGATTCTTTTTCTTCAGTTGCAATCTGAAAACATGTACTTTTTCTATAATTCTCTCCTTTTTTCTGTACTATAACTTCTTTTATCCCTAGAATAGCTATTGAACTTTGAGTTGCATTCTTCCTTCATTCCAACATGTACTTATGACTCATCTGCTTCATGTACCATAGGATAGAAGTTATTGAACTTTGCAATCTTTATCTATAGTGAGGACTGTAAGATATGATTTATTTCTTCTTGGCTACAACATATACCTACACACTTGAGAAAATAGTTAGAAAATATTTAGGCTTTTTGGCCTCTCTTATGTCCATGGTTTTTTTTTTTTTCTCTCTCTCCTTCTTTCTGAGTGAGTAAATCATGTATATAGTTTGATCTTCAAGTAATCTATATCTCTTGTTATTAAGAGATCCATGTGCATGAATTAGGATAGTATAGGAATATGGATTAACCCTGAGCTCATAACTGATGATTTTCTCTTTTCTTTTTTTTAGGTATAGTGCTTTCAAGCAATAGTGAAGATGGAGAGGGAACAATGAAGATGAGATGAGGATGCATCAACCAAAGGAGAAACCTCCAAGGAAATGATGGGTTCACTCATACTCCTTTATTTTCTCTTTCATGCATGTACCTCTTATTTTAGTAGTTGTACTTTACTTTTCAGTTACATCCCATGGCTTGTGTGGGAACATTTGAAATTCCTTATGAATAAAACATTGAATTGTGAAATTGAGTTGTGTATTTCTTTTTGCATTTTATTCTTTCTGATATGGATTGTATGATGAACTAAACAACCCAATAATATAATTGAATGTCTTAATCATGAAGGAAAGAACATTAAAGAATACCTATAACATCCATTAATGAACTCTGATTTATGTAATCTGAAATTATAGTCATGATTGTTTTGCTCCAAAACCTAACACTTACAAGCCTTTTTGAGATCTAAGGCTCATCTCTCTAGGAGAACTTTCGCAAGTCTTTCCTTTGTTACTTTTTTTCTTCACCATCTTCCACCCGTCACCCGTGTTAGGATTAACATTCTTATCTCGAGTTTGATGGTAGCTTAATTTCAAGTGCTACCTTATTTTTAGAAATTTGATTCAACTTGGAACTCAGAGATCAGATCGAGGAGGCTCCATCCTTTCCCTCCATATGATTTGTCTTAGCCAACTTAGTTAGAGAAGGAGCAACCTCACACAAAATTTCCTCTGATTTTCCTTATGACCCATTAAAACATTATCTGAATCATTGTCCTCAAGTCCATATACAACAAGATTATTTGGTTTAAAATCCTTCCACCAAGAGACTCTTCCTTTAATCCTTTGTTTTAACCATTTGACAATCAGATGCCAGATGACCCAGAGTAAAGCAAGTTCTACATCTAAAGGGTAAACCTTCATAATCAAGATTTTGAGTCCATATTGAATCCGTAAAATTGAGTTCCATAATCGCAAGAAGTTAGCGGCCATATTCATATCCACTCGAATGGGATGGTCAAGAGATTATCTTGAAAATTCACTTTATTTAGTTGTTTAAGCTATAATGAATGCTCCAAAGTACTTCAATTTGATGACTAAAAGTGCAGTCCATTTCATTTTTTGTTTAAATACTGCATTTCTTTTTATTACAACTTTGATATGCATGCTAGAAATTTAAAATGTCCATTTTACATGTGAAGCCTTGTCAAAATTTTCCCATAATTCTTTCTTTTATCCCTTTTTTAGCTATAATAGATGTATTTTCTGATTCAGAATATAGAATGTATCACTTTTCTATTGAAGTTGATTTTTTGTTAGAAACTGAAACATAATAACTATTATCTTGATCATGGCATGCTTTTTTGCTTCTCTGTATCACTTTTTTGATTTACATAAAACTTTTAAAGCATGTGTTTAGTTAAAACAACATGATGGAAAGTTGTAAATGTCCATTTTAGATGGCGACACCCTGTCAAAATTTTCTCAGATTTTCTTTTCATCCTTTTCAGCTGTAATCTTATCTTGATTTAGCTTTAGCCTTTAAATTCGATTCTTTTTCTTCATTGCAATTTGAAAAATGTACTTTTGTATAAATTCTCTCTTCTCTCTCATCTTGAAACTTATTTTATCCCTAGAATAGCTATTGAACTTTGAGTTGAATTCTTCCTTCATTCCAACATGTACTTATGACTCATATGTTTCATGTACCATAGGATAGAAGTTATTGAACTTTGCAATCTTTATCTAAAGTGAGGACTGCAAGACTTGACTTATTTCTTCTTCGCTGCAACATATACCTACACACTTGAGAAAATAGTTAGAAAATATTTAGGCTTTTGGCCTCTCTTATTTCCATGGTTTTTCTTTTCTTCTCTATCCTTATTTTTGAGTGAGTAAATCATGTATGTAGTTTGATCTAAGTAGTCTATGTCTCATGTTATTAAGAGATTCATATGCACGAATTAGGATAGTATAGGAATATGGATTAACCCTGAGATCATAACTGATGATTTTCCTCTTTTTTTTCTTTTCAAGTACAGTGCTTTCAACAGTGAAGATGGAGAGGGAACAAAGCTGAAGATGAAGATATATCAACCAAAGGAGAAACCTCCAAGGCAATGATGGGTTCACTCATACTCCTTTATTTTCTCTTTCATGCATATGTACCTCTTATTTTAGTAGTTATATTTTACTTTCAGTTACATCCCATGGCTTGTGTGGGAACATTTTGAAATTCCTTATGAATAAAACATTGAATTGTGAAATTGAGTTGTGTATTTCTTCTACATTTTTGCTTTCTAATATGGATTTTATGATGAACTAAACAACCCAATAATATAATTGAATGTCTTAATCATCAAGGAAAGAACATTAAAGAATACTTGTAACATCCATTAATGAAATCTAATTTCTATAATTTGTAGTCATGATTGTTACTCCAAAACCTAACACTTCATCTTTTCTGTAATTCGATGTCTTCATCAAGGCAACACACTGTCCTTCAGGGAGTTGTGTTATTTTGCTTAAGATAACATGAAATTATAGACTATGTGATCTGTTATGTTTTGCAATAGTACACATAGTTGTACATTTCATGTAATCATTAATTAATTCAATAGTAACAATATTGTCTGAAAGAACCTCCCCTAGCTTAGGTATACTTCACCAATGTTATCCATCGTAATGAAGTTTCAAGTTTCCCATTTTTGCACAAGTGAAAAATTGTTAACATGTGCACCAAGGAAAGGCCCCCCAAAATCCTAAATTCCAAGGTACAAGCCTTTTTGAGATCTAAGGCTCATCTCTCTAGGAGAACTTTCGAGTCTTTCCTTTGTTATTTTTCTTCACCATCTTCCACCCGTCACCGTGTTAGGATTAACATTCTTATCGAGTTGTGGTAGCTTAATTTCAAGTGCTACCTTATTTTTAGAAATTTGATTCAACTTGGAACTCAGAGATCGGATCGAGGAGGCCCCATCCTTTCCCTCCATATGATTTGTCTTAGCCAACCTAGTTGGGGAAGGAGCAACCTCACACAAAATCTCCTCCTGATTTTCCTTAAGACCCACTGAAACATTATCGAATCATTGTCCTCAAGTCCATAGACAACAAGATTATCTGGTTTAAAATCCTTCCACCAAGAGACCCTTCCTTTAATCCTTTTTTTTAACCATTTGACAATCAGATGCCAGATGACCCAGAGAAAAGCAAGTTCTACATCTAAAAGGGAAACCTTCATAATCAAGATTTTGAGTCCATATTGAATCCAAAAATTGAGTTCCATAATGGCCAAGAAGTTAGCGGTCATATTCATATCCACTCCGAATGGTATGGTCAAAAGAATTAGTTTTGGGGTCGGTAGCTAAATATTTACCCAGCGCACCATAGCTCTGAAGCACTCCTCACTCTAGAAATGTAAGGGCAGGTAGGGAAACCTAACCCATACTAGTTTGGTATTAAATGTTTTAGAAGAGGGATTAAACTGAGGAAACCATGGTTTCATGAGAAGGAGGTGCGATTGGAGTTCCCAAATTTTCCCAAAAATGATCTCCTTATCAGAGGCACTATCAAAAACAGCAACAAAAATTCCACACAGAGGGTAAATGTTAACTTTACCTTCAATTAGGGGATGCCATTGTTCATAAATCCATTTGTGTAGAGTAGGGATCCAGGGCATCCATTACTAAATCAGAAAATCACCCCTCTCTTTTCAAAATATTCAATGGTCTCAGTAACCTTATCTCCAAAGGAGACCTTAGGCGTTTGTTTGGCATAGGCCATAGGTTTAGGAGGAGTCTTACATCCATTTGTGGCCACCGCTAGGAATAAAAACCACTTCTATTGGTCCCCGAAGGAGCCCTACCACTACCACCCATAGATTTGGCCTTACCCCCAATAGCTGCAGCCATACTACCAACAATGGTCACAAGAAAAGAATCCCCTGTAGGGTCCATCCCACCATTCTTCCCCAAAGCATCACTACTACCAAGCTCGGAACACGAAACACTGGCCCCTACCCTTGGAGGTTACCACTACAGCCAAACCCAATACCACCCAAACTACCGTAGAAATTCTTAGAGACCATAGAAGGGAGACAAAGCAGAGCCAAAACCTTTCTCCCATAGGATCCCCAGCCTCCAACAACCACTCCATGGCCAAGATTCAGAACTATTCGTGAGGCATCCAAATAGCCATTCGAGGTAATATTACAAGGATGGAGAAGTATTTCTTTGAAGGAAATAGCCTTTCACCCACCACCAGTAGAGGAACAAAACCCTCACCGCCAAGATTAGGGTTACGGCGAAGCATAGCCGACATGACAAAGAATTTAATCGAAACATTTAGCATGTTGCCCAATGTTGATTGAAACATCTGAATCTATTTTATTTTGTTAAGCAACATTTATGCGATGAATCTTACCCATGCATCCACTAACCAAATAATATCCACATGCATCATCATTATTGTGAACTGTTTTAGATAAAATCGGAGTAGACAATAGTGAGTTTAAAATTTCCTTAGGCAGGATTACAATCACCTTCACCAACGACTCCCTCGATAACTATTTGCTGAATTATCTCCCACCTACTCTAAATTTTAAATGGGTTCCACATCAGCAATTTTATATGTAGGGGCCAATGAAACTTCCTCATTATGTTTCATCCCGATTTCCAACTCACCAGTAAAGAATCAGCTCCAATACCAACTCGTTGTCATCACGTCTTGCATCTCCTTCCATAGTTTGCAAGGGATATTCAACCATAAGACCTTTCTTCTTTCACCGGTCTACTTCAATTCATTATGTAGTGTATCATTTTTGTCCTTATTTTGGAGAGGCATTTTATCATTACACCCATATGCTCCATGTCCCACTCTCCACCATTTTCCACAACAAACTGGTGAATCATCAAACACAAATTTGTTTCACCTATCACAAGACACCAAATTTATGGCCTTTAGAGGTGAAGATCCTATAGAAACATTAACTCTAAGATGATATAAGAATAGTTTTGTGCAATGATATTTAAAAGTGTTGACTACAAAGAAGGGTAAATGTATATTATTTGCAACTATCTAGCTAGGGAACTTTCTATTTTAGAGAATCTAACCCAACTCTAGTCAGCTGCACTTTTGGTTAATATCCATTACCGTTTTCATCTTGTAACCCTAGTTGACCAAAAAAGCTATTTCAACTCAATCTAGTTCAATTCTCACATAAATATGCCAATGTCAATGCCAATGCCATCCACTTCTAATCGACCTCTATTTAAGTCTCATATCATTATGTATATAAGGTCAACAAAAATTTGTGGCACACAAATTTATTGCAATACAACCCCTTGTAAAAGCTTGTTGTTCATATATTCACCTATCATAGATTTTTATTTCCAAGTAATTCCTTCCAAAGGTTAAGGAAATTCACTCGAAGATCAATCTTGGGGGACATTCAGTTTACCACATGAACTATTTAAAAATAACCTCATACACATATGATAAGTGTGGTTTCCTTCCAAAATTTTTACCAAATGAAAACAAATACATGAGCATCTTCACGAAGCATTCATTTAGTTTTACGATATTTAGGGAATAAGGGCTAGTAATCTTTGCTATACCATAAGTTAAGGGGTTAACAAACTCAATTGTTTATCATGTGGAATTGAATTTTTTTAGGAATATATAGTTTAAATTTTTTTAACTTATATTATTTATTTGAAATGTTTAATTTGAAAGAAAATCATATTTTGAATTGATTTAAAATAATAAATTTGAGTTACACTACAACCACGGTGGAAAGCAATACTTGAACATGGGTGATCTTTGCTTGAACATTGAATTTTTAATACTTGTACATGGGTGAGATGTATTACATGTGATTATGTCATTGGCTACTCTACATAATTATTATGTTAAAAACAAATAACTACTACATAGTACCATGACAAGTATGAGGTGGTATTACAACAACTATTGGGTATTGTGTGATCAAGAATCATGTCAACTATTGTACCATGTTCACCTATATACCCCTCTCCCCTAATTTGATGAATTCATCTTTGCTATAACATTACAAACTTGTGTCGATACATTTTTGTTAATTTGTTATGTACATGATCATGTCTGCAAAACTTGGTGCTATAAAACATGTTTTTATCATAACATATTAACCTACTTCCAACATTAATCTTGTTCTCAATATGAAGGAAGTTGTAATAAAATGCATTGGTTGTTGACAACCCTTACCCATAATAGTTGTAAATGGTATGATTTATCTTGCAGATCTACATGGTCATGTTTTATTTGCAATTCAGCTTGATACAAACTCTTATGGAATTTACTTCCATTTCCACCCCATATATGATGGTATCGATGTCATCAACATCACTTAAATTGACATTTCTTAGCTATATGATATTCATTCAGGATCTGAAAAAATTGTTAATCCCTCAATGCCTTTAGACCGCCTCTACTTCAACCATTCCTTCACCTAACACAACCCTCTTTTCTTGAACAAAATCATCTATCAATACTTCTTCAATCATATATAATGTAATGAAATTACTTGTATAATTCAGATAAAGAGCAACAATAGAACACCTAATAACACAATATTTCAGAATAATGATCTCAATATGCAATTAGAATAGCTTCGCCACTTTGAGGGGGAAACCTCCAAATCATATAATAAGACTCAAATGCTCAAAATGATAATGAAATACTACCTTTAATCCCCTATATATACTATTCATATGCCATGGCCATCACCAAGGCTGACCTATTAAGCATGAGAAAGTATAAATGATATAATAAAATGATATGGTAAGCCACAAGTCGGCTACTCATCCTAATACAAGCAATATGTTAAGGGTGTAGCATGCCCTTCCCTTTAAACCAACATTATCCTCAACATTGAATAATATTTGGATGTTGCTGCAGAAAACCTTCATCCTCCCGGTGGTGGCATCTTCTACGCTCGATTCTTCCACTTGATCGGATATTCCTTAATGTCTCTAGTTCTCACCTCTTAGTATGTGTTTGCAAAATCTTCTCTGGATCCAAAATGATTCTTCTTTCCTCGTTAACTTTTGGTAACTCGTCTAGGCCTTAAATTTTTTCCAATAACCTTATTCGGGCATGAACCATGGAATACTAGGTGCATGTGTGAAGATGGAGGCAACTCTAGTTTATAAGCAACACTATCAATTTTCTCGCAGAACCTGATAAGGGCCATGGTATTTAGGAGAAAGTTTGTTTTCTTTTTTCTATTACTTGCGGGACATCTGTTTGAAAGGTTGGAGATGTACAAAAACCCAGTCACCAATTTCCAAATGTATTTCACTACGATGTTGATCTCGCTTGTTGTTTCATCCTGTTTGTGCTAATGCTAAATTCTCCTACAAACTAGCCAAAACCTATCGTTGATGTTGAATGTGTTCCTCAAAATCTCTTACCTTAGTTTACACCCTCAAGGAGGAAGTGATAGAAGGTGGATGATAACCATATAATGCTAAAAATGGGGTCATTTGAGAAGAGGTGTGAAAATATGTGTTATACCACCATTCTACCGGTGGTAGCCGTTTAATCCACCTTTCCTACTTATCGATACAAAACAATGTAAATACCCCTCTAACCATTTGTTGACCACTTCTATTTACCCATCATTTTGAGGATGATAAGATGAAGCGTGAGCTAGTGAGTACCCAAACATGAAAATAATTCCGTCCCAAAATTACTTGTGAAAATAGGATCACTATCACTTATAATTATCTTTGGGGTTCCATGTAGCCTTTGAATCTGTCTCCAAAAAAATAGTTATGATCAGCTCGCAAATGGATGTGATAGGGCACAAAAATGGGCATATTTTGTAAGACTATCCACAATCATGAAAATAACATTCTTACACTCTGAAAAAGGCAATCTGGTGATGAAATCCATAGAGACCTCCTCCCATCTTTGGCTAGGAATTTGTAATGGTTGGAGCAGACCGGTGTCTTAATTATTTCCCTTTTGTTCTATTGGCACACTAAACACTCGATACAAAATTTTGCACATCTCCTTGAGTCCTTCAAAAAGAATTCTCTTTTTATTCTATGATATGTCTTCAAAAACCCAGAGTATCCTCTAACAGGTGAGGCATGTAGCTCTGCAAGAATCTTATGCTTCAACTCAGAATCTTTACTCAAGTATAAGCTATCCTTGTACCATAGGGCATTACCTTTCCACTCAAATTTGTTAGATGTCATAGATCCTTGCTTGATATTCTATATTAGATATTGTGTATCCTTATCTTGATTCCATTCCAATCTTGCTTCATCCACCCAATCGGTAGTCAACGTGGACATTCCACATAATAAGGCATCGTGGATGTATCCCTTCTGGACAACACATTAGCTACTACATTTTCTTTACCATTTTTGTATATGATTTCAAAATCATAACCCAACATTTTTTGTTACCCACTTTTGTTGTTCCTCAGATGATAACCTTTGCTCCAAAAATTATTTGAGACTATCATGATCAGTTTTTACCTTGAAGTGTCTACCCATGAGATAGGGCCTCCATTGCTTGACCGCATGAAGAATAGCCATCATTTCTTTCTCATAGATAGGTTTGAGAATATCTTTTCCTTTGAATTGGTGACTCTCAAATGCAATTGGTCTTCCTTCCTACATTAGAACTACTCCCAATCCTGATCCTGAAGTGTCACATTCAACAATGAAGGTTTTTGAGAAGTTGGGAGTAGCCAAAACTGGGGTGCTACACATGGCTTCCTTCAGCTGCTCAAAGGATTTAGTGGCTACATCTATCCAATGGAAGGCATCCTTCTTTAGTAATGCAGTGAGTGGGGTTGCTATTCTACCATATCCCTACACAAATATTCTATAGTACCCTATTAGTCCTAGGAACCCACAAATATTTTTGATATTTTTCAGCCTTGGCCATTCCACCATAGCTTTGATCTTCTGAGGATCAACTTTGATGCCTTCATGGGATACAATATGACCCAAGTACTCTACCTCTTGTACACCAAAATAAAATTCGGATGGCTTTACATACAGAGTATGTTTCTCCAAAAATTCCAACATGTTATTTACATGTTGTAAGTGTTCTTCCCATGTCTTACTATAAATCAATATGCCATCAAAGAAAACTAATACAAATTTCCTTTAAAATGTCCTAAAAATAGTGTTCATCAAAGCATTTGAAAGGTTGAGGTCACATTTGTAAGACCAAAAGGCATCACCAAAAACTCATAATGGCCCTCATGAGTCCTCAAAGAAATTTTATGAACATCTTCCTCTTTTATCCTAATTTGATGGTACCCCAAAAGAAGATCTAATTTTTTGAAATAAACAACACCATGCAATTCATCAAGTAAATCATCAATTACTGGAATAGAAAACTTATCTTTGATGGTGTATTTGTTGAGTTCTCGGTAATCTGGACACATCCTCCATTTTTCATCCTTCTTACGTACCATGACCATTTGGTGAAGAATATGCACTCTGGCTATGCATGATGATACCGCCTTCAACATTTCCTCCACCATTTTCTCGATATCACTTTTCTAGGAATATGGGTATCTATATGGTCTATTGTTAGGTGTTTAGCTCCTGGAATAAACCGAATGGCATGATCATGATCCCTAACTGGCGGTAGTCCCTTTGGAATTACATCAAAAATGGATGAGTGAGCATCCACAATCTTTCAAGACCGGGTGGCATTGAAGACTCTATATTTTGTACTGATATGGAAAATAGCTTTGTTATAAAGCCATCCACTCCTTTCTCGAGAACCTTCGCATCGATGAGACCTAATAATATGTGGAGACTTAGCTACCATCCCATTCAATTGTATTGTCCTTCCATCCGAATGAAATCACATGAACAATTCTTGGAAATTCATCTCTCTAAGAGTACCTAAGGTTGTGAGCCATTGGACCCCAAAACAATATTTTCCCCTCCCATAGAAATAACAAACATAGGTGAGTCTAACTTGTAGTCTCCCATAGAAATCTTGATACTATGGCACTTTCTGTGCACTTGTGTCCCACCATCTGCAATCATAACTTTCCTTTTTGGAGTTGGGTAAATAAAACAATTGAGGCGGGCAGCTAACTTACTACTTATGAAGTTATGAGTACTCCCGAGTCAATCAACTCCTTCACCTTCTGTTTTTGAGATATCCAATAACCTTGAGTGTTTGAGTAGTACTAATACCTAACAATTCATGGTAAGAAATTGTAGGTTGGTGATCCTCTACTTCATCTTCTACTGGTTCCTCAGCCTCTCCTATTATTTCAGCTTCCTCATCATCCTCATTACCTCCGTCAATATAGAACAATTTCTTTGTAGCACATGTATGTCCCAGTCCATATTTGCTATCACGCTTAAAACATAATCCTTTTGCTCTCTTTTCTTCCATTTGTTGAGGAGTCATTCTATTAGGCCTAGCAAATGAAGGGGAAGAGATACTACGGTCTCTCGGTCTTAATGAAAGGTGGCCTCCTACTACAAAGGAATTTTTCCTCTACACGACATGCCATGATAATAGTATCAAAAAGCTTGGTTGGATTAAACATACGTACCTCATGCTCGATGCGAGTCCTTAAGACCCCAAGAAATAGCTCATTCAGATTCTCTTCGGAATATTCTCCACCCTTAAGGATAGGTTTTGAAATTGATGCACATAATATGTGACTGATCCTATTTTCCGTAACTTTGCTAATTGACTAAAGTAGTTATATGAAACACTGGAACTATAGTGCAATTGAAAATCCTCGGTAAAAACTATCCAAGTAACACCTAGACCATTCTTCCGCCTCTGAGCACATAACCAACGATACCAAAAAAAATGGTCGGGTTCAAGATATAGGGATGCCAATGTCACCTTTTTTCCTGATGGTGTTTGATGTAACTCAAAGAAGTTCTCCATTTGATTTATCTAATTCAGGGGATCCTTACCATCAAATTTGTGCATATCCACCTTTGGCATCATGTTCCGTGGTTGTGAATAAGTTTGAGTCTGATGGGATTGGAAAAGTGATCCAATATGGTTAGTTTTTCCATGATTTTGAACTGAAGGTACTCCCTGGTTGATATGGTCTAGATTTGGGCCATACTAGTTACCCTTTACATGTTGCATGATATCATCCAACCGATGATTGATTTGGGCTATGTCTCCTTTAGAGGCCATCTCAGATTGTACATTTCACAACTCATACTCAAGTTGGCTCACCTTATGATCAATTGAGGTAAATCCTAGTCTTTGGGAATATATATTTACCCCTTCTGACTCCATCTCTTCAATCACTACCCCATCTTTATCTAGGGTTTTACCCAGAGTAACCGGATTCTTTTTTGCTCTTGTGGAAGGCCCCGCCATGATGTCAAACCTTAGGTTTTAGGGTTTTGATACAATTCTGGCCAAAAAGGAAAAACCATAGAGAAGATACTAAAACTATTTTTTTGAGAGCTTTCCGAAAATGTAAAGAAATTGAAATGTTTCCACAATTTGCACCCTAGGAGTGATTTTATGAAAAACCGTAAATTTGTAATAACTTTTGTAAAATAAATCAAAAAAGTCGACATTTTCAGGGAACCTTACTTGAAATTCCTTTCAACTCGATAAAAATATATCTCACCAATTCACTCGGTTCATAATATTTGGTGGAAACAAAAATTAGGGTTTTGCCCTAATTTCAGCCCGAATCACAACTATGATACCACTTGTAATGAAATTACTTGTATAATTCAGATTAAGAGAAAAAATAGAATACCAAATAACAAAATATTTCATAATAATTATCTCAATATGCAATTAGAATAGCTTTGCCACTTCGAGGGGTAACCTCCAAACCAAATAATAGGACTCAAATGCTCAAAATGATAATGAAATACTACCTTTAATCCCCTATATATACTATTCATATGTTATGGCCATCACCGAGGCTGACCTATTAAGCATGAGAAAGTATAAATGATATAATAAAATGATATGGTAAGCCACAAGTCGGCTACTCATATCCTAATACAAGCAATAGGTTAAGGGCGTAACATATAATCCTTAGGCCTTTGATTATTTCCGCTCCTCTAATTTCTAGGACATGGATCAAATGTCCCTCATGGTATTATAATTATCGAGAGTAACCATTTTTTTGATTTGAGCCCATTTTTAATGACTTAATGGATGGCTCTCATAAATTACAATGTTAATCATCATTGAGGTTATGATCTTAAATGAAATGAATAAAAATAAAGTACATTTTTTTCAATTTACACACACAAAATAACATTTCTTTTAAGACTAATAATAATTGGGTGCTTACAAATTGCTTAAAAATAAAAAGGAAGAACTTCTTATATATAGGTGAAATAAAATTTTCATATCTTTGACTATAATAATAACACTTAAATAGATGGATCATAGGATCATGGTGGAAAATCTGGGACATTCTATTGACTCAAAAGATAGGTGTATGTTTTTTTAATAGAAGAATAACAATTCTCCATGGATGTTGGTGAAAATGTAATTGAAGCCTCTTGTTATGTTGGTGCAAGATATTTATGCTGTGAAATCTTGATGGGGCCACTTTCATGAGAGGAAGTTTAGATTAATAAATGTCGACATACCTGCTCCTCTACTCCAATGGAGGTGCCAATATCCATCCACCTAATTCCACCCTCTTTTATTAAACAATATTCCTCTTTGGGCCTTCTTGAAATATATTGCAAAATTCCTTGGATTCTCATAACTCATCCAAATACTGCAATATGAATATAAAATCAATTATGGTATTGGAAGTACCTAGATTAACCATTTTTATGATTGTCATTTATAACTAACTAGGTAAGTAAACAAGAAAATGGAAAAAATGATGACAAATCACATTACAAAAACAAAATATATTATAACTATGTTTTTGATTAGGTAATAAGGAGGTTTTCAAAGGTCCCTCCAAGATTAAACACCCTAAAAGATGGGACAATTAAAATAACTACAATAGACTTATTATAGCCAAAGCTACCTAGTAAGCAACATAGAATCCTTTCAGTCACCCAACTTGAGCCAAAAGTTAAGCAATCAAGAAGCAAAAATAAAAGTAATAATAAATAGAATAAGTAACGCAAAGCACCTTGACAACCAATGAATATGCTTCTTAGTACACTATCACAAAATTGGTCAACGCATTTGTTGTATAAATTAGCAACATAAAATATTGAACAATAGAAATAAAATAAATAATCTTGTAAATAAACAAAGTATTCCAATCTCAAATCAGCACTTTTGTGCATATTTATTTTCTTCTTTATCAGATTTCCATCTCAATACAATCTGTGTGTGTATAAAAACACTTACAATTGGTTCTAATATGTAGGTGGATTTTTTCTCACAACAAGACACTCAACTCTTAAAAATATAACATCAACTAAAATATTACATGATTTTGTGCAATACAAATATTTTGACTTATTTCCTTTATTAGATTTTCCTAAAATATGGAGCATCTATTTAAAAATTACCTATACACGGAAAGCAACTTAAATTTTACTTTTCTCAAAAATAGCAATTCAAGCATGTGGAAGAAATTATCTATCTCCAACACACCCCTTAATTTGACCTTCAAACTTTGCTTAGTCTAGATATGAGTGTGTAATTTCAGATCTGACTTATTCCTAATCACAAACTCCCAAAAAAATTCATTTCCCAAATCTTTTGTAAAAATATTAGCAAACTGATCTTTAGATCTTTGAAATTCAAGACAAATTTCCTTGTTGTTAACCACCTCCCTAATGAAGTGATACCTCATGTCTATGTACATTCTCCTCTTGTGAAAATAATGATTTTTGGAAAATGCTATTGCTGAATCGTTGTCATAAATAATTTGTGTACCATCATGTTTATTTTGCTTCAAATATTTCAACACTATTCTCATCCAAACAACCTGAAATGTTGCTCTTGTTGTTACTACATACTATACCTTTCCTGACGATAGTGTGAATATGAGCTTCTTCTTCGATGCCCATGATACTATAGTTTTTCCAAGGTGAAAAAATAGCTGAATGTTGTTTTTCTATCATCTATACTTATGGCACTATCTCTATCTATATATTATATGAGTTTGAACTCATATGATGTTGAATAAAAATTCCATGATTCTTGGTTCCACATACATACCTAAAAATCCTTTTTGAGCTTACCAATGTGAATCTTTTGGAGATTCCATTAACCTTGAGATGAGGTTCACACCATACATAATATCCAGCATTGTGGTCGTTAAATACATGAGACTTCTAACTAGCCTTTTGAATAATGTTGGATCAACAAATGATCTGTTTTCATCTTTTCTTAACTTCAAACCCATTGTAACTAGTTTTGGTGTTGAATTGCAATTAAACATGTTAAATATCTTTAAAATATCATTAGCATACTTTTCTTGTGAAATAAAAATTCCATCTTCTAATTGTTGAACTTCAATGCAAAAATAGTGCATGAGACCTAGATCTGTCATCTCAAATTATTTCTTCATGGATGATTTGAATGAATCTATAGATAGATTTCTAGTAATAATTAAATCATCCACATATAAACAAACAATCAAAATCTTACCTCTCTCATATATCTTGACTTATAACATAGGGTCACTTCTACTCCCACTTGAAACCATTTTGTATCAAATAAGAATCAATCTTGTTGTACCAAGCTCTAGGTGTTTTCTTGAGACCATAGAGTGATTTTATCAACATGTATACCTTTCCTTCATGACCTTAAATCTCATAACCTTCTCGCTAATTCACATAAAATTATTCTTCAAGAAAACCATTCAAGAATGTTGATTTTACATTCATTTTATAAATAGGCAATTTGTTTTGAGCTGTAATTTCAAAAACCATGCTTACCATGTCTAAACGTGCTACAGGTGAAAACATATCATTGTAATCTATGCCATATTATTGTGAAAAACCTCTTACAACCAACCTTTATTTATGTTTCTATACTTCACCATCAGCAGTATATTTGGTCTTGTAGACCCACTTCACTCTTATCACGTCCTTTCCTTCTGGAAGATCTACCAATTCCCATGTATGATTATTCTCTATGGCATCTATCTCATCATCCATGGCTTGAACCCAAAATTTCAAGTTACACTAGATCTGTAGCTTGAGAAAAAATGCAAAAACATAAAAATCGTTAGTTGTATCAACATCATAAATATCACTAATACTCCTTGTTTTCTGTTGCAAAAGGATATTAGACAATGGATTGTTTTGCATCTTGAAGGAGTTAGTTCGGAGTTCTTTGTGGTGTATTTTGCATGGTTGAACATGACTAAAAACTTGGAGACCTCTTAGATGTAGATGGACCTGTAGCTCGTGTTACAACTTGTGGTGCATTTCTAAGATTTGAAGAAGATAAAATACCTTATCACTCTATACTTTCATCTACCATATCATCATGAGGAATAGTTGATGCTACATTGACTATTTTCTCAATACTTCCATCCCATGCCTCATTTTCAAAATATTATACATCTATATTGATTATGACTTTTCTTGTAACTGGATTAAACAACTTGTAAACTTTTTTATTCTCTAAATATCCAAAAATATGCACTTTTCTCATTTTATGTCTAATTTATTCCTTATCTCATCAAGAACATATGTGTATGCCACACAACTGAATATTCTAAAATGACAAACACTATATTTCTTATTAGTCTAATCTTGTCACAATTTTCGTTGGACACCTATTTAAAATGTAAACAAAAATTTATACTACTTTTTCCCAATACTCATTTGAAAGATGTTTTTCCTTCATCATACTTCTCGCCATCTCCATGATGTTTCTATTCTTCCTCTCTGCCACATCATTCTATTGTGGTGTATACCTGGTAGTAAATTGCTTGTGTATACCAAGATATTAGCAAAAATTCATAAAAGCATTGGAAAAATACACACCTCCTCTATTTTTCCTCAATATTGTGATGTAGTACCCACTTTTATTTTCTAGTAAAGCCTTGAGCTGCTGAAACATATCAAAAGCATATGATTTGTGTCTCAAAATGTACACCCATGTATTCCTTGTATAGTCAAAAATGAATGTCATAAAATATGAGAAACCTCTAATAGAAGTTGTTTGCATTAGTCCACATAAATCTGAGTGAAAATTTTCAAGTGGTTCACTTTTTCTTATTATTTTATGGTGACAGTATAGGCCTAGGATTCAATGAGAATTCATCCAAGTCTGAGAAGAATGAGGATAACTAAAATCAGGATCAAATGAAAGAAGGAAGCCAAGAAAGGTATAAATTTCAAGTCTTCCACCTCCTACAAGACCATTTATCAAAGCATCCAAATGGATATAGGTATAATGTCTTTCATGGTAATATCTATAAATGAGCTTCTTATAGACATAGGACTAGTTTTTGTAGTCCTAAGGTTGAAAAGAAGGATGATGGAAAAGGAAAGGAACATTGTGAAGGAAAGAAGGAAGAGGAATGTCAAGACAAGAAAGAACAAAAGATAGCGAAAATCTATGGAATTGAATTTTTATCTTTTTCATGAAAAAGGTCATCTTGCAAAGTATTGCAAGAATGAACCATCAAACACAAGAAGGTATGTAAGAAAATTCAATGGTTATTACTATGCTTTTGCAATGGAAATGGACATTGGAATTTTGAGTGCACAAGAAGACAACTTAAATGATTTAAGTGCCACAAGATAGGGCACATTACAAGGTTTTGTAATGTAGGTCAGTTGAAGAAAGAGACTCAAAGACCCAAGCCACAAGCTCAAGCATACAAAATAAGGATGAGGCTAGTCAAAGTGTTAAAGGAGATTCCAAGAGTGTAACTTAAAAAAGGAGGGAACTGTTATGACACATTTGAATCGAAAAGGAGGACTCAGTCAAGGTGTAAGAGGATGGTTTAATACCTTCTCAGGTCTCTCATCAAGCTCCTCCATGGCGACATATACCTCTATTAGGATTATTAGAGTTGTATAGGTGTAGATGAACCATTGGAGTGAGGGGAGTTGTCTAAGTCAAGTAGGATTCTTCTTTATGGTGTTGAAGTATGTCATTCAACATGTTCGGGTTGTTCTTATTAGTTGATAAATATGTGTTTTTCAAGGTACAAATCTTGTAATATTCCAAAGGGTATAAATCTATGTTCCCAAAGTCTGAATTTCCCTTATAATGAATAAATTTTCATGTTGGAAGTAATCAGTGGGTTTTTAAGTCATGATGATGTCATTAATAAGTCTATTGAGTCATCTTAATCATCCAAAAGGTATACTCTTAATATGTGTTGATTTTTAGCACTATTGTCTTGTATCTAAGGTCTATGATGTCCAAAGGAAGTCAAATATGAGTCAATAGGTTTGCAATTAGTTGGAGTGAAAAATTAAATTCTATCTTAGTAGTCATGAATGGCTTGGTGTCATCTTGACATATCTCTATGTGATTTTTAATGGATTTAAGGTTCTTGAGCATCTTTCTCTTGTAATTGTGTCTATATCTTATCGGTGTTGTATCACTATGTACTGTGAGATTCTCGCATGAGTCTTTTTATGTCCTTCAAAGTTTATTAGAGGTTTTAATGGATTATGTATGGTCTTGTTAGGTGTAACACACTATCATAAATTTATGTGAAGTCATAAGTATAGTCAATTCATGGAAATAGGGTGTCATACATTTATTTCATGTGTGTTGTAAGTCCATAAGGGGTAAGTGCTTTAGTCTAGGATTGTGAAGGTCTCTTGTGCTACTCTAAATGAATTCCTCAAGATTATACATCACTCCAACAAGATTTAGTAGCTTAAATATAGTGGTGAATGTGATCAACTATCAACTTGATCAATGTTTATGGAGAGAATGGCTCATAGTGACCTAAGTTTCTCTATATTAGGGTTTTTCCAATAAAATTGAGATGCTATAGGTATGTGAAATGGTTGTTTATGAGAAATAATGTTTTAAGAGGTGTTCATCATACTAAAATATTTGATTTTAAGGTGTTAGTTCCATCTTGGAAGTGACATTAGAAAAATTGAAGAAAAATTGGTTCTTCACTATCTCGTGACTAGGTCTACACGGTCCAAATGAGTGGTATGTATGGAAACTACTATATGAAAGGTCATATGATGGAATTTTATGCTAAATTTTTGAGATAATCATCTTGTTTCATGGGAATAGAGGATGTAAAATTTTGGAGACTTAGATATGTATAAATATTCAATTATGCATGGCAGTTTTGAAAAGTTTTTTCATGATGCACAATGAGCAGGGGATGACTATCTAAACCCTATGTCTTGGATTTATTCAAGGGATAGAAATAAAATATTTATATTAAAATATTCAAAGGAGTATTATAATTCATCTTCAAAGTGTCTCAGATAGTAAATAATGGTTGTAATATAGACTTAATTATATGTCACCATGTCAGTAACTCAAAATTTGTGTACCATCAGTATAGAGAAATTTGAGATGTTGGTTTCTCAGGTATATGGATTCTCAGTGCTCAGATGTGAAAGGTATAAAGATGCCACAGTGACAAAAACATGAAGAAATTTCACCCATAGGAATAAACATATTTAACAAGTATGTTTGAGCTACTTGAAGTCTTAGAATGTTTTATTACAAAATAAATGAGCATGCTTTACATGTCCAGTAGGCGAGTTGGTCTCAAAGGACAATGTATGAAGTATTTGTCTCCTAATGATGTAGTAAGTCCACTATGATGTTCAACTTGATCATATGATTGATGGTATGAAGGATATTATAATAGCCTTGGCCAATGAAGTTGTTGCTTAAAAATAGAAACCTATAGTTCTCTCGTGCTTCAATAGGTATACATGTATTATTTAGAGGTATGTCATGATTTTAAATTTTATTTTCATTTGAATAAGTATGTCATTCATAAAATTATGATTTGCAATATGATGGTGTAAGGAGAAAGGTCTTGTTGCTTTAGTAGGCTAAGGAACTGTGTGATTGCCAATGAATAACACCGTAAAGGCCTCAGAAGCATATGTTAGTATGGGAATAATGGTGTTGGAGTAAAATAATTTCATTCAATCCTTTTTTGATCTTATTTCATGGTGAATAGGTATGGTGATGAGTGTTCATAGATAAAATGATCTTATTTTGGCCTAATAGTTTGTTCTTATCCATGAATGAAGACCGAAATAGAGCTATGAGGGTCCTGAAATAGAGGTATGAGTGCTTTAAGAAGTTGTATTTTTGCTTCTAAGGATAGGGGAGCTTGACCTAGCTTAATAAGATAGATGATTCAATTATTTAGATTCCATGAAGACACTTTATTGATTCTCAAAGGAGTTATTTAATGAGATAGGTTGTTAAGAGTCTTCTAACAAGGGTGAAATGTTGTCTTAGCAAGAAAATTGTTGCTCAAGATGTATGTAGGATCTCAAAGATAGGGGGATTACTTGGTTGTCAATCCAAGTGATTGAAATGGTGTTCTCAAGGATATCCAAGCTATGTTTATGAGGTTTTATTCGTTGTTAATGCTTATTGTACTATGTAATGGCCTATATCAGTAAAATGTGATTGTAGAAGACTAAAAATGTTACTTAGGAACTACTAACATTTGTAAAAGTGATTTAAAGGTATGGTTCCATGGATAGTTGATCAATTTTTGTATATGAACTAGAGGAAGGTGCTTTAATTTTAGGGGGAGTGTCATTTTTCCTAATTATGTGTCGAGTGAAGATGTGGGGTGCTTCAAAATTGGTCGAGTTTTCTCTAAAGGTATGTTATGGTCTCTTACTATTGACCTTGGTATGAAGAGTATTATTTAGAATTGTATAGCATAATTTAGTAATAATGGATCTTGGTCTTTCATGTTATTGTTGGCATGTCAATGGTGTTATTGTCTATGTTTCATGACTACTACATTGATCTTAAGTAATAAACATGGTTAAAGAAGAAGATTCCTGTTCTTTCTTATGTAAAATATGAATAATGTTGTTTTTTCCCGTACAAGTTGAGTTTATGTTTCTTTCATGAGTTGTGATGATGATCGATGCTAGAGATTCTAGTTCTAGGGAGCATGGTTATTGTATGCTTTAAGAAAGAAAAAACAATAATTTGAGCTTATTTAAGAGCTTTGGTTGATGTTTCTAAACAAATCATAAAGGTATGAAGCTAAGGAAGGTGAAGAATATGTTTTTACTAGTATGTATTTGTCATTAATGTAAAAAGGGGTATAAATTCAGGGTGTTTTCCATGAATGACAAAGGGGGAGATTGTTAGCATGTAGGGATAATAGGTTTTTTCACTCGATGAAAATCCACATTAAAAAAAAAGTTAATGTTTTATATTATTCTTATCTACTGAATCAAATGTGTTTGAGTTGCTATAGTGGGATTTAGTGAGGTGTGCTTGCTCTCGCAAGCCCATACAAGTGCCAGTAAGATGTAGTATGATAGTATTATCTTCTTGGATTCTTGGGAAGCATGTTGACATGATGTATAACATTGTTTTATGGTGATTTAGAGATCACAAGTATTGGCATGGGACAAGTACAAGTGAATCACTTGGTTACATGTGCTCATTCAGAGTAGGTATGACAACTAGGATGTGTGACAATGTGGTTTAGAGCCATATGATATCATGTAAGAATGAAATTATATGTATCATGGAATATAAGGTATTTTTAGGTAATTTTAAGAGGTTTATTGATGATTTATTACATTATTTCATATGACACTAACTTCTACCATGAGAATCCCTAAGGTGTAGCTATGGAAATAAGATAATCTGGAGATATTGAGGTATGGTGTTGACATTATGATGATTGGAGTTGTTATAGGGTTGTTTTAGAGTGCTCTCAAAAAATTTTAGGCTCCCATGATGTGTATTTGACCAAATATGATTGACTTTGTGAGGCGGGGAGAAAACAAGGCAAAATCAATCTCAAAGTGCAACCTTAAATGCTCATTGTCAAAAATGTGATTTGCATGGGACCTTGTGAATTTAAGGTACGGTTATATGATGAGTTTAGAAATTTTGAAAAACATAATGTGGTCATTTTATCATCAGGATTTTATGAACAAATGTTAAGAAGGAAAAGAGGTCTAAAACCCTAGTTAAACCCTAGCTAGGAATAATTATCGAGAAAGTAAAGTGTTATGACCTGGTTTTGATTGATTTATAAAAAGTGAAGTTTTGATGTTGTAAAGGAATTTTCAGGATTTATATAAATGTATGGATGAGGTCATGGTCATATGTGGGCCCCACCTAAAATAACAATTTCTAAAGAAGAAGGTTTTAGGAAAAAATGGTCTAAAGGAGAAGCTTGGAAAATCAATTTTGCATGATGTACATGAGTTTTTTTATTAATTTCCATGGAATTTTCATGACATGTTCATGCAGGTTCATGGTGTTTTGAGGTCCAAACACATTGACTAGTCAAAGGGTAGTTTTGGGATCTCAAATAGCAGTCTTCAATAAAATGGCTATAACATGAGTTACAAAAGAATATTTTAAGCGATTAATTTTTTTTTGGAAAGATAATTAAAATATATTTTGATTCATATATGGATTTCTTTATGATGGAGTCATATGACATGGTTTCCAAGTCATTCTTGTAGAAAGGAAGATTTTTGGCAGTTTAGGATAGGATGTGTTCGATGGAAATTTGATGTTAGTTGAAGCATGAGATGGATTGGGTGATACTTCATATAACCTAAAATGTGAAGAGGTATATGAAATTTTCATCCAATGAATCCATTTGGAAGTATTGAGGGTAAGTACACTAATTTGGGGGCCAAAAAGTAGACAAAAACCCGAAAATGAGCGAAACGCGCATGCATTTTGTAATAACGCGTATGTGTTTTGTAATAATAGGATCACATTATGTTTTCCTTGGATTAGTAATTCACGAACCTATAATGCCAATGTTTTATAACACATACCCATTATGCTAAACTATAATAAAAAAAAAAGCGAGTCCTATTCATTTTTGTTTTCCCCAATCGTGGGTTTTATAGAAAATCCCTTTCCTCACGTTTTAAATTCAGTTGGATCTTAGTGAAATGATTGTCTTAGAATCACCGCAAATATCGAAATTGAATATGGAACCACGAAGAAGAGTTAGGCACAATTATTTATTTGAAATTACATTGAAATTTGGTAATTATAGAGTTGAATTTGAATTGAATAAATATTATTTTATTGTTACATCTCCACATCAATACAATCAACCACAACCAAACCATACAATTCCTGTGATCCCTCCTATCCCTCCTATAGTTTCTCAACATCCCTCAGGAAGTCAATAATATTTAGCTTCCCATACAGTGGAAAAATGGATTGAAATTTAGGATTTAATCAAAAAAATGAGGGATTCAAATTCTACAAACCCCCACTACACCTCTCTTGCAAACACATTGGAGGCATTAATGGATCAAGTTTACATGAAAATGACTCAAATTAATCAGTTCACATCCTATAGAGAAAGTTGTAGGGTTTATTATGCTAAAAAAAATCATAGGAGGATGTAAAGAAAAATTAATTACAAAAGACCTCATATGTGCCTTATTCACGAACCCCGAACAAATATGCCTATTCAGTTTTCATGCAAATGGTTTTCCATCTATAGGTGCACTAATTATTTGATTTAAAAAAATAAGAATGATGGTGGATGGTGTTTTATTTTCCACCTTGGAATAACAAGAAGGTGCCACTATACTTTATGAGAGGAAAATTTATTGCGATTTTATCCTAAAAATATCTCGAACTGTTTTGATTTCGGGATTTCCATGGCCGATGAAAAGGCTCTACATAGGATCAACCAGGTGGAAAACGTGTACCTATTTAGCAGGCATAGTCCCAACATAGAATTACCCTCACCCCGAGATTTGTCCCTTCAACAAAGTGAAGTACACATTATAGATTGATACAATTCACACACTTTAGGGGCTATCTAATACCCTTGTTTGACATATGAGGGAGATTTATGATCCAGATGTTCATGGAGGTACATAGAGTATTCCCTCAGGTAGTACTAGCATGAGGCCACATCTTTTCTCATCATGCAATAGTAGCATATGTTTGGGGCCCGAGGAGGACAATACTTTCATGCATACTGGTTTTGGTGGAGTTTCCGCTGGTGGTGCACATGATAATGCCACTATGTTAGATGCCTTTTTGAGCGAGACATTTGGATTACAGTCATTGGTGTCACCTTCGCAGCATTTTTTTATTTTTATTATGTGTGTTACCAAAAGATCGAGCACATGATTTACTTATATATGTTAAATTTTTGAAATAATTGTATTTGTACATGTATGCATTGATATTACAGTGCGTGAGAGGGGTGTCATCATCCCAACCATAGGCTACGAGCACCATGCCTACACATACATTCATAGAGGTAATTTAGAATGTTAATTGTGTAAAATTTTCACGTATGAAAAAATATATATAACTTTTGAACTCAAATATATGTATGTTCTTGTATGTTCAACTAACTTGACATGATATATTTTTGATAAATTTGATGACCTCGCTAGACACCCCACCATCTTTGTGATGATTAGAGAAAGGTGTTGCCATTGTTACTTCATTTGTGCAACAACTCATCGAAGGTATTCAAACAACATGTATTTTTCATTAAATTGCTCATGTAATTCATATTATGTTAAATTACATGTTAACAATTTCCTTCATTGTAGCATTATTAAATTATGTTAATAATTTCCTTCATTTTGTATACATAGGAGTTACCCGTGGGAAGTATCCCCTGTTCATTTAATTCACAGGTGTGGTGCGGTGAAAACAATAGTTGTATATTGATAAAATTAGTTAAAATATTTTCATTACACATACATGTACTTAGTTGGTGTAATTTTTTTTAATCTAAATTCAAAAAATTATTGTTAACATAGTTCTATTTTGGCTAATTTTGATGTTTTATTTTGTGATATTATGTGTATGTAAGGAACTTCAACACCTTCCATTTTGACTTTGAGGGCACAAACTCCTCAAGCTCATCATTTTGATACCCTCATTCATGCTCCAGGATCTTCCGATGACACATCTGAGCATTCAATGTATATTCAACATGACTAAGAGCTTATGATAAGTGTGTGTATTTATGTAAATACTTTCATTAGCATGGTCTTAAATACATGTTGAAAACATATATAAATAAAAGTTTTAACAAAGATTTTTTTTTCATTTATAGGTTCAACTAGAGGTGACTCTTTAGCGTAGAAGAGCACTTGTAGCATGGGCATGGACAAACAAAAGGCATCTTAGATATCTCAATCTTCATGTAAGGGAGGGCCTTCTTTGAGCAAGGCCAAGAGAGGGAAATATTTTTAATGATTAAGATATATATATGTCTTACATGACATTTTTTTGTATGCCTATGTGTATTGCATTGTATGTACACCTATATGGCATTTGAAATTGATATTATATGACCTATTTTTGCATTTTTATATTTTTGTGCATGTTAATACTATTTTAATATTTTTGTGCACGTTAATACTATTTGGAACTATATATTTTTATGAGACCTTACATTTATGAGATTATGTTTGTATGAAACTCATATGATGAGACTTGACAATATTTAAGACACTATGGATTATTTTTTCATTTATTGGCATGACGTATGTACTATAATTTTCAATGCATAATATGTATCAAATTTTATAAATGAATATTTTTATAATGTATGCATATAAAGACTTGCCTAATTTGAGTAATTATTCATTCAATTTATCAATGTGTATATGTGCATTTACCTTACCTGTACTTCTTCTTACTCATGGTCTCTTTATATTGGTTCTTATCTTATCATGCCTCTACTACATTCTTCAAAGATTCTTAGTCTTCTCCCTTGTTAAAAAACCTAAGAAAATCATTAGGACCATCACTAACTTGATTCATAAGGCTCCAAACACCACTTGTTTTCAAATTACCAAAACTCTCGATAATGCCATTTAAGATAATGTTTTTGCAACAAGCATGGATAAAAGGATCTAAGGATACCCACAAAGTCTTAAAAGCTTCAATAGTTCAATTTTTCCATCCCTAAGGTGCTCCCAAAATCTCAGACTCCAACTCCTTCTACAACTCCTTAGAGCTTTATCATTCACTTCTCTCAATAGTTCACACTTTGCAAATACTAGCTCAATACACAACCAATAGCTTGTGGAACCAAACCAAAAGTTCCAAAACATCGGGTGGCTAGGTAAATGTGAGTGGAGGCTTCGTTTTGGTGCGGGATGGTGTCGTTGCATCTGGGAGACTTCATCCGAGTGTAGACCCTTAAGATCCCTAAAACCCAAAAAAAATGTGTAAGTTCACTAGGTGATTTCTCGGACTCTGTGGCACCTAGAGATGTCTTGTTATAACTTACACCTCTATTTAAGGACCATATAAAAAATCCCATCTTTGTTTTTTCCATCTCGTTTCTATGCTCTCGTTGTCCTATTGTTTTTAAACCCGCCAAATATTGTAGTTTGAGTCAATGTAAGGCTATCAAATGCAATATTTTACAAACGGTAGCTCATGGGACTAAAATGGCTATACCAAAATGTCCAGATGGACTCGTGAATGCTAGTGGAGAATTAATTTTCATATGGGATGGTGTTATTGCTTCTAGGCTACTTCGTGCACACATAGTCCCTTAAGAGCTCTAAAACTAAAAAGCGTATAAGTTTTCCTATTGATTTCTTGGACGTCGTGGCACCTAGATATGTCTTGTCAAATCCTACACCTTCACGTAAGGACCCTTTACAAAATCCTATCTCTGTTTTTTCCATCTCAATTTTTTCCTCACATTGTTCTATTGTTTGCAAACATGCCAAATATTGTAGTTTGAGTCAGTGTAAAGTTGTCAAACACAATATTTCACAAACCGTAGCTTGTGGAACCAAAGCGACTACATGAACACATCTAGATTGCATGGTGAATGCCGGTGGAGGATTTTTTTGGTGCAATATGGTGTCGTTGCTTCTGGGCTACTTCGTACAAGTGTAGTTCCTTAATATCGTTGAAACCAAAAAACCGTATGAGTTCGACGGGTGATTTCTTAGACTCCATGGTACCTAGAGACAACTATTCAGATCCTAGACCTCCATGTAGGGACCCTCTAAAAAATTATATCTTGGTTTTTTCCATCTTAATTCGGTCCTTTCGATATCCTATTGTTTGTAAACACACCAAATATTATAGTTTGAGTCAGTGTAAGACTATTAAACATAATATTTTACAAACGGTAGCTCATGGGACAAAATCCACTACGCCAAAATGTCTGGATGTATTGGTCAATGGTAGTGGAGGATTCATTTTGGTACATTATGATTTCGTTACTTCCGGATGTAGTCCCTTAAGAGCCTTGAGACCAAAAATCATATAAATTTGTCTCTGGTGATTTCTTGGATTCCATGGCACCTAGAGATGTCTCATCAGATCCTACACCTCCACATAAGGACCCTCTACAAAATACTATCTCCATTTTTTCCATCTTGATTTGGTCCTTTCGTTGTCCTTTTGTTTGCAAATGAACCAAACAATGCAGTTTGAGTTAGCACGGATTTCAAATGTAATATTTTTCAAACGGTAGCTCATGGGACCAAACATAATGCACCAAAACATTGGGATGGCCTACTAAAAACTAGTGAATGATTTTTTGGTGTGGTACAGTGTCATTGTTTCTATGCTACTTCGTTTGGGTGTAGTCCTTGAAGAACCCTAAGAGCAAAAAATGTATGAGTTCGCTAGGTGATTTCTCAAAATTTGTGGCACCTCGAGACATCTTGTTAGATCCTAAAATTCCATGTAGGAACCCTCTATAAAATCCTATCTTGGGTTTTTCCATCTCAATTTTTTTTTCTTGTTGTCCTATTGTTTCCAAACATCCCAAATACTATAGTTTGAGTCAGTGTAAGGTTATCAAACATAATATTTTGCAAATTTTAGCTTGTGGGATCAAACCGCTATGCCAACACTTTCCAGATAGCTTGGTTAATTCTTAGAGAGGCATCGTTTTGGTTCCCTACACTCGATGTTTCGGGATTCCTCATTTGGGTGTAGTCCCTTAAGAGCGCTTAGACTAGAAAATGATATAACTTGGATGAGTGATTAATCAGTCTCCATGGCACCTAGATACATCGTATCAGATCCTAAACCTCTATGTCGGGGTATCCTCTACGAAATCCCCTCTCAGTTTTCTCCATTTCAATTTTCTCCTTTCATTTTCCTATTGTTTGCAAAAGCACTAAATAGTCTAGTCGAATTCAAGTGTAATGTTGTCCATTTCCAACCACATGAATAATATAGGTGGTGAAATGATAATTTTAATAAGACATTTTTACAATATAGGTGATGAAATGAGAATCTCTATTTATTGTTGCTTTCTAATCTTTAACTATCCTTATCCCACTATATTGTGTAGCATATATTCACTTGTATGAGGTTCCATAGGAGAGGTATTCATAATTATGGGAGGATTTAAGGAGTTATCTCCACCGTGCCACAATAATAATTGTATTCTCATGAATAAACCTGATGGTGATTTGGCAATCTCAAAAACGTACTTATCATAATAATGGCAAATAAATCCAAGTAATAAAAATTAATCATCAATAAGTAAATTGGTGGAAGGACAATCATTGTCTACAATGTGCCACTTCCAAATTAAAAATTTCATTTCATTTAAATCCACTTTAAGAAAGGTTGGGGGTAATGAACTCGTCATTTTCTTCACACTTTCAGAGATCTTGAATGTCAAATTTTCCCAAAATTGGCAAATATGGAGAGCTTAGAAAGCTGAATTGCCTTACTAAAACTAGCCTTGCTATTGCATCCCTCATGAAAAAATTTTCCTAGGAGCCAAGGGAGGTTTTAAATGTATCACACAAAGATGGAGATCTCTCTTTGATAATACTAGAAATGCTACCTATGATGCCATGAGAAAAAACCAACAAGGGCACAACCCCACCTTCCACCTACCAAATTCCATGGGCACTTATACATGACGAGTAGTCCTCGAACCTTAGATACAAGGAGACACCATTACATGGCTTCCATTTATAGCAATAGATATATTTATAAATTCATGTTATGACATCTAAATCTATATGCATTTTAAGTTATTTGAAATTCACATCACACCCTTCACTATGTTTGATGACTACCCCTATCTTTTTGAAGGCAATTTTGAAAGCATCCATGGGTTTATCATAGAAGGAATTATCAATGAATAAAATATCACTAAGTCGTAGCATAGATGAATCCCATGTAGAAACAAAAAAGAAAGATTTATTAGGTAATTGATAACCCTATGTATTATTAGCCATTCCCTGAGTTACGTTGTTTATTTTGTACAATCAAACTCAATGATGGTTCAAGAATGAGCAATATGGATGTTTAGAGTTCTTGTTACTAAGTAGTAGTACCAAACATTTAATTTTAAAGGTATAGTGATATAACTTTGCTGGGTGATATTGTTTGCAACTAAAGGACAAAGTTGAGGGATATAACTTCGTTGGGTTGATATTGTTTACAATAGTGCAAAATAGTGCAAACAGAAGCTTGTGGAATCAAATTGACTGCTCCAAAACATCTAGGTGGCTAGGTAAACACTGAGGGAGGCTTCATTTCAGAGGCCAAAGCTCTTGGTGCTTCCGAGATATTTCGTCTGGCATAGTCCCTTAAGATTCGTAAGAAAAAAAAAGAATCTAACTTTAATGGGTGGTATCTTGGTATCCATGGCACCTAGAGAGGTCTCGTCTAATCCTACACCTCAATATGGGTACCCTCTATGAAAGTTCATCTCAGCTTTTTTCCATCTCAATTTCATTCTCTTTCCATCCTATTATTTGCAACTATGCCAAATAGTGCAATTTGAGTCGAGTGTAAGTTTTTCCAACAAAATAGTTTACAATCGAAAGATATTTGAAACAAAATGACTATGCCATCATTTCCGTGTGATCGAGTAAACACTAGTGGAGGTGTCCCTTCGAAGCCAATGCTCCGGTGCTTCTTGGTGTAGTCCTCAAGATCCATGAGTCCAAAAAAGGCTATAAATTTGCAAGAGTGATTTCTCGGACTTTGTGGTACCTAGAAATATCTTGTTAAATACCACACCTCAATGTTGGGACCTTCTACAAAATCGCATCTTTGTTTTCTCCATTTCCATTCAGTTCTCTCTTTTTGTTATTTTTTTCAATCATGTAAAATATTATACTTTGATTCAAGTGTAAGGTTTTCTAATGTTATATTTTGTAAATTGAAGCTCATGGAACTGAATCGACTATTCCAACATGTGGAGGTGGTGATGTAAATGGTAGGGGAGGCTTCATTTAAGAGGCCAATGCTTCTGGTGCTTCAAGGTTACTTTGTCTAGCCATAGTCCCTTAAGAGCTCTAAGAGAAAAAGAATGCTAAAACTTCGTCGAGTGATATCTCGACTCCATGGCACCTAAAGAGGTTATGTTGGATCCTACACCTCCATGTTGGTACCCTATACGAAATAGCATCTCGTATTTTTCCATGTTGATTCAGTCCTCTCATTTCCCTATTGTTTATAAAAGTGTCGAATAGTGTAGTTTGAGTCGGTGTAAAGATTTCCAATGCTATATTTTGCAAACAAAAGTGTAGAAACCTAGAATCTACACCACTCATCTATGTCTGAAAAATTAACTAAACACATCAATATTTCATACAATGCACTCTCCTCTTCGATTAATTGAATACATCAACACCCCATAGTTATACCCTTTGTCATCTCTCATTCTTATTTAATTAATCAATTAATTAAATATTTCATCATACGTCCTATTTAAACACAATTATCATTTATCCAATATTCCATGATAGTATGTATTTCCTACACGTTCTAATCCACCTAAGTTTATTTATTCCCTAAAAACTATTTAAAAATCACTTCTAACTCCCTTATCCTGATACACCTATGATAGGAATTTATAAACTCACCATTATCTTGTTAATATCCTATTTAGCTATCATCGTTATCACAATAATCTTATATTCGTACCATTTTATAAATCCTAATCAACCACCTAACACATATCCTAAAACAAACCTAGCTACAATGGATAATATCCAACCTATTCCGCCATCTCCCCGACAAACCCGACACATTGTCCCCTCGAATCAAAACAAAAAGCTCATTTTAGAAAATTATTCCAACCATTCTCTAAACAAACCTAAACAAACTGAAATCATTGGTGATTTTGTTAATCCATAGTATTTACTTTAGATAATTTTTTGTCTCTTATGGAGATCATCTTCTTACATTTCGATCCTGATTTTTCAATCGAAGTTTACAAGTTTTATTCAACGTCAACATAATCATGTGTTAGGTTGTGGAGATCCTGTTTTCATGTGAGGAAGTGTTGAAAACTATACACTAAGATTATGTAAACTTTCCATTGTTCTCTTGCCGGAGTTTCAGGGGTGCAGCCATCGAAAAAAAAATTGGCCCTAAAACGTGCCCGACATATCGTGAAAACGTGCTTTTCTCATATGGGTGGGATTTTTGACCCATAGGTTTATGGGATGGTTTTGGTCCATGGTTTTGATACCTGTGGTTTTGTAAAACTTCTTAATTAGTTGTCTACTTATATGGTTTGATAGATATGGTGTATATAATGTAACATTCACAGATGTGTTTTGAATTTGGGTGTGAATTCTCGTAGAGTTTGTTGAGCATAGCTCCAAACAAATCTGGGTATTATATTGAGAGAGCGTTGGCTTGTTAATAAAAGATGAGAAAGTGATTCTTGGTGGACATAGCCCAAAATTAGGTGAACCACATTAAATACTATCTCTTTGTGTTGTGCTATTTTATTCTACAATTTTATTTGAGATCTGTAAGATTTTTCTACTTATTAGTTTTCTCTTGTTGTGATTTTGTGAGGGATTATTCCGCATATGTTATCCTTTATTTCCTAATAATTGGTATCAGAGCCTCGGTTTGGTTTCTTTGAAGTGTTGAATCGCAAGGAAATTTTTATCTTGAGTGGGAGCTATGGCATATGATGAAAGATCTAGGGTTGATAAATTCAACGGGTAGAATTTCAATCTTTGGAAGATGCAGATGGAAGATTACCTTTATCGGGAAGGATCTTTATATTTCACTTTCTGAGAAGGTGAACAAACCCTCAAGCATGATGGATGTGGAATGGGATTTACTTGATAGGAAAGAACTTGGGACAATCTTGCTATGTCTTGCATCTTGGTATTATTTAATAAATAAAAGGAAAATACTACAAAAGAACTGATGGATGCATTAGGGAAGTTGTATGAAAATCCCTCTACCTCTAATAAGATATTTTTAATGAAAAATTTGTTTAATATGAAGATGTCGAGAATGGTTCAAGAATGATTATTCAAATGATTTTAATATAGTTATAAATATTTGGCTTTGGTTATAATAGAATTTGATGAAGAAGTTAGGGCTTTATTAGTTTTGTGATCTTTACCTGAGAGTTGGAATAGCACTGGTGATGGTGGTAAGCAACTCGGTTCCAACTAACTCAAAGTTGAAGTTTGAGGATGTTGTAGGGGTGATTCTAAGTGAGGAAATGTGAAGAAAAATCTCTGGTGAATCTTCTACTTCAGTGGAATGCTTTTGATGGGTGGAAACTAGAGGGAGATAGAAGAATAGACGAAGCCATGGAAAATCATAGGATCGGGAAAATTTAAAATCAAAAAGTAAGACAATATGCTAGCACCGTGGAAAGTCTAGGCATGTAAAGGACTGTTGGGAGATTTGGGACAAGAAGAAACCATAGGAAGAAAACAAGGAGGCAAATGTGGCAATGAGTAACGTATTTTAGGATGCTTTGATTCTTTCTTTTCACAATTGTTATCCAAAATTCACCCCGAAGGTAATTTTATTAACATGCATGAAATTATTCAACTGGAGCAAGTAGATTGATTCAAGGCCCAAAATCTTATTTTTTTGGAGGGCCCCTCGGTTTCTCTCTAACTCTCCCATCCAAGGAAAAATACCGAGTTAGAAAAAATGGAAAAAATGTAAAAAATAAGGTTGCGGGATTGTTTTAAAGCATTTCGGGTCTGAAGGGTGCGGGTCGTACCAAGGTTTGTCATACCAAGTTTGTGGCTGAAATACAAAGAAAATCAGCTAAGTCGGACATTTTTTCCCAGCGTGTCTGCGAGACAGTTGGGATGTCAAGACGCTGCAGGACGCATGGACGCGGAAAGGTGAAAAAGCCACAAAAAGGAACAAGGAAGCCCAAATCGGCCGATGCGGGAGAATTCAGCCGGGACAGCCAGGGGAAAAAGTACGCATGGGATGTGAATAGGCCGATTTTCTGAAATAGCTATGGCAAAGAAGGAAAGTCAACGTTTGACCCGTGAACTTCAAACGGCCATAACTTTTGAATATGAGCTCTGATTTTCACAAAATTGAACTTTCTGGAATGAGCACAACATCCTATACACTCATTAGGGTAGATATATTTAAATAAAAGAAACATATTCAGCTCCGTTAGTTAATGCTCATTCCCGTCAAATGACGAAAATGCCTGCTGGACCCAAAATAGCTGCCCGCACTCGAAGGCCATAACTTTTGAATTTCTCAACTAAATCACACAAAATTGGTACCATTGGAATCATGGTTCCGATATTGATGAATAGCAATCAAGAAATTTTTAATTTGATGAGAAATAGGTGGAGAGTTTTATAAAACGTGGCGGGTTCATACAAATGTTGTTTTATTTGGTGGTTGGGAGTGCAATTAAGAGGCATGGTCATCATTCTTTCTCTCTGCAGCACCTAGGACAGACAGTATGGGAACCTTTTACAAGTAATATGCAATAATTTTACTCCATTTAATGCCTCTTACAAGTGGTTGAAGGACAGATTTCGGGATTTCTATTTTCCCTTCTCTCTCTCTTCTTTTTTTCTATAAATTGGAGTGTTGGGCTCATTGTAAGGGGAGGTAGTTTTTGTAGAAAATCTCTACCAAAATTGCTTTGTGAAGCTGATGTGTTGTAGGCCCTTGTTGTGGACTCCTTGCATGGTGATCCAAGCCCTTTTCTTGTAACCGATTGAACTGTGCATATCAGGAAGCAATAAAATATAAGTTTGTGGATGCATCTTCCCCTGCTGTGTTTTCTTGCATTCTTCTTGCCCCTTCAACCTTGATTACAAGAATATTGTGTCTATTATTATGTTCTTGCTAGGATCTATTATCATTGTGTATGTTTGAGATATTGTTGTGAATGCATTTTGCTAGATTATGGAGAACTGTCATCACCCCTTCTAGCGTGCGCTTTGCTTCTGTATCTCACACATTTGAAGACTACTCTCACACCCTCCTTTTCTGGTGTATCACCTCTTTAGTGTAGGATTTCATTTTATGCATTATCTCTCCTTGGTCCCTTGGAAATTTAAATTAGAATAGTTATTTTCCCTTTGCATTAGATTAGAATGTAGCAGGTAGTTTAGGAGCAAGAACCAGCTTTCTCTAGAGGTCTATCTCAAGTAGCAAGTCCCACAACTTGGAGATAGTACCCATTTTATCCAATCACACCGTGAGTTCAAGTATATGCACTTATATAAACATAGGGGTGTTGTGATTGGTGATAACAAAAATATTACTGAATCTTGGGTTTTAGATTTGGGGGCTTCTTTCCATCCTAATCCACATAGGCATTATTTTGTTGATTATGTTCAAGGAGATTTTGGGCATGTTTTTCTTGGAGATGATGAGCCTTGCAGCATAGTTGGAAAAGGTTCTATTTAGGTTAAGATGCAGAATGAGAATACTTGGCTATTAAAGGATGTCGACATGTGCCTACATTAATATGAAATTTGATATTGACATGGCATTTGGGAAGTGATGGTTGTCTTGTTATATTTATAATGGATTTTTGGAAGGTTACCAAGGGCGCTCTTGTGGTGGTAAGAGGTAAGAAGGTTGGAACCTTGTATTTAACCACTTATAGCACTAATGTTTTTAATCTTGTGGCTTCAGAAGTAAATACAACATTGTGGCACTATAGGCTCAGTCATATGAGCCATAAGGGCATGGAGATCATAAAGAAGGATTTTCCTGGATATACGAAATAGTTTTGGAGTTCGTGAAGACCAGTGCATATATGGGAAACATAAGTGAGTAAGGTTTCTCAAGGTTGGACCTACAAAGAATGAGAGTAAGTTAGAGCTGGTGCATTTTGATGTGTGGGGGCTAGCTCAGGTATCATCTCTTTGGGGTTCAAGTTATTATGTTAATTTTATTTATGATGCAACAAGGAAAGTTTGGGTTTATTGTATTAGAAAAAAATCTGATGTATTTAACACTTTTGTTAAATGGAAATCCTTGGTAGAGAATCAAACAGGTCTTAAGCTAAAATGTCTCGGGTCGATAATGGAGTGGAGTATTGCAACAATTAATTTGATGATTATTGTTCTAAGAATGGAATCCATAGGAAAAAGACAATTCCAAGAACTTTGCAGTAGAATGGGGTGTCAGAAAGGATAAACAAAACAATAATGGAACGTTCTTGGAGCATGAGGTTACATGTAGGACTACCTCTTTCTTTTTGGGTAGAAGCGGTGAGCACAACTATGTACTTGATCAAAAGAGGACCTTCAAGTGCCTTGGATGGAGGCATACCTGAGGAGGCTTTGTATTGTAAGAAAGTTGATTATTCATTTCTTAGAGTCTTTGGATGTGAGGTGTTTGTCCATATAAACAAGGATGATAGGACCAAGCTAGAGGATAAATCAAAAAAATGTACTTTCATTGGTTATGGTGGTGATGACTTTGGATATAAATGTTGGAGTATTAAGGAAAAGAAAATCATTTGATCTAAGGATGTTGTCTTTAATGAGAAAGTCATGTATAAGAAAAAGTTGTAGGAAAATAGGGAAGAATCCAAGAAATAATATGCAGTGGTAGAGGATCTTCTAGATGGGAAAGTGACACATGAATCAGTTCAAGAACCTCCTCAACAAGAACCCCAAACTCCTATATTGAGGAGGTATTCTAGGGTAAGAAGAGAGCATGAACGTTTTTCTCCTTCTCTTTATTATTTATTACTCACTAATAGTGGAGAGCCGAGATATTTGATGGTGCAATGTAGGTAGATATTAGGAAGAAGTTGGAGCAAGCAATGAATCAGAGCATCAAGAGCATCGGGAGCATCGAGGCTCTCATGGAGAACTAGACATGGCACTTGGTGAAGCTACCCAAAGTAAAAAGAGCATTATAGAATAAGTGGGTGTTTAGAGTCAAAGAAGAAGGAGGCAAGAAAAGATACAAGACCCGGTTGGTGGTCAAGGGGTTTGCATAGAAAAAAGGTATATATTTTGATGAGATTTTTTCTCCTGTAGTAAAAATAACTTCTATTACAAGTGTTCTTGGAATAGTTAAAACAAAAGACTTGCACTTAGAGTAGCTTGATGTAAAAACTACATTTCTCCATGGTGATTTGGAGGAGGAACTATATATGCAGCAACCAAAGGGATATGAGGTCAAAGGTAAAGAGGAGATGGTGTGAAAATTGAAGAAGAACTTGTATGGATTAAAACAATCTCCATGTCAATGGTATAAGAAATTTGATAGCTTCATGATGGAGCAAGTTTATATTAGATGTCATTTTGACCATTATGTATAAAAAGAAATTTGAGGATGGCAAGGTTATACTATCCTTTGTTTGTATGTGGATGCAATGTTGGTTACGGGTAAAAACATATAGGAAATAAAGGTACTCAAGAAGCAACTAAGTGAATCCTTTGCTATGAAGGATTTGGGGGCAGCCAAAAAAATCCTTGGTATGAGAATATCTCAGGATAGGGAACTAAAGCTGACTTTATCTCGGGAAGAGTACATTAAGAAGGTCTTGGAGAGGTTCAATATGGAGGATGCTAAACCGGTTGGGACTTCTTTGGCAGGCCATTTCAAGTTATCAAAGCAGTAGTGTCGCAAGACAGAGCAGGAGAGAAACCAGATGTCCAATGTACCTTACTCATCAACGGTTAGTAGTTTCATATATGCCATTGTGTGCATCAGGCCTAATATTACCCATGTAGTGGGAGTGGTGAGTAGATTTGTCAGTGATCTAGGTAGAGATCATTGGTAGGCAAGAAAGTGGATCCTTTGGTATTTGAGAGGACCATGGGGACAGTTTTGTGCTACTGAGTGGATCAAACACCACTCTTTTGGTTATGTAGATTCGGATATGGCTAGAGATATAGATAGCAAGAGGAGCATGACAAGTTATGTTTACACTATAGGTGGGATAGCAGTAAGCTGGATTTCACGACTCTAGAAGTCGTTGGATTTGTCAACCACAGAGACTGAGTATGTTGCTGCCATAAAGGTAAGAAAAGAAATGATTTGGTTACATCAATTGCTTGAGGAGTTGGGGCATAAACAGGAGGAAGGAAAGTTGTATAGTGATAGTCAAAGTGCTATACACCTAGCTAAGAACTCTTCTTTCCACTCTAGGATGAAGCATATACAGTTAAGGTACCATTTCATTAGGAAAACTTTGGAGGAAGAGAAGTTGAAGTTGGAGAAGATTCATACCAGTCAGAATCCTACAGACATGATGACCAAGGTGGTCACAAGGAAAAATTGAAGCTATGTTCAACTTTGGTTGGTCTTCACGGAAACTAGTGAAGGGTTGAGAAGCTTGCTCAGAGGAAAACTAGTCTCCAAGTGGGATATTGTTAGGTTGTGGAGCCTATTTTCATGTTAGGAAGCGTTGGAGACTATACACTTTCCATAGTTGTCTCACCTGGGTTTAGGGCCGAGTCGGGCCTTGGGTGGGGTCCAAGGGTGGTAGACCACGGGTAGCAGGGTTGGGGGCACAACCTCAAAAAAAAATTGGCCTTAAAATGTGCCGATATATCGGGAAACATGATTTTCTCATATGGGTGGGATTTTTGACCCATAGGTTTATGGGATGGTTTTGGCCCATGGTTTTGGTACTCACGGTTTTGTAAAACTTCTTAAGCATTTGTCTACTTATATGGTTTTATGCATATGGTAGATGTAATGTAACATTGTAGATGTGTTTTGAATTCGGGTGTGAATTCTATAGATTTTGTTGAGCATAGCTCCAAATAGATATGGGTATTGTATTGAGAGAGTGGTGGATTATTAATAAAATATGAACAAGTGATTCTTGGTGGAAATAGCCCAAATTGGGTGAACCACGTTAAATGCGGCTCTTTGTGTTGTGTTATTTTATTCTCAGTAATTTTATTTGAGATATGTCATATTTTTATGCTTATTAGTTTCTATTGTTGCAATTCTAGGAGGGATTGTTCCACATATTTAATCCCTTATTTCCTAACATTACATTATCATCAAGCATTACTATCAAACATCTTGGAAGCCAATTTGGAGCATGTGCTAATCAATATTTCATTATTCAACTACAAGCTTCGTCAATCTTATATCAAGGTTAGACATCGCTTCACAATTTCATTTCCACATTCAAGTATTTTATCTATCCATTTTTATCTCAATATTATTTAAATCCTCAAAGGATCACAATTTTGAATTATTTAGTCAAATACTTCATTTTATAAGGTTATTACCATTTACAAGTAATCATCAGCGATTACTAGAATCATCTATGAATCTTGTTCTTTGTGGTTTCCTCCATATTTCATCAAACTTTGTTAAATATATTCTATCTTTCATATCGCATATCTTTTTCTACTAACACTCGTCTATCATGGATTCTATTAGTTAGCATTAGGTGGCATAAATCATGCAATAACTAGGATCAATTCATTTCCCATTGTCTGTCATTCATTGTAATGTTAACTTTACAACCTCCTTCACGACATTAAATTATGTGCAATTCATTATAGCTATTTTAATCGATTAGAGACCATTTTAAAATTCACTCAATGGATTCATGATGATGCGAAAAAGAATTTTGGGAGGAATAATTTGAGGTCTTACGTATCCGAGATAATCTAGCTTGGTTTGAATATAAATACAAAGTTGAGTTGGAGGTTTTAAGCTTCAAGTATGATTACGATAACAAAATTGATTCTAAGGATTCTAATTCTACATCCGAACATCAATACAACATCGAAGAGGAGTATTCATAATTATTTTAAAAAGAGCACACTCGAACACGAGAATTCATATTGCTTTGAAGATGAAGAGTCGGAGTTCACTACGAAAAATAATTCGACATCCTATGAGAATTTAGATTGTGATTTAGATTCAAAGTTTGAACCATATTTTATGCTTTTCATTTCTTATTATCTACCACCTATATGTTTGTAATACATTTGAAACTTATCACAATATTTATCATTTATTATCTATCATGTATCACATCTTGTTCTCAAATCACTTTATTTTGTAAAAAGTGGATTGACACCTTAATGAAGAATTCCTTTGACTTTCGGTATTGGCCTTTGCCAAGAAATCCACCTAATATTTTACTAATAAGATTTGCTTTAGTGTTTTGGATCTATAGCTGATCGGTTGAAAAGGAGCTCATAAATCTTTCATATAAGAAGTGCAACTTCAACATAATCTATCCACATCCACGGGTATCTCTAAACCCCATCATTCTCAGGTTAGGTAATTTGTATTCTCTTTCTTATTCAATTACGTTGAAGAGGAAGGATTTATTCTATACATCTTGAAATTCTCAGTGGGACCAGTCCCTTACTTCATTATTAATTTTACTAAAAATAACATATATTTTTTTGGTTCACCGCATAGTAATTGCCACGGATTGGATAAGTTGCCAATGTATCCCGATCTTTTGGTTGCTTAAAAAATTGCCTGTTAATTTTTGTTTTTGTTGTATCTTGTTTTTTTCGCTAGCCTAGTTTTGTAGGTTGATGTTTCTATTGGTAATTTTGCTTGCTAGATTTCTAGATTCCTTGATTTTAAAATTTTCTAAAACAATTTAAAAAGGAGCGTTTAGCGGTGAGTCCTAAAATATTCCTTTTTTTTCTAGTATTACATTTTGTTTGATTGTCTTAATCAAAAACAATATTTTGTTTTGGGTTTAAAATGAACCGTTCATCATTTTTACCTTCCAAATCTCTAATTAAGAAAGTAATTGATTTCATTCACCTTATTTCCCCCACAAACAACCAAACGACATAAAATAATCAAAAACACATTTAAACATTCCTACCCATGTGGATACCTACTTGGATTTAATCACCAAGAGGAGAATCCGATTTGGTGTTCTAGCCGAGAATAAAAACCTATCTATCCGTATATTGGCAATGCACCCAAGACCATTATCACTACGGGATTGTGAATTGAGAGAGCGGCCCCAATACCATGCCCATATCAGCAACAATACAGAGTTTTTCCTCACATACCCTTAGGTATATCGAGGACTCGCCCTCAAACATACCGAAACCATCCATAGCTTGCCACTTCCTAGGTTCCTTGTTAGACATCTTACAAATTTCACTTTTTGTAATTAAATCAAGATAATCTACAAAAACCACTTTGCTTGCTTTTTTTTTTTTTTTGTAATTCATCCATTTAGGTAATTTTCATTTTTAGGTGATTTTTTTTGTGTTTGTTCGCTATGGTAAAAACAAGACAACAAGCCTAAAATCAAGTCTCTAAAAATGTGTCTACATCATTATCCATAGTTTTACAAACAAAATCCATTATCTACTCCATTATCTACCCCATTACCTACTCCTTTATTTACACCGTGACAACATCATGTTCCCTTATCCACATATTTTTCTACACCTTTAAAAAAATAAAACCCATTTCATAAATCGAGTACGTCTACTCCTCTTACTAATGATCAACGAGCCTTGAATGAAGTAGAGGATAATTGGAATGAGAAGATGTGATAACATCTCTCGATTCTACATGTCAATATTATAGTCAAATATTACATAACTCGAACACAAAGAAATTGAGAAACCACATTCTTCAAGTTCCCGGTCAAAGTCATCCGAACCCCTTTCTACAATAGAGGAGACCCAAATTTTTAGGATATTTTAAAGTCTAATCCCATTGACCTTAAGGCCTATCTTGCAGCTATGGGTGTTCAAATCTAGTTTTCCAAACCTCCACCACCTCCATATGATCCTTCATCTAGTATTGCAAGTCTTATTGATTCAAATCAGGAACCTGTTGTTCAACAAATATACTCATATACACCTATAAGTCAATTTGAAGTTTCAAATGTTGAATCTTCCATTCCATTAGAAACCAAAATATCAAATATGGAATCTTTCATTCCCATAAATCAAAATTAAATTTTTGATCCTTTATTTCTATTAGTCAACCTGAAGCATCTAATGTTTCTATTCCCATTTTTATTCTCCACATGATCTCTTCTCAAAACACATCCACCCAACAATCCACTTCTTCCCTAGAGCCTTCTATTGGTTCAACACCTCCTCAAAGAAATACCAATACTTCCTCATCTATTCCTTTAACATATTTAGTCACTCATACAATTAAATTAAGTTCATATTGGTTCTACCATCAGAAACACAACCATAACATACCGAACCGGTTAGTACCTCTATTCAAAATGCCACTATGTCTATTCCTATGTCTATTCCCTTAATTAATACTAGTGTCATTGCCACCACTCATCCCACTTCAATTAAACCTTCTTCACCTCTTTTCTTACAAAACATACCAAAATAAACACAACGATTAACTTCCATACCCACCCATTCCTATGTAAAATATATCACAAGAAACACCTTCCTTTGTTACTTCCACAAAACCTTTCAATAACCACCTCCTTATTCACAACCATTCACTACCACATCCATTCCAAATCCTTATCAATACATTCAACCATCGCAACCATTAGTGTCTCAACCACCTTATGGTATGTCATCCCAATAAAAATTCCTCGTAAAAACGTTTTATATCAAAAGAGAATATACCTCAACAAAATGTCCCTACTTATAGTATTCCGTCACAACAAAATATACCTCAACAAAACATCCTTACTTATAGTATTATGTCGCAAATGCGTAATATACGTAATAAAACATTCCCACTTATAATATTCCATCACAACATAATATCCCATAGAAAAAGATTTTGTCACAACAAAATATCCCCATTAATATGTCTCTTCAAACTCCCCCTTTTCAATAGAATATTAAAAAAACATATCCCTTACATATAGAACATCCCACAACAAAGTATTATTTATCAACAAAATATTCATTATCAACAAAACATTCCTCAGCAGCATTTGCACATACTCATAACCTAGGTAGTTCTCATTCCAACCTATCTCATCTTCACAAAGAACCAAAGATAACCCAATCCTTTCCAAGCCCTTATGAACCACATATCCAACCCGTAATATTCTTCATCAGACTTAAACATCCACTATTATATGACTATATCTATAATGAACCCTATTCAACCTTCAAATCTACACAACTTATCCAACTCATAGGTAACTTCAAAATTTTATTCCATTTTATAGTAAAGAAGATCCCTAGCAACACATCCATGATTTCCGGCATGCCTTCTATTTAATAGCTCATGATCAAGATCTCATACTAAGGATTTTTCCCATGTCTATTTCTAGTCCTTCCCCGGATCGGTACAATAGTATAACTTGGTATTATCTTTTCTCCTTCACACAACTTGCAAAAATATTCTTAGATCACTTCTCCATAAATATATCCCGCAAAGTCACTATCAATGTCCTCTATGTTACCATGCGGTTTGAAGATGAATCTATGACCGAATTTGTTGCCCGCTAGAGGGGTACAATTAACCAATTATCCTTCTCATTACAACAAACTGAGCTGATTGAAGTTTTCTATCATTCGTGTGATAAAAATATCTCTTTGAAACTCCAAATTCAATATTTTGAAACATTTGACGAAGCTTTTACCATGGCCCATAAGTTGGAACTATGATCCTTAGAAGAAATTTGAGTTGAAATTCATCCCAAGAAACCACGAACTGAATTTCCATCCAAATCATCATCCAATACATACAAATCCAAATCATCTACTAACTTTGTAGTAGTTAAGTCCTCTATTAAGGAAAATCTCACTATTGAGCCATCCCATCCTTATGAAGCTACACACCCATAAGAGATACCTACAATGTAATTTTTGATAAAATTATTTCCACAAATATGATACCTCTCCCACCTATCTGACTAATTGATACATTTGTATCTAAACCCACTTGGTATCGAGACAATGACTATTGTAAATACCATAGGGTTAAAGGACATGACATCGAAAGGTGTTAAACATTCCATAATGTCCTTCAAGATCTGATTGATAAGGGTGAAATTCACTTAGACAATCCGAATACACCACCTAAAAACAATATTGACATATTTAAACAACCTTTTCCAAACCATCCCCATCTACCAATCAGCCAAAAACAAACGTTGTCCACGCTCACCATACAATCAAAACCATTACTAAAACATTCATGATTCTAGAATCCATAACAATTCCGACCAAATCCATAGCTTTCCTCTCGTAGAACCAACATCAACATCTACCAAATCCAAATCCATATCTACCAAATACTCATCTATTAGGGATGATGCTGAATTTATTCTCTCGCCTTTACTACATGACATTATTTATTCCACTCCCACACTCATCACATCCTCCAATATAACCACACATATGACTGCACCTTGATTTACAAACATAACTATGATACCTCTCAAAACATTCATGACACAACCACCTCCACCTAAACCAACCATAAGCCATATTCATCCCCCATCTATAAGACCAAACAATCTAAAACTTACAAAACCTAAAAATCATTAAGATTACATTAAATCCATTATTCAAACTGCTCTTCCATCAAGAAAACCTACTTCAACAACCCTACCTAGCTCATCTAAAACCACAAAGGGACCCAATAAACAGGGTGTTGTTCAAGTCTTTAAAATTCCTCACTATACTTTTCATGAATCATACCATTTTCACGGCCCTTTACCTTTTCTTCCATCTCCTCCTATAAAAGTAATGACCTCTCCTAGTTAGCACCATATTATTTCGTAACAAAATCTCACTTACCGAGATTCCACATAAAATCCTCTTCCTTCATCTATCACACCATCTATGTCTCCTCAAGTACAAATAACTAAACAACCTATAACAAAAATCTTACATCTTTTGGAAGACAAGATAGAAAAAACATTATTATCATCCACATTTAGACCTAAGGAGCATTACGCAACTATTTTACATGACCTTGTTCAACAATCACTAATTACATTACCACCTCTAAAACCATCAGATCCACAAGGATGAAAACCTGCATGGTATGAGTTTAATGTCTCTTGTAAATATCATAGAGCATGAGGAAATTCCATAGAATATTGTAAGGTCTTTCGCTTAATATCCAGAATCTCAAGAATCCATATTTTCTTCCATGTAAACCGCACCCAATAGCACCATCTTCATCCAAATATAAATAACCCTTAGCTTAAAATTCATCACATCAGGTTGATGTTGTACACATAGCTACTTGTTCATAGAATTATGACACATATTATTTTGAGCCTAAGAAAGGTAAAAATTTTGTAACCATACCTCCACCTATAGAATTATCTTTTTCTTCATATAATCCTAAAATATCTATCTTTATGGCTGCCGAAGCTTCTAATCACACATCATCACCTAAAGCTAAAGTCACCATACTCACTACACCACCCTCATCCACCATGGTACAATGGGTCATTCTCAAACAGTTACATCAATCCCTTGTTAGGATGTCACTTTAAGAGTTAATTCAAACATCACCATATCATAAACAAGCTATAATTGAATCCCTCCAATCAACAAAGTACTCAACTAACAACCCCCTTTCCTTCACAAACTTTGTAGGCTCCCTTAAATAATCCAAAACCATATCATTTGAGCCATTTGAAATCCCCTCGCTTAGGCTAGAGGATCATGACTTGACACTTTTTATTACCACCAAAATCAATGATGTCCTCATAAAAAGGGTCATGATTAATGGGGGTGCATCCATCAACATTATATCATCTATTACTTTTAATCAACTTAAGTTACCTCCTACTGTCATTTGTCAAACTCTAGTCTTATTACGTGCTTTCAATGACATTATCGCACCCACGTTAGGTATATTATTCTACCACTCAAATTTAATGTCAAGACTCTACATGAACTCTTTTATATTATAGAATGAGAGTTCCAATACAACATAATCTGACGATTTCCTTAGATATGCACTATGAGGTGTTTTCCTTCTACATTACATTGTTGCATTAAATATGAACATGAAGGTCAAACATTCACAATCCCTACATATCTAAATCCCTTCGTTGATTACTATATGACATATCATCCAAATGACATACTTGTGCCCAAATCCACATTAGAATCATTTGTTGAATAGTCTACTAGTACATCCATCCCTTCCTCTAAACTACCATATGATTCCTCCCTTAATGACGTTATACAACACCTTAGGTGGGGGAGTACTACCTCCTCATTATTAACTCCGTACCCTCACCAAAACTTATTCTCACCCTAACAAACAACATATATATGAACCTAATGTAGGAGATGGTGTTTCTTATGGTCTCGTGTATCTCAAAATGAACCTTGTTTATGGAGGACTTGATCATTCTCCCTCCCATTCTATCAACCAACATTATACAAATCCCTACACATTGGATTTCAAATCCTTAGATAATCCTAAATTTTATTTCATATAACTTTATCTTTATGCATGGAAAGGTTTCATTCTTTGTCATTATGAATAGGGAATACATGATTTGATTATTCAACGTTCCATTAAAACCTATGAGAAATATGGCCTAGGTTATGAGATACATGGTTCGACTGATTCAAACCCACTACATCGATACATATCACCGAACTAGAAACGTCATCACCTATAAACCATGAATATTCTATGGACATAGATGCTACAATATCCATTCCACCTAACTTTTTTTATTCAATAATATTTCCTTAGGCCCTTTGACTTATCAGTATAAAAACACAACCAAACAATTTCCTCCCATCTAGCATGAAATGATCTAGAAAGATTCACCCACCATTGATATCCTCTAATGTCATGATGATCAAGACATCCTTTCTAATATGGAAGTTGAAGACTAGTTCCTTCATATATCCCTACCACCGATGCATTAACCCTTCTTAGTGAATCCACTATCAATTTTAACATATGGAATTCTAGGATCCTCGTATATTTAAGGTCAGTAAGTCATTAAGTTTACAAGAACTTGAGGATTTTACTGCCTTTTTATCAAAATATAGCCAAGCTTTTTCCTTGTCATATAATGATATTCTAGTTCTTGATCCTAATATCATTGTAAATAATATTGTCACATATCCAAACATTAAGCTGTTAAGCAAAAAAATTTGTAAGATGCATCCTGTATAACTCTCCTTATTAAAGAAGAGTTACAATGCCTTCTATAAACTAATCTTATCAAATCCATTGATTATCCACCATTTTTTTCTAATATCATTCCCATAACCAAAGCCTCAAGAAAGTTACAAATCTACACAGACTTCACGGATCTCAACCTTGTGTTTCCTAAAGATGATTTTCCACTTCCAAACATAGATCAACTCGTTGACCTAACAACCAACCATGAAATGCTCTCCCTTATGGATGGATTTTCTGGTTACAATCAAATCCTCATCACCACCCACGATCAACATAAAACATCATTTATCATTCCATGGGTAACCTTTTGCTACCATTTCATTCCATTTGGTATTTAAAATGTAGGAACTACTTACCAATGTTCCATGACTTAGATTTTTCAGGACCTTATCCACAAATATGTTGATGATATTTTTGAAAGCCTAAACAAAGCCAAGATCACCTTGACATCCTTGAATAAATATTTACTCACCTTATCCAAAGATTGCCTTCATCTCAATCCCGTAAAATGTGTTTTTGGTTTTCTCACTAGAAAAATTTTAGGATTCATCATATCTATCTAAGGTATTGAAGTTGAACCAAAGCAAAGGTTAAAGCCATCATTGAAATGCCTCCTCCATCCAATCTTAAAAAATTACGTAGCCTCTAAGGTAAGTTACAATCCATTAAGGACTTCATATCACAACATTTTAATCATTGTAAACCATTTCATCTTCTTCTCCATAAGGATGTATATTTTCACTACAATGATGATTGTCAAAAATCCTTCAACAAACTCAAACATTATCTTCTATCACCACCTGTGCTCACACCTCCTCGTGAGGGGGAGCCATTTTACCTATACATATCCTCTTCATATCATGCCTTGGTCACTATGCTTTCTCACCGTGGTGATTAATGCCAAGAACATGATGTATATTATATCATTCACACATTCCGCAAATAGAAAACTCATTACACCAAAGCTGAGAAACTATGGTGTGCCTTATACTTTGCCACCACGAAGCTTTGGCATTATCTTCTTAATCATAAAATCTATGTTGTCACTAGCTTCAATCCCCTCAAAAATATGCACTCTAAACCATACCACAATAATTTTTTCACTCGGTGGCTCATCCTTATGAATGAATTTGATCTTGAGTTTATATCACAAAAATCCACTAAAGGCTAGTCAATTTCAGATCTACTTGCACACACACCTCTTTCCGAAAATCAAATACCTCAAAAATACTTTCTTGACAAATCCATCAGTAATATTGAGGAATACAAATTTATCCGAGTCAAAATGACTCTCTTCTTTGATGGTTCTAAATGCTAAGAAGGGGGAGTCGGTATTGTTATCATACCTCCTGGGTATTCTACTTACATTATCATTCAAACTTAACTTCAAATGTACTAATAACATGGCAGAATATGAAGCCTTAAACATAGGCCTTATGAAAACAATTCTCCTAGGTGTTCACATTTTATAAATATATGGAGATTCACGAGATCGTTATCGATCAAGTTAAAGGAGAATATCAGTGTAAAAATTAAATCTTAAAAACTATAAAACTAACATTGACTTTCTCCTTGGTGCTTTTGATCATTACACCATTCAAACTATCCCATGATCTTCTAACAAGTTTACAGACACCATGGCCTCTTTAGGAGCCCTCATCCCATTAGAAACTAAAAATCAAAAGAAAATACTCAAGTATCCATGATCGTTCAATGATTAGATTACCCGCACATAAAAATGAACTCCCTCCTATCAACATTGTTGACAACAATCCAACTAATCTATGGTACTCACAAATTTACAACTACCTTGTTGAATCTAAAATCCCTTCGCCTTATCACTCAATGCCAAATGGTCATTCCTCCAATACACCACTCACTTTGTTAACATACATGGTACTATTTACAAATTTATTTTTGATGTTATCTTGTTAAGATCCCTTAAATAACATGAATCAATCAAGAAGTTCATGATGGTATCCGTGGAGTTCGTTTCAATGGAGATTATGTTGCTAAACGTGTCATACAGTTAGGATATTAATGGATGAATATAACTAAGGATTTTTGTGAATATGTCAATAAATGTGTAAAATGTCGACTTCATTCAGATCTCATACATGTCCGTTGTCAAGTGTTACAACCCGCTCGGGAGCTATGGCATTTACCCAATGGGGTTAGACCCCATTGGTGTTATCAATCCTAAATTATCTCAACAACATCATTTAATTATCACAACCACCGAATATTTTACTAAATGGGTTGAATCCATCCCTTTAACCTCAAATAAATCCAAACCTATCATCAACTTCATATATCAATACATTATATGACATTTTTCCATTGAACATAAGCTTGTCATAGACAACGGAAAGTCTTTTAAGAATAAATAACTCAAGAAACTTTGTGACAATTTTAACATTAAACTCAAATTTTCATCACCATATTATCCTCATGAAAATGGATAGGCCAAAGCATTTTATAAAACACTTAAAAAATTCTTATGAAAACATTAGATGGTCTAACACGTAATTGGCATCTCCAAATCTCGTTCGCTTTATGTGCTTATCGAACTAGCATTTGTACCCCTATGGGCGCTACATCCTTTTCATTAGTCTATGACTCTCAAGTTGTCCTACCCTCAAAATTCAAATCCCATCACTTCGTGTACCACTTAAATTTTTATCCCGATGAAGAATATCGACAACATCATCTAGCGAGTAACTTGAACTATTAGATGAAAAATGTCTAATGCCCTTAAACATCATCAAGTTTATCAAGACCACATCAAATGATCCCGAATGATACATTAAAATTGGTGATCTTGGAATTAAAGAAAAATCAAAATGTCACTCAGTTAGAACATAGTGAACATGGATTTTTTTCCCCTAATTGGATGATTCCATATGTTATCACTCTCAAGTATGGGTTGGGAGTGTATTGTCTCACTTCTCTTGATGGTGAGCCTAAAAGGAACCTTTGAATTCCCGGCACTTTTGTCCTTTCTATTGTTAAATTATTAATAATTATGACACTAGTTACATCTAAAACCTTATCACTTCATTAAACAATCCATTCGCCACTATAATGATTTAAAAGAATGTGGTTATCCATCATTATCCTAAACATACCTCAAAGATGAATAAAGCAAGACTCTATTCATCGCATCATTTACTACTAACAAGTTCCTCCTCTATAAGAACCCCTTAATCATTACACCCATTTACCTTGTATCAAATGAAAGCATGAAATGGGGAATGTTTGTGTAGGTCATATATGCATCTTCTCCCCTCCTAGAAATGGTCTATTAGGATCTTTCCCTTAGCTCAAAAATGTATGTAAAATTTATTGGATACTTTTTATCAAAATATCAAAAATAGTAGACTGGTCCCTCGAAGGATAAGTACCAGTCAAAATTATAGACCGATCCCTCAAAGAACATCTATCTATAAAATATTCAAAGACCAAAATAAAAAAACTGGACTGATCCCTTTAAGGATGGCCATTTTGTTAAAAAAAAAAGTAGGCCATACCCTCAAAAGATGGCTACCCATATAAAATAATTCCTACATTGATTAGCCTTCAAAATAAAGTGTATTAATATAAAAATCATCCAGAAAGCTTCTACATCGATCGAGTTTCCCATTATAACAAAATTTCCACATTAATCAAAATCAAATATGTAAAGGTAGGGAATTTCCCTATGAACCCATTGAAAAGGAGAACCATTTTATCCCACATCAACCTACATATACAAAACCCCTTTCATGACCTAGGAAGTTACATTTATTTTTGCATTTTAGTTAAGTTTAAGTGTGTAACTACCCATTGAGGACCTTATTTAATATTCATTAAGGATATAAAGTGCACATGTGTTCATACTTTAAAACCCATCACATATGTATCAAATCCATAATGATGCAATAATTTCATTTTTACGCTATTTTACTTAGTTAAAGCTCATTTCATAACACATTGTAAAATTCATTCGATTAATTAAATATTTAACCATATTTTACCAACACATATTCACAGAATCCATTGAATACATACAACAAAATCCATCTTACACTAACTACATTCAAATTAAAAACATACATCAACACCGAAAGATAAATAACATAAGTCATAAAACCTCATCATCATAATATATATCAATCAATTCCATATACATTAACATTAAAATTGGTCTTCTAAGATCCGTATATCAAAATATATCATTTCAATGATATACAAATATGGGCTTCTAGATCAACTACATCAAAAAATATCATCAGCCTAGTAAACTCATAACCTCTAAGAAACTCGCTAAGAGAGGAAGTACTAACCTCTCCTCCTTGAGCATATATGCCTCCAACTACTCCCACACCTATAACAACACCAACATCACCACCAACTCCTCTCTCACTATCACCTCATTTCTCTCGGTCTCCGAGGTGGGTGAAACACACTCACAATACTAGTACTAGGGCCTTCTGCCTTAGTAGCCAAATGATCAAAGCATATAATACCGCATCTAGAAAATTGTGAGTCACCATATAAATGTAGTACTATAACTCAGCCTATAATGACATATAATGTTCCACAGAGACCATCCCATGTACTGCAAGTGCTCTCCTCAATCCCCTAGCATATGGCCTCTATCCACTAGCATGTCTGCTATCATGTGCTCTCTTTCTACTGACTTGTTTCATCTCTACCAAATCCACACCATAAACAGAAGTCTCGGTAATCCCAAAGGCCCTCCTCAATCCATATCTCTACTCATGATATCTATCTTGATCTGTAGTCATTTTAACTAAAGGAGTCTTGAGTCCATCTCATTTTGTAATCACACTATCCAGGTCAGCAATCAATGTGTCCCTAACACATAAGATGTCATCCCTCTCTTTCCTAGTTGCATCGATCTCTCCATCCATTATTTCCTTCTCATTTGTCACCACATCAATAGTTGCAGCCAAATCATCATCACCCTCCTCCTCACTTTGTCATCATCTAAACCCTACACTACATCATGTGTTGGTGCTCCTCCCTCTACCTGAGAATGTACCCAATTGACTCATTTTACTAATATCTCAAAGAACTCAAGTCCTCGTCAAAACCTCTTAATACTTGGGTCCACCATGTTTTATACATAATAGTCACCCCACATCATCAATAGGAATTATCTCTCCATCATCATTGGGACCCATAGCCCCTTGCTAATCTATGATAATCTCATACACCGTCACCACTACTCGTGGAATTTCAAAGTATCTCTTTCATATCGCTTGCAGCAGTGTATAGGATCCTCGGGAATTACATGTACCAATCCAAGTTGTCTCTTGATACGATCAAAATGGAGAAACTCGTGTTTACCCACTTAATGAGCCCGAAGCCACTTAGCCTACTGGAAACCTATCAACTCATGGGAAAACTCAGGCCAAACAGGAACATCCGGTAAGGTCTCCATACTACATCCCTTACCTATTTTCTAGATAATAACTATCGATAATATCTTTTCCTCCTCCTCTTTAACCCATGACATAAATTTATGATTCCTATCACCTATTCTCCATAGCAACCCTACTAGTGGAGCAACGAAAATGTCCTCAAAGTCCCAAGTCTGTAATAAGAACCCAATATCAATACCATACCACTTGTGGGCCTTCCAGGTCCACAAATCTCTAAATTTATGTTCAAGTAGGGTGGGACCCTAGTCAAAACTGTTTGATGATCCATCAACTTGGCTACAACACTAGTCATCATTCATGGAAATGAATACCTCAAGAATCTAGTAACACATAAAAAATAATGGCCATCATCATCATGGTCATCCAAGTGTAACCCTCTGTATCAATGAATATAATTTTCCATATGAAAAAGACCCGACTCATTTATGAGATCCTTTGCATCCTCTCCATACAATATTTTCATCACACCAGCCCTCTCCACCTCGCAATAATATACGCCCTCTCCTGGATAGGCAATCTCGGGATGTGGTGTACATCCTCCGCAGTAATTGTAGTCTCCCAAAGAGGTAATAAAAAGTACAGGTGGAAGGATTCCACAGCTCTAATAAAGCAAACATCAAACTACGACATCGATGTATCCATCAATAATGTCTCATCGCACCAAAAATATGGCCTTAATGAACTCCCGGTCACCATCTATCATATCATCCCTCACCTCATATAAAATAAATAGCATACAATCATGGATAGTCAATCGTGCATCCACCTGTAAAACACAAATAAATCAACATTAGTTTCATCATTAAAAATATATCTGAAATATTAAAATCATCCACAACATATCAAAAACATCAACATTAAAACATCAACATCAACATCATCACCTGAACAATACCAACAACATCTAGAACAACGAAAAAATCAACCATATTTACCAAAATCCTAAATTTTCAACAACCAAGATAAATAGCCAAATATTTTACTTTGAACCGTCACAACGATTGCATGAATTGCTGATGATTCTTGCATTTTCAACCTAGGGCATCTAAATGCCCTTAATATGATTAAAAAACCCAGAAAACTACAAAAAAATTAACAAAACAAAGTGTAAACTTGCTTACCTCGATCATTGTGGGTTTCCGATGTCTACTAGATAAATCCATGGTGTCAAATCTTCACTCGCTTACCAAAAAACACTTTTTTGCATGTTCTTTGATCACCTAAACCATTTCTAGCCATGGTATCAATTAGGAAATAACCTCACAATAGGCTATTCATAGCCTATATTTTAGCTTGAGGGACTTGTCGACGATTCCCTCAATCGTCAATGATTTATTTATAATCACAGATGATTTACCTCCTTTTTGGAATATATTCCCATTTTTTGCACCAAATCAATTGAATCATCACCTTTTCACAGCTTTTGTCTCACTTTCAATGGACCCTAGTCCTTGAAACATTAATTGAACAAGAAAAATCAATATCAAGATTCGTCATATGTTTATGGGAGGTGTTCCCTTTGGCCCCCATTGATTAACTTTCTACCTTCATGGATCATATGACTATAGGTATCAAATATTTTAATTCCCCTATCATTCGGACCCTTTGTAACACCTTTTTTTTCGATACCCCTTGGAGAGGGGAAATTATTTGAAGGAAACACATATACAAACACTGGTGTTTTGTGTGTTACCTCACAATCAAATAACTCATATAAACCAATTTTCCTGTCATTTTTGTCTAGACATTTTGCCACTTAAACCGCTAAAAAAGGGGAACGTAGACACCTAAAATCTACACCCATCATCTTCGTCTAAAACATTAACTAAACACATCAATATTTCATTCACTTCTAGGGATCATCTTCTTACATTTCATGCCAGAGTTTTCTATCGAAGTTCGCTAGTGTTATTCTACATCAACGTGATTTCGTTATCATCCTCGTATTATTCTCAAACATCTTGGGAGTAATTTTGGAGCTTGTGTTAATCAATATTTTATCATTTAGTTGTAAGATTCCTCAATTTTCTATCAAGGTTAGACATCATTTTACAATTTCATTTCCACATTCATTATCTTTATATATCCATTTTTATCACAATATTATCTAAATCCTCGAAATATAATTTTTTTCAAATTATTTAGTTAAATACTTGATTTTATTAGGCTATTATCATTTACCAAGAATTTTCAATGATTATAAGAATCACCGTGATTCCTGTTCTTTCTATTTTCCTCCATATTTTATCAAAATTTGTTCAATATCTTGTATTTGTCATATTACATATATTTTTCGCTAACACTTTGTCCAATATGGCTTATATTAGATTAAAATAGGTGGTCCAAATTAGGAAATAAATAACATCAATTCATTGCCCATTTTCCATCATCCATTGTACTAGGAATATTACAACCTCATTTCAGAACTTCAATTGTGTACAATTCATTCCACCCCTTTTGATCATTTGCAGATTATTTTTGAATTGACTCAATGGATTCGCGACACAAGATAATTTTGTGATGCATAATTTGAGTTTGTGTATATCCAAGTTGATCTGTCTTGGTTTGAATATCAATACAAAGCTAAGTTGGAGGCTTTTAGCTTCGAGTCCAAATACGATAACGAAACCGATTATGAGGATTCATATTCGAATCGGACCACCAATACAATATTGAACACGAGTATTCAAACTTATTTAAAGAATAGAACACTAAACATGATAATTTGGATTACTCAAGATGAAGAGCTGCAATTCATCAAGAAAATAATTTCGAATCCTCCTAGAACTTAGATTCCGATTTAGATTCTAAGTTTGAACCATAGTCTATGCATTTCATTTCTTGTTATCTACCATCTATATGTTTGTAATAAACTTGAAACTTATCACAATATTTATCATTTATTATCTATCATGTATCACATCTTGTTCTTAAATCACTTGATTATGTAAAAGGTGGATTTACACCCTTATTAGGAAGTCCTTTGATTTCCAAGGAATTACCTTTTCCAAGAAATCTACATAATATTTTACTAATAATATCCAGTTTAGTGTTTGTGATCTACAAGTGATATAGTTTAAAATGACCTTATATCTCTTTCATATATGGAGCACAACTTCCAAAAAAAATATCCACATCCATGGGTATCTCTTAACCGCATCATTCGACGTTACGTAAATTTTATTCTCTCGCTTATTCAATTAGGTCAAGAGGTAGGATTTATTCTATATAGAAAGCTCGTGGGACCGAACCGACTACAAACACGTCGTATGGCCTCATAAATGCTATTTAACGAATTATTTTGTTCCGAATGGTGTCGTTGACCCCAAGCTAGTTTGTCCAGAGCAGTCCATTAAGATTCCCGAGACAAAAAAAGGTTGTAACTTCATCGGGTGATATATAAAACTCCGTGGAACCTAGAGAAGTATTGTCGATCCTACACCTCAATCTTGATACCCTATACGAAATCACATCTCATTTTTTTCCATCTTGATTTTGTCATCTTGTTACCATATTGTTTGCAAAAGTGTCAAATAATGCAAGCTTAGAGTCGCAAGGTTGTCCGATCCTATATTTTGTAAACGAAGCTTTTGGGACCAAATTTTCTTTACACATGCATCGGGATGGCCTAGTAAACACAACTAGAGACATAATTTTGGTGTTAGATGGTGCCATTTCTGCTTGGATACTTTGTCCTGTGTACTTTCCATTAAGATTCATGAGAAAAAAAGGCTATTACTTCACCAAAGTTATATCTTAGACTTCCCGGCACCTAAAGAGGTCTCATCGATCCTACATCTCCGCATTAGTACCCTCTATGAAATCCTATCTCATTTTTTTCCGTCTCGATTTAGTCCTCTCGATGTCCTATTATTTGTTAAACCATTTAATAGTCCATCGAGTCACCGTAAGGTTGTCTATTGCCAACTAAATGAATAATATAGGTGGTTCATACAATATAGTTGGTGAAAGTAGAATTTTAATAAGATATTTTAACAATATAGGTTGTGAAATGAGATTTTTTTTCTTTTCTTTTCTAATATTTAATTTCCATTAGCTTATATTGGCTACAAGAATAATCAATTATCTACTAATGGTGTCAACCACATGAAGGTGAAAGTTTTTCTAGCACCACTAACCTACATAAACATGTTAGTAAGCAATTAAATAGAATTTTAAATCCTACAAAATTTAAACCAAATCATTAAAGTAAATATTGAAATTAAATTCATGAAGAACACACCTTTGCAAATTCAATCCAATGAACCATAAGGATCAACTCTACTTGTGAGAGTAGAAAGAATTGCTTCATGATCCGATTCAAGAACATTCCACATATTCTTGTTTAATGGCCTACCTTGATATTTGATAAATTTAATTGTTTTTGCAAGAACAAATGTGAATAGTGAAGTATTTTTGATGTAATTTATTGTCTTCAAACAACCAAGTGTTTGATTTTTGATAGGATATCGTCAAATCCAAGTTCTAGTGAGTACCACTAACCTAGTGGGATACTCAAGGCCATTACTATCAATGATTGTGGAAATAAAAAAAATTCCCCTCTAGACAATGTGAATTCTTTTTCTGTCACAATAAATGTAAAAACGTGCCTTACATCACAAATTAAAACTCAAGTCAAATTTAAAATACTTTAAAATTTAATCATCTTAAAATTTATAAATCTAAAAAAATGACATACATATGTACCTTGTTGCACTAAATCATAGATTTGGTCAAAGTCAGGTGATTTTTTCATATGATTTGAATACACTAGAAGTAGTAATGCTTGTGGAACTTGATATGTGTTGAGTGGAATTAGAGGTCTAAAAATCTAATCATCCACCCACTACCGTGATTCACATTCATTCCACAAAAATGAATGCATGATATATAAAAACATGCCATGCACCTAGTATAAAAAGTCCAAGAACTTACATTTGAAATACAAAACAAGTGCATATCACTTGATCCTAAAAGCTGTCACACAATCTTCATAGCTTGTCAAATGTTGTTCCTTTATCAACCAGAAATATTTGTGAACTATTGAACTATCTTGAGATAGTATGTTCTTGACACACCAATCAACAATGTTTTTTTCATCCGTAAATTTAACACCATCCTTGAACTCTAACTCTTCTCAAGTGCTCTTTTCACACATTCTCCCGCACCATCATGCTTTCCTTTTCCATGTCCTACCTTAGTTAAACTAAATATATGTTGTTAACAAGTTTCTTTTAGCATCCCGCTTAGCCAATAAAAATTTGTGCATTCTTGAATTGTGATGTATGGTTGTCCGACAAAATGTAATGTTGATAGAATAAAATGTTCCTCTCATTCAACTTCTTATAAAACACTTAGAAAAAACCTTGCAAATATTCTAAAGAATGTGTTTGATCATCACTGATGTAGAAATGATACTCTTAATATTTTTAAATCTTTCTCAAGTGCTTTTTGTTGGGTTCATGAATTCTATATGCATGAAAATAGCAACTTGCACCAAGTTATAATATTGAGACCGAACCTCCATTTGTCGTTGTAATGTGTAATTTTTGTGAAGTAAACTAATGAAACAATACATCCAAGTAGGAATGTGTCCTTTCTTAACTTGAATTGCTCATCTAACCATCGAGATATATGTGTGTGTCTTGCATACTCATAAAAAAATTTCTCTCGAATTTGACGAAATATTCTAATACAAGTAACTCGTTTGCAATGCACTCACACTTATTAGATTCTTTTCCATATTTTAATTGATATGGCACCAATTTATATTTTTTGAAACAAGCCAATTCTTTTCCTATTGAATCTATACTCTCCTCATGGATACAACTTTTCAATTTTGGCAAGCCACCACATACATTGTAGGTTCTATCCAAACATGCTTTGTTATAAAAATTATCCAGTTGATTTTTCAAAAAAATTTAGGAATAAATTCCCTTGAAGATTTTGGTGTGACATTTAATCCACACTTCTACAACATGATGTCACTATAAAAAAAATAGCGTATTTGACAAAAAAACATCATAATGCATTGAAAATTCAACATGATGCTTCGCAAAACCAAGTGGTACATGATTGATTGATTTTCACATAAAAGGGTTTTCTCATTTCAAAGAATATTTGGCTAATGTTAATTTGTGAATTTTTATTCTTAAACATAGAAAACAATTGTGTTTGAGTCTTATCTCATAATTTTTTTGCACATGATTTATGATTACAAGAATGTATTCATATTTTTAGTATATTTATTTTATTCATTACACCCTTGTGTTCTCATTCCAAAACTTTACGATTAATTATTTTAGAATATCATCTTTATTCTTGTCTTTCCATGGATTCTCGCTAGAGAAATTTCAATAGTCAAGTGTTATTGACTAACTCAAGACTTTTTGTCTCCCTTTTGCTTTCATTAGTTCTTGTGTTTAGCTTCAAAGCTCGTTTGTTTTTCTAATCAATCATTTATTAAATATTTTATCACTTACTATACAATTAGTAAGAACATGCCATGTAGTATTACTATGTTCAATGCATCTATTGGAACCTACAATTATGTATGCTTTATGTATATTTTGAACAATTGATGCATTTTGATCAATAACATTAGATGTTATTATCCCAAAGGTGTAAAAAGTTTAATTCATTTTAATTGATATGGCACCAATTTATATTTTTGAAACAAGCCAATTATTTTCTTATTGAATCTGTAATCTCCCCATGGATATAAATTTTCAATTTTGGTAAGGCACCACATACGCTGCGGGTTCTATCCAAACATGCTTTGTTATAAAAATTGTCCAATTGAATTTTCAAAAAAATTGTAGGAATAAATTCCTTGAAGATTTTGGTGTGACATTTAATCCAAAATCCCGCAACATGATGTCACTATGAAAAAATAGCGTATTTAACTAAAAAATATTATAATGCATTAAAAAGTCAACATGATGCTTGCAAAAAACAAGTGGTATGTGAGTGATTGATTTTCACATAAAAAGGTTTTCTCATTTCAAAGAATATTTGGCTAATGCTAATTTCGGGTAATGTTAATTATGCATCCTCTTCACTTTATTGATTTTAATCTCTTCCAATTGCTTCGGTGTCTTGTTATTGACTTTCTTCTTGTCCTTACGTTATCTTTTATGGCCCATGATTACAGATAATATATTGTGGGGTAGGGGAAAAGATGAACTTCGAAAAATTAATAAATAATGTACACGAATCTATAGACCATACAAAAACCGTAAATGAGGGGGAAAAGGATGTTGGAGGGGCACAAATATGTAAAGATTATAATGTGTATGCGTTATAACGATTACACATTATGTTATTCCCCTTTTCCAAGTCATGACTTAAGGCTTGGATCTAATTTGGATCTCCAAGCCTAAGGCATGGACCTACACAAACACAACAAACAATGTGTTTTTATAGGAAAATGCAAAAATTCCACTTCCACCATGATAAATCAACATAAAATGATCGATTCATTTTAAAAAAATTATACCATAAAGTAGAGTAGAGTTTCTTCTTTCTAAAAATACATTTTAAAAGATTTTTCGACTAATATAAGCTTTCCATATTATTTATTTTCTAAATATGCCTTTTTATAGCTAGTTTTTGAATTTTAAACAGTGTCTATCTTTTGTTGTGTATCTTTGTTTTGGTGCATCGAAATTGAAAAAAACATATACTAGCCCAAACAAGGCCTAATTTTATACATATTCAAAAATATATATAATTTTCCATATTTTTTAGGTAGTTAGGTGGGGCATGGTCGAGCTCCATTATGTTTTTAAATTTAAAATTTATGTACCACAAAAATCATAAAAAAATACTCGCTAATTTTTTTTTTTAAAAATGGAGCCAAACTAGATGTTTATATCTATCTTTCTACCAAAGAATTTTTCAAAATAGCAAATGGTGCTCAAAAAATGGTTTGGGGTACGAAAGTCACTCTATTATGTTTTTTAACAAAAATAGGAGCACATGTTGGTATTTTAGTTATTTGACCCACTTAAACTTATTTGTTTTCAATAAAATATAGTAGCTTAGAAACTAGACTAAAAATGGTATGATTCATGTTTGTACAACATTTTCCAATTTTTAGTGTAACTATTTCAAAAAAATCATACAAATTGAATTTTTTTATTTTTTAGAATAATGCGTCCACTTAAGACCCCCTTTTAGCCCCCTAGATTGGTGCTCTTACCCTTGAATGTATGTAGAAATAATTTTATGACCTAACCATTGGAAAAAGATGTTTTGGCAGGTTGATATAGTGAAGAAGGAAAATTTTGATGTGGTTTTAAGATATGACTGTTTCATGACTTATAAATTACTTAAAAGTTGTCTACAGTGTTTTTCCAATTCCATTGAGTCGTCACATGGCATGGTTTGGCATAGTACAAGTGATTTTGTGGCATTATGAAGTTTTTAGGGTACTTGAAGGGTGTACGAAATAGCAATTTTTAGAAATACAAAGAGCATGAGATGTTTTGGCGGTTGATCTAGTGAAGGAAAATGTTGTTGTGGTTTTAAGAATGTTCCCATGGGGCTTTGACCCATTTTTGTCACATGTAATAAGGTTTTTTGGCTATGCTGACCTAATTGGGTCACTTGTGGCTATTATGATTTGAATTTAGAATGTTTCTATGATGCATGAGTCTAGCCAAAGGATGGAAAATGTTTGAGTTTGAATTTGAGCCTTGGAGAGGCTATAAAAGTTATTTTTTTCACCATATTGTTTCTAGTTTTGGAAACCCTTTATATCTTCTTTTAAAGAACCCTTTTTGCTGCAAAGCAAAACCCTTTGGGCCTGCCCCAAAACATATGGAATCTCATTATAGGATATCTTCTGGTTGAGTTTTCATGAGGATAATTTGAGCAAGTTAAAGTTTGTGTTGTTTCTTTGACATCAAGTGGAGGAGGGAAGATTTGAATGTTTTGTTTTGGATGCTATATTCATAACGTGTTGATGTAATGTATAGGTTTTTAAGGATTTTCAGATTTGATCTTGAAGGTAAAGTACATTCTCATAGTTGTATTTCTTCATATGTATTCATGAGACATTGATTGTCTTGAGAGCACTTTATTATATCTTGTGGATCATTGTTGAAGACATTACTCTTTGTGATATGATTTGAGAATCTATATAAGTGTGTGGATATGATTTTATCATCAATATATGTGTATTTGAGATCATATTATGTTATTTTTGTGATTTTACCTAATTGAAAATGTTGTATGTATTGATGTGTTGCTTGTGAGCATGTGTGGTTAGGGTTTGAAGCACAAGTTTATAGAAGATTTTATTGGGGACATATTCACCCCCTCCAACCTATTAGTCCTTGTCACCTCTAACACAACAATGTTATCATTTGTTACCCTCTTAAAATCTAAAATTAAGGTGATCATAAATTACTATTTCAAATGGAATAAGTGATATTTACTATTCTTAGTTATGTGATATTCATATAATATGGATTTCACTCTAAATTATCAGTCTTATGTAAATAACTCAGGGCATTTTGTTGTCTCTTCTAAGTTCTTGAAGAGAAAGTAATGCTAATGATTGAATTTTATGATGGTCTCACAAATAAGATATGCCTTTGGCTACTTGACTCTTAGGAGACTTTTACGTAAGGATCCTTTCACATTAGAATACTCTCAATAAATTATAATGAGATAAATGATGTAACCCCTTATTTTGAGCACTAATAATGATGAATTTCTATCTTTCTTCCCACCTTGAGTAATGACATTCTATGGTATCGTGTAAACCATAGTTAAGAAAAGTAAAATTTGGAGTTGTATTGAAAGCTATGTTGTTTTAGGGTACTCTTGAAAACATGGCCCCATTGTTTTTACCACTCAATAGGGTGGAAAAAGTTCAGTTCCTCGTATGAAATGGAGTCACGCTCTAGTTAAGGAGTATATTTATATACATTGCTTTCAGCCTAAAGGGAATTTAGTGAACAAGTTTAATGTCTAGTTAATTTAGCATAGGTTTTTATTTTTAGCAGCATTAGAGTATACCTTCCTTAAAGGAAAATGTGCATTGAATTCTTGAACTCTTGAGGAAAGTATGAATGGAAATTTTTTTGTATCCAATCCAAGTGATAATTTTTTAATTTATATACTATCTTGATAGGCTTTGCCAACATCCCTTTGAATGTAATTTTTGTTTCAGTAACTCATTTATATATTATTTTGGTTACAAAGTGATAAAGAAATGATAAATTTAAGTAAACTTCTCATATGTATTAATGAATTGAAATTTTTTTGTTGGTTGTTTTATTAAGGAAGCGTGACTTTTTTAGGTGAAGAAAGTTTGAATATTGATATTCCATGGTAAATCTAGGTACACTTTTAAAATAATACCAAAGTAAACTATCCTTTATGGGTTTTCTAAAGAAAACTTTGAACCAAAATTGAGATGTTCTAGAAATGGTACATGCTATGAAACCTTGAAAACAAACTAGAAAATCAATCCTAACTTGATGGTTGGCTATATATATTTCACCCACAATTTACTGGTACTATCACTATGTAAACGTAGAAATGTTTGCCAAATCAAGTCATTACCCCTTTTAATATTTGGTATTGGGTGAATCTTCATCTTTGACCCCTTAATGAATAATGCAGATGTTAGGACCAATTTGGAGAGGCTTGTGAACCATTTTCCAAATTTTAAAGTTAATTGTGAGCTAGAAGGTGAAACCACACATAATCTTGGAAATTTTTACTCTCTTCTTGTGTGGTATTTTTCACACCTAGGATGTTTTACATGGGTGGGCTTGCACACATCACATATGCATAACTTGTTAACCCTATTTGAAACAACAATTATGTTCCCTTGGCTTACCCATAAGTATTTTCCTTTAAATATGGACCTTTTGTTGTAAACCCTTTTATGTTGACCCTTGTAGTAAATTTAGATGAAGATGCAAATAAATCCTTTGGAAGATACAATTTCCCTTGATTAATATTATCCTATTTGAAATACACTTGAATTTGAACCATGTTATATTTTCTGAGGCATGTTTGTTGAGACAAAAAAATAGTCCCCTTTAAGTGACCTTAATGTTAGACATCCAATTACGTGTGACCATGTAGAGGTTTTAGATAAAGTGATGTTAATAAAAATTTCCTTAGAAACTACAAATTTATTTAATTAAATTACTTTAAATGAGAGAAACACTTAGTAAATTACCAAGTTTGAATTTATGGGACATGCTTTTTGTGACTAAAAACTAGGTCATATGACATGATACCTCATGATGTCATATCTATATCTCATCAAGTGAATTCTAAGAATAAGTTTGATCTTAGGAGAGGAGGATGTAGTGCCCACCATCCTCCTACATTATTTTATTGTTAACTCATCTTATTGACTGTAGTGCCCCTCCTATCTCCTCATTGGCGTAGTAGAAAAATCCATCCTCACACAACATTCATTCTATTCTACCTTTTCAATAAACATGTTCCAACAAAAAAAGGGGGTTACATTTTTCCAACGTTTATCTTTCACGGTTGGAGGCCCAATACACAAACACATGGGTGATCATGTTTTTTTAATTTATCGCAAACAAGTTCATAATCAAGTTGACTGTCATACTGCCCATAATGAGCTATTTTTGTAGTTGGTTTAACTTGGAACAAAAAAATGTTTAAAAGAGGTTCACATCATATATTTCTAATATATTAAAATGATTTGCAAGGTTCATTATTTAATTTAAATTCTACTCTTACTCAAATTCAAGACTGCAAGTTATGAAAGCAAAAACAGATGGAGTGGAGAAAACCATGCCTGTATGATGAGAATCTAATGGCATGGGAAGGTGTGCATAAGAATATCTTATGTTTCGGCCAAGTCCCCAGGAATTGAAGTGCTTTGGCAAGGTAGAGAGATTACATTAAGGCATATGCTTCCCCATTTTGTATATGTATCCAATAGAGAATATTTCAAAATATAATTATAGTTTAATATAAAATAAAATAAAGCTGAATGGAGGGAGGGTGAAAAAGCTCTAAAATTTCAGTTAGGGTTTTCTCTCTTTGCATTTGGGAATGGGCGAGTTAAGGGCAGCGATAGAAGCAAACAAAAAGGGGGCATTTTGTCTCATCCCCCTCTATCTCGTGCTAGGGACCCGAGATTGGAGCGGGCAAGGACGTGTTTGTTGGGAAAATGCATGAAGGAAACATGGCTTCTCGTAATGTTTGGTCGCATTTTTTTTGTTTTACACTGATCCTTTTGCTTAGGGCACCTTTTGTTTCCTTCAAAGAAATGCCTTGCCAGATGTCATCTCATGGAGTGCCTTGGCTACGACATGTGTCAAAGATCCTCCTAACCTTTGTCAAACTTGAACCCCAAACCTACATGGCATCTCACAAAACTTGGATGCTTTTTCAGTGTTTTACCAAATGAAAGAATGAGACAACTCCTCATGGAATATGTTTGCAGATGTGCATGGAAAGATGTAGGTTTTCCTCATGAGGGATTCATGCTATTTCACCATATGCAGCAAATAGGGCTCCAATCGGTGTACATTTTCCAAAGATACTTCCAACCTATGCACAAAATGGGTTTGTTGAAAAGGCTTTAGATTCTTCTGAGAAACCGTAACTGGCAGATCTAAAGCCAATTTCCATAACCTTTGCTAGCATCTCTCATCTTGTGCCAGATGTGAGTTATGGAACACATTATGGACATCCTTCAAAGTATAAAGAGTAGAGGAATGGTTTCAAATCTGCAGTTACAAATTTTATGGTAGACGTGTTAGGAATATCTATGTTGTAGTGTGAGCATAGAATATTATGTAAGTGATTATATTATCTAGGATAATATAATATGTGTTGTAATAATTAATTACATTATTGTAAATGTAATTATGAGTGGGTGAGTAAATATTGTTATGAGTTGTTGAGTAAAAAATCATTAACAATATTAATTTTTTTGAGAAAACAAAATCTCACGTAAAATAGCATGGAGTTGTTTTACGAGTTATGTGTGGAGATATTTATGGAAATTATATCTCCTTAAATATAGGAACAACATCTCCTATTTAAATGGATGTAATACTTCCTATGAATGAAAGCAAGAATAAAGAGTAAGATTTCGAATTTTCTTTATGCAATTATGATATTAATTTTTCATTTGGTAACAGAGCATGTTTGATGCAAGAAATTTCACTTCTTTCATGATCAAATCCATCTCAAATAATATATCATAGTTTTCGTTTCCGGATGTGGATTTTTCTATAATTTTTCTTGCAGTAATCACGTTTGATCAAGAAACTACGAGAAGATATTTTAGTAGAAACCAAGACGTATTTTGGAAGAAATACATATTTTACTATGTAGCTATCAAATTAAGCACATCAATTCTTCTATTAAAAGTTTTCTCCAATTTTCAATAATGTTGAATCGTTAATACAAGTTCTTGACTTGTTTGGAGGTTAAAAGGTATTCAATATAAAATTTTAAAGTACTTGATTCAATTTTGTATTTTTTATCAGTATTGTACAAAATAATGGAGAAACTAAATCTGATTGAAAAGTTTGAAGGACAAGATTTCCATACATGGCAACTATAGATGCAATTACATTTAATAGAAAAGGATCTATGGGATGTGGTGAAGTCTAATTCAACTCCACCCACTAGAGGAAATGAATTGGAAAAGTGGAATGCAAAAGATCAGAGAGCATTGGGTACCATTGGTCTGGGCTTATCAAAAGCCTATCTACATCATGTGGATTTCACAAAATCTGCAAAAGAAATTTGGGAGTCTCTTAACAAATTGTTTGGTTCGACACTAAAATGGCAAAGACTACACTGAAGCAACACTTGTATGGGTTGAAAATGGAAGAGAACTCAAAAATGGTAGATCTTTTAAGTAAGTTTCGCTTCTTTGCTAAATCAACTAGCTGGAATTAAAGAACATGTAAAAGATGATGATGCTAAAGCCATTCTTCTTAATAGCATGCCTAAGAGTTACTCAAATATTGTATTTACTTTGAGTAAAATTACTATTAGTCTAGAATGAGTGATTTCTACATGTTAGAACAAAGAAGTCATGAAGAACATGAAGAAGTACTATATGTAGGAAACAAACCTAGCTCCTCATCTAAGAAGGAAAACATAAACCAAAGAAGGTTCCTTCACATGGAAAATAAAATACTTTTATTGTAATGAGATTGGGCATGTAATACATGAATCAGTAAAAGAGAGCTCAGATCTTCTTGATGACAAGATAGATCGAGAAAGCCCTTCTAGTGAAGTAGAAACGATTGGGAAGTCTACTCAACCGATGAAAACTTTCATGTCCTAGTGATGAGGATTTCCTATGGTAGACTCTTTTCTTGTTGGAGGAAGGAGGCAATGGAGGAAGGAGGAAAATCAGCGTCCTCTCGTCATTCACCAACGATGGGGTCACAGAAAGATGTGGTGATATTTTATTTTAGTTATGTGGTGTGTTTATACACAAGGGGGTGAAACTAGTTTCATGTTTTGATTTTAATGTGTTCACATAGACTAACAACAATTCATGAGTGTCTATTTGGTGTGGAAGAAACAAACTGCTTGACTCAACTTACAGGGGTAAATTATCTACATACGGTCCTCTCGACCGCCATACTTCGGTGGAAGGTACTTCATTGGAAGGTGATCAGTTGATGAAGATGTTCATACGACAAGGATGATCATTAGTAGCAAGATCCAGTAGCAATGGCTACTCCGACAAGTTTGATGTTTCTAGGAGCTCTTACCCCATGTTCACACTAAGGGGGCGAATGTTAGGAATATCTATGTTGTAGTGTGAACATAGAATATTATGTAAGTGATTATATTATCTAGGATAATATAATATGTGTTGTAATAATTAATTACATTATTGTAAATGTAATTATGAGTGGTTGAGTAAATATTGTTATGAGTTGTTGAGTAAACAAATCATTAACAATATTAATTTTGTGAGAAAACAAAATCTCACGTAAAATAGCATGGAGTTGTTTTAGGAGTTATGTGTGGAGATATTTATGGAGATTATATCTCCTTAAATATAGGAACAACATATCCTATTTAAATGGATGTAATACTTCCTATGAATGTAGCAAGAATAAAGAGTAAGATTTTGAATTTTCTTTATGTAATTATGATATTAATTTTTCATTAATATCTCAAATCTCCCGTACTATGCCAGATGCGAGTTGTGGAACACATTATGGACATCCTTCAAAGTATAAAGAGTAGAGGAATGGTCTCAAATCTGCAGTTACAAATTTTATGGTAGATGTGTATGCAAAATGGTGGAGCTGTGGATGCTCGTGAACTAGTTGACAAAGTACCCAAGCAAGATGTTGAACCGAAGCCTACAGGTTTGACCAACTCTGTTCCTTCCAGGCATGGTTCATCTTCCCTTACCTCTCATAATTCTTGTGTTTTAGTTCTCTTTTGCAACTTAATAGAATTTTAAAATATTAGGATTTTAACACAGTTAAATGTGTATATCAACTCACAAAAACAATGAAATGTCATGTCATAACTCATGAAGTCAAAATAACTCGTTGCATTAAAACATGAACTTCCACCCTCATTCTGTGGTGATTTAGAAAACTTCCTACCCACCTAGATCACCCCAATATTGGTATATCGACAAGATGAGATTGACTTCCTAGTAATAATGTTGACCTTCTCCCTATTTAAATAGTTAATTTTTGCATTTTTTAGAGACTCATTAAGTACCCTTCGTAACTCTGAAAATGAGATGTGAAGCTTCATTTGTGTACCTTGGTATGCGAGGAGTCACCTTGACCTTTGGATTGACCCCGAATGAACATATGAGATCTTTTTGATGCTCTTATAGGAGCCCTGTTACACTATTTTACAGTAGTAGAAAGTTGTTAAATCTAGAAAGTTGGCTTTCATTTTGAACCATCATTTGAAACCTAGATAGAGAAATTATTTCCCGTCTTCGCAAACCTCTAGTGTTTATACTAGACAATTGCATGGAACATTCAGTTAGGGAAAAATAATTTTCTAGATAGTTTGGCAAAGCCATTTTTAGGCCTCTGGTCACAATTTGACGAGGTCAAATTGGACCGATTTCGACTTGTCACTCCAGAAAACTTATCGCCGTTTGAAAATGGTTTTCTAGTTCTCAGTCCCGTCAACTCTGATGAATTCTCCTTATATAGGGGAACTTGTAGGAAGTGTCTCGTTGCGTGCTCATCCATCGAATGTCAGTTATGGATTTGGTTTCCTAGGCCCTCAAACTAACTTTTTTCATTTGCAACTGGGTCAACTACGACCAGTGGCCTCAAAAAACTAGCCGCCAAATGCAAACTGTTCACATTTTTCCAATTCTGTCACATTGCTTTATGAACTCTTGGTATATCTGGGAACACGTAGAAAGTTGATCGTGGTGTGCATTCTCATCAGAAGATAAATTTTGGGATCAATTTCTTAGCCTCCTAGCCATTTTAAACGTTTTGTAGCTAGTGAGAAAATGTTAAAATAGGAAGTCATGGGACCCTCGTACGGTTGCAAACCACCCTAGAAACTTTTAACACATGCAAATAACTATTTAAAATGCTATAGTGTAACTTGTTTTGTAAAATAGAACTTTTGACAAAATGGTGTTTTCTCTCTCTTCCCTTCTTTTTTCTCTCTCCTAGGTTACAAAATGAAGTAAAATGAAATGTAATGAATACATGTCTCTAAACCTTTTATTTTGATTGCAAATTATAATTAATATCATATGTAAATGGGAACTGAAAAATGATAATTATGTTAGATTAGGGTGGATGTCATGCCACTGAATTATCACTGATATCATGCTCACGTTGTTTTACAGGATGAAAGAAAGAAGACGAAAAGGCGTTGTGTAATGCATTAATTATCATTGTAATTTATATAGTTCATGGTTAAATGAATAAATGTATAATGTAGTCTCATGTTACAGAAGGTTATTTTTGATAATTTGTTGTTATGTATGAGATGCTAGTTCCAAGGACATCTAGGAAATGTGCATTTAATCATAGGTTCATTTTGATTCATAGTACACATGGTACAAAGGTTTGATATTTATATAAGGTAAATGAAATTGCAGTAATATCTTGTAGTGCATATTCAGTGTTCAATAAATGATTAAGGATTCATCTTGTGCATTCATAATTTGAAAATATAATAAAGATATTTAAACAAAACAATCTACCCTTGTTCAATATCGAGCATAGCTTGTATTCATGTGTGATACCCTTACCGTAGAAGACATTGAAAACCATAGAATGAACTTAAACTTTGCACTCAATGGAACCTCCTAGTTTGAGTAAACAAGAGCCCGAGAATGGGTTTATCGTCTTAGTTGGTATGTTTAGTGACATTGTCATAAACCCGTTTGATAGGGGTTACATAGTCAAACTTTTCTTGGAGTGTGTAGAGCTAACTCCTCCTTCGTAGCCTAGCAGACTACCTTGTCATCCGAAGATAGATTTGAAATTAAAGTTCTTCATCAAGTGAAAACCCTGTTGGATCCAGGTGACATAGATGGAGGTTGTGACTTAGTTGTTCTAGGTCTTACACTCTTGTTGATGAACCCCTTAGCTTCACTCAGCTAAATGTGTTACCTTGGTTTCTCTCAACATAGCACCTTGGTCCTTTCTGGAAGGTGGTTTAGCATAAATTTGTCCTCTCGCTTAAAACTCATATATAGTTGAGGGGTAGACCCTTAGGTGAAGTTGGAATTAATCTAAAACTTAGTTGATTTGGATGTTAACTTAGGGCTCATGTGTAGCTGCAAGTCTCCTAATCATATATGTCTTCAAGAGGTTAGACGAACATTTTGTAACTCCTTTTAAAGACAATGCAAAAAAAAAATAAGACCATAATGTGACGTAGAAGATAAAGCATATAAGAGTAAAGATGAGATTTAAAGTTTGGAATAATATTACCCTTGAAGACCTTATAACTCAATTAAACATATTCTTTTGTTTCAAAGAATATGAATTGTTCTTAGTGTGATCAACCTTCGAGAAAACAAAATACATATATAAATCAAAATGGAATTCCACAAGTCATTGAATTAGAATAATTGTGGTAGGGAAATCACTATTATGTGATCGAGGAATGTTTTTGGTAAAATCTACCTTGTATATAAATCTCCATTAGATCCTTATATTGCATTCTAGGCATCATGTCACTTTCACTTGAGTTGTAAGGATACAACTGGAGACATTGAATAAATGTTGGAGAAGAACATTCTTAACATAATAAGAAGATAATTAAGTACTTTGTATGTGATTTGATTTATGCCAAATAAGTATGCAAGTTATGAAAACTTTTGTAAAGAATTAAGAAACCAACTTAAAAGAGGTGAACGATAATTCAACCATGGTATGAAATTAAGAACCTGTTGGTGGACAATGAGAAATTTATCCTTACACAATAATGTTCTTGGAATTTTAATCGTAACTAAAATACAATTAAAGAAAAGATGTGTTGTGGGTTTGCCTATCCTTGAGTCTTCTTTCTGTGGTTGGGGCATTGCTAGTATTCGTTCATTGGGAAAAGTGTGGCATCGACATGCCTATGTTGTTTTCATGTGTCTATGTGAGTCGATGACTTATGTGATTGTCATTTGCAAGTCGAGTTTCTGTACTTGAAGCCCATGTTGTGTTGTGTGTAGTGAGAAATGTAAGTCAAAAAAAAAATTATCCTGGTATTTTACTGTTGTAATTGTGTGTGTAAAATGTGGGCACTACATCGATCGGATTATTAATAGTGATATAATATTATTTAATAATTATATGGTTTGCTCAAAAATTACTCTTGTGACTTAGGTGGAATTTAAGGCATGTTGTGCCAATAAACTATTGTGATACATATTGCTAATTTCTTACACCCACATTATTATGGATATTGACAAGATGCAACTTAAATGGGTTTTACTAGATATATGATAGATGAATGATGAATCTATTGTATATCGTGACCATTCATTATGATGATTCTGATTTAGATGTTATCATATAATAACTTGGATGAATTCTATGTGTTGATCTACTATAGAAACATATGTGTCATTTTGGATAGTTATCTCATTTCGATGATGCTTTATTTCTGCGCAGCTTGATTGTCAATCATAAGTGAAATAATTATTGACTTTTGCATAGTTGGAATGAATATCATTGATTGATTTGGTTGTCGTTATATTTGATTATTTCTCTGATTTATTATTTATCAAGCATGTATGTTTAATGTGTGAATTGAGTGTGTAGATTACAGGTCACACAGGAGAATGTGGGTTTCAGAGTTACACCAAGTTACACAAGCGGCTGACTAGGCTGAGTCCTTTAGCCATGCATGATCTTTGTGTAACCTTGTGTGTATGTGGCATATTCATTTGCGGGACACCATTGGTGATTCCTAATTTACCTATGTTATTTTCAAATTTGTTAATCCTTGTACTAAACTTGTTTAAGGACCTAATGGTCCCCACTTGCATTAGTGATGTTATTATGTTTGTAATCTTGTTGTTAGTGGTTTGTTACCACCTAAGCATTAATTATGCGGATCCCACCACATATTTCTTTGATCCATTTTACCCAATCTCGAATTTGGGCTAAATGTGGCATTTTTAAGGGTCTCTTTTCACATTGGGGTATCCCTTACACTAAAATGGACCCCTTGGACCCTACCTATGGGTAGGGGAGCCTCTTTTCAAGATCAAATGGGATTTTCCCTCCCATTTTATCCCTCTCTTGTCACCATCTTGTAAGTATGTTGATTTGTGATCTTTCTCAAAAGTTGAAGTGTGTTGGCTTATTGGATTTTTAGGAAATTTGGGAGACTACTTACTAAAAGTGTTTTGTTTTATATTTTATTGGGATTTTAGAATCTTATGTTGGAGGATAATATGGGTGACACATGGCACCCTCTCATTTTTAAGGATTTGTGTTTGTTTCTTCTTTTTATACCTTCTCATGGAGAGTGGTATGGACTTTAGCTTGTCATTTTTACTCGAGAGTTGGAGAAAGCTTGAGCTAGGAGTTTGGAATTTGAAGTGCATGTATTGTTCTTAAAATTTGATAGCTTTATTTTTTGAGGTAGGCCTTCATACCTATTATGTTAGTTTCTATGGTATATGGTGCAAAAGAAAAATTGTTATTTGAATAATGTATGCTTGCTTGTTGTTGTGGGTGTCATAGTAAATATTGTTTTCTTGCATTTTCTCCATCCATCCTATTTCAGGTGGAATTTAGAAGCTCGTAGGGGAAGAGGGAGGAATTTTCCATCTTACACCACATGGCTTGATGGGTAAGTCATGATGTTTTATTCTATTATTTCCTCGCCTCATATGGTTTAATGTCAAGGGGATTGTTTATATGGTCTGATCCTCCTCTTCCATCATTGGCTAGGAAACCATGCTTGATTTGCAAATCCTCCCAAGGAGGAGGCTTGGTGTTTGGACAGAGTGATATGGAGGGTATTTTGAATGGAGAGATAAGGAGGGTATTTTTAAGATTTTGTTATTATTCCTATGGTTGGTTCACAATATGGCTTATTATGGGCTCCTTGCTACTCTTCCCATTTGAGGAAAACATGGAGTTCTCCTCTTGTGATTTTGTTGTTTATTTGGGTGTTGTGTGTGTGTGCCACCATTTGTCTCTCCTTTCTTGTGAAATTTTTAGGCATACGTTGTCTCTCTCCCATGGGCTTGGAGGGAGGCTAGCATGTCCTCCATTGGTGGAGATGGCATATGATGATGCCATTTGGTTTGGTGGAAAATTGTGCCTCTTTATCTTGTGCATTGAAGACTTTTATATGGATTGGAAAGCTTCCAAAAATTATTTGGAATAAGGAAGAAAAAAATTAAAATTTGGTATGTTGTTCCCCATATTTGGGAGGCTTGTCCTCTTTCATTTTAAAAGTATTTTTGTAATGGTGAAGTATTATCTTTTTATTTTATCTTCTCTCTTGAGAAGAAGTCTTGTAATCTTGTAAACTAGTTTCCACATTATATGTAAGGTTTGATACTTGTAAGTGATACTAATTTTGTATTCTTATTTAGTTGAAGCTTGGAAATGTATATTAAATTTATAAAAAAAACTTAATGTAGGGAAGTTATTTTGGATTTGGAGAAGAAAAGAAATACATGGTTATTTTGCTATCACTTATTGTAATGAGGTGAATGTTTTAGATAATATGGAGTTATTATTTCTTGTAAAATGGGCCATGAGAAAATAATTTATTGTAATATTGAGACCTCTTGTTAATGTAAAGAGTTTACATTCTTTTTGTAATCTTTTGGGGAAAAGAAAAGAAAATGAAAGTGGTTTTAAAGTAAACATATTTGATTCCATTCAAAAGAAGCTTCTTTTAAATCTGAAAATTTTAATGCTATTGTTAGTAAAGAAAACTATGTTGAAGTTATTATGAGTTGAGAAACAAGAGAAGAAATATATATTTTATTTCTCATGGTGTTGTATGTTATTACTGAAATATGACTTCTTTTTATTACTAGAAGAACAAGTAAAATGGATGTTTCCTATATACAAAAAAAAGGAAAAAAAAATGATAACTTGAAGTATATCTTCATGTTAGATTTATACAATATTGTTAAATCTAATTTATCTATGTCATTGTGTGTGTGTGTATAGACCCTTTCAAAATGATTTAACCAAGAAACTATCAAGTGGTGGGTAACTTATTATAACCCCAAAGAGGCTACAACACAACCCCACACTCTCCTCCCCAAGCTTGTGGCCGCACCTGCCCTCCATTCCTTTGTCGTGTCCCCCCGCCCCACCCCCTTATCATTATCATGGTCATATAGAAAACCTTGCACAAAAGAAATAAAGAAAGAGAGAATATACACACACAAACACACACACATGTAAATCTCCATATATATATCCCCAAACTATCTCTCTATAAAGCATGGCTACCACCTGTAAATGCAAAGGGAAGAAAGAAATGAAATGAGAAATGGAAGAAAATAAAATGAAAAGTTTTGAAGAAAGGAATATATGGGTAGGTTAAAAGGATTGGGGTTTCCTTAGGGAACCCTAAAGATCTAGGGTATGGGTTATTTTAATCCAATGGACCATATTTTTCTAGGGAAGGTTACTTTTTATGTGGGCCTTCTAATGTTGAATTTTCCCCCTTACAAACTTAAATAATTATTTATTTTACTCGAGGTGGATGTGTTATTTTATTCCGATTTATTATTATTTTAAATTAGAATGTAGTTTTAGAGTTTACGGATGCAAAACGTGTGGGTAGGTATTAAAATATTTATAGATGTATATAATAAATAATATAAGTTAGGGATGGTAGTGAGTTTTGTTATTATTGAAGCCAAATTTGTCACCCCCTTTTACATCCTTTATAGGGTTTGGTGTCTAACGTAAGTAACTGTGGCACCCTGGTATATTGCAAGTTGTTGAATTTAGAGTTAGCAAATTTTGGATTGATCTTTTACCATGGCCTATCTTTCTCGAGTACCTAAAAAAATAATAATGAACTTAAATACACTAAAATGAGATGTGGATTTATGAATCGAATAAATAAGCCATAATGAATTGGATTATTCTAGATAATTCTTCTCTAGCGAGGGACACTCATCACCATCGCCACCCGCCATCGCTACATTTGGAACCTTCTTCAAGGGAAATCCGTATCAACAAACCCTTGGTTTAGAGTCATCTATTATCTTGAACTTTTGGGTACCAACGACTTATCCGTTGGAATCATAAACTAGGAAGAACTATGAATGAACTTAAATTTTGTGTGGTGATACATGAACTTTAATCTCAAATAAAAAAATAAAAAATAAAAATTCCACGAAATTTTAGACTCCCATTTGACAACTTAGTTGGTTTTATAGGCATATAAATTGGGGCATTACATATTGATACTAGATAATGGGGAAACCTCTATTAGCTTAAATTTTTTTGACTTAGTTGGGTGCTTCGGTGTAACTCGATTTCTTATTTTACTTCCTATTGAGAATTGAACCTTAGATTAAAAAATATATACTAACCAAGTAATTAGCTGCTTTTTTTATTGTAAACATATTACAATGTCTTCACCCTCTTCCACTGTTTTTTTTTTTGAGCTCTGACTGCATTCGTCCCAAATATATGTTATTCAATCCTAGGATTGCAACGTTCCCTCTTGGAAACAGTGACCAGCCTATCAAAAAGGCACAATCAAATGGGGAAAAATATGTAAATATCAACCGGCCTTGCTTTTGAATTCAAATATGATGATGTCTTTGATTTGTCTTGTTTAATCAATGGAATCGTCATGAACAGATGGTCCAAGAAAAATACATTACTAAAATATAGTTTCTGCACGCTTTGGCATCCACCTTTTAGATAGAGAGGTAATGGTGATTAGAAGATAAGCCTGGTCTTTCGTTATATCCATTTTTCTAAGTAAGATCGCAAGCCTGGAAAAAGATTTGCCATTTTTGTTAGTTCAAATATTTTTTCCATTATTTTGATGGATCGTTTTTTCCTATATACTCTCTATATGAAAACTTGCTATCTTAATCACATATAAATTATTCTGTACTCTAAATTTTAACACAACTTACTCTAAAAACCTTGCAACTGAATTCCAGAATCATATCATTTAAAAATAATAATTATAATGTCACCGACGATAAGAATTCCAATAATAATGTTTTGTATAAGGGTGATTTAAAATATTTGAAAGATACAATTTTCAAAGTCAAGTATAATGTTAAATCGTTATCGCATAGACGGCGTCATCAGTATTAAATAACATTATAAGATAGGGCGTATATAGTTCTATGTCTTTTGTAATGTGTGCAGTCTCAGATGGGGATCCTAAGATTTGTCAATGCAGTATTTATATATTGTAAATAATAGCATATGTATTATACGCTAAAGACCTGAAAATTGCCCTAACTCTCGGAGACACGAACTAATATCAACTAATTTTAATGATTCTGCGAACATGCAGATGCATTAATCCCAACGGGAGAAATTTCATTGAATGTTCTTAAGAGCAATTAGTCGTCTTGGCGATCGAAGATATTTAGGGAATTTCAGCGAATTTTTCTTGTAGGCATTATTAAAACAATTTAATGCCGGAATAAAGCCTGACAATTGAAGCTTGGATATCAGTGAATGGACGTTGACGTGGGTAGGGCAAATCTTGGTTATGTAGAGGTGAAGGAATTTATTGGTGTTATTAGGAGTATGTGTTGGACATGTCGGACGCATTGAGTAGATCCCTCATGCATTGGCCTGTATATTAGCAAAAGCACATATGTTGTAAGTTACACTGAGGAGATGCAAATGGAATTCTCTTATTCAATAATATTGTTTAGTTTTACTATGTTTTGAATGTCCATCTACTAAAACTAATTTAGAAATTCATTTTCATGTGATAGTAAGAAGCTATTTGAAAAAATGAGGGGGAGGAAAACAAGAAATATCTAATCATAAAGGAGACAAAACATATGAGGATATATAACGTTGCATATGTAATATTGAATGTGTAATGCAATCCCAAATGACAGACATAACATTAACACAATATAATGCAATTATTGTAGATAAAATGACCATATAAATGACTAAGATTAGTGCAAAGAACCATCAATTTTTCATTTTTCCTTTTCTCCACCTCCAACAACTTATCATCACAGACATGTACATAAATTTATGCGAAACCAATGGCTGATAGTTACCATTGCAAGGTGGAAGACACCTTCACAACCATTAATGGTTGCATCGAAGCTGCCATCTTTGCTCAAATCAGCCTTGAAAAGCCTCAGCGTTTCCTTGGCTCTAGGTAGTGAAAGCAGATGACAAGTCTTTGCGGCATTCCCTGTTCATAGAGAGAAAGTGAAGAAACCTTAAACCTAAATCTAAACAACAATGAATTTTTGTTTTCCAATTTTGTAGAAATAAAAGTATGTATTAAACGAGGAGATCTAACAATAATTTATGGTAAAAAATGGTCGTGATAAAAATAACTATGATCAGGTTTTAGCATGGCCCAAGTGTTTTCGTAAGGTTACGAAAAATTCCTGAAGACCAATGAACCCAGATGAAGAGGTTACAAGTTCGAGAAAAGTGTCTATTAAATGGAACAATGAGAGGTCGTAGGTGTGAGCACCGCCTCTAAACAAGTGTTGTATTTGAATGACCTTTTTATTTTCAATAGTAAGGAATTTCCTCGTTTTGTCTCCCAATGTTTGGTCAAGGAGGTGTTATCTGAAGGGGAGGTGTTTCCATAGAGGATATGGGTGTTTTGACTTTTCTTTTTGTACGCGGGTCATCCATTCTTCTTAGCAACCAGTGAATATGCTTTTACATCACTGCATCCTCCAATTATAGTCAATCTGTTGGATACGTTTTTCCTTGTCAAATCTTTTAAGTTGTTAAGACCCATCCAAAGCAGCCTCGTCTTCCTCATCGCGTCGACAAAACTTGGAACAAGTTATAGTTGAAATTGAAGCTCAACGGAAAAGAGATAAAGGATCACTTGCACCTCCACAATAATATGATGTTTTCATTAGCCACAGGGGACCCGATGTCAAAAAAACTTTGGCTATCCAGCTATATCTTTCTCTTTAGAAGAAACAATACCGAAATTTTCTCGAGATAAAAGGTAGAATATATTCTATATTAGGTACTATTCAAAATGCCATCTGCTCCTCCTCCGTTCAAATCACCATATTTTCTAGAGGATATGCAGAGTCTAAATGGTGTCTAGACGAGCTCCTGCTTATGTTAGAACAAAACAAGGCCCTGTTTATTCCCATCTTCTATGAAATGACGCCTTGGGAGCTTCGCTACATCGACAAGGGAGCGTATGCCAAAGCCTTTTCTGAATACCAAAGAAAAGAAAGGAACCTCCACAAGTTGGATGACTGGAAAAGAGCTCTCGTCTCTGCCTCAGATATATCGGGCTACGATCTCAGCCATTATGGACTGGACTGGATTGAAGATTTTATAGAGTCCAAAAGCACATAAAAATTGTAGCCATAAAAATAATCTAAATTAGAAAAATTAAATCATTAGATATTATTATAGCAAATATGTAAAATGGTAAATATCTAGTAGGACTGTAGAAAAATATTTAAAATCTGGCAACCTACAAAGTTAAGAGAGTGAATAGAGAAGCCTCCGGAATTTGTCACTTTTCAACCAAGACATCTTCAAAGGTAGACATCTACTGGTAAATTAAAATATTTATCAAAGAACAAGATTACATATAGCCGAAACACGACCTGTGATGATAACACACATTTAAGATAACCCTTGAACAATTAAGTATCAGACTCAGAGATGGATAAACCAGCACATGAATGTAAAGCGGCACATTGTTCCTAAATGTTACCTGCTCAAAATAAAAAAATATGAAAAAAGTCAGACAAGAGAAAGAATAATCAATTTTGTTCTTGTATGAAGTGTTCTTTTTCCTTGAGCAATAGCAGTGAAGCTCTCTAGTCAATAATAATATGTTAACAAGTGGCTGCTGACTTCAGAAATTCCCACGAAGCACTCCTTTTTTTAATAAAAAAGCCCTGAAAGTATCGATTATGAGTGTTATAAAAAAAAAGAGAATATTATTTCCCCCTGTGCTTATTTTCCTCCTCAACAAGGTCTTAGTTTTGTATATCTTTTGAGAGTTCACTAGCTTAAAGCCGTGTAAATGGGTTTCCATTTTCTTACATTGCACTCAATATTTTCCTGGTACAAACGGTATGCGGGAATTTTAGTTTTCCCAGTTTCGATCAAACGTATAACGAGTGTTTCTTATTCAACAATTCCAACATAGTTCGAGGATCATTGCATGTCACAGCGGAAACGCTAGATCCAGATACCAAATATACCATAGCAAATAGTTCCGGAAGAGTCATATACAAGAATCCATACAGATTATGGAGAAAAAACCGCCCAGCATTATTCAACGTCACCTTTGTTATGAATATTAGAGGAATGAGCAGCGAAACAGGCGGGGAGGGCATGGCGTTTTTCATATCTTCGAAAAAGATATCAAAGACATACCTGCTGAGAGCCACGGGTAGTGGATGGGGCTCTTCAAGTCATCCATTAACGCACTCCAGAATAACGAGATGGTAGAATGATCGGGACGCAAACCACGTCAGCATCAATGTTAATACCATTAATTCCACCAGATTTAAATTTCTAAGATTGGCGACAGCATTACGGCGTGGATTAAGTACAAGCGTTCAACAACATTTTCCTTGCAAAGTCGGTGGATTTTAATATGCCCCTGCGTCCTGTACTCTCTGATATTGTAAATCCGTCCGGCGTTCTAAATTCTGAAATCTATTTCGGTTTTTCCGCTTCCACACGCGTGAGCACCAAGCTTAACTGTATTGTTTCATGTAGCCTGTCGATCGAAGCAGTTTGGTCGCCATTCAACCGGACAATAGTCGTGGTGCTTTGTTCTGTAGTGGCGGGCTTGGTCGTTACAGCAGACGTCATCATAATGGTAGGGTATATGAAGCGTCGCAAGTCTCGGGTTGATAGTGCAGATTTAGCCGGCGCACTTTAAAACCTACCAGAGCATCCCAGGAGTTTAAATTCAAAGATCTGAAGAAGGCGACGCGCAATTTTAGTGCGGCGCGTTCCGATCAGTGTACAACGCACTCCTTTCCAACGGAAAACAAGCAGTCGCGGTGAAGCGGATGTTCAAAGACTCCAATCAAGGTAAAGAAGAATTCATGTCGGAGATTAGCATAATAAACTGGCTTTGCCATCGAAATCTGGTGCCATTGCTCGGTTGTTGTCACGACAGTGGGCGGTGTACGAGTACATTCCTAACGGCAGCCTGAAAAAGCATATATATATCGAGGGTTTCTGGATTGGGAGCAGAGTTACAAAATCTAGGCGGGGCATCTGCGCTGGTTTACCTTCACGAGAAATGCGAGTAACAGGTGATCCACCCCGACCTCATGGCCAACAATGTTATGCTAGACTCCAACTAGGAAGCTGTAGTGCCCACCCTTTTCTTACCATAGTTTCTTGCTGACTCATTAATTCTAGTAGATTTTGGACATGGTTTATAGCTCTATCTAGATATTATGTGATTTCATTTGGATATTTTGATGGCTCATGTGATGGTTAGGGTGCAATGCGCCAATCTAGTAGTGATTATTATCATAGTTTTATTTCAGCACATAATTTGGTTTCCAGCAGTACATGATACAGTTGATCCTATTTGACCTATGATGGATTTATGTTATCATTTCATACTTTGATAGCATTGGTGTATTTTGGCTATAGCATATTATCATGATTATTGTAGTTGGAGCTCATATCTTGCTTAATTATGGATGCACATTGATAGTATATGATCATCATGGGTTGATATTTATTATTGCGTTGTTAGCATGCTAACCATGATTATTTATTGTCATTATATATATATATATATATATATATATATATATTGACAGGTATGTTTAATGTTTGCAATGAGTGTGCAAATTACAGGGCACATGAGAACATGGGTTTCAAGGTGGCAACTCAAGATGCACAAGTGACCAATTGGGCGAGTCCTAGTTGTGTTATTTATATGAATCATTAGTTGATTGTTGATTGTTATATAAGAGCACCATGCATGGGTGACTCCAAATTTTGTAATTAATGTAATTATGTTTTATTAGTCTTTTGTAAACTAGTTTGGGGGACCTAATGGTCCCCACTTGTATTAGAAGTGTATTAGATTAATTAATTTTTTTTTGGGAGGTTGGGGTCACATAAACACCCCTTGGGTGGGCCCCACAACCTCCATTCTTGTGCCAAACCCGAAATTGGGCTAAAAAGGGCAATTTTTGGGACCCCTTTCATCTTTGGGGGTTCTCTTTTCATGAAAAAGAGCCCTTGGACCCTACCTATAGGTAGGAGGGCTTCATTTCTTGGTCAAATGGGAGTTTTCCCTCCCATTTGACCTCTCATAAGTCACCATTCTTGTAAGAATGGTTGGGTGGTGTGTTTCTAAAAAGTTGGATGGAGTTTGACTTATTAGCATTTTTGGAATTTGGGGTTTTATTCTTAAAATGTTTTTTTACTCTCTTTTAATTTTTAGAATCTTGGGTTGGGAAAAGAGAGGGGTGACACATGTCACCCTCTCATTTGAGAGGATATTTCCTTGCTTCTCTTCATATACATCCTCATGGAGGAGGAAAAGAGCTTTTAGCTTGTCATTTTTGCATTTTGGATTTGGGAGTTGAGCTTGGAGCTTTGGCTTTGGAGTGGATTGGATAGCTTAGAGACTTGGAGAGATTTTTGAGGTAGGATTCTTGTGCCTCCTTTTTTTTTTTTATTGCATGAATTTGAAGAAGAAAATGGATGTTGTATGTGACTATGTGTTTTGAGTGTTGTTGTATGGTTATGATTTTATTTGTTTATTTGATTTTCTCCATCCATCATGTGGTTTGGTGGATTTTTGAGTAGTGTGATGGAAGAGGTAGGAAATTACCTCTTACCACATGGATTGATGGACAAGCCATGTTGGCATTCATTAACTTTGTTCTCTCATATGGTTTAAGGTGGGGAAGGTTGTTCATATGGTTTGAACCTCCTTCCCCATCCTTGGAAAGGAAACCCAATGAGGTTTGAAAATCCTCCCAAGGAGGAATTTTTGTGCTTGGGAGGAGAAATAAGGAGGGTGTGTTTGCATGGAGGGATAAAGAGGGCTTATGGAGTTATTTTTATGTGTGTTTCTATGGTTGGATCACACCTTTGGCATACTTGGATTTCTCATCCACTCTTCCCCATTGGTGGGAAAACATGGATTTTCCCCCTTGTGTTTGGTGGTCATTTTGTGTTTTGTGTGTGTATGTTGTTGTTTCTTCCCTACAACAAATTAAGCCTTTTACCACAAATTTTCAACAATATTTTTGTGGTTATATGGTATTCTAAAAATTAAAATTGTGGAATTGGAATTGTAGCTAATCCACTTTTTATATATTATTGTAGTTTTTCCACAATTTATTATACCATGGATAGTCCACAATTTATAAAATTTATAGATAATCTCCATTTTTTAAATTGTACATTGTCCACATTTCTTAATATTTGTAACATTTCTACAATTTTTATTTTTTTAGTATTCCACAATCTTCACAAAAATGTAGTTTTTCTATATATTCCATCTTTGTAGAAATTCCACAATTTACAATTTCTTAACTCTCATCAATATTATTTTTCTGACAATTTCAACAATTGTTTTTTCTACAATTATCGATACCACATGAAAATTGTAGGTGGAAGCTACAATTTGATTTCCACAATAATTAATTGTGAAATTATCTTTATTAAAAATGTAGAAATATTACTATTAACAACCATTATTTTTTTAATTCTTTAAAATACTTTATAACCACAATACCAAAAATAATTAAAAATTGTGGATCAAACATAATTTTTATTTATTATATAAATTGTATACATCATATATTTTTACACTTACTAAATTTATCATTAACTTCAAGTATTCTCACACTATTATAGATCAAAAATACCCTTTCTAGTGATGTATCTCCTCACCTATCACATGTTTGGCCCTGAATTAGTTAGCACACTTCAATGTTTCAACTCCTCCACACATTGTAATTATTTTATTTATAACAAGTTTAAGCTTCACTCAATATCTCTTATGATTTTCAATCCCTCTCTCCTCTTTCCGATCATTCATAATGGCATTGATAGACATAAGATCTGATTTCTAAATTTGAATGTGATTATATTTAGGATAGAATATAATTTCAAAGGGGTGAAGAGGTAAAGGAAGCTATATTCATTTTGGTATTTTCATTTAAAAGCGAGGAAGCACTTGTATAAAGTGTAACGCACCAAAAATTACCAACACAAGAACAACACAGTGAAATACAGGATAACTTTTTTTTTTGACTTGCTTTGACTCAACACGACACAACATGTCGTCACAAGGTTACAACCAACACTTGGAATCATTTGTTACGGGGAAGACCACAAGGTCAGCACGGAAACGTTCACACTTATCAAGGACAATTTATTTTTCTTTTGACAAGACAACATGAAAGTCCAATCCACATGACACACTCACGGCTAGGGCAAGCCACAATAAGAAATGGTTAGGGTTTATTTATTTTGGTAAGACACCCTTTAGCTCATGACTTAAGTTTTCAAAAGGAATCAATATATGGTTTGCACAAATTCATCTCACCAACTGAGTTCATTTCTTATACACTGAAGAGTAGTTCACTTAAAGTCTTCTCCTACTTACTAAATCTTAATATCTTCCAGAAACTAACCATTGTTTTCCTTTAAGCTTGTTTAAGAGTTCACCCCAAAGGGATAGTGTTCGCTAGTTTAGCTAGGGGTATCAATTTATAAATGTTTACTTCACAAAGGATGTTTTCATTTTGATCACTCATGGAAGTATTTGGTTTGAATAGATCACCTTTACATTTATTTGTTGAATATAAAATTATTATTTTTGTTTAGCTTCTTTAAGGGTTAACCGACTCATTTTACTTTACTTATAAAATATTGTCGCTAAGTCTTAGAAAGATTTAACTTAACAATCTATTCTCAAGATCAAAGTTTTACAATACTCATATCAATGTAAAGATTGAATGCCATTTCTCACAAGGATAATTTCAAGCTTAACTACACAGAGCAAGACACTTTATTTCACCATTACTAAACAATACAAAGCAAGAGGTCATATCAACTCTCTTTACAAGCAATATTACACAATTTTCAACACATTGGACATTTTTACAAGGAACTTCATAATGGTACGGATGAAACTTTTACACTCTTTTCTTCTAGTCTACTCGCATAATCCATCACGCACAAATATTAACTAAAGTCGGTTAAGAACCGAGCATGTTAAGGCTACACAATACAATAGTAAGCTAACAATTAACAATATCAAGAAAGGAATATTCTAAATTCAGAAATGGATTAAAACACAACTCACAACTCAATATTAATCTCATGAGAGAGAAAACTAAATCATCCAACAAGGAGAAAGTCCAAATACTAGTAAGAACAAAATGACATAAATCAAGGCAAGACCTTATGGGTTGGGAACAAGAAAGTCAAGCGTGTTGATATCTCCTTCATGTAATGCTTTATGGGTTACGTGATAGGAATCCAAAATTTACTCCATCCATGACTAAAGGGGTCCAAGAGAAGACAAAGCGTACTAATTATGATTCTAGGCGCGAAGCAAAGATGACATTATCCAATTCTTCCAGGGGGGGCTTCAAAGTAATATGGGTTCGATGCCCTTAAAAGAACACAACTATAGTTTTGGTTTTAACCAAGGAGTTTACCACTACCTCCTTATCGGATTTCTTAAAACGTAGTACTAGTTAACCAAAACAAAACCACTTTTCCAAAAGCGTATGAAAGAGACACAGAAAGGGCCATTATTCTACCAACAAACCCTATCCTAATCGTCAACTTCTCTATATAATATAAGGGAAGACTAAACCCAAAAGTCGTTAATAATTTTTTTATATAATTCAGAAAATGTCAATAAACATTAAAATAAAAATTGATTTCCTAACAAGGCCACAAAAAGGGACCTTTTAGTAACCAAGTTTGAAGTATAAGGTATTCGAGTTCGAAAACAAGGGGATTCGATACGCAGAGGGCAAAACACCAACGATGCCCCAGACTCAAAAGACCTTACCACGAGTACAAGCACAACCAAGAACCAATGCACATAACTATCAGGAAGGTTACGCAGTGCAGTCAGGCCTAGAAGTTCTATGAACTCCTTGCCAAAGGTATAGAAGATGGAAAGTTTTACCCGATCCATGTGGGCTTATCGAGGAAAAGTCTTAGCAAATATCAACAGATAAATATAACAACCACCTATGATATTATCACTGAAATCAACTGTCATCTAACAGGAAACGAGTTCATGAGTCCAGTACCATGGATTCACCTACAACTTTTGTTTCTGTCCAGCTAGTGATAACTTGCTTGCGACCCTTAATAAAATAAAAGTAGAGATTTCATTCAGTTAGACTTACAATGTTTCCCCTTGCTTTAATCAAACAAGAGTTTACATCAAGCAATAGGTATAGTAATTCTCTCAACACGTGGAGGTCAAAAATAGATGCCAGGTTATCCCTCATCTAGACTAGGTACAACAGTCAACCATATACAGTTCTAAAACAAACCCCAAATGCCATTTTCTAAACAAACATAAAGTAAGGAATGCCCATAGGCTTAAACAAGTTTCAGACACAACGTCACTATTAATGTACCTTTTAGCAAAACAAGAGAGCCCTAAACAGGAAATGCGTATTTAATTAACCAAAAGAGGTATGTAGGCTTAACCTTCTATTTAGTAACCTTCAATTATAATTACCATCACAGAATTCTTTTTAAAAGAAAGTCATATAAGCAAACAAAACTCGATAATGTTTCCTTCCCTACGAACTAGTCTGCATCACTCAATATTGCAGTAACCCATTTAGAAAAATGTGAAATAGAGTAAGCTATAAGAGAGGAAGGAACATTCCAAGCAAAATCAGCGAAATAGGAATAAGATTTAAAGGAACAACCACACAATCAGGCAGTGATATAAACAACCACGAAAACATCTAGTCTAGGCGCCATTCAAGAGGAAAGGAAATTCATTTCAAGATACTGAAAGAAGGTAGAAAACTATTACAAGGAGTAGATTTAACATGCCTGGTTTAAAACGCCATCTCCATGCATATGATTGTTTTCAATGACGTTGCTTGCCTTTAATCCATAGTGCTTTGCGAGCTCGAGCTAGCGCCACATTCACGCAGAGAAAAACAGCTACAACCAACCCCATGATTTGAAGCTCGGACACGAGACAGACTGATTACACCACGCTCTTGGCTCGGGTAGGCATCTAACGTGATGATCAATAAACCTTTTCCTTCATTAGATTGAGGACAGCATCAAACACTCGGTGCAAACGTTTCAGCTGCAGCCTGAAGGCGTGATTAATCCAACAGAAACCTTCTTTTCCTGCCAAGTCAGGACTCGTTGAAGAAGCTCATATTATTGCAAGGCAAAAAGTGCTTCATAAATACTCTGATATGAAACAGATCCGCCCCTATGAGATTCTCTTCCATGAGTTACATCATCAGACAACAAGTAAGATCTCGATAAAGACTCTTCATAAATAAATTTCATCAGTCTGCATAGCAACACCCTCACTCATCCAGTTCACCTTTCTAGCAAGTTCAAGAGACAGGGAATGTAAAAGACAAGCTGTCTTTTGCACTTCTTCATCGAGCTAGGAGCATTTTTGAGGAATTAGAGCTCAATAGAGACTCATCAGCTTCTCTAACACTGACCCACGTTTGAAATTAGAAGCGTGAACAACATTTTCTTCCCATTATTGAGATAGACCCGTCTTTAGCGTCTACTCAACTGTGATTCGAACTTCAAGAAGATAATGTTGCCATCCGCAAGATTCCAGGAGCTTTAACGTCTTCCTTAAGCTGTTATAGACTCAACTTTTACCTATTTTCTTGAAAAGCTGATACAGACTTCTGCTACTGGTTCTTTTTTTTTGTGTTTTGAAAGGCTTTGAGCACAACGAGGACCCCCTTCATGCTTGATTATGCATAAAGATGGAAGAGTGGCCTTACTCAACAGTCCCATTCTGGTTTGATTAACCAATTTGTTGAAAACCTCAAAACATAACTCGCACAAAAAAATGCAGACAACTCATACCGCTTCTTTCAACCACCAGAAACGTATTTAACATCCTTTCCACTGAACTTTGAAAGTTTAGTTCCTTTTGTGATTTCAAAAATCCGGTGCAGCTTGAAAGATTACTCAAAACCCTAAAACTGTCTTCGAGTTTCCTTTTTGCATAAAAACAAATCATCATTACTTTATCATCGTCCTCCGGAGATAACTTACATTATGGTTACCAACAAATTTATTCAAACTCCCAGGAAGCACTTCAAAGTTCGTTTGCTCTGGGTCTGAGAAAATATCCTGCTACCTTCCTCTCCCAAGACATTTTCTCCAACATTGCATAGATCTCCTGTGCCTGCAGGTGTGATCTGTCACCAACACAAAAAGCATGCGCCATTACTATGGCAAAGTAAACGTGCTTCAGGAATATTCAGACAAGACACAGATCCACACTGGAGAGATTCTCTTCCATGCGTTACAACGTAAAAACAAGCAAAGTCTCAACAGAGGATCTCTGTAATAGATTTCATCGGGTCTCCTGGTAACACTCTCACTGTCACTTAATCGATTTTGAAGAAAATATCTTAAAGGAGAGTCCCGAATTTGAGGATGCATTCTAACTGAACAGATAACAAGGTAGTTGGACAGCCTGCTCGATGGAAGCGTTCAAAATGGCTTCTCCAACTGCAACAAGCCCGTTGCCTGGCCATTTACTGCTGAAATCAGTTGCTGTGGATACCACAAGAACACACCTTACAGCTCCCAAGGAAAGTGGAGGTACACACCAACTTCCCTAGCTTGTAGCTTCACCAAAAACCACAGTGGACCCAGTGAAACAGCAGTGAAACAACACTAGAATAACAGTGAAATAGCACTCTCAGCCTCATTGCAAAACTTGCCTCAAGGTTTGATCGAGCTTCTTCCATGTTAGATTCATCACCCGACAGAGCGACTTTCCACAATGAAAGGGCAAGAGCTCAACAAACCTTTATCTCGTTCTTCAACTCTTTGCAAGATTTTGCACAATCGGGTCACAACCGTCGCGTGCAACTGAACACCTGGGATCAACACTAGCGGTGCCTTGGGATCGCCCTACAGCTGTTGCACTTCACTCTCTCTGGAGGCCGCTGATCTTCTGAGATAAGTTTACTTCTCTTCTCTGTAGCAGCTGCATACGGCCATACAAACTCACGCGGCCAGCAGGGAAGGCGCTTGGACAGAGCAGGTTTTTCTGGCCTCTCACCCACTCCACACGCAGCCCAAGGAGAATGCACCTGAATTCCACCTAAACGCATTGAAAGAGGATCAAAAGAGATCACGGCAAGGAAAAACAGGACTCCACCCCTTTCCTCACGCAACGACAGACAAGACAGCCATGCCGACGACAGGTAGGGTGGTTGGGAGGTGACCCAAAGCACCCACGTGCCATAAGACTTGCCAGGTTGGCCATGGTGGCGGGTAGAAAAGGACTCCAATGCCCAGCGGGGCATTACAGTATCTCCTGCGCAGAGTTGACCTGAAAGCTTAGAAAACAAACAATTATGATTACCTACACCGAAGGGAAACATGAAATCTATGTGCATAATAGATTTGAAATATTTGCAATCCATAACATTCGGCGAACACTTTGCTTACTGCTCAGGGCCCCTCTTTGACAAGGACTCCAATGCCCAGCGGGGCATTACATAAAGGATCCTACAATCAATGCATAAATTAGAAGTGCATGGACATGTCGCCTTCTAAAAAAAGATAAATTATCAATTTATAAATCTATGGATTTTTTATAAAATAATTTCAATTGATAGAAATTATACCCTTGTCTCATGTAATCCATAATTTGTTATTATTTGATATGCCATCTCCGTTATGTTGTTATCGGATGTGTTCTTAACAATGCACTAAATTCCTATACTCAACATTCATGTTGATAAGATAAATTTGAGAAATGAAACACGCATGAGATGAATGAAAATACTTAAAAATATTCATTATCAAAAAATTGATATGAGCACTGAAAATTTCATTAAAAATATCAAATTGAGAGTCTGGAAAAATTAAACTAGATAATAACACACTATGTAGAGAAAATTCCAAAGCCTAGAGTGTTGAATTCACAATAAATCTAAAGAATGTTTTTTTACCCTTCCCACCAATCCCATGGTAGTTTATGAATGATAGTTTTAGATTCAGACTTATTTAGTATGAAGACATCTTTACATGGGTGAATTAGTAACAAACTCAAATTTTACCAGTGGATCAAAATCCAAAACCTATTAATACAAATTTGTGCACCACAATGTTGCATCGTGTTATAGATGTTGATTATAAATCCTTGTTCATTATCAAAGAAATAGCACAATAAAATAAAATAAATAAAAAGTTGAAGAAAATAAGCCTCGTAGCAATATCTTATCATATCTTCATATAAGTAGTATTGAAGAAATTGGATATGCACCCTATTATTCCTCGAATGTTTGAGAGATCCAAAAATGTTAGAAAAGACATTCTATAGTGAGAGTTTCTCTATTCTCAACATGTCATCATTAATCACTATTTACGCTCCATCTACCTCCCCAACGACACTCCACTTTTTTACATTGAATGGTATTCGTGAGGTTAGATAATTATCTATATTCCAAGTCAGTAGTGCCCACCTCCCTTCGACACCTTTTTGATAATTGATTTCGATACTTCCACTACACTTATGGATATATTGTAGCTATTTGATTTAACATGATACTAGATGTTAGAGATATTGGACTATTGTTGATTTCGACTCATATATGATGCATGTGGATTATTAGAGACATTTTATATTGATGTTGATATACTATTGACATGGTTATTTATATATATTTCTGACATGTGATATATTTCATCATATTGAGTAGACCTTTGATAATTAGATTAATGTTGTGATCATTTTGACATGGATGAAATGTTGGATAGAAATGTTGCTAGAAATTGTAAATGATATTGTATTTTCCTAGATGATATTGATTCGTATATAGATGATTTTAGATTTATATTGCATATTTTATCATAGATGTTTTTAATGTGGCCATGAGGCCGAAGGAGGTATTTATGTGTTTTGCAGGTAAAATTATTCACAACAAACATCGGGGGATTGAGACTAACCACATTGGAATTCTAGATGAATTCAACAAGGGTCACCATTGCAACATGTAATTGCGTGTGTGTTAGAATTATTTGGCTAGGGGAAAAGTGTGACCAAGGGAACATGTTTTATCTTTGGTTTTAGTTTCTCTTTATTAATGTTAGTATGTGTTTCTTTTGAGTGATGTAATTTACTTGTTTAATTATTTAGATTTTAATGTATGTTTTACGATTTTTTATTAATGGGTTGTAGTGTCTTACCTAACATAATTTGACCTTGTCCTAAACTAATTAAAGATGTGACCAAAAAGGAGTTTATTTATTAGACTTGATTTGCTCTTGGATTTTGTGTTGTGTGTTGAATGCTTGAGATCTTGAGTGTTGTACACTCTACCTTTCATGGGAAACTCGAATTTGGTATTAGAGGCCAAATTTGGAAGCTTGTGGGACAATTCAAACTTGTCCCACACCTCTTAAATTACTATGCCAACCCTACCTATGGGTTGGGGGTCAAAATTAGACCCCATTAGGTGTTTTGGGAAGATAAAAAGGTGAAATGTTTATTGCACTTTCTTTCAAGTAATTAATTTTGTCCTTAAGGGGGTGTGGGCTTAGATGGTGTGTGTAAGTAATATGTCATTCCTTCAACCACTTATTAATTGTGCATTGGAATATGAGGTTGACTAAGGTGATGTGGAGTGGAGAGGAAATGAGGTGGCATCCTACTTGGAGCCACATCACCCTCCTCTCTCCCTTTTCTATTTATTGAAGTTATTTTTCTTGTTTGGGGGTTACTTCATTATTTTGTACTCTTGTACTTTTGGAGGGGGAGAAAATTGTTGAGAGTTCTTGTGGATGGTTGGAGCTTTTGGATGCTTTCTTGGTTTTGAGGAGCTTGGAGACTTACTCTTGAAACAAGCTCTACTATGGAAAGGTAGGAGCTTTACCTTGATTATGTTATGCTTAATTTATGTTTATGTGCTTGTGTTGAGTATTGTTTTCTTTGGAATGCTTGTTGGGTGTGGGTAGATTTCCTAAGTTTGGAGTAGGAGGAGACTATGGGGAGATTTCATGTAGGGAGGCATAAGAGTTTACCCTTTTTTTGGAGGGAGTTTTGGGTTGGGTGCCCCACCTTGTACAAGGAATGCTTGCATTTCTTTCTTGTTTCTTTTATGAGGGAGGCATAAGAGTATGTGGGAGGTATAAGGGGTACTTGAGGGAGGCATAAGAGTATGTAGGGGATTTGAGATATGCATTGGAGGCTTTAAGGTGGGCACCCATTCCCATTGGGAGGCATAAGTGGCCTCCCATAGGTCTTTCTCCTTTGGCTTTTATTTTAAGCCTTGTTAATTGTTGTTTTGTTGTTTTTATTTCTTGTGTTGTTGTTGTTTTGAATTTGGTTGAAATGGATGTTAAATATTTTGTGTTGTGGAAGCTTTTTGTTGCAATGTGTTTAAATTATCTCCCATTGTAATGTGATTGGGGCTCGGGGAAAATGGAGAGGATGAATTATCCTCTTCATTGGATATCTTGGCTGTGTGGAGAGCGTTGCCTCTCCCTCCTTTTTGTGGATCAAAAAATCTTAGAGGAGATATCTTGTTGGAGTGGTGAAGCTTGGAGTTTGTTGGAGACCTTGTAAAACATCATTTATGTTGTTCCCACTTAGAGTGGAGAAAACTTGGAATAATTTATTCTATTATTAGCTTGTATTCTTTTATGATTTCCCACTTTAAGTGGAGGACATTGTATTGATCATGTAAAGGAGATTTACATTCAAATATTTATTTCATAAAGTTGTATTGTATAATGAAAGAAAAAAAAAAGAGTGTTAAATTATTAGTTGTGTGAAATAGAAAAGAAAACTATTGCCTTTGTTTGAAGTTTTAACTTGTTGTGAGAAGAGTAGTTCTTTGTGTTAAAAGATATGAGCTATTTTCAATGTTGTAAATGAGAAAAAATAAATATAGAATTTGTAGACGTTGAAAATGTATGCATAGTACATTTGAATGGAAGATAAAGTTGTTATAGTTGTTTTGAACATATATATGTTGTAGTAAAAATTGGAACAGGGAGAATAAATTCGAAGTATGTTGTTATTTGGAAATGTTGAATTTGTATTAAGAAAATAACAATGTAAAAATAGATTTAGATTTCTTATGCTGATGAAATTTGAAAGAAGACATTTTGAACATAATAGAATGACTTTGTAAAGTAGATGTGTTTAGTGCATTAGATAATACCAAAAAAATGAGTAGATTTAACTAAGGAATGAAAAAATAATATTAAATCCCAAAACTGGAAACTTTAGGAGCATAAAATCAAGTTCAGAATGTATTTTAGGACCTTGTAGTAAAATTTGGTTTTGTGAAAATCTTGAATTAAAGGTTCTATTTTTCAGAATAGGACCACCGTAATGTGCGAGTGGTGGTAACTTAAGTGCTGCGTTCGAGGCTAAGGTGTCGGTCTCAAAACCACCGCTCAGTAGGGTGGTGGTCCGTGGTTTGTCACCCAAGAAGGGTAATGGTCCTGTGCGCTGGTCTCGCTCGGGAGACAATTTTTCACTTACGACAAAACTCCATGGATCTCGCGCCGTGTGTCAAAACTTTAACTGGTTTTTACTAATTTTTAAGTTGTAAAATTTAACTATTAACTACCGGCATACAAACAATGAGAAATCCCATGGTTTTGAACAATAAAAACACACAAATGGTGGATTTAATATATTCTTTTCATTTACAATTAGGGTATTGGTTTTGCCCCAAATAGAAAACCCCAAAAACACTTAGTGTGGAAACAAAACCAGATTTGTTGAGGAAATACATCCCAATCCTTGAATGAAATAGATCTCATTGATAAAAATACAACTAAACTAATCTAAACTAGATCTCCATTTAGAGTCCTCCATACTTCTTCCTCCTTTTCTCCCATGGCTTCCTCTTCTCCAACCTATAATTTTTAACAAAAAAAATAGACCAAATTAGGAGAGTAAAATGAAGGAAAGGTTCTAATATAAATTCATAAAGAAATTTAGGGTTAGTTTGGAACCCTAGGATCTAGTGGTCAAGATTGTTTTGATCTAAGGGTGGAGGTTTCACCCTACTTTTGTTTAGTTGAAATTTAATTTAAATGTTTAAATCAAATCCATAAGTGTATGTGTAATTGGTGAGTGGGGCCATTTAATTGCCTTTGAGTGCTAAACCTATATTATTTCTTAGCAAACATTAGGAGTCAATGGAAAGGATTCTAAGTTTATAGGTTAATAAATTTAAATAAATTAACACAAGGTTAACCTTTGTAGGTTTGAAAATTAACTAAAGAGAAGAAAACATATAACTATGTAAATTAATCTATGGTACCTTCCTAGTTGACTTCTAATAAATCAACCTTAGAGGTAAAGTAAATTATAATATGTAATCTTTCAACTTGACCTTGCCTACTAATATTGAAGTTGAATTTCATGATGTAATTTAACTTAACGAACCCTAAAGGTTAAACACCCTTGTAACCTTTTATAACTTAAAAATTAAAAAAATAAAAATTTGAGTCACAAATTTTGGGTTAAGCATTAGGTTGTAGAAAATTCCTAGTAACGTAATTTTTGTGGGTGTTACACTTGGTATCGAGCCGTGGGTTCAAATCTTGGACCCTTGAGCACACCTAGAAAACATGATACACGAACTATTGACCTATTGCAAAATTGGTTTCTTTTAACATTGAAAATTACAATGTTTGATAATTTTATAAATTAAAAACATATTAAACTTAATCAAGACCTAGAACAATGAACTAACTCTTTCCTTTACTGTGTAGGAGGAGTAGATAAGGCGAGGTTATTTTCACATAGACCTAGGTATACCACCTCCACCTGATAAACCGTAGGAGCCATTCTACCTCAGATTTTCCAGGCACGCTTTGAAGACGTAAATGCCACTATACGTAGAGAGCCCTAGGGATGAAAATTTTCTAGACATGACATGGAGAGTCGGTGGAGGCCCATGTATCCCCTCAACACATCAAGGAGTATACGGCAGAGAAATTCCATGTGGAGTCGGCTAGGATAGAGTCACCATAAAGTTGGCATGGAGAGTGGGTTTTAGGACATAGCGACAGTCTCGGAGCCCTAGATAGAGAGGGGAGGAGCATGCAGAGATACCTAGGGGTCATCAGATGTCAGCTGTAGACCATATCAAGGAGATCTTGAAGCTATGACCATCTCACTATTTTGGTGATACAGAAGGTTTTCAAGAAGAGGCTTGATTGATGAGCTTGAGTGGGTGCTTCAAGCTCTACCCTTGTACTAGCAACAAGAAAGCTCATGTTGAGATCCATCTTTTGAGGGATGGATGAGAGTGGAGGAAAGAGGAGAAAAATCTCCATGTTGAATCAAATACAATTACCAGGAGCTATTTGAGGAGTGTTTTAGGACTGTATTTTCCCTTGGAGGTTTATTGAAGAACGGATAGGCGAGTTTCACAACCTCCAACCTCAAGCATCAATGATTGTAGCTAAGTATGATATTTAATTTATGGACCTACTCCGGTGCGTTGACTATATCTAGGATGAACAGGTATGGATTCACATAGGTTCATCAGGGGTCTGAAATTTGATTTAGGTGGCACGGTGCACATTCACTTCCTATAGACAAAGCGAGAGGCCATGGAGAAGGCCTATATTACTGAGAGGAGACATGAGGTAAGACACAGAGAGCTAGAGATAGAGTTCGAACATCATTGATAGATGCAAGATGAAAGATCGAGGGGGTGAGTTCCTCCTCCATGTGGTGGACAAATTTTAGGACATGCTTCATTCGAGGCGACCACAAAGCAGCCACCTCATCAGCAATAGCAGACCCCTCCACCTTATAGACCTCCTCATAGATTTGATGCACAGAGAGGGCGGAGTATGGGGCCTCCTCTGGGGTCCCATCAAAATACGAGGTGGACCAAAGCTCATTCGGTAGGAGCTCATCAATGAGATACCTTAGCGATGCATGTGAAGAGGTCGTTAGGATCCATAACTCAGACCTCTAGAGTAATGGCTGGAGCTACATCTCACTAGAGAGGACCAGATCAGCTATTATGGTTACGGTGTAACTAGACATCATTAGAGAGAGTGCCCATAGAACCCTAGTAATAAGGGTAAGATGTAGATCTCAAAGCCTCTTTGTTGGAGATATGGCATGCGCAGCCATCGAATCAATGTAAGCGGTCAAGAACCGCTAGGTGAGCATGAGAGTATTGTGATAGAGATGATAGGTAGTATTGGTGGTATTTCTAACTCTATATATATTGTATTTTGTTTCATCTAATTCTTTTATTACACCTTCCTTAGTAGGCGCGTTAAGTGATGGTAGTTAGGCAAGGTCATAGCTATGTCGTTGAGATGGCTTATGGAGCCAAAATTTTTGTATACTCCTTAGTTAAGGAGTGTGTAGTGGATTTAGGACCCTTCACCACTACCTTGGATCTTTGAATCCTTCCGTTGGGTTCTTATGGTGTCATCTTGGTCATGGACTAGTTGTATGCACACGAGCTAGAGTAGATTATTACCATAAGACTATTGCTTGCATGAGATGATCTAGTAATGGAGTCACCATATCGGAGTTAGGAGGCCCGTTTCCATTCACACCATCTCTACTATGTAACTTAAGTGGTGTGTATGACAAGGTTGTCGACGTATTCTATTATGGTTAATAACGAGATCCGAGGATGAGTCTAGTGGACCATCCCTTAATGACCATCCCATCTTGAGAGAGTTTGTTGGTGTTTTTCTAGGGGAGCTATCAGGGTTACCTCCCCCACGTGAGATATATTTTCACATAGATATGGTTCCAGGTGTAGAGACTATCTCATGAGCACCTTATCAAATGACTACTCCTGAGCTATGCGAGCTCAAGTTGTAGAAGAGCCTATCTCATGAGCACCTTATCCTCTTGGGGTGCACTAGTGATCTTCGTGAAGAATAAGGATGGATCTATATGGTTATTTATTGATTACCACAAGTTAAACAAAGTTACAATCAAGAATCGCTACCCCCTTCCATGCATTGATGATTTATTTGATTAGATGAAGGGGGCCACAATTTTCTCTAAGATAGATCTTAAGTCGGGTTATCATGAGCTAAGGATCACATAGGAAGATATTCATAAGACCACCTTCCATACGAGATATGGCCACTACGAGTTCACATAGTACCATTTGGTCTGATGAATGCCCCCGCAGTGTTCATGAGCTTGATGAATGGGGTGTTCATGACATTTTTGGATCACTTCATGCTCATCTTCCTTGACAATATTTTGATTTACTCATGTGTGCGTGAGGAGCACGAGGAGCACCTTTTCTAGGTTCTTCAGTGTCTTCATGAGCAACATCTTTACGGGAACTTGGAGAAGTGTGTGTTCTTCAAGAAAAAGGTGTAGTATTTGTCCCACATCATTTATGAGGAAGGAATTGCAGTCAATCCTTCCAAGATTCGAGCTATCATACATTGGCCAGAACCCACTAGTGTGGTGAGGTGCACATCTTCATTACTTTGGTAGGATATTACAGAAGATTTGTTCAAGAATTTTATAAGATTGCACACCCCATCACTTCCCTTCAGCGGAAAGGGAGGAAGTTTGTTTGGTCAGATAGATGTGAGCAGGCCTTCAAGAAACTGAAGGAATGCCTCATGACAACACCTATTTGAGTAGTTCCAGATCCTCATGGCAAGTTCTACATTTGCATAGATGCTTCTTTGGTAGGACTTGGAGGTGTGTTGATGTAGGATGACATATTAGTTTTTTTGAGTCTCAAAAACTCAAGGATTATGATATCAATTATCCAACTCATGATCTTGAGCTTGTAATAGTTATGCACGCCTTAGTGTGGTCGAGACATTTTCTTCTTGGCCAGAGATTTACACTTAGGACCGATCACTTGAGTCTTCGCCACCTCTTCACATAGCTCAATCTCAATGCTTGTCATCGGCATTGGATGGAGTTACTTTGTTATTATGACATGGAGATAGAACATGTGAAGGGGAAGGAGAATGTGGTTACAAACACCTTGAGTAGATGAAGACATGTAGCTATGGCTACTTTAGTGGGTACATATTTATGGAGCAGGATTGTGCAACATCTTCGTCATGACGTTTTCTACCTTGTTGCTAGAGTAGATATTGAGTCTCAAAGACCTCTTGAAGGCATATTTGATGGATTTTCATTAGAGGCACATGGTATTCTCAGACACAGAGGTCAGGTATATCTTCCTAAAGATGGAGACTTGAGGTAGGAAATTTTGACAGAGGCTCATGGTGTACCTTATTTAGCCCATCCTGGGGTGAAGAAGATGCACGCCACTTTGAGAAAATTGTACCATTGGAGAGGACTCTGGAGGGACGTGGCTCAGTTTATGTCATGTTTTTCAAAGTGTCAGAGGGTGAAGTCTTAGCATCAACATCCAGTTGGCCTTCTCTTTCCTCATGCCATACCAAAGTGGAAGTGGGACACCATTTCCATGGACATCATCGTTGGGTTACTAATGTCGAGATACCACCACGATGCCATCATGCTCATGGTGGATATATTGATGAAAGTAGCTCATTTTTCTCTCAGTGAAGACCACCTACACACTAGTGCAGTGGCATGGGTATACCTTGATGAGATTTTCATATTACACGGGATTCCATGGAAGATCATTTACGACCGCGATCCTTTGTACACTTCTCATTTCTGGACCACCATGCAACATGCTCTTGGGATGAGGATCAATTTCAGTACAACATATCACCCTGAGACAGATGGATAGACTAAGCGGGTGAATTAGATCCTGGAGGACATGCTTAGGATGTATGTTATGGATCACCAGTCGAGATGAGAGGAGTATCTATACTTGGTGGAGTTTTCGTACAATAATAGCTTCAGAGTTCGATAGGCATGGCTCATTTTCAGGAATTATATGGCGAGAGTGCAGACACCTCTAATTTGAGACCGGTTAGAGGACATGGTTTCTCTTGGGAAAGCATTAATACAATATATGGAGCAGCATGTTCCCTTGATCGGACGAGAGATTGCGGGGAGGCACGGGACGAGGCATACGATGTATGCGGACCAGTATAGGATAGATCATAGTTTTGAGGTGGGAACAAAGGTGTTTCTTCATGTCAGACCACACAAGATCCCTATCCATTATGGAAAATGTTCTAAGAAATCTCCTAGGTTTGTGTGTCCCTTTGAGATCTTGGAGTGCATAGGTCCCTTGGCCTATCATCTAGCATGGCCACCTAGCTTGTCTCGCGTCCATAATGTGTTTCATGTTTCTATGCTTAGGAGATATATTTCTAATCCTTCTCATGTGCTACATTGTACCACATTGTAGGTGTGGGATCAAGGGTAGGTGATGGTGGAGCCCATCTACATTATAGAGTGTAGGACCCTTTGCCTTCACAACGAAGAGATTGACCAGATTTGGGTCTAGTGGGACAGTACAACGAGACTACTGCTACATGGGAGGATGTTGTTATCTCTCGAAAGTGCACCCTATAGAGAGATGGCTGCAGGTTTTCTAAGCTTACACAAATGATCTCTCTCTTTCGTAGATACAATGGAAACACCTCAGGTTTGTGGGTATACCTATTTTGAGGTGAATCTCGGTATCAAGGTCGGTTCCTTATTAGTGTATCCTAAACTACTTTCTGGGAGTTTGAGAGTAAAATATGACTGTAAAAATGATTAAAAATAAGGTGATACACCAAATTTGTATGAGGGATTTGACTGAGTATGTGCACAACTGATCTGTGAAGGATTCTTGATGCACGAACCAATAGTTTTTGTGCAGAGCATTTAGGGGAAAAACACTTGATTGTACTGAGGGAGGATCACAACAATACTAATAAGTTAACATGCACATTTTAAAAAATAAAGAAAAAAGGACAAAAATTTGCATGAGGGTAAGGTGGTTGATTATGGAATTTGCATTCACAAGATTAATATAACATACACAAGACTGCAAAATAAATTGGAAAGGCAAGAAAACACTTCACACTCAGAGGGCAAAACTAGCAAAATTTTCTTCATACTCATATATCCAAAAGTCCTCCAGAAGAATCCATGTGCTTTGCAAAGGCACACAATATATAGCAAAATAAATTTTCCCACCATTCCTAAAAATAGACTAAGGCTATACTCGCCCATGCATCCTAATTTTATCCTTTATTTAATAATAAATAAAGGGATAAAATAATACAAACTAGAGCATGTAGTAAAAATAGGCATTAATAGCCTTGTTTACAATGCAGTCAAACTGAAGTTGATTGTTCTATTTTTAAGAAAAGAATGGGTGAATAATTTGCTAATAATAAAATTTTCTTGCTAGACAAGTCTCCCTCCATGGCATGCAACTTGTCTCTTCTCTGTTTTGTCTTCTTGTGAAGCATGCAAAAATACAACTCTCTGCCTGTGAGCAAATAATTACAACACTTAGCAATATTTGTAAAAATAATTACTCCTGTGGGGACCACCTGCTATGTGCACATGTTATGATATTTACATCTTTTCCTGAGTGGTCACATGAGTGACACTTTGCAACTCCACTCTAACCTCCTTGTGGGGACCACCTTTAACTCACTTGGTTTGGCCACCTTGTGGACTTAGTACATATAAAAGGGGGCATGTTTTTGGATACACATGGGGAAATTTGTAATAGTTACCACCATATTATATTTGACCACCTTTGTAACAAATACTATGGCATATAGCTGCCACTCCATACTCGTCGGTCTTGGCATATTTCAAACTTTACCTTTTCGGTAATGAGCACGTATGATGGCATTTTTGCATTATTTGGAAATGACTATAGTTTTTGGACTTTTGAAAGTCAATGTAATGATATTTTGTTTAAACATGGGGTTGGTCCCCCCTCCATGATGACTCACCCCTCAAATGCTTTGTCAGTGGCTCTGTTTTTAAAGTCGACCTAACTGTGGTTAGGGTTTGTTAACTCCTGGGTTTGCATTGGAAGTTGGTGATGCTCCTGTTCATTGATCTCTGTACCTTTTGAATTCAACGCCATCGATCTCTTACCCATGATTAGGGTTTAGGATTTGCATTTAACATGGTCGGTGGTGACTAACTGTGGTTATTCTTTGGATTCGGTGAACGATCATGACCGGCTGTTGATCTTTGTACCTGGCTGAATCTTGATCATCGATGCTTGACCCTCGGTTAGGGTTTTATTAACTCTCCCCTCGAGTTGGTATGGTAAAAGAAAACTTGAACCTGGTGATCATTTCATTCAGATTTTTGTGAAGCGGGTGAAGCCTTGGCAAAAATTTTGTGGCCACCATTGCGTTGAAGCTTTTGAAGCTTAGATCAGTCCATTTTTGGCCTTCTTAGCCTTTGAGCATCTGTATATTTTATGGGGTCTTTGATTTCTTTGTCCCAAGATTTCAAGGTGAAACATTGTAGCCATGGCATGCATCTTTCTTATGAACTTCGAGAGCTCGGCCTTTTTGAGGTTTTTTGGGTTTCGTATCTTCGCACATCTTATATATTCAGTCTTCTGCTCTATTAGAACTTTCTGAGTGAATTTGGATGATGCTCATCATTTTTTAGGGTAACCCTCGAGCTCGGTTCCTAACTGTGAATGTGTTTTCTGAGTTTTTGGAACTCAGTGAGGTTTGTGGACACCATTTCTATCCCTTTCGAGCTCTGTTAATTTGACTTTATGAAAGAATGGCCGCCATGTCAACCTCTATTGAGCTCATTTCTATGTAACTGGCATCACTATTTGATCAAGGATGGTAAGCTTCTTGATTTCCTAAGTTTTCACTGTTAATTGGTCTTTATCATTTCAACCTCCAAAGATGATACTCATTTTCTTTGCATTTTTGGGATTTCGCGGTTCCTTTGGGGATTTCAAGTTGAAAACGTTTGGTTTTAGTTTGAGTGCTCTGATTCTGAAGCCATCTTAAGGAAGGTGAGTGTATTCTCAAGCTTTCGTTCAGCCATAATATAGATCTCAAGCTCTATTTCATGTAAACCTAGTAATTGTTAAATACAATTCCATTTCTATTGGAACACCGTGGTCTGGTATTTACTGTTATATCTAGCTTGTAAAGGAAATTGCATTTATTTGAATACTCTAGTGACTGTGATGAGCTTCATAATTTTTTCCTTGGCCTCTGAAGCTCTAATATTGTCACTGTTATATTTCATATATGTTCTGTGTTGGCCATAAGGTAGTTTTCTTCTTCTGTAACATATTTGAACACTACCTTTCTGTATTAGTTTTCTTTTTCCTTAAGACAAATGTTGTCCCCTTTGCAGTTGTTGAGAATATTGTGGAAATATTAGTTATGTTCTCCGTATTTAACTGAAAATCCCTTCTTTACCATTGGTGGGCTTGCAGAATTTTGAGGCCTTGATAAACACTTCCATTGATCTCTAGGTAGATGTAGACTTTAGTTTCATCCCTCCTCTGATAGTTTTGTTTCATTATGAATGCCATTGTTGAAATCTGAAACTCAGCCACTATGTGTATCAGTTTGCTTCTCTGCAAAATAGGTTTTGTATATTATTTCAGGTCTATTATGAAATTCTTGGCTTGATTTTTGTATTCTGGAAAATCAATTCTATTGTAATTCATTGTTCAGGATCAACTTGATCCTTTGAGAATTATGTAGCACTCCTTTGAGCATACTACTTTAATCCTTTTCCAATCTGAGATCACTTGAAAACTGAAATTCCTTCTAAGATGAGTGTTTGAATGAAATTGGTTTCTCGTTATTATTGGAATATTTCATCTCAAAATAATAGTTGTAATCCATTAATCATTTTGAGAGCAGAAATGAACTTTTGTACTGGCTAATAGCCCCATTTTAACACCAATGATAACCTGTTGAAAAGTTGTATGTTTATAGTGATGTACTCTTTCTTTTGTGAATGAAATCCACTACATTTAGAAATTCAGAACAATCTCATTTCATTATGAGATTTAGAGCATCTCTGAAATTGATCTCTTTCATACTTTTGAAGTTGTAGTTCCATTTCTTTTCTGTGATTCTTTTCCTTGCATAAATAGCTATACTTCTTTGATATGGCAAGCATATCTATAATTCATACTTCCTTTATTTGAAAACTAGAATTCATAGAAAGGATGTACTTTGTAGAATTACTTCAAATTTCATGTTATTCAGTTGTTTAAGTTATAGTGAATCCTTTTCTGCATTATATATTGTATTTCCTTTCATTACAACTCTGATATGTATGCTAAAAAATATGAAATGTTGATTTTATAAGGTGAAGCCCTGGCAAAAAAATTTTAGAATCTTTTCTTTAATGCATTTCCAGAAATAGTAGTTATATATTCTGATCCAGGATACAAAAAGTAACACTTTTCATGTTGAACTGATATAGCAATTGAGAACTAAAAACATGATAGCTATTTCTCTTGATCATGTAATGCTTTTCTACTTTTTGTATCACTTATTTGATTTGCATAGTTCTTTTAAAGCATGTAGTAATTGAAATAAAGCATGATGAAAAGTTGTAAATGTCCATTTTACATGGCGAAGCCCTGTCAAAATTTTCCCATAATCTTCTCTCTCATCCTGTTTTAGCTGTAATCCCTTTTACTTTTAGCTTCACTTCTTAAAATCTGATTCTCCCTCTTCTTTGCAAACTGAAAAATGTACTTCTATCTTCCATTCTCTCTTCTGAGCTCTAACTTCTTCCATTTGCAGAATGTTTGTTGAACTTTGAGTTGCACTCTTCCTTCTTCTTAGCATGTACTTATGACTTATTTATTTCTCTCTTTGGCTGTAACTTGTACTTGCACACTTAGGAAAATAGTTAGGAAATATTTAGGCTTTTGGCCTCTCTTATGTCCATGTTTTCTTCTTTCTTTTACTTTCTTCTTTCTGAGTGAAAAACATGCATGCATTTTTTCCTTCAAGTAGAATACATCTCCTGCTTAGGGGAAGATTCATATGCACGAAGTAGGATAGTGTAGGAATATGGTTTGATCCCTAAGCTCATAACTGATGGTTGACTTATTTTTGCTTTTCAAGTACCATGCCTTGAGGATGAAGGAGCTGGCAAGGAGATGCTCTGCATAATGAAGAATATATAAGGCAATGATTGGTTCACCCTCGTACTCCTTTGCTTTCTAATTCATGCATGTGTATCATTCTTTTCAGTTGTTGTACTTTACTTTTCAGTTACATCCCACGGCTTGTGTGGGAAACATTTGACTCTCCTTGTGAATAAAGCATTGAATTATGTAAATGAGTTGTATATCTCTTTCTGCATTTCTACTTTCTATATGGATTGTATAATGAACTAAACAACTCAGTAACATAATTGAATGTCTTAATCATGAAGGAAAGAACATTGAATAGAACTTGTAACATTCAGTAATGAAATTTTATTTTTATGTGATCTGCACTTATGTTTGTTGTTCCAAAACTTTACACTTCACCTACTCTACAATTGGATGTTCTCATCAAGACAACATAACTATCCTTCAAGGCTTCTATTATTTTACTGATGATGGTTATGAAATTGCATACTATGTGATCATTACGTTTGTAACAAAGACACATACTACAGATTTCATATAATCTTTTAAATAAATCAGCAGTAAAAACATAATCTAATATAATCTCCCATAGCATAGGTATACTTCACCAATGCTATTCATCATAACGCAGTTTCAAGTTGCCAATTTTTGCACAAGTGTAAAAAATTGTCAACAGATGCCACATTGCTACAAGTTCGGTTTCCACACATGTTCCGGTTGACTTCTAGGAGGAAGTTTAGTCTAAGGGGAGGGGGATGTAGTGCCCACTTCCCTTCGACACCTTTTCGATTATTGATTTCGATACTGTCGACTACACTTATGGATATATTATAGCTTTTTGATTTAGCATGATACTAGATGTTAGAGATATTGGACTATTGTCGATTGTGAATCATCTATGATGCATGTGGATTATTAGAGACATTTTATATTGATGTTGATATACTGTTGACATGGTTATATATATATATTTCTGACATGTGATATATTTTGTCATATTGATTAGACCTTTGATAATTGGAGTAATGTTGTGATCATTTTGACATGGATGAAACGTTGGATAGAAATTGTAAATGATATCATATTTTCCTAGATGATATTTGATTCGTATATAGATGATTGTGGATTTATATTGCATATTTTATCATAGATGTTTTTAATGCGGCCATGAGGCCAAAGGAGGTATTTATGTGTTTTGCAGGTAAAATTATTCACAACAAACATCGGGGGGATTAGAGACCAACCACATTAGAATTCTAGATGAATTCAACAAGGGTCACCATGGCAACATGTAATTGTGTGTGTTAGAATTATTTGTCTAGGGAAAAGTGTGACCAAGGGATCATGTGTTGTCTTTGGTTTTAGTTTCCCTTTTATTAATGTTAGTATGTGTTTCTTTCGAGTGATGTAATTTAGTTGTTTAATTATTTAGATTTTAATGTATGTTTTACCCTTTTTATTATTAATTGGTTGTAGTGTCTTAATTAAGATAAGTTAACCTTGTCCTAAACTAATTAAAGATTTTACCAAAAAGGAGTTCATTTATTATTCTTGATTTTTCTCGATTTTGTGTTGTTTGTTGAATGCTTGAGATATTGAGTATTGTACACTCTATCCTTCATGGGAAACTCGAATTTGGCATTAGAGGCCAAATTTGGAAGATTATAGGACAAGTCAAACTTATCCCACACCTCTTAAATTACTATGCCAACCCTACCTATGTGTTGGAGGGTAAGAATTAAACCCCATTAGGTATTTTGAGCATACAAAGGTGAAATTTTTATTACACTTTCTTTCAAGTAATTAATTATTTCCTTAAGGGGGTGTGGGATTAGATGGTGTGTGTAAGTAATATGTAATTCCTTCAACCACTTATTAATTGTGCATTGGAATATGAAGTTGACTAAGGTGATGTGGAGAGGAGAAGAAATGAGGTGGAATCCTACTTGGATCCACATCATTCTCCTCCCTCCCTCTTTCTATTTATTGAAATTATTTTGCTTGTTTGGGGGTTAATTCATTATTTTGTGCTCTTGTATTTTTGGAGAGTGAGAAAATTGTTGAGAGTGCTTGTGGATTGTTGGAGCTTGTGGATTCTTGGTTGGTTTTGAGGATCTTGAATACTTACTCTTGGAACAAGCTCTACTATGGAAAGGTAGGAGCTTTACCTTGCTTATGTTATGCTTAATTTGTGTTTATGTGCTTGTGTTGAGTATTGTTTTCTTTGGAATGCTTATTGGGTGTGGGTAGATTTCCTAAGTTTTGAGTAAGAGGAGACTATGGGGAGATTTCATGTAGGGATGCATAAGAGTTTACCCTTTTTCTTGGAGGGAGTTTTGGGTTTGGTGCCCCACCTTGTACAAGTAATGCTTGTGTTTCTTTCTTGTTACTTTTATGAGGGAGGCATAAGAGTATGTCAGAGGTATAAGGGGTGCTTGAGGGAGGCATAAAAGTATGTAGGGGATTTGAGATATGCATTGGAGGATTTAAAGTGGGCACCCATTCCAATTGGGAGGAATAAGTAGCCTCCACATAGGTCTTGCTCCTTTGGATTTCATTTTAAGCCTTGTTAATTGTTGTTTTGTTGTTGTTCTTTCTTGTGTGGTCGTTGTTTTGAATTTTTTTGAAATGGATGTGAAATATTTGTTTGTGTTTGGGAAGCTTGTTGTTGTTATTAGTTAGAATTATCTCTCATTGTAATGTGGTTGGGGCTTGGGGGCCAATGGAGAGGATAGGTTCTCTTCTTCATTGGATATCTTGGTTGGGTGGAGAGCGTTGCGCGTCCCCTCATTTTTGTGGATCAAAAAAATCTTAGAGGAGCTATCTTATTGGAGTGGTGAATCTTGGAGTTTTTTGGAAACCTTGTAAAACATCCTTTGTTTTGTTCCCACTTAGAGTGGAGAAAACTTGTAATAATGTATTCTATTATTAGCTTATATTCTTGTACGATTTCCCCCTTTATGTGGAGGACATTGTATTTATCTTGTGAAGGAGATTAACATTCAAATATTTATTGTTAAATTTTTATTGTATGATGAAAGAAACTAAAGAAGAAAGAGTGTGTTGAATTATTTTTAGGTGAAATAGAAAAGAAAACTATTTCCTTTGTTTGAAGTTTTAACTTGTTGTGAGAAGAGTAGTTTTTGTGTTAAAATATATGATCTATTTTCAATGGAAAAGAAAGTATTACTTTCATTTGTGAAGTTGTAATGTTGTAAATGAGAAAGAAGAAATATAGAAGTTGTAGATGTTGAAAATGTATACATAGTAAATTTGAATGGAAAATAAAGTTGTTATAGTTGTTTTGAACATATATATGTTGTAGTAAAAATGGGAACAAGAGAATAAATTTGAAGTATGTTGTTATTTGGAAATGTTGATTTTGTAGTAAGAAAATAACAATGTAAAAGTAGATTTAGATTTCTTTTTCTCATGGAATTTGAAAGAAGACTATTTGAACATAATAGAATGACTTTGTAAAGTAGATGTGTTTATTGGATTAGATAATACTAAAAAAATGAGTAGATTTAACTAAGGAATGAACAAATAATATTAAATCCCAAAACTGGAAACTTTAGGAGCATAAAATCAAGTTTAGAATGTATTTTAGGACCTTGTAGTAAATTTTGGCTTTTGAGAAAATCACAGATTAAAGGTACTATTTTTTAGGAATAGGGTCGTTGCCATGTGCAGAGTGACATTGATCACATAACCACCACTCAAGCTAAGGTAGTGGTCTCAAAATTGCTGCTCAATAGGGATGTGGTCCGTGGTTTGTCACTCGGGCATGGTGGTGGTCCCGGGACCACCGTTCTACTTTAGGCGGCAATTTTGTACCTTACAAATGAACTCCGCGGATCCACACTGTGTGAAAACTTTAATTGGTTTATACTTATTTTTCAGTTGTAAAATTTAAATATTAACTACTAGTATGCAAACATTGAGAAATCCCATGGTTTTGAAAAATAAAAACATAGAAATGGTGGATTTAATACATTCTTTTCATTTACAATTAGAGGATTGGGTTTTCCCCAAATAGAAAACCCCAAATACACTTAGTGTGGAAATAAAACCAGATTGGTGGAGGAAATCCCTCCCAATCCTTGAATGAAATAGATCTCATTGATAAAACTACAACTAAACTAATCTAAACTAGATCTCCATGTAGAATCCTCCATAGTTCTTCCTCCTTTGCTCCCATGGCTTCCTCTTCTCCAACCTGCAATTTTTAACAAAACAAATAGACCAAATGAGGAGAATAAAATGAAGGAAATGTTTTAATAGAAATTCATAAGGAAATTTAGGGCTAGTTTGGAACCCTAGGATCTAGTGGCCAAGATTGTTTTGATCTAAGGGTGGAGGTTTCACCCTACTTTTGTTTGGTAGAAATGTAATTTAAATGTTTAAATTAAATCCTTAAGGGTATGTGTAATTGGGGAGTGGGGCCATTTAATTTCCTTAGAGTGCTAAACCTTTATTAGTTCTTAGCAAGCCTTAGGAGTCAATGGAAAGGACTCTAAGTTAATAGGATAATAAATTTAAATAAATTAACACAAGGTTAACCTTTCTAGGTTTGAATATTAACTAAAGAGAAGAAAACATATAACTATGTAAATTAATCTATGGTACCTTCCTAGCTGACTTTTAATTAATCAACCTTAGAGGTAAAGTAAATTATAATATGTAATCTTTTAACTTGACCTCGCCTACTAATCTTGAAGTTGAGTTTCATGATGTAAGTTAACTTAGCAAACCCTAAAGGTTAAACACCCTTGTAACCTTTTTATAACTTAAAAGTAAATAAAATATTGAGTCACAATTTTCGGCTTAAGCGTTAGGTTGTAGTGAGTTCCTAGAATGTCGCTTTTTCTGGGTGTTACACAAGCCACATACATCATTCAAAACCGCACCCACGTGGACTAGGTAGGAAATTTCATAATTATTGGAATTTGTTAAATGTTGTTAAATATAAAATTCTCCTATTTATTTTAGAATATTTTATGGAATTTATATCTTACTGTAGTTTTTCTATTTTGTAACCCGGTATTCTAATAGAAAGTTCCCACTCATGATGGTATCATTTGGATTGTGGGATTTTTTTAAAAATATTATTAATTTATTAAAATATATATTTTAAATTAGTTTTTATATATTATAAATCAAAAAGTGGTAGGTATTATCTATATTAAATTTAATATTATAAAAAAATGGTAATATATTTCTATGGAAATTTTATAATATCTTAATTTTAAATTAGTTTTTATTATATCTTTATGTGTGGGAGGATATTCAGGATTTACTCAATCATTCTCATTTGAAGTAACATATATTATAATTAATATATATATTAGGTAATATAATATTATCACACTAATATTATATATTAGTTATATTAATGATTTTTTTTTGTTAATTTCATCTTAAAATATGATACAATAATGATATATTTTTATACAATTGGATTTTCATAGTATTCTAATTTAAACTTTCTATAATTTTTCTTAAAATGTGTAAATATATTAAAATATAGACAATATAATTTCAATATTAATATAAATTTATATTATTCTTTTAAAAATATCTCATAACTATAATTTGGTAACTGCATTTTATGATAAATTTTAATTTTATTTTCAAAAAATTGTGGATTTTCTATGAGGAAGGGTTGGATATGTGAGTTCTCTACGAATTATTATCACTATGTGTAAATTGTGGAACATCCACAATACCTAAAAATGAATAAATGAAATTGTCATAGAGATGCCACAATTGTTCTACAATTATTCCAAATTGTGGAAAATTTGTGGAATAATTGTGGTAAAAAGGCCTATATGTTGTAGTGAGCTTGTTCATTACCCTACCCACTTGTGCATACTTGAGGATTGCTTTCTCTCTCTCCCATGGGATTGGAGGGAGGCTAGCATGTCCTCCAAACTTTGGAAATGGCATGTGATGATGCCAATAGGTTGGGAGGAAACCATGCCTATCTCCTTGTGATTTGAAGATTTTATGAAGTGGAAAATATGTTGTTTTAGCTTGAAGATTGTTGGAAAATATTGGAGACTTTTTCATGTTGAAGTATTGACTTTTGTGAGCTTTCTTCACTTGGAATTTATTTGGATTTTTAAATGATGTAATATCCATTGTATAGAGTTGCTATTTCTTGGGAGAAACCTATGTATATTGTACTTGTAGGGATTTTGTAGAGCCATCCTCTTGTGAAGGAATTTTCCTCTTTGTAAGCTTGAATTGTCTTCTTGTTGCACTGTGCCTCATTTATGCTTAGAGAAAGTTGTATTACTCCTCCATCTTGATGTAAAATCTTCCCTCTTTGTTACTTTCAGATTTTGATGTAATGTTTTTTAAATGGAAGGTTGAAATGTGTTGTAATTGCATGGAATGTTGTGGAAACAAAACTATGATGCTTCATCTTAAAATAATTTCTCCATTTCATTTTTTTAAAGATAGAAACCTTAGGATTGGAAGGTTATGAAAAATTTGGTTACATGTATCATTTGAGAGGAAATGTACTTGCATTTAAAACTTGTTCTCTTCATGGGAAGTTAACACGTAGTCTTGATTTTGATATTTTTTCCCAACTATGTTAATGGAAGTTTATGAGGAGGATGTAGTAATTGAAACAGATGTTTTAATAGCTTAAAATATATGGAATGAAAGGAATTTATCATCTTTTCGTTGAATGATTTTTGTAAAGAATGAAATGCAAGGATTATGTTTAGTTGAAATAAAATTTCTATTTGTATTCCCTATAAGTAGTTCTTGCTTAAGAGGAAAGAGGTCTTTATTATTGCTATTTTTGGATATTAAGGATATATTTCTTATTTTGAAAGTTATGGAGATAAATTTAAATGGAAAAGGAATGTGGTGAGATTGTTCTCTACATAAATGGAATCCATCTTTGAACATAAAAACTATTGCACTAAGTTTCATTTTTGTGTTGGGTGATTTATGGAAAAATATTTATCTGGTTGGTTTTATATAAGGAGGATGAATTGATCCCATTATAATTCATTTATTGATTTCCTTCTCCCATTACGGATGTTAAAAAAACTAGAGTAAATTGAAATTAAGGAAATTCCATTTTAAATTTCATGTTCTTTGAGACTTATATCTTTGGATGTATCTATATACCTAAATAAATGTATATACATCGACACTTATATTTAGATATATTTAGGGATGTCCATTAAAATTCTTGAATTTACATTTTCATATGAGAAGGAATATTATTTATCCCATTAAAAGAATCCTCTTTTTTTCTCTCTCTCTCTATATATATCCAAATAAACTAATTAGTTATAAAAAAATATTAACAAAAAAGGAAGCCAATATTGCCGCAGATTTGTGTTTTAATAGAGAAAACAATAATAATAATAATAATAATAATAATAATAATAATAATAAAATTGGGGGGAGGGTGGGCGGGGAGGCGGCCAAACCCTTCCGTCTCGCCACTAGTCAACAAACTAGTGATTTGGTCATGGCCATAACACAAAATTTTGTGGTGTGGTTACGACCACACCACATAACTTTCTAAATGCCGTAGGGACGCGACACCTCTCTTACGTTTTCTTGAGACCCTGCATATTTTTAGCCAAATCCTATATATATATATATATATATATATATATATATATATATATATACCTTTTTTACAGAGATTAAACTCTTTCTCTTGCCAATGGATTTTGTAAAAAAAAATTTGAAACCCTAGGTTGGGTAGAGAACAAAAGAGGAGAATGAGATTCACCATTGCATTATCTAAACCTGCACCTAGAGAACAAGAAAAAGAAAAATGTACAAGAATCCATAGATATTCCTTGAGCCTCCATGACCTCTTCATCCTCCTCCAAAACTCTTCCTTCAATAAGCAAAAAGAAAGAAATAAAACTATGGAAAAAAAATAAAATGAAGCTTTTAGATGAGGATTAGGGTAACTTGAAAATCCCTGAAATATATGGATAGGATTCGATTAATCCAATGGCCAAAATTAAACCCTACACTTTTTAAGTTTGGGGAATTAAGTGGGAAGTGTTAAGGTTTATTTCATGGGGAGATAATTAAGTGCGTGTAGGGTGATTTTAGTTCATGGGGTGAATATAGAATAGTGAGTGGTCTTAGGGAATTTGGTTTAAAATAAAATACCTTAATTTATTATAGGGATATAGGGTGGTTACATTTTTAAATGGGAAAAATATTTAAATGTGGGTACATATATTTAAATATGGGTGAATTTATTTATATGTTGGTACATTTATTTATATGTGGGTGAATTTATTTAAATGTTGGTAAATTTATTTAAATATGGGTAAATAAATTAAATAGAGGCCTTAAGGAAGTTTTAAATACGGTGATACATATAGAATAAATAAGTGTTCTTATTTTAATGGATGGATTTAAATTGGGATGCTCAAATATTAAATGAACTGAAATAAAGTTTATTAATTAAAATAAGGGTAGGTATAGTGATGGAATAACGAAATAAAATTTAATGTGTTTAAAAAAATAGACCAAATTTTTAGTTGTCTTTAAGTGTATTTTAATGTTGTAAAATTGGGGCATATCATTTGGTATTAGAGCTCAGGTTCTAACATCGGGTGTACTTGAATTGTTTAAGTGTTTAACACTCAGATTTCCCATATAGAAATAACATTTCTACTAAACCGTTTCATTTCCTCCTATGCTAGTGGAACGCCGCAATAAGGCATATGTCAAAACACCTCTCGATTAACCACATGGGAGAAATATGTCTTCTATCACGATCAATGGTGAATGATTACAAACTTAGATTAGTAAATACATGACAATAGAACCACCGGTGGTGATTGGAATACAAATTTTTATCACTTTAATTGTTTTAAAACAATGGGTAAAAGTTAAGGAAAAATCTTTCAAAAATAACATGCAAAATGGCTTCGTGGCTTCCATAGTGGAACTCATTTCAGATGATTATGTTGTCTAGTGACATGAGGAGTCAAAAAAACATTAAAAATCAATTTATAATATCATTTGATCCTTTAAATGAATACAATTTGGGCCCTGTTGATCACATTGTTAATAGGGACAACAATTGAAATCCAGGAAAATCTGTTTTGATTTGGGCCCATGGTTTAGGGAACCTTATTAGAAAATTATATTCTACAACTTCGAACCTTTATTATTTCTATATGTTAATTCATTGTAGAAATTATTTTTGATGAATCGAGAATGGGGAGTGATTTTTTCAATCATCTTTAGGAGGCCTCTAGTTATTCTGGCACAAAACACAAACTAGTCAATCACAAAAATTAGCTTGAAATGAGATCATAACTAGAGTTCTAGTTATCATAATTACATTCTATAAGTTCCATCAAATTGTCTATATATGGGATAATATATAAAAATTTATATAATTATTTTTCGAGTTTTGGTCACTTTTTTTCAAGACCCATTTTGTAGCCAATTTCACTCAACATCTGTTTAATAGCAATAGAGAAACTTTAATAGTTGGCTCCGAGAAAGTGTTTCTAGTTCGAGATTCATTCTCTAGTTTTAGGTGATAAAAATATTGTTTGAATCTCTATATAATATATAATTAGTTCTAAGCATTTTTCTTACCATTTGAGTATTTGGTACCTATTTGGTAAGCCCCTTTACTGACCCAATTTTGCTAGATCGTAGAACAAGATAACTGAGTCTTAATGAATAGTTTGATTTCTTAGAGCACCTTTGGAGGTTCAAGCTATTATAATATGATTGTCATGATGTTTTATGTGTGTACTAGGTTAAATGTTACAACCTTGATAAATTATGTGCTATGAAGACATTTTTGAGTGCTATCTATTTTGGTATGGTTGGTCATTTGGACACCGTAAAATGTGTAGTTGTTGATTTTGGAAATAATTTGTGTTCAGATATATGAGTGTAGAATTGTTCCCTTGGTATAAGAAATATGTTTAAGTAATTTTTTAAAGTTGGTTCCTCTTTTAGTGATCTATTGGTTCGTGGGAAAATGACTTGCAATTTTAAGAACACCACATTTATACCTAATAAAACCGTTTTGGTATGGGCTTAAAATAAATAGTTATACCTGTACGAAACGACATAAAAAATAAAATCATCTTTCACATCTTGAAATTTAATTATTATGAATAGGAATAATTTATACCCTTCATGTTTATGTTCTATTAATCTCAAATTTTATAACCCTCTTTATAAGGAAATCTACCAAACAACCTTATAAACTTGCTTTCCTTTTTAGGTGTAATTCTAAATTTAACATACTTGGATGAATTTTTTTGTTAATGTAAGCTCCTCTAACTTGTCTCTAAACAATATATGGTAAAAGGAAAGGATTCCTAGTGTCTCTTTTCATATGATGGTTTGCTAGAAGTGATGTTTCATAGTTATCTTATCCTTTTCTAATAATTTAAGAATGGATTGAGCTATTAGAAAAAAACTCTAGTTTACACAACATATAATTATTATCATATCTCTTAACATAAATTTTAGATTAAATTTGGTAATTTTGAAATTATTTTAGCCTACTTGAGCTTGACAGGACCGTTTTCATACTATGATCATTAACTAAGTTTTGGTACTATATAACGTAGTTAAATTGCTTCACCCTAGAAGATACAAATTGTGAGGATAACCCTTTCAGAATTAGTTATACCATTATTAAATTAATCACGTATATCATTAAGACTTATGTGTAGAAATCATGGAATCACGTCCTTTTTAACATTATATAGTGGATCTAGAAGAAATATTATTATGCAAAAATAATTAAATAAATAAATAAAAAAACAACAAGCTCTCATATACTCTCTCTACAAAAAAATAGAATACATTAGTGTTGATTGTTGTAGTTCCCACTTACCTTTGACACATTTTGATATTATCATTACACTATTGACTATATCATGAACATTATTATATTTTTATTATGATGTTAGATGTATCATGAACATTATTATATCATTTAGGATGTTAGATGTTCGATCATGGATTATTGTTGACTTTGATTCTTATATGATGCGTGATGATTATTAGAGACATTTTAGATATTGATGTTGATATACTGTTTGACATGGTTATGTTATAGATGTTGTTCGGACTTGTGATATTTGGATATTTTGAGTAGACCTAGAAAATGAGAATTGAATTAAAATTGATGATGATATAGTTGTTGATGAAATTGTAAGTGATATTGTTGATTGTCTTGATGATTGTTGTGATTCACATATATATTGATGATCTTGAAATTATATTTATATTCATTTGGATGTTCTGATATGGCCATGAGGCCGAAGGAGGTATTTGTATTTTCTAGGTTAAAATATCACAACAAACATCGGGGATTGGAGACCAACCACTTTGGAATTCTAGATGAATTCAACAAGGTCACCATGGCAACTGTATTTATTTGTGTGTGTTTGATTGTTGTTAGGGATTCCCATGGGGGATCACCTTTAAATGTGACCAAGGGATTTTATGTATTTATTTTATTTGGTCCCTTTGTTAATGTTTGCATGTGTTTATTTTGTGGTGCATTGACCCTTTCATTATTTACTAAATGGTGTGTTAATATTGTGAGTAATCATGTTGTTAAGATAATTAATTAAAATATTTCATAAGAAATTAATTAATAGAGTTATTAGCCATGAATTAAAGTGTTGTAATAAATTTGTAAGTGATGTGTAAGAGATATATAAGTTGATGTTGGAGTATGAAACATTTCATCTTCTTTTAAATTTGAATTTGTCCTTGGAGGCTGATTTTGGAGGCTTATGGGACAAGTTAAACATGTCCCATGCTTCTTAAATTTATTTACCAACCTTACCTATGGTTGGAGAGTTAAACTTATCCCTTCTTTATGCATTTTTAAGTCTTGTTGAATGTTTTTATTGTAATTTTCTTACATGTTTTAATTTCAGTCCTTATGGCGTGTGGGCTTGATTTGAGTTTGTAAGTAAAATTGCCATATTATTCACCCACCTATTGATTATGCATTAGATAATAAAGTTTACTTTTGTGTTGGAGTTGAGGATGTGTGAAGTGGCATCCGACATGGATCCACCTCATCCTCTTCCCCTTCCTCTTTCATAAATTAAAATTCTTTAGCTTGTTTTTGGGTTGCTTCACTTTTATCACTTCATTTTGGGAGACTTATTTTGGGATTTTGAGAGCTCTTGATTTTGGAGAAGATTGGAGATGGTTGCATGCTTGTAGATTGTTGATCTCTTGGACTATTTTGCATTGGAAAGCTTGTTGTTTTACAACCTTGGAACAAACTCCATTATGGAGAGGTAGGAGCTTGGCTCTTGAAATGCTCTTCTTTTATTTTATGCATATGTAAATGGTTGAATGTTTGAATGTGTTATTTGTTTTATTTGTTGGTTGGTTGGGTAGATGGCTTAGGGATGGTGTAGGAGAAGACTATGGGGTACTCTTGAGGGAGGCATAAGTGTTTTTGGAGGTATAAGTGTGGAGGGAGTTGGGATTTGGGTTCCACCTTGTAAAAATAAATAGCTTGCATTTCTTTAATCATTATGCGGTGCCATAAGAGGTTGGGGATGCATAATGAAGCATGAGGAATAAGGGGTGCTTGGGGGAGGCATAAGGGTATGTTAGGGATTTGAAATTATATGTATTTTGGTGGTTTTTTCTTAGGTGGTGATACCCATTTCCCCTTTGGGAGGCATAAGTAGCATCCCCCATAGTTTCTTGCTTCTTTTGCTTGCATGATGAAGCCTGAGTTTTGTTTGTTATGTCTTAAAGTGGTTGCAAACTACACTCTATTTTGGACTATGTTTTTAAATGTGAATTAGCATGTGTGTGTGTGTGGAAGCCTATTGTTCCCATGATTTGAAACACATCTTCTATTTAATTTTGGTGTGGGCTCAGGGGCCATTGAAGAAGGATGGCTTCTCCTTTCATTGGATGTCTTGGGTGGGTAGAGAGAGTTTCCTTTCCCCTGTCTTTGTTGTGATCAAAATTGGAGAATGATGGATTTGTATGTTGATGTTCTGGAGAAAAGGAAAAGACAACTTTGACATTTCCTTATGAGAGTTCTATTTGTAAAAATTTTTTTCCCACTAGAAGTGGATGACAATGTAATATATTTTGTGGTGGAAATATGTTTTGTATTGGCTATGATAGTTCTAATTTGAAATCTAAAAGATATGCACTGCTGCGTATTCTAGTTTTGGATAAAAGAAAGGAAAGATTTATATTATATCTTTTGGGAATGAAATGGAAAAGAAAGTTGTAACGATATCATGTATGATTTAATGGAAGTTGTTTACCTTGTTCAAATAATTTGGTGTTCTTTGGAAACCTGTGTTTGAAATATATTTGAAATCTCTGTTTGGAAAGTGTAATCAAAAATATTGCACCCTCTATGTGGAAAACACGTTTTTGGAAAGAAATAGAAATTGCATTCTTGTTCTACCTATTTATTGAAGGAAATATAACATTGTAGTGTTGGTTTAGAATGAATTCATGTTTTAAGCTTAGTAAATGCAAATGGATCAATTCGAATTTGAAGTGGTAGAGCTCTGTTAGAAAATTTCTCATGCTGGAAAATATTTTATTAAAAATGTACAGAATGACCCCTGCAACAATGAGCAATAAGATGCAACATTGAATTGAACTTAATATGATCAAAATGACCCCAAAAAACTAAAACACTTAAGAAATTTTTAAAGAACCTTTCAAATCGAGCAAAGGCAACCTTCTCTATGCAGTTTTTTTTGTCAAAGGATAGAATTTTGAATTTTATCTTTAATCAAACAAATTATACCTTACAATCCATCCTAAATCCATCTAAGAGCAACCCTCCATGTCTTCTTGGCATGTTGAGAAAGGAAGGAGGTCGAATTGAACAAAATTTTATAAGTCGAATGTTACCAGTTTTCATTTTAAAAGATCACAGAGAGTTTTCTCTAAATTTTCCATTAAAAATTTATCCAAATTAAATTATTAAGGTTTTTGTGTATAGAGGACATCGATATATTTCCAAAAAGTCCTTATTTTCAAAAAACCAAGTTCCCTAGCAAAATTTATGGCATTTTGAAGTTCGCAGAAGAGGAAGAGCTTCTTGCGCACATGTCTTGTGCACCTAGAGCTTCTTGCATGCCTGGAGCTTCTTGCACACCCGTCTTATGCACCGAGAGCTTCTTGTGTGCACATCTTGCATGCCCAGATATTCTTGTGTGCCTATGTTGCACGCCCAGAATGGGAAAAGTCTCTTATGCACCTATCTTGCGCACTTGTGAGAAAATGAGTCTCTACCGTGTCCATCTTTCATGCTTGGGAAAAAAAGAGTTACTTCACGCCCATATTTCACATCCAGGGAGAAAAAAATTCTTCCATGCTTGAGAGGAAAATTTCCATACCGCACCCTTCTTTCCACACCCCGAAATATCTTCCATGTCCTACTTTCGCGCCCCACAAAAGGATAACCTATCTATGTTTGGGATAACTTTCACTCTCTTAGTGTTATGTAGGATGATTCGATAAATATTGTAATGGAATCTAGAATTTTGTTGGGAACACTAAAAAAATTTAACTTTTCCTAACTAAACCTAGGTTGTTCTTGGGTGTTGAGTGATTGTTTTTAGGTAGGCGTTACACTTGGTATCGAGCGATGGGTTAAAAATATTTGACCTTTGGGCACACTAGAAGACTCGAGACATAAACTTTAAACTTAAGACAATATTAAACTTAGCACACTTTCAAATGTAGAGAACAACTTGTTTGAAATTACATAATTAGTGAACATGGAAAACTGAATAAAACCTAGAAAATAAACTAACTCTCACCTTGGTCTGTGCAGGAGGTGTAGACAAGACGAGGGGTATTTTCACATAGACCTAGAATTACCACCACTAGATCATGTTATAGTAGCTATCCTACCATAGATTTTATAGACACACAAGGATGTTAATGCCAATCTACGAGAGAGGGGTTGTAGGGGCACGTCTAGTCGAACATGATAGGGTGACATCCATTGAGGCTCATGCATCTCCTTGGCATAGTGAGGAGCATAGAGGAGAGAACTCCCATGTGGAGTCAGTTAGAGTAGAGTCACCATAGAGGGGATAGGGAGACCGAGTTTTAGGACACAGAGATAGGTCTTAGAGCCCTAGGCTTAGAGATGAGCATGCAAGGAGGCCTAGGGGTCATCAGACTACAGCTTCAGACCACATCAGGGAGATCCTGAAGCTACGACCATCACATTATTCTAGTGACATAGGTGGATTTCAGGCAGAGGCCTAGTTGGTGAGCTTGAGCGGATGCTTCAAGCTCTGCCCTTGTTCTAGCAACATGAAAGCTCGTGTTACGATCCATCTACTGAGAGATGGAGCAGGTGTCTGGTGGAGGACAGAGGAGTAGAAGCTCCACGTGGATTCTGAGACAGTTACCTAGGAGCTCTTTGAGGATCGTTTCAAGAGTATATTTTTCATAGAGGTTCATACAACAGAGGATAGATGAGTTTCATGACCTCGACAAGAATCTTTTATAGTAGCAGAGTATGAGAGTATATTTCTAGATCTACTCCAATATGTTGATTACATGTAGGATGAGTAGGTATGGATCCATAGGTTCATCCGGGGCTGAATCTAGACATTGGAGGTGTGCAAGATAGATCCATTGTCCACAGACATTAGCTGAGGCCATTGAGAAGGCCTATATAGCAGAGGAGACTCGGGGAAAGACCCAACAGGATAGAGACCGAGTCGGAGCCATATATAGTAGATGTAGGATAACAAATTGAGGGGGTCAGTACATCCTCCTTGTGGTGGACAGGGTTCAACACAATCATGTTTTAAACCATAGTAGCATAAGAAAAATTATAGTCCTACCCACCTTATAGACCTCCAAAGAGATTTGAAGCATAGAGAGGTCGAGTATGAGGCCTCCTCCAAGGGATCCCATCAGGACATAGGGTTCCCAGAGGGCTCGAAGTCACAGGAGCTGCTAGTAGAGACCTCAGTAGTCCATAGCTGGATCATCAGGATCCACACCACATACCTCCAGAGTACTGACCGGACTTGCTACACATGGGAGAGGATCATGTGGTTGTTTTGGTTACAGTGTTGATGGACATTTTTGGAGAGATTTCCCTCAAAACCCTCTTAACAAGGGTAAGACACAAATCTCAGAGCCTACCATTGGTGACATGGGACGTAGTCATTAGATCTATGCAGTGATCAAGAACTACTAGGCTGAGCATCAGAGTACAATTATTGAGACCACAGGTAGCATTGGTGGTATTCCTACCTCTATTTTGTTTGATTCTAGTTCTTCAGATTCTTTTATTGCACCATCTTTAGTAGAGTGATGCAGGCTGGTGGCAGTTAGGAAGGGTCTTAGTTGGGACATTGAGATGGCTTCTAGAGCCAAGATCTTAGTAGACTCCTTAGTTAAGGAGTGTGTAGTGGATTTGGGACCTTTCACCACTACCTTGGATCTTTGTATCCTTTCGTTGGGCTCTTATGGAGTCATCTTGGGCATGGACTAGTTATCTGCACACAGAGCTAGAGTGGATTGTTACCAAAAGATCATATCTTGTGTAGATGATCTAGGAGTTGAGTCAGTGATCTTAGGGGTCAGGAGATCTGTTTCCATTCGCACCATCTCCACTATGCAGTTTAAGAAGTGTGTGTGATGGGGTTGTCAGATGTATGTTGTCACATTCAATGATGACAGATCTGAGGATGGGCCTATTGGACCATCGTTAGATGACCATCACTTTTTGAGAGAGTTTTTAGATGTCTTTCTAAGGGATCTACCGGGGTTACCACCCCCACGTGACATTGATTTTCATATAGATATGGTTCCAGGAGTAAAGCCTATCTCATGAGTACCTTATCGGATGACCACACCAGAGCTCTATGAGCTCAAGTTATAGCTTGAGGGACTTTTGGAGAAAGGCCTAATCTATCCTAGTGTATCCCCTTGGGATGCATTGGTGATTTTTGTGAAGAAGAAGGATGGATCCTTGCGGTTTTGTATTGATTACCACCAACTGAACAAGGTAATAATCAAGAATCGTTATCCCCTTCCTTGCATAGATGATTTGTTTGATCATGAAGGGAGCCACAGTTTTCTTTAAGATTTATCTTAAGTCAGGTTACCATCAACTGAGGATTACAAAGGTGGATATTCATAAGATGAATTTTCATATGAGATATGGGCACTTTGAGTTCACAGTGGTGCCTTTCGGTTTGACAAAATCCCTCGTAGTATTTATGAGTTTGATGAATGGGGTATTTAGGAATTTCTTAGATCACTTCATGCTTATCTTCCTTGATGACATTTTGATTTACTCATGTACGCGTGAAGAGCATGAGGGAAACCTTCACGATTTCTTTAGTGCCTTTGTGAGGAGTAGCTTTATGGGAACCTATAGATGTGTGCATTCTCTTAGAAAGAGGTACAATATTTGGGTCACATCATCTCGGGGAAGGTATCATAGTTGATACTTCCAAGATTAGAGCTATTATGGATTGCCCAACACCCACTACTATGTGATCGAGGCGCACAAATTCATCGGATTAGTAGGTTATTATAAGATATTTCTTCTGGACTTTCTCAGATTGTGCACCCCCTTACTTCCCTTCAATGGAAAGGGAAGAAGTTTTATTGGTCAAATAGATGCGAGCAGTCCTTCAGAAACTGAAGGAGTGCCTCATGACAAAACCCATTCTTGTAGTGCCGGATCCATAGGGTGAGTTTTTCATATGCACGGATGCTTCTTTGGCAGGACTTGGAGGTGTATTGATGTAGGAGGGAAGAGTAGTGGCCTTTGAGTCTCACAAGCTCAAATATTATGAGCTTGCTTGAGTAGTTATGTACACTTTGGTTTAATGGAGACACTTTCTTCTTGGGAGAGCTTCACATTCGGGACAGATCACTTGAGTCTTCACCTACCTCTTCACAAAGCCCAAACTCAATGCTTGTCATCGGCATTGGATGGAGTTATTTTGTGAGTATGATATGGAGATACATCATGTGAAGGGGAAGGAGAATATGGTTGCAGATGATCTTAGCATATCTAGAGACATGTGGTTATGGCCACTTTAGTGGGCACAAATTTACGGAGAAGGATCCTTGTGACTTCCTCTTGACTGTTTGTACATTACAGTGAGAGTGGAGATCGAGTCTCAAAGACCTCTTGAAGGGAATTTTGATGGTTTCTCATTAGAAGCAGATGGACTTCTCAATCATAGAGGTTGGATTTATGTTCCTAGTGATGGAGGCTTGAGGCAGGACATCTTGATAGAGGCACATCGTTCACCCTATTTAGCCCCTCTTGGGGTGAAGAAGATGCATGCTACCCTTAGAAAATTATATCACTTTGGAGAAGAATTCGTAGAGACATGGCTTAGTTTGTATCACCTTTGTTTAGAGTGCTAGAAAGTGAAGGCCAAGCATCACCATCTAGATGGCTTTCTCTCTCCTCATCTTATACCGAGTGGAAGTGGGACACAATTTCCATGGACTTCGTTGTTGGGATACCAATGTCGAGATATCACCACGATGCCATCATGGTCACGATGTATAAATTAACAAAAGTGGATCACTTTTCTCCGGTGAGGACCACTTATACAACAGATCATCAAAGTCACATCTGATGAGATTCTACATAAGATCATTTGTGACCATGATCCTTTGTACACTTCCCATTTCTAGACTACCATGTAGCATGCCCTCGGGATGAGGATCAACTTCAGCAAAACATATCACCCTGAGAAAGATGGAAAAATATAGTGGGTGAATCATATTTTAGAGGATATGCTTAGGATGTATGTTTTGGATCATCAGTTGAGATGGGAGGAGTACATGTACTTGGTGGAGTTTTCCTACAATAGTAAATTTTTAGAGTTCTATAGGCATGGCTCCTTTTTAGGATTTCTATGGCGAGAGAATGCAAGACACCTCTTAGCTTTGTGATAGGTTAGAGGACATGGTTTCTCTTAGACCAACTTTGATACAGGACATGGAGAAGCAGGTGGTTTCGATCAGATAGAGACTACAGGAGGCACAGGATAGGTAGAAGAATTATTCAGATCAACATAGGGCCAAATGTAGTTTTGATTTGGGTATGAAGGTGTTCCTTCTTGTTAGGCCACATAAGAGCCCTATGTGTTATGGAAAACGTTCTAAGTTAGCTCATAGATTTGTTGGTCCTTTTGAGATCTTGGAGCGTATTGGTCCTTTAGCCTACCATCTAGCATTTCCACCTAGCTTTTCTCGCGTACATGATGTGTTTCATGTTTCAGTCCTTAGAGATATATTGTATATCCATTTCATGTGCTGGATTGGACCTCATTACAGGTGCAAGATCAAGGGTAGGTGACGTTGGAGCTTATTCGCATTATAGGTCACGGGACCTTGGGCCTCGAGGCAGAGAGATTGATTAGGTGTGAGTGCAGTGTGAAAAATATGATGACTGTAGCTACTTGGGGGATGCTACATTGTTACGATTTTAGTTTCCCCATTTGTTCTAATGACTACCGGGAGGAAGTTGTGTCGAAGGGGATGGGGATGTAGTACCCACTTACCTTTCACAACTTTTGATACTAATCATGACATTATTATAGTTTTGACTATATGATGTTAGATGTTTGATCATGGATAATTGTTGACAATGATTCTTATATGATGCATGATGATTATTAGAGACATTTTAGATATCTATGTTGATATACTTTGTTTGACATGGCTATGTTATAGATGTTGTTCGGACTTGTGATATTTTGATATTTTGAGTAGACCTAGAAAATGATAATTGAATTAAAATTGATGATGATATAGTTGTTAAATAAATTCTAAGTGATATTGTTGATTATCTTGATGATTGTTGGGATTCACATATATATTGATGATCTTGAAATTATATTTATATTTAATTGGATGTTTAGATATCTCCATGAGGTCGAAGGAGGTATTTGTATTTTTCTAGGTTAAAAATATCACAAAAAACATCAGGGGATTGGAGACCAACCACTTTGGAATTCTAGATGAATTCAACAAGGTCACCATGACAACTGTATTTGTTTTTGTGTGTTTGATTGTTGTTAGGGATTCCCATGGTGGGGATCACCTTTAAATGTGACCAAGGGATTTTATGTATTTATTTTATTTGGTCCCTTTGTTAATGTTTACATGTGTTTATTTTGTGGTGCATTGACCCTTTCATTATTTATTAAATGGTGTGTTAATATTGTGAGTAATCATGTTGTTAAGATAATTAATTAAAATATGTCATAAGAAAGTAATTAATAGAGTTGTTGGCCTTGAATTAAAGTGTTGTAAGAAATGTGTAAGTGATGTGTAAGTTGATTTTGGAGTATGAAACAATTCATCTTCTTTGAAATTCTAATTTTCCTTGGAGGCTGATTTTGAGGCTTGTGGGACACGTTAAACTTGTCCCATGCCTCTTAAATTTATTTACCAACCTTACCTATGGTTGGAGAGTTAGAATTAACCCTTCTTTATGCATTTTTAAAGTCATGTTGAATGTTTTTATTGCACTTTTCTTACATGTTTTAATTTCAGTCCTTATGGGGTGTGGGCTTGATTTGAGTGTGTAAGTAAAATTGTCATATTATTCACCCACCTATTGATTATGCATTGGAGAATAAAGTTTACTTTTGTGTTGGAGTTGAGGATGTGTGAAGTGGCATCCTACATTGATCCACCTCATCCTCTTCACCTTCCTCTTCTATAAATTAAATTTTTTTAGCTTTTTTTTTGGGTTACTTCACTTTTATCACTTCATTTTGGGAGACTGCTTTTGGGGTTTTGAAAGCTCTTACTTTTGGAGAAGATTGGAGATGGTTGCATGCTTATATATTGTTGATCTCTTGGACTATTTTTCATTGGAAAGTTTGTTGTTTTACAACCTTGGAACAAACTCCAATATGGAGAGGTAGGAGCTCGGCTCTTGAAATGCTCTTCATTTATTTTATGCATATGTAAATGGTTAAATGTTTGAATGTGCTGTTTTTTTGGTTGGTTGGGTAGATGGCTTAGGGATGGTGTAGGAGAAGAATATGGGGTACTCTTGAGCAAGGCATAAGTGTTTTGGGAGGTATAAGTGTGGAGGAGTTGGAATTTTGGTTCCACGTTGTAAAAGAAATAGCTTGCATTTCCTTACTTGTTATGGGGTGCCATAAGAGGTTGGGGAAGTATAAGGAAGTGTGAGGAATAAGGGGTACTGGGAGGCATATGCGTATGTCGGGATTTGAATTGATACGTATTATGGTGGTTTGTTCTCGGTGGTGATACCCATTCCCCTTTTAGATGCATAAGTAACATCCCCCATAGTTTCTTCCTCCTTTGGCTTGCATGATGAACCCTCAGTTTTGTTTCTTATGTCTTAAAGTGGTTGCAAACTAAACTCTATTTTGGAATGTTTTTTTAAATGTGAAATAGCATGTGTGTGTGTGGAAGCTTGTTGTTTCCATGAGTTGAAACACATCTTCTATTGCATTGTGGTTGGGGCTTGGGGGCCAATGAAGAAGGATGGCTTCTCCTTTCATTGGATGTCTTGGTTGGGTGGAGAGCATTGCCTTTCCCCTACCTTTGTTGTGATCAAAATTGGAGAATGATCAATTTGCATGTTGTTGTTCTGAAGCAAAGGAAAAGACAGATTTGACAGTCTCTTGTGAGAGTTCTATTTGTAAAACCTATTTTCACACTAGAAGTGGATGACAATGTAATATATTTTGTGGTTGAAAGATTATTTTTATTGGCTATGATAATTGTAATTCTAAATGTGAAAGATATGTGCTCAATATTCGGTTTCGAATAAAAGAAAGGAAATATTTATATTCTATCTTTTGGGAATGAAATGGAAAAGAAAGTTGTAAAGATATCATGTCTGATTTAATGGAAGTTGTTTACCTTGTTCAAATAATTTGGTGTTCTTTGGAAACCTGTGTTTGAAATATATTTGAAATCTCTGTTTGGAAAGTGTAATCAGAAATATTGCACCCTCTGTGTGGAAAACATGTTTTTGGAAAGAAATAGAAATTACATTCTTGTTCTACCTGTTGATTAAGGAAATATAACATTGTAGTGTTGGTTTAGAATGAATTCATGTTTTAAGCTTAGTAAATGTAAATGGATCAATTCGAATTCAAAGTGGTAGAGCTCATAGAAAATTTCTCAGACTAAAAATATTTTATTAAAAATGTAAAGAGTGACCCCTGAAACAATGAGTAATAAGATGCAACATTGAATTAAACTTAATATGATAAAAATGACCCCAAATAAACTAAAACACTTAAGAAATTTTTAAATAACCTTTCAAATTGAGCAAAGGAAAAACTTGATTCATTTTGTTGCGAAAGGATGGAAATTTCGAATTGATCTTCAATCAAACAAATTATACCTTGCAATCCATCCTAAATCTGTATAAGAGAAACCCTCCATGTCTGTTTTACATGTTTAGAAAGGGAAGAGGTTGAATTGAAAAAAATTTAAGAAGTCAAATGCCACTAGTTTTCATTTTAAAAGCCTCACAGATATTTTTCCTTAAATTGACACTTAAAATTTTATCCAAAATAAATTCTTAAGCTTTCTGTAAAGAGGACGTCATGATATTTTTGAAGAGTCCTCGTTTGCAAAAACCAAGTTCCCTATCCAAAGTTATGGCCTTTTTAAGTTCATAGAAGAGGAAAAGCTTCTTGTGTGCATGTCTTGCGCGCTTGTCTTGCGTGCCAGAGCTTATTGCATGCCCAGAGATGCTTACATGCCCTTCTTGCCCGCCTATGAGAGGAAAAGTTTCTTGGGCTTCTATCTTGCATGCCCATGAGAGAATGAGTCTCTTGCATGCCCGTCTTGTGCGCGCATGATAAAATGAGTCTCATTGTGTGCGCGTCTTTCATGCTTGGAAGAAAAGAGTTACTTCACGCCCATTTTTTTCACCAGATAAAAAATTTGTCCGCACCTAGGAGGAAAAGTTCCATCCCAGGCGCCTCTTCCACACTGAGGAAATCTCTTCCATGGCCTACTTCCGTGCTTGGGAAATCTCTTCCGTGTGCCTTAGAAGAAGATAACCTATCTATGTTCGTGATGACTTTCACTCTCTTAGTGTTATGTAGGATGTTAGTGTTATGTTAGTGTTATATATAAGCACAATTATGTACTTATATCTTATAAACAAAAATAAAACCATGTAATTATATGTAATCGGGAAAAATGTGTCGAATATGTAATTGAAAAACCATGGTTTGCCAACAATGTTATAATTTATTACAACTTAATATCTAAAATTGAGGGGATCTTAAATTATTGTTTCAAATGAAATAAATATTGTTTATTAATATTAAGTTATGTGAAATTCATATAATATATACAACAATGTATATTGTTGTTCTTATGTAAGTAACCTAAGATTTAGATGTGAAATTAACGTGAATAATAGAAGGTTACAATGGCCTCACAACTGTAATATTCCTTTCACTACTTGACTCTTTGGAGAATCTTGTGTAAGATTTCCTTCACATTGAAAAGTCTCAGTAATTTATTTTAAGATAAATAATGTAACACCTTATTGTAAGTACTAAGGATAATGATTATCTATTCTTTCCACATACATTGGGTGATGACGTCCTTTGTTATGAGTATAAAAACTAATTAAGAAATGTAAATGTGGATTTTTTTCAAAAGATATGTTGTTTTGGGGTACTCTTTACAACATGGTCCCATTTTCTATTACCACTCAATAGGGTGGAAAAATTTAAAGTTCTCTGTAGAATGGATTCAACCCCTAGTTAAGAAGTATATTTGTATCCATCTCTTTCGATGTACTAGGTCATTATGGCCAAAATAAATTGGTCTTCATAGGCCTTGGATTGAGAAGCATTAGGCTATATCTTTATTTCAATAAAAATGTGCATTGACCTCTTGAACTCTTGAGGAAGGTATGAATGGAAAATTTGTTGTATCCTATCCATGTGATAAAATCAGAGTTGTCTATTATTTTGATAGGTTCGGGAAACATTCCCTTTGAATGGATTTTATTTTTCCTACTCATTCATATTTTCTCTTGATTATATTAATTAAGAAACAATAAAATTTAAGTAAAACTTTTCATATGTCTTATTGAATTGAAAATTTGTTATTTTTGTTTTATTAAGTAAATGTGACTTCATAAGGATCTAGAAAATGTGGAAATTGTTTTATCATAGTGGAAAACATAGGTAATTGTTAAACAATAATAAATTTCACCATCCGTTATGATTTTTATAAATCAAAATTTGAACCAGAGAAATGAGATGTTCTAGAAAATGGTACATGCTATGAAACCTTGAAACCAAACTAGAAAATCAAACCTAACTTGTTGGTCAACTATATATATTTCAACCCTAACTGATTAGTACTATTGTTATGTGCACGTAAAAATAATTTTCATCAATTAAATCTTCATCTTTGACCCCTTAAAAATAATGCAAATATCAACACCATGTTAGATAGGATTGTGCACATTTTTCCAAAATTTAAATTTAATAGTGACATAAAAGGTGAAACCACACAACATAAAGTTGGAAACTTTTGCTCTCTTAATGTGTAGTATTGTGACACCTTGGATGGTCTCCATGAGTAGTCTCATACACATCATGTATATATAATTGTGAACCCCGCTTGAAATGATGGTTATGTTCCTTTGGATCACTCATCAATAATTTTCCGTTAATTGTGGGCCTTATGATCCACTTTTTTGGACCCTTGCAGGAAATTAAGACTTGATGCAATGAAACTTGTAAAAGCTACAATTTTCCCTAATTAATATTCTCCTATTTGAAATACACTTGACTTTGAACCATGTGATACTTGGTGAGAAATGTTTTTCAAGACAAAAATAATAATAGTAATCCCCTTAAGTGACCTTAATGTTTGACTTATACTACATGTGACCATTTAAAAGTTTTACACAATGATTTTGATAACAATTTCCTTGGAAGATATAACTTCCTTTAATTAAATTACTCTAAGTAAGAGAAACACTTAGTACTTGACCAAGTTTGAATTGGTGGGACATGCTTGTTGTGACTAATAACCACATGATATGACACGATACCTCAAGGGTCATATCCCTATCTCTTCCAGTGACTTCAGGAGGAAGTCTAATTTTAGAGAGGGGAATGTAGTTCTCACCCTTTTCTTGCCATATTTTCTTAAAGACTCATTACTTCTAGTAGATTTTGGACATGATTTATATCTTGATTTGGGTATTTTATGATTTCATTTGGATATTTTGATGACTTGTGTGATGTTTAGGGTGAAATGCATCAATCTAGTAGTGATTATTATCATATTTTTATTATAGCACATGATTTGGTTTCCAGCATACATGATACTGATTTATCCTATTTTACCTATGATGGATTTGTGTTATCATTCATATTTTGAGAGCATTGGTGTATTTTGGCTATAGCATATTATTGTGATCATTTTAGTCAGAGCTCATATATTGCTTAATTATGGATGCACATTTATATTATATGATCATCATGGATTGATATTTATTATTACGTTGATAACATTCTAACCATGATTATTTATTCTCATTATTTATCGGATACATATATTTATAGTATGTTTAATGTTTTCAATGAGTGTGCACATTTCAAGGCACAGGAGAACATGGGTTTCGGCATGGTGACTCAAGATGCACAAGTGGCCAATTGGGCCAAGTCCTAGCCATGTTTTTGTATGAAGCCTTAATTGATTGTTGCATGTTGTATAGGGGCACCATGCGTAACTCCAAATGTTGTAATTATTGTAATTATGTTTTGTTAGTCTTTTGTAAAATAGTTTAGGGGACCTAATGGTCTCCACTTGTATTAATAGTGTATTAGATTAATTAGTTGTGTTTTCAGAGATTAGGGTCACATGCACATCTTTAAGGTGGGCCCCACAACCTTTGTTATTGTATCAAACCCAAAATTGGGCTTAAAAGGGTGATTTTTATGATCCCTTTCATCTTTAAGGGTTATATATTCCAATAAAAGAGTTTCTTGGACCCTACCTATAGGTAGGAGGGATTCATTTATTGGTTAAATGAGAGTTTTCCTTCCATTGACTTCTCATAAATCACAATTATTATAAGAATGGTCAGGTGGTGTGTTTCTAAAAAGTTGGATGGAGTTTGACTTATTAACATTTATGGTAATTTGGGGGTTTTGTTATAAAAATATTTTATTTTTACTCTGTTTTGAATTTTTAGAATATTCGGTTGGAAGAGAGGGGTGACACATTTCAGCCTCTCATTTGAGAGGATATTTCTTTGGTTCTCTTCATATACATCCTCATGGAGGAGGAAAAGATATTTTTTCTTCTCATTTTTGTATTCTTAGAAATACGAGTTGAGCTTAGAGCTTTGGCTTTGGAGTGGATTACATAGCTTAGAGACTTGTAGAGAATTTTGAGGTAAGATTCATGTGCCTCCTTTTCTTTTATTGAATGAATTAATAGAATAAATGGATGTTGTATGGTTATGAACTTATTTACGTATTTAATTTTTCCATCCATCATGTTGTTTGGTGGATTTTGGAGTAGTGTGGGGGAAGAGGGAGGGAATTTCCCTCTTACCACATGGCTTGATGGACAAGCCATGTTGGAATTATTTATCTTTGTCCCCTCATATGGTTTGAGGTGGGGAAGGTTGTTCATATGGTTTGAACCTCCTTCCCCATCCTTGGAAAGGAAACCCAATGAGGTTTTAAAATCCTCCCAAGGAGGAATTTTGGTGCTTAGGGGGAGATAAAAAGATGGTGTGTTTGCATGGAGGGATAAGGAGGGCTTATGGAGTTATTTTTATGTGTGTTTCCTATGGTTGGATCACACCTTTGGCATACTTGGATTTATCATCCACTCTTCCCCATTGGTAGGAAAACATGGAGTTTTCTCCACTTTTGTCCTGGTGGTCTTTTTGGTGTTTTTATGTGTATACGTTGTTGTTTGTTCATTTCCCTACCCACTTGTCTATACTTTAGGATTTCTTTCTCTCTCTCCCATGGGCTTGGAGGGAGGATAACATGTCCTTCAAACATTGGAAATGGCATGTGATGATGCTAATAGGTTGGGAGGAAAGTGATCATATCACCTTGTGATTTGAATATTTCATGAAGTGAAAAATATGTGGTTTTAGCTTGAAGATTGTTGGAAACGATTAAATACATTGTCAAGCTGACTTCCCAACTTTTTGGAGGTTTCTTCGCTTGGAATATATTGTTCTTTGTAAATTATGTAATGTCCATTTTATAGAGTTCCTATCTCTTGGGACAAAACTATGTATATTGTACTTGTAGGGATTTTGTAGAGCCATCCTCTTGTGAAGGAATTTTTTCTTTGTAAGCTTGATTTGTCTTCTTGTTGCAATGTGCTTCATTCATGCTTAGAGCATGTTGTATTACTCCTACATCTTGTTGTAAAAGCTTCCCTATTATTACTTTGGGATTGTGGTGTAATCATTTTCAAATGGAAGGTTGAAATGTGTTGTAATTGCATGAAATGTTGTGGAAACAAAACTATGATGCTTCATGTTAAAATAATTTCTCCATTTCTTGTTTTGAAAAGGTAGAAAACTTTAGGATTGGAAGCTTATGGAAAATTTGGTTGCTTGTATCTTTTGGGAAGAAATGTAATTGCATTTAAATCTTGTTCTCTTCATGGTGTAGTGAACACTTAGTATTTATTTTGAGATTTTCAACCAACTATGTTATTGGAATTTTATGAGTAGGATGTAATTGTAATGCCCAAATTTTTACACACACAAATACAACAGTAATAATACCAAGATAAATTTTTTTTGAATTACAATTCTCACTACACAACACCACAAGGTTCCAAGGAGAGAAAATCAATAATGCATAAGACACTTATGTAAGTCATCCACTCACATAAGCACATGACAACACCCTATACATGTCGAAACCACATTTTTCCAAATGAAAAAATGCTAGCAATGACCCAACCACAAGAAAAGGACTCAAGGATTGGCAAACCCACAACACATCATTACCATGATTACATCTTAGTTACAATTAACATTCCAAGTACATTATTGTGTAAGGATAATTTTATCATTTTTCCACCTAAATATTCTTTAATTCATTTATCATCCAACTTAATTTTCAACCATTTAAGTTGTCTCTTTTTCTCTTACAAAAATCTCCTTAACTTAGATTGTTTGTTGTCATATTTCAAATTGCATACAAATTTCATAATTCTCTCGTTCTTATGTTAAGATTATGATTCTGAAATGTTTATACTATGTTTAAATTTTACCATTACTACATAAGTGAATATGATGTGATGTCAAGAAAGAAATCTTTGGATTTAAGGGAGATTTAGATTCAAGATACCTTTTTCCCTTAAATATTATTCGATCACAGTATATTTAGTTCAATACCACGGTTAATATAGTTCAATAACATTTTGAATCCATTCAAAGCATTTCCACACCAAGAAATTTTATTTATATTTATATATATCTTTTGTTTTCGTAAATTTAATCTCACTAGGAAATTCATATTCTTTTTAACATAGGGAAATGTCTAATTGAGTTATAAGGACACCAAGGGTGACATTATTCCTAACTTAAAATATCATTTTACTCTTATATGTTTTAATCTTACATCGCACTATGGTCTCATTATTAGCATTCTTTTATAACATTTGTAAACAAAATAACACATACTTTTCACTAATAGATTCACTACTCCAAGGAGTGTAACCTAACACGAGACATCTCATTTATTTTCTCTTATACACTACAATATTAAAGAGATGATGCAAGTAATGCATCCACTTGTGTCTTTAAATTCCCACAATGAGACCAATCATAGGAATATCACCTACTACCTTTGTTCAATTTGGTCACTCAATAGGGTACAATGGAAAACTAGGCATAAGGGGTAACGAGAATATATTTTGTTTGTTTCTACTCTTCTCTAAAGTCAAATTAATTTAAAAATACAATTGCATTTTCTATGAGTTATGAACAATTTCCACTCATAAGTTAACCCCTTAATCAGCCAAGGATTGGTTTAATTCCAATTGTACCTAAGGATCAATGCCCCAACTAAATATGAGTTTAAGGTGAGAGGAAAAAATTTATGTTAAACGACCTTCAAGAAATACCAAGGTGTTATGTTGCTAGTAACCAAGGTAACCCATTTATTTGTGAGGAACTAAAGAGATCATTAACAAGAGTGTAAGTCATAGGATATCTATTTCACTAGCTCCATTTGTGTTGGTCCAAGAGGGTTTTGGTCTATGTTTAATGTTGGTTCTCATGAGCTCTATCTTGATAAAATATCATTCTCCTTACTACACACATAGTTTCATATTCTGGAACTGAACCACCTACTCTAGAGAATGTTGGACCATGTTGTGCCTATTCTTCGGGTTCACGAGGATGACGCTAAGAATACAAGCTATGATGATAAAATCATACTTGTGATATTATTTATTTAATCTAGAAGGTGTTAAAAGCATAAGGATTTTTTTTTTTTTCCCTAAGGTTTCAATTTTCTATGCTAAGAGAAATCACACATGAAGAGTAGTTAAACATGAATTGTATACTAGGTCTAGTGCCCACATTTTACACACCCAATTGCAATAGTAAGACAATAGGTAATTTTTTTGACTTACGTTGCTCACAACACATGACACAACAAGGAATCCAAGTACGAAACTCAACTTGCATACAACAATTACATAAGTCCTCGACTCACATAGACACATGAAAACAACATAGGCATGCCGATGCCACACTTTTCCCACTTTGAATGGTTTCTAGTAATGACCCAAGCACAAGAAAAATGACTTTAGGAATGGAAAACCCACAACACATCATTTATTTTAATTGTATTTTAGTTACGATTAAAACTCCAAGAACATTATTGTAAAAGGATAAATTTCTTTTTGTTCACCTACTAATTTATTAAGTTCATTTTGCATGATTAAAATTACTTGTTCAACCCTTTTAAGTTGACTTGTTATTCTTTACAAAAAAAAATTCATAACTTACATACTTATTTGGCATAATTCAAATGCATATAAAGTACTTAATTAACTTGTTCTTATGTTAAGAATATTCTTCTCGAACCTATATTCAATGTCTACCTTTTTACTCTTGCACCTCAAGTGAATGTGACATGGTGTCCATATAGCGATATTAGGATTTAACAGAGATTTAAATACAAGATAGCTTTTTACCACAAAACATTCCTCGATCACAGTATAGTTATTTCCCTACCATAGTTATTCTAATTCAATGACTTGTGGAATTCCATTTTGATTTATATCTGTATTTTGTTTTCTTGAAGGTTGTTCACACCAAGGCAATTCATATTCCAAGAAACAAAATAAATATTTAATTGTGTTATAAGGTCTCAAAGAGTGGTATTATTTCGAACCTAAAATCTCGTTTTTACTCTTATATGCTTTATTTTCTACGTCACATTATGGTCTTATTATTAGCATTGTCTTGTAAAGGGATTTATGAAGTGTTTGTCTAACCTCTTGAAGACATAAGAGATTAGAAGACTTGAAGCTACACACGAATCCTAAGTTAACATCCGAATCAACTAACGTTTAGATTTATTACAACTTCCTCTTAAGGGTCTGCCCCTCAACTATATATGAATTTTAAGTGAGAGGACAAATTTATGCTAAACCACCTTCAAGAAAGGAACAAGGTGTTATGTTTAGAGAAACCAAGGTAACACATTTATTTGAAAGTGAGCTAAGGATTTCATTAACAAGATTTAAGACCTAGAACATCTAATTCACAACCTCCTTCTATATCGTATGGATCCAATAGGGATTTCACTCGATGAAGAAATTTCAATTTTAAATCTATATTCAGATGACAAGGTAGTCCACTAGGCTACGAAGGAGAAGTTAGATCTACAAACTCAAAGAAAAGTTTGACCGTGTCACTCTATCAAACAGGTTTATGACAATGTCACTAAACATACTGACTAAGACAATAATCCCATTCTTGGGTTCTGATTTACTCAAAACTATGAGGTTCCATCAAGTGCAGAGTTTAATTCAATTCTATGGTTCTCAATGTCTTCTACGGTAAGGAGTATCACACATGAAAACAAGTTAGGTTCCGATATTGTACAAGGGTAGAGTGTTTCGGTCAAATCTCTTTATTACATTTACAAAGTATGAATGCCCAAGATGACTCGTTAATCACTTATTGAACACTATATATGAACTACAAGATATTACTTCAAATTCATTTACCTTGTACAAATATCAAAAAAAAATTACCATGTGTACTACGAATCAAATTGAACCTATGATTAAATTAACATTTCCTAGATGTCCTTGGCGGCATATCATACATAACAACAAATTATCAAATATAACCTTCTGTAACATGAGACTACATTATACATTTATTCATTTAACAACGAACTATATAAATTACAATGATAATTAAGAATTACACATCACTTTTCGCCATCATTCTTTCATCCTGCAAAACCATGTGAGCATGATATCAGCGATAAATTGTTGGCATGGCATCCACCCTAATCTAACATAATTATCATTTTTCAATTTACCATTTGCAAATGATAATAATTGCAGTTTACAATAGAAATTAAAGGTTTAGAGACATGTTTTCCTTACATTTCATTTCACTTCATTTTGTAACCTAGGAGAGAGAAAGAGAAGGGAAGAGATAGAAAACACCATTTTGTCAAAAGTTCCTTTTCGGACAAGTTACACTATAGAGTTTTAAACAATTATTTACATGTGTCAAAAGTATCTACGATGGTTTGGAAACCCAATGAGGGTCCCACCACTTTTATTTCTACATTTTCTTACTAGCTACAAAACATTCAAAATGGGTTGGAGGCTAAGAAATAGCTTCCAAAAGTTGTATTCGATGATAACACACACCATGATTAAATGTATACGTGTCAACCTATATACCTATAGTTCATAACAACTAATAGAATTTGGAAATAGTAAACGGTTTACGTTTGGCAGCTAGTTTTCAAGGCCACTGGTCATAGTTGACCCAGTTGCAAATGAACAAAAGTTAGTTCGAGGGCTTGGAAATCCATGTCCAAAAATGACGTTTGATGGATGAACGCACCACAAGAAACTTCCTACAAGTTCCCATATATACGGAGAATTCAATAGAGTCGATGGAATTCAGAACTAGAAAACAGTCTTCAAACGACGACAAGTTTTATGAAGCCACAGGTCCTAATTGGTCAGTTTGACCTTGTCAAACTACAACCAAAGGCCTACAAAATGTCATCGTCAAAATATCCAGAAAAGTGTTTTTCCCTAAATTGAAGGTTCCATGCAATTTTCTAGTAAGAACACTAGAGGTTTGTGAAGGCGAAAGTAATTTCTCTATCCAGGCTTCAAATGGTGGTTCAAAATGAAAGCCAACTTTCTAGATTTAACAACTTTTTGCTGCTATAAACCAGTGCAACCGGACTCCTATAAGAGCGTCAAAAATATCACATATATTTGCTCGGGGTTAATCTAGAGGTCAAGGTGACTCCTCACATAACAAGGTACATGAGTGAAGCTTAACATCTCATTTTCAGAGTTACGAAGGGTACTTAATGAATCTCTGAAAAGTGCAAAAATTATCTATTTAAACCGGGAGATGATCCACTTTAATACTGGGAAGTCAATTTTGTCTAGTCGATAAAACAATATTGTAGTGATCTAGTAGGGTAGGAAGTTTTCTAAATCATCTCAAAATGAGGGTGGGAGTTCGTGGTTTAATGCAAACGAGTTATTTTGACTTCTTGAGTTATGATACGAAATTTAATTGTTTTGTAACGAGTTGAAATAAACAATTAACTGTATTATTATCCTAATATTTTAATATTATATTAAGTTACAAATGAAAACTAAAATATGAGAGTTATGAAGGATGAGGGGAGCTGAACCATGCACGGAGGAACAAAGTCAATCGAAGGCTGAGGGATTTAGTTCTACATCTTAATTAAGCATTTCATCGAACGACTCATGAGCATCAACAACCCAAAATCCATCAGTGACTTACTAACAATAGGAAGCTGTACCAGGCGATAAGGGGAATACACCCAAAGCACTACACACATTGTAGTGACCACCAAACCAATCCAAAAATACAAAAGCATTATGGGGGTCTATTCCTAAATATTTAACAAGCTTGATATTTTTGCTAACTACCACCATGTGGTTTTCAGAATAAACATCGTCCCAAGGAGGATATAACACATGTCCTTAATGTCGAGCATTTATATTTGTGACTTCTGTTGTAATTATCTTTGATACCACAAAAACTAATGTAGTTTCCAGGTTTAAACCATTAATACTCTGAGCTACATAAATTTGATCCATTTTTTCCAGTAATTCGAAACTGACAACCTTTTGCATGCTTTGCTGCCTCGGGTCTGTCTGAAGCATAGTGTGCACAAAGAGTGGACCTAAGAAGCTTGCACCAATGACTATTCATACAACATCTTTGAGCAGCTTCCCTGTTGCACCTACCCAATCACCACTCAGGACCCTCTTGGAAAATTCATTAATTTTTTCAAGAACATTCAGTTTACATCATCAACTACATTCTTCCCATCACAATTGATGACCGTATCCTTGGCATCTTTTAAAATAACATGGAGCACAACAAGATTCTCTGTCTTGATTATATGCTCTCCAATGTACATTCTCAGAAATCCTTCAAATGTGCTACCTTGGCAAGCTTAAAAGCTTCTCCAATGTCTCTTTAGTTTTCCTTTGTCGTGAGTAATCCAATGTAAATCCATCGATTCTACTAGGTCATTGAATCGTAACAAGCTTCATCCTTCATTAATTGTCACAAATGTGTCTTCTAGATATCTACGACATGCTCCTCTAAACTCTTCTATGCCTTAGAGCCATTGATGAGATTGGTCTCCGTAATGAAATGCTTTCAGCTGTAGATTGTGATAATTTGCAAAATTACAGGCTCCTTTTCAAATTTTGTGCGTAAGGCATGTAATGTCACATCATCCATACCCTCCTTCTTTGCAACCTCTACTTTCTTCTCATGCATTAGTAATTTTCCATGAACTTCTTTCTAGATTGATTGGACCTCTAACCAATCTTCCTTTAGAATAGATTTAAGCCTGATTAGTTCTTGTTTTGCTTCAACTAACATAGAGATATCTCTAGCAGGCTCAAATACCTGACATAGATCGACAACGAATGACATAATAATGTTTTTGTCTAAACTTTAGGGAAAATGTAGTTTAGTAATTTCCATGGCCAACATTCTAAAAGCAAGTGATGTATTGAAGCCAAATGTCATACCACCTGCCGCCTATACATTCAAGCTCTCTCAAATGTGAACTCCATTATTCCGCTCAGAGATTATGTCAACAAAATATTTATAGATCTATTTATCTCGTAATGATTTGATGGGCGTCCATAGTCTTCCACATGCCTCCCTCCTGGCAAAGCTTGCCACACTTAGCCCACTACAATCATCCAACATGAAACCTCCTTCATCCACAATCTCCACCAACTCTCCTGCCTCCAATAATGCCCACTGCCACTCTATTAAGCCCCTCAACGTTTTCAACCACTTATATTAAATTTCTTCCCCAAATATTTTTCCCTCCCCTTTTATAATTACATTTTATTTAAATTTGTGGTGGCACTACATTTCCCTCCCCTTATAAGAGCATCATCCTCGATGTGACACAATATTGAAGCTCAAAGGATAGGTAGGAAAGAAATTCAAAATTGACACATGTTGTTTAACAAATCAACTTGTTGGTGCAACGGGAACACAAGGAAACATACTAATTTTGATATATCTTAAATTTTAATATCTGTGAAGATTGTCAGTTCTCTTTTACTTCATTACTTAATCTTTTCCTTTAAATTATTTATTAATATGAACTATTAGTATATCATTTTTAATATTTTAATTGGCTTATGTTTTTGGGTGCCCAACCGAGCTGAAATCACAATACCACATGAATGCCAACACAACACTAATTGTAGACACTTAAAATTGGTTATCCAATTTAGTGTCCCTCACATTCGTTTTTCCTACTTAGGTAACCTGGGGCACGTTCGCATCACCAACTATCCCCTTGGGATATTATCCAATTTGTGATTTAATCACCTATTCTAAATTTAATTCATCACATCACATCTTACCCATGAGTAATTAAATATTAAATATTTAATTTCGCTTCTTCCCATGCATCTTAATCACTTATCACCCCAAATTTATTCTACCTGTATCACATCTATTTTTAATCTTCCCTAAAGCGGGATATTTCCGTGGTCGGGATAAGTCTTGTCTTTCTCGAATCGATCATTTTTAGCCATCTCGGGAGTCTTCTCCGCGATCGGCGCCGACCCATATAGTGGCGCCGATTTTCTAAGGCGGCGCCGATTATAAAAGCAAGCCCGAACTCGGTTCTAGGGACCGAAGAGAGCGAAGAGGACCGAAAAAGAGACGAACGAGCGAAAGAAAGCACTTACGCACGAGCGAGAGGCGAGAAAGATTCGGGTTGCGAAAAGAGATCTTTTTAGCATCAATTGTCTCGGTTAGGGCAGATCTGTCCTAATCGATCCACGAGAGAGCACCGTTACTCTGCCGTATCATATCAACATCATACACCACCATCATCATCTGGTGACTCTGTTCCAGCGTCTCTCCATCTTGGCACATCTTGTAGACTACATTCACCTTCGATCCCGAATCTCGCCATACAGTTCACGATTGGTGATCGCCTTGATTGACATCCGATCTTATCGATCGGCGCCCGATCGGTCCCGATCGGCGCCCGATCACATCGATCGCCGCCGATTATACCCGATCGGCGCCGATTTCACTGCGAGCAGGTAAAGGTCACAGGTAACACAAATCCGGCATTATTTCGCGGTTCCCTGTTTTTACGTACTTTTCATCTGCTTTACATTGGTTTACATTTTATCTACTGCAATCAGAAAATCTAGTCTTTATTTATATCTTTTATCATGTATGCTTCTTTTCTTTATTGAAAACGTGGACTGACATCCGCCAAGGAAGCTCATCGCTTCCCGGACCCGCTTCTCGGGCAGTCCACCCAAATATCTTCTAACGCCATCTTTTTCTGTCAAGCATCGATGTTTTGCAGGTTACTCGGAGCTATTGTGCAAATTGCTCGTGTGCGCCCGTCTTGTCTACATCGGCTTCCTCATCCGTCTACATCTTCATCAGGTATCGATTTCATTGGAGTTTTTCAGGGTTTTTGTGTTTAGTTTGGTACATTAACTTGGACAGGTAACAAGCACGAAATTCTTGATCTACATTCTGGCACGCCCGGTGGGACCCAACCAAAGTCCCTCATTGGTAAGTTCATTTCTTTTCTAGTTTTGAACTTTGTTCCTTTTCTTCACTGACTTCTATCAGTCCTATTTGAGCATTTCTGTTCATCATTTCAATCTTGCTTTTTAGGCGAAATCATTATCTTGAAATTTTTCTATTTCCTTAAAATAGAAATTTTTCGTTTCGCCATTATCTGGATGTATCTTTCCGGATCTTGTTTGTTGTTTGCTTGATCTTTTCTTGCGGAGCACACTTGATCGTGGGATTGTTCGAGGGGAAGAGCTCAACAACGCGCTTTTTGAAGTCCACACACCTTGGAGAGCTAAATCTACAGGTATTCCTCTTTTACGGTGTTTTCTCCTTTTTTAGGATTTCTTTGTTGGTTGTCTATCACATCCAAACACTTCAGTTTTTTTTGGTGCTTAAAAAGAACTTAATCGCATTTGGGAAAGAACTTGTTTGATTTGTCTTCATCGAAATCAAACATTTTGTTTTAAGTGCTTAAAAAGAATCTTTTCTTTGTCATTGCTGCATGCTTTTTCATCTAGTTTTAATTAGGTTGGAGAATTGATCAAAATCGGTAGTGACACTATTTGATTTTTATTTTTCACCCTTGCACACAAAGCCAAAATCACTAGGTATAAAGCATTTAAACAAAACTCCTTCCACTGGCCTCGCCTACTTGGAAGTGATATCGAGAGGAAGAGCCTACGCGGTACTCGGGCATGCGCTATAAATTCACGGAAGATTTTGGTATATATTGGCAAAGCACCCGACTCCCTTATCGCAGCGGTGTGTGAAGTGCGGGGTAGGCCCCTATATCAAGCCACGTCGGTCTTTTCTTGAAGTGCCTTCGGGACTCCTCACCAAACATTACCCAAACCATCCTTAGTTTGGCTATCGAGTAGTTCTGTTCTAAAAAGCCTTCCCTAACATTTTCTTTTCTTAAAAGCATCAAAATTTAAAGGAGATAATCACTTGCTTGTTTGCTTGAATTGTTTGTGCATTAGTTAGGACAATCTTCTTTCTTGCTTGTTTATGACGGTTATCACCGGTCACAATCTAGGAAAATGGCCCAACAGGTTCCTTCTTCCTCAGAAATCACCACCGGCGTGGATGTTTGGCACCCCTCCATCTTCCTCGGGACCGCTGTTAGTTGGTTCCCCCTCATGGTCGTATAATCCTTTCTATCAAGCCAAAACAATCCCATCACGTCCAGCTTCTCCTAGTCCATCAGAAATATCTTCTGACTCGGAGTCTATTCCTCGCGGGGATCCTGAATTTCAGGCTCTCCTTGATCGCAATCCGGTAGCCCTCATGGACTACCTAGTACACAAGTCCATTCGAATATCTGACCAAGACCCACCAATCCGACAAGTGTACGATTATCCTCGTGGATCATCCCAGGCCTGTTTAGAGCAGTTTTCATCCTCTCTCCCGCCTCGAGCCACGGAAAAGGGGGAGGCTCTTGTGCCTCCTTTTTCTCTTTCACCAACCATGTTGACTAGTTCTCAAATTGCCTTACCTATTCCTAATACTGCGGTTACCTCAACTATTCCTCAACCTACCTTTGAGAGGTCTTACGCCTTGGCGATAACGAGTGCGTGCTGTGTGCCCGCGCATATTTGCATTAATTCATCTATGCCCTCTATTGTGTCTCAAGGTCAGTACCTCTTCATGAGCCAACCCCCTCCGGCTAGTCAGTTGGTTCCTACTTCTCGTCCTCCAGTGAATCTTTCTTCCAATATTCCAGCAACTGCGACCTTCGCCCATCCCCTAGTATCGGCACCCTTGGTACCAAATCCGGCGGTAGAAGGTCCCTTTCAGGTCTTGTTCCCCAACATGTCCAATCTAACCAACACCCATGTTCCTCAATCTGTCCCTATTCAATCAACAAACATAGGAGTCCACAATCACAGGTTCCATCCGTCACCTGACCTATATTTTCTCAACCACTTATTATCTCATGACTGCTATCGCAAGTGCCTCACGACAAATACCCCCACCGGTGTCACCCAGAACACTGGTTATTCCTCTTATCATCTATCCAACAACGGATGAATCCCCATTGACATCTCAACAACATCCACCACTTGCTCCTTATGTAGGACATACCATGTGCTACTCCTCAATCGATGTAGTTCAAATTCTCTCCAAGAGAAAATTGCAGGACTTGGAAGCCTCCACAAAAGGAACCCGTCCTTCATACTCCTTTGAAGAAGTGTGCACGATGAACCCATTCATCCTTCGGTGGCTTTTAAGCCTTATCCTCCCCGATGGGAACTTCCCAAATTCTCAAAATTTCATAGCGGGAAGACCCCAACAACATCTGCGAGCATTGAACATGCTTGCTACCTCATCGTCCAAGATCGGGAGCTCATGCTCCGTACCTTTCCTATGTCTCTAGCGGGTCCGCTTTGGTGTACTGATAATATTCCTCAACATTCCTTATTTTCTTTCTCTCAATTGGCCCAGATGTTTGTTGAAAATTTTTCAATAAATATTGCGCATAAGATCTCAATCACAGATCTTTATAACATTCGCCAATTCGACGATGAGTCTATAGCAGACTTTGTCGCTCGTTGGAGAGGGATAATCAACCAATTGTCTTTCTCCCTTCCCCAATCCCAACAAATCGAGTTGTTCACCCGATCTTGTGCTAATCACATTTCTTCCACTCTAAGGATCCAAACTTTTCATACCTTTGAAGAGGCCTTTACGATGGCACGCAAACTTGAATCTCGTGCCATTGAACAAGGAAAACTAAAACTTCGCTCCAAATCTAAACCAGATTTCTCTCGGTTCACCAAACCAAATTCTTTCCCTCCTAAAGACAAGAATCAAGGGTCCACAAATGCTATCGTATTAAAAACACCAAGAACCGATAGTACTCCTAATCAACCATCACGAAGAGACCCTTCATCTACTCGAAAAGGGGCTTCATCATCTCGATCCTTTGCTCCCTTGGGGGAATCATATTCCTCTATCTTAGAAAAAATGTTGGAAGTTCGCATGATCGAACTTCCACCCATTAGGGATATTGATGAAAGCCGAGAACGCCCGTTCTGGTATAGGGAAAACGATTTCTGTCATTATCACAGAACCAAAGGTCATGACATCGAACGATGTCAGACTTTCAAAAATCTTGTCCAAAAATTCATTGATAAAGGCGAGCTCATTACGGATAACCCAAATGCTCCCCAAATCAAGCCTTTGGCGTTTTTAAACAACCTTTCCCCAATCATGCCCCAAATCATAATTCTTGGAATCTCAAAACCAAACACCCACACTATCAATTTCATCTCTCTGAGGACTCTTCTTCTTGAAACCAATCCATCTGCAAACACATCAATCGAATCAGATCCTCCTTCCTCTTCATCAATCACGGGAGTTCAATATCTTGGATAGTCCATCTTTGAATATCCCTACATTATCAAGCACGGAGTTATCTCTCTCCGCTCCTTTGTCGACCTTCCATCTATACCGAGAGGCAGTGTCATCCTCATCTGTCTCATCATGGACATTCTTTGATGCTCGAAGCAATCACATCCCTCAGAGTTTCCACTATGGACACATCCTACATGTTGCTCCCATTCCCGCTGCATGACTATGCCCTTGGTAAACGTACCTATCATTGTGCCGACTTGGCGGAAGCGTCTTGATTTTGACCCTTCCTATCTCTTTTCTCGGTAGTTTCACCCATGATTCTGCATCGAGAAGTAGTCTCGCTAGGAAGGCAGCGCCGTCATCATCCCCCTTCTTCCATCACCAATGTTACTTCACCTATTCGGGAAAAATCAAAAGAAGTAGCACCACACACGCACACTCGATTCCTCAACCTAAACCGCGACACCAAAATCTAACACTACACCATCAGTACCTCCCCACTTGCTTCCTCCGAAAAGGTTACAGTCACCTTATGCCGTGGAAGTTGTCACCATCCCTGAAAAGGGAAAACCCATATTTCGAACCATCAAGACCCTTGGTGCTCTTCCACAAAAATCTCTCTCTACGCCTCATAAACGATTGGATTTGCCGCATTTGAGAAGGCGTCTTCTTCTACACATCCATCAAGCCATCATCTTCTTCTTTCTTCACACCCCTAAAAGTAGACTTACCTACCAAAAGGATGCCACCTCTTCTATCAAGATCCTCATCTTCGTTACCAACAACCAAAGCACCCTATATTCCTCCTATTACACCTACCTTGAGGACTTCTTCCTCATCTAAATCAACATTATCTAAATCATCCGTAAATCCGACTAAGCAGTCCCCTTTGTCTCCAAAGACCGCAAAATCTGTCACATCTCCATCCTCCTCAAAATCTATCTTAGGGGCTCCCCCTCCACCAAAGTCAATCATGTCTCATTTACTCCCATCCCAAGCACCCAAGACTGCTCCTCCAAATGTCCAAACAAACAAGAGGATCCCTAAAGAAACTGTTAAACCTAACATGCAAGTTCTTTTACCTCGGCAGTCGGTTAAGGTAAAAGAACCATCTTCATCATCTCTATCCTCCTCTTCGTCTACCGGATTCTATACCGAAATCCTTCATCAACTCATCCAATCTTCATCCATAACCCTTCCTCCGATTAAACCTTATAATCCTAAAGGAGTGAAACCTACTTGGTTTAACTCTGATCTGATTTGTGCTTACCACCGTACTCCGGGTCATGATACTGAGGGATGTAAAGCTCTCCAAGCCGTTATCAAGAACCTTCTGGAAGAAAGTGACCTTTTGCTGGAGGAGGAACAATTACCTCCTGTCATCTTAGCCCCATCCAAACCTCAACCATCCACTCAGACCTCTAGTGGTTCCATCCCACTTGATCTTCCACCTTCCCAAATTGACACAATCCATATCGCCACTAGAACCCAACACTATGATAACCCATCTTCATCTTCAGCATCTCGACCACGGGTTGTCATTTCTGCAGCCCCTAAAGACATTTCTCCTTCCTCATCAGCCCCACGACCCAGGGTCTCTATTCGTGCTGCACCTCGGGCTCAAGTTCCCGTGTCTGTTGAGGAGAGTGTTATGAAGCAACTCACCCAAGCTCCGGTCAAAATGTCTCTTTTTGACCTCATCCAATCCTCTCCACAACATCGCCAAGCTTTGATTGATAATCTGCGTCGCATCGCAGTAAATTCCGATGAGCCCCAGCCCTTCGAGTTGGTTGTTGGACTGAATGGACCATCAACTACCATTTCTTTTGAAGATTCGGAAATTCCTTCTCTTTCTTCCGAAGATTTGGAGGCTCCCCTCTTCATCACAGTCCAAATCAATAACACTACCTTAAAACGTGTTATGATCGATAGTGGAGCTGCACTCAACGTCATCTCCTCGCACACATTCGAACAACTTAAGTTACCAAAGAATGTGGTGTCACCTCCACCCTTCGCCCTTCGATCATTTAACGATCAGCTAGCAGTCACTCTAGGAACTGTGGTCTTACCCATCCGAGTAGGTAAGAAGCTGCTCCATGAACTCTTCTATATTGTCGAAGGAAAATTCCACTATAACATGATCCTCGGACGCTCCTGGATTCGCGCAATGCATTGTGTCCCATCCACCCTCCATCGATGCCTAAAATATCAATATGAGGGCAAAATATATACTCATCCAGGAGATCCTTTTCCTTCCGCACAATGCGACATGACCAACTAGGTCGCCCTTTAAAAGAAAATACATCTTCTCCAGATGGGGCCTCATCTTCTTCCATGCCTGCAACCAAACTACCGGATTTACAAAATCTGGAAGAGACATTGCAGCGTTTCTCACTAGGGGAGCTTCCTCTCTTATCTTTCGATGCCCATCTCAAACCTAATGAGTATGGTAGACCAGACAAGCAACCTGAATATCAACCAGGTCTCGGTCGCATCGTCACCATTGGTCTGCCCAATCAACGGACCAATTTCATCTACGGTGGTCTTGATACGCCTCATCATCGCCCGGATTCTCCTCCTAGAGCCAAACCTTACCTAACAGGGTTTGATTATCTCTGAGAATCCACGTTTGCAAAAACTTATCTATATCGATGCGCGTGGAAAGGTTTTGGCCTTGGAAAATATGAACAAGGTATACATGATCTCAAATCCATTCCTACTCTCATGCCACATCAAAAATTTGGGTTAGGATTTAAACCCCTTTCAGAGGCCACCGTCACTATTCTTGATGAACCTCTTCCTACTGAAGAACCATCTTCCCCGACCAAGTCAGAAGCATCACTTGATGTGGACGATGACATTTCCATCCCACCTAACTTTTTTTTTTGATCAATACCATTTCCTTAGGGCCGTTGGTCTATGAGACTAACAATCGGTCCGCTTCTATACCATTAATCTTCCCTGAAATAGTTGGAGCGACTCTCCTACTATCAACACTATCCTTTGTGTGGATGATGATTACTGTCCTCACCTATCAGGGCGGAGGATTCATACCTTCCCAAGACTATTCCTTCGACACGTCTGCCCTTCTCAATGAAGCCACTATTGACCTTAATATAGGGACTTCGAGGACCCTCGCATCATTAAGGTCGGCCGATCCCTTAATCCACGGGAATTAGGGGACTTTACCGCTTTTCTTTCCAAACATCGTCAAGCCTTTGCTTGGTCATATGAAGATATGCGGGGGCTCGATCCGATATTGTGGTCCACTGATATCGTTACCCTTCCCAACATCAAACCGGTCAAGCAAAAATTGCGAAAAATGCACCCTAGAGTAGCCCTTCTTGTTAAAGAAGAATTTACAACGCTTGCTCTCGGTGGCTTCATCGACCCATCGATTATCCCATGATGGGTGTCAATGTATACCGATAACTAAGGCTCTTTGGGAAGATTCGAATTTGTACCGACTTCCGGGATCTTAATCTTGCCTGTCCAAAGGATGATTTTCCTCTTCCTAATATCGACCAACTCGTAGATTTAACTGCGGGTCATGAGATGCTTTCTCTTATGGATGGTTTCTCTGGATATAATCAAATCCTCATCGCACCAGAAGACCAACATAAGACTTCCTTCATAACCCCTTGGGGGACCTTTTGCTATCGTGTCATGCCTTTTGGCCTTAAGAACGCAGGGGCAACCTATCAACGAGCAATGACCTACATCTTCCATGACCTCTTACACAAAGCGCAGAGGATTATGTTGCGACCTCCTCGCGAGTCAAGCGCCGTCAGGATCATCTTTTCATCCTTGCACCTCTCTTTGAGAGGCTTATCCTTTGTCTTCGTCTAAATCCAGCTAAGTGCGTGTTTGGCGTTCTCTTTGCAGTAAACTTTTAGGTTTTATCATTTCCATCGGGGCATTGAAGTCGACCCGCAAAAATAAAAGCTATCCTTGAGATGCCTCCCCGTCTAACTTAAAGCAACTCCATGAGTCTCGAGGGCGTCTTGATCGGTGCGTCGTTTTATCTCCCAATTGTCGGACCGTTGTCAACCTTTTCACCATCTTCTCGTAAGAATGTTCATTTTGAATGGGATGAGCATTGCCAAAAGGCCTTTGATGATCTAAAGCTTATCTTCTTTCTCCACTGTGCTTACACCTCCACGCGAGGGGAGCCTTTCTATCTTTATATCTCTGTGAGTGACCATGCTCTGGGAGCCATGATCTCGCATCGGGACACTTGTGGTAAAGAACAAGCTGTCTATTACATCAGTCGCACCCTCCATGAGTATGAAACATGTTACTCCGAAGCTGAAAAACTATGTTGTGCTCTCTTCTTCGCAACTTCTAAGCTTCGTCATTATCTCCTTAATCACAAAACTTACATTGTCACAAGTGTCGATCCCCTCAAGACAATCCATGCAAAACCTTATCACAATGATCGCATCACTCGTTGGCTTATGCTTATGGTGAGTTTGACCTCGAGTTTATCCATAAAAAGGCTATCGAGGTCGGGTTATTGCGAGATCAATTGGTGATGCTCCTCTTAGGACACTCAAGACCCCCTTGCTCAATTTCCCGATGAGTATATCCAACAAATTGATTTTGGTCTATCTCCATTTAAAGTAAAGCTCTTCTTTGATGGATCAAATGCCCAGTGAGGGAGGTGCGGGTTTTGTGATGATTCCTCCTTGAGTACGCCCATCCCGATCGCACACAAATTAAACTTTGAGTGCACCGATAATATGGTGAGTCGAAGCTCTTATCTTAGGTCTTGAAATGCCATTAATCTCGGCGCTCGTCATATTGACATCTTTGGTGATTACGAACTCATCGTTAACCGAGTCACGGGTGTCTATCGATGCAAGAATGATATCCTTGAAATATCGCGACATCGTTCTTGCCTGACTCGATCTTTCGATAACTTCACTATCGAAGCCATTCCTGCGTCTGCAAATCGATTCGCGGATACCATGGCTTCTTTAGCCTCTCTTATCCGCCTTTTACGAAGACTCGCGTCTTTATGTGGTGTCTGACGATTGGATCAACCATCTCATCTTGGGCAACTAACGTCGATCAATCTTTGTCCTGACCCATACTCGGGATGAGTGGTATCAACAGATAGTTGATTATCTATCTCATTCGGTCCTTCCTCCAGATCTGTCTCCCAATGGTAGAAGGTCTTTTGTCCAACGCACTAACCGCTATACTATTCTAGGCGGCCTTCTTTACAAACGAGGCTTTGATGGTATTTTGCTTCGATGCCTCAAAACCCATGAATCATCTAAAGCTATTCAGGAGGTCCATGACGGTATTTGTGGTGGACATTTTAGTGGTTTAGCTGTAGCCAAGCGCATCTTACGTTTGGGTTATTATTGGCCTTCTCTTAATCGAGATTGTTGTGAATACACTAAGAAGTGCGTCAAGTGTCAGCAACATTCCAATCTCACGCACATCCCTAGTCAGGCTTTGCAACCTGCGGCGGATTTGTGGCCTTTTTCACAATGGGGTCTTGATCTTATTGGTCTCATCAATCCCCGTTCTTCACAGCGTCATCATTCTATCATTACTGCCACTGAGTACTTTACTAAGTGGGTAGAAGCTATCCCTCTTTCTTCAACAAAGGCTAAACCCATAGTTGATTTTGTCTATCAACACATCATTTGTCGCTTTGGCGTTCCACACAAGCTAATCACAGATAATGGTAAGTCTTTCAAAAAGCGCTGATTTACGAGAATCTCTGCAATGCTTTCAATATCAAGCTCGAGTTTTCTTCTCCATACTACCCTCAAGCTAATGGTCAAGCCGAAGCTTCAATAAAACTTTGCGTAATATCCTCATGAGGTAACTAGTAGTCATTTGGTAGGGATTGGCATCTACATATCCCTTTTGCTCTCTGGGCTTATCGGACTAGCATTCGTACTCCTACTGGTGCTACTCCCTTCTCTCTCGTCTATGGAGTGAAATTTGTCCTTCCTTTGGAAGTCCAAATCCCATCTCTCAGTGTTTCTCTCGAGAGAATTTGTCTCGATGAGGATTATCGTCAAAATCGTCTAGCACAACTTGGAATTATTAGATGAGCGCGTCTTAACGCTCTTGAGCATCATCGAGGTCTATCTCGGCGTGTCAAACGTGCTTATAACAAGCACTTGCAACATCGTGACTTCAAAATTGGTGATCTTGTTCTTAAGGAAAATCAAAATGTCACTACACTCGAAAGGAGTCAACGTGGTAAGTTTGCTCCCAATTTGGATGGGCCCCTACATTATCACTCATAAATATGGAGTGCAGGGCTTATCGTTTATCTTCCATGGATGGTATCACTGAAGCGGAACCTCTTAATGCTTTGCATTTACGGCCCTCTCTTGTTAAAATCTATCTTATACAAATCTAGTCGCATGACTCGGATCTTCCATCCGTCCTAATAACCGAGTCATCTACTTTCGTGGTGATTTGAAATTGTGTGGTTCTCGCCTATTGCCTCGCTTACCTTAAATATGAGTATCGCGGCTCTACTCATTGCACGTTTCTTTTGGATATGTTCCTCCTCATGGTAGGAATACCTTAATCACCACTTCATCATCCCAGTACTTATCTTCATCGGATCTACTCGGGTCATGAGTGCATGTTCTTATGTTCTCTTCCCCTCCATTTGATCTATCTAGGTCTAAACTCGGAAACTTCTTCAAAAAGTTTCAAAAAAAAAAAAAAAAAAAAAAAAAAAAAAAAAAAAAAAAAAGATGCTATCGAAAAAGATGGTAGATCCCTCGAAGGGATGACTATCCATATATTACCAAGTGAATCAAAAATTCTAAAAATATAGACCATACCCTCGAAGGATGGCTATCATTCAAAATTCAAAATCTGAGACCGCTCCCTTGAAGGGCATTTGTTTCTCAAAAAAAAAAAATTCAAGGCTTCTTGTAATTAATCGGCCTTCCAGTCAGTTTATAGCATCACTGAAAGACTTCCCGCATCGATCAGTCTTTCCATATCAAGCAAACTTCCCGCATTGATCAGTTTGCTTTTCTGTCAAAATCATGAAGCTGAGATTTAGGACCTTTTGTCGATCATATGGAGAATCCTATTTCCCCACTATGGACATGTATTCTGTCCCTTGTAGGTTCCGACAAGATACTTACTTTTCTTTCCGTTTCTATCCTAGATCTGGTTTGCGACTAGTTAGTGTCAGATTTATTTTAATCTTATATAGGGCCTTGTATGCTTGGTCTTTTGGTTCCCTTTCTGGATTTTATCTATGGTCGGTTGGAAGTCCAACTTATCATTTTTCTTCTTCTCCGAGTATCTTCTCTTCTAAGTCACGGTTGTTTCCGCTTTCATCTTTTGCTCTTGTAAGGAGTATTCCTCATTTCTTTGTCTTGCATCCTGTTAAATTGGCATTTCACATGTTAATTCAATCAAAATTTATCTTCTATCAAAATTCATCTTATCTATCAAAACTCCTATCTGTATTCATTTCTCCTTATAATTACATCCATATATCCAACACATTTATCTATCTATCCATCAAAATATCGAAAAATACGTACATCTCAGGTACATTACATCTATCTATATCTAATCCATACATTAAGTACATCTGTATATCTATCCATCAAAATATTTAAAAGCTATGTCCATCCAAGATACATCACATCTATCTATCAAAATTAAATCAATCTATCTAATCACATCCATCTATCATCTATCCGTCTATATCTATCCAATCACATCTATTTTATCCACATTTCAATCTATCTAATCACATCTATTTCCATCATCCATCAGTCTATATCTCTCTAATCACATCTAATTTTCTATATCCATCTATCCATGTATATCAAAATCAAAAAGGCATGAAGTACAATCATATGACCAATAACATGATGAATCTATATATATACATGTGTGTTTTTACAAAAATGGGTGGCTTCCAATCGAGCCATCTATACAATGCCTTCCAATCGAGGCTACATCGCTATACCAATACACAATCTATCAAGTCTCTATATAGTGAAATCAGAAGCGTGGAGGACACTGTCCCCTCCACCCTCCTCTGCACCCGGCTGTCCCTCCTGACCGCCGCCTATCGAGCTCGAAGCACCTGCTGCTGGAGGTCTCGGCCCACCTCGGTCCCTCCCAGTGCTCCCTCCGCCTGAGGCTCCGCTCGCTGTAGCTGTCGCTCCTCTCCTCCTCGCCCGTCACCGCAGGCACATCACGGGGCATCTTTGCGCTAGAGCATCCTCATAATATCTCACCTCAGCAAGGAGAGACTGGTATGTGCTCAGGCTCACCATACCCGGTGCTCGTAAAGGTGCTGCTGGTGCTGCTGGCGCTGCTGGTGGTGCCCCACCTAGAGCCGTGCCCTGTGTCCCAGACTCTGATGTGGCACTCGTCTCTCCATATTTGGCCCTAAGGGCCTCCCTGTGCCGAAGGTAGCGATCCCTCTGCTGGATCGCTGTATCACGCTCCTGACGGGCGGTGTCTCTCTCCACAATCAGGGAATCTCTCTCCTCTGTCAAGGCCCTGATCTCCTCCAGAGCTACCTGATGCGTCTGTACCAGCGTGGCATGCTCTCCCTCTAATCTGTCTAGTGTCGCAGCTATGTCCTCCTCATCAGCATCTATCGAGGGCGGGAGATGTCGTGGAAGCTCTGTGTCATACCACGCTGCATAGCCCTCATCCACCCCCGCGTCATCATCACTGTCTGTGGAGGGTGGAGCCTCTCTCAATGGGTCTGCCGGGATCAAAATCGGCAAATCTTCTCTCTCTTTATCCCTTTATATGGCGTGTATGTGGCGTCTTTATGCTGTACTAGGCCAAACGCCTCGATATCCGCATGATGGGACTCGCTCCCACATATCGGCCTACGACCCCGGACCACCGACTCCGTCTCAATCTTTGCCCAGTGGGCATCACGACCCGGCCCATGTCGGGAATGCCCGATATGGTCTCGGATAACTTTGATCACGGTGTAAGCGTCTGGCGCTCAGTACCACTCGGTGATCTACTGTGTCTCCTGCGGCCATGTCGGCCCGCCATCTCGAAATCCATAGTCCACCCCCACTGCTGCTCTTTGGCATCCACGGAAGCCGGATGGCTAATCAACTGCTGTATGTGCTCATACGCCCAGTGATGGAGCACAAAGCGACATCGATCCTGTCCTCAGGCCGGTGGTGTACATCCATAGCTCATAGTATATACGAGCTATCGGGGCATCGTGCGAAAAAAAAGCACATCGTCTTTGCAAGATGTCGCACACTTGTGTCTAAGCGTAGTAATGGGAATCTCCCACCTCCACGAGTGCAGCGAGGCAAAATAAGATATAGCCATCGAATCAAGGCTATCCGCTGCGCTCGAGGGCTATCGTACATCTTGTGAGGCTATCCTCACTTGCCCGGATCTATCTCAGAGTCATCGATCTATCTCTCTGTCTGATCGCACCAGGGCCCTCTGCTGCTGCTCTCGGGGTGTGATCTCAATCGGGTCCCCCGTAATCGGTAATCGGAGGATCCTGTATACATCCTCATGGGTGATAGTCATCTCACCCGTCCTAAACCAAAATGTGCACGTGTGGCTGTCCCACCGTCGCACTAACGCCCGCATGAGCTCCACATTCCGTGGCACTCGTCTGTAATATCTAAAACCCCCGAGCCCGGCTAGCTCTAAATGCTGCCAGTCTGCATCGGTCACGTCAGGAAGGATCGTCTCCAATAACTCAGGGATGGCATCCCTCATATGAAGAGCCTCTCGTGCCTGCATCCACGACATCAAAAGCATAATCAGTCTCTCTGTTCCATAAATCACATCTTCCAAAACCATAACATCCAAAACAAGAAGGAAATGCTAAGCATCTTTCAATCGGCGTCGATTTGGTCAAATCGGCGTCGTTCATTCTAGTCGGCGCCGATTACTACCAATCGACGCCGATCCAAACCAATCGACGCCGATTATACCAATCGGCGCCATTTGCTGAGCCGAGGCGTAAACCGGACCACTGGCCTCCCATGCGCATGAAAATCAAACAAAAAAAAAAAATATAACTTGACAAAGGTGGGTTGAGAATGACCACTTACCCAGGGCGTGTCCTCTGCGCTCTGTCCGCTCCGGAGAGGCTTCCATTGTGTTCAAATCTCAAATCTATCTCTCTACGAATCAATCGTCACGTTGCAAATAAATCGTTTACGTTTTCCGTTCGCATATTTATATGCGTCTGGATTGGTCGGCGCCGATTTTTTGGGTCGACGCCGATTGTCTTGGTCGGCGCCGATTATTTTGATCGCCGCCGATTTTTCATGTCTGTTTGCCATAGTGTTGATACTTGGCTTTCTCATCTATCTGATCATTGTTGTGTGCTGAATCTTGCCTTTTGGCACATCTTTTAGATGTCATCGTCTCTTTCGGGTTTGTTCCCTTTGCGTGGGACACTCGTATCTTTCGGCAGCTTAGAGTTAAACGGGTCTGTAGGCACTAACGTCGTCTCATGAGGAGACCGTCTAGTTGTCCCTACCAATGTGTCTCTCTTTAGATGCTGGCTTTTTTTGCAGTTCTCCTTGCACTCATGGGTCTGTAGGCACTAACGTCGTCTCACGAGGAGACCGGCTAGTTTTCCCTACCAATGTGAGTTCCTTAGGTTGCTGCCCTTGTGTTTATTTTTTATGCGTCCTCAATGATCAGTTCTACTCCAGACATCCGACTGGGGCATCCTGCATTCTTCATCTACCTTTTTCAACCTTGGGATCGTCTGTTCTATCATCCATCCCATCCCTAGTTTGAGGGGGATCACATCACCACAAAATTCTTCTCTTCTTCCATCCCTTTGTTTTTGTCTCATAACCTTGCTTATCGCAAGTTACTTGACAAAAAGGGGCAAAATGTAGACACTTAAAATTGGTTATCCAATTTAGTGTCCCTCACATTCGTTTTTCCTACTTAGGTAACCTGGGGCACGTTCGCATCACCAACTATCCCCTTGGGATATTATCCAATTTGTGATTTAATCACCTATTCTAAATTTAATTCATCACATCACATCTTACCCATGAGTGATTAAATATTAAATATTTAATTTCGCTTCTTCCCATGCATCTTAATCACTTATCCACCCCAAATTTATTCTACCCATGTATCACATCTATTTTTAATCTTCCCTAAGCGGGATATTTTCCGTGGTCGGGATAGGTCTTGTCTTTCTCAAATCGATCATTTTTAGCCATCTCGGGAGTCTTCTCCGCGATCGGCGCCGACCCATATGGTCGGCGCCGATTTTCTAGGAGCGGCGCCGATTATAAAAGCAAGCCCAGAACTCAGTTCTAGGGACCGAAGAGAGCGAAGAGACCGAAAAAGAGACGAACGAGCGAAAGAAAGCACTTACGCACGAACAGAGAGCGAGAAAGATTCAGGTTGCAAGAAAGAAAGATCTTTTTAGCATCAATTGTCTCAGTTAGGGCAGATCTGTCCTAATCGATCCACGAGAGGAGCACCGTTACTCTGCCCGTATCATATCAACATCATACACCACCATCATCATCGGTGACTCTGTTCAGCGTCTCTCCATCTTCGGCACATCTTGCGAGACTACATTCACCTTCCGATCCCCGAATCTCATCATACGAGTCCACGATTGGTGATCGCCTTGATTGACACCGATCTTATCCGATCGTCGCGCCGATCGGTCCCGATCGGCGACCCGATCACATCGATCGCCGCCGATTATACCCGATCGGCGCCCGATTTCACGCTGCGAGACGAGGTAAAAGGTCACGAGTAACACAAATCCAGCATTATTTCGCGGTTCCCTATTTTACGTACTTTACATCTGCTAACATTGGTTTGTTTTATTCTATGATCAGAAAATCTAGTCTTTATTTATATCTTTTATCATGTATGCTTCTTTTCTTTATTGGCGTGGTGACATCCGCCAAGGAAGCTCATCGCTTTCGGGCAGTCCACCCGGACCCGCTTCTCGGGCAGTCCACCCAAATATCTTCTAACGCCATCTTTCTACATGTCAAGCATCGATGTTTTGCGGGTTAGTTCGGAGCTATTGTGCAAATTGCTCGTGTGCGTCCCGTCTTGTCTACATCGGCTTCCTCATCCAAGTCTACATCTTCATAGTAATAACGATTTCATTGGACATTGCTTCAAACGGGGTTTATGTGAAAACTTTAGTACACATACGAAGGTTTCACAAAACTTTAGACCATAACTATAGCTACATAGTGTCAAGATGGAAACAATGTCACAAGACATAAACCAGAATCTCAAGAGTACACATAAATCATTATACCAACTCCACACATCACAAGACATCATGAAACAATCTCCATATATCTCCCAAAGCATCACAAAACAAATACATATACCTCCCAAGTATCACAGAGCAACTCCATATACCTCCCAAAGCATCAATCACACCACAAAAATCTCTTATGCCTCCTCAAGAAAACAAAATAAGGATAAATTTTCCTTTTTGCTCCAAAAGAGGTCGGTCACCCTATGGCCCAAGAAACATAGAGTCTAGCCACCCCTAACCCATGTGACATAATAACTCGTGGTTCGACAACCCGCTAGTTATCTCAGTAAATCCTTGGGGCATACCCCCATACAATGAAGCGGACCCATAGGCTCAACAACTCCATGGTTAATCCCATGACTCTATTTCAACACATCATGACATTAGAACCAAAGCATAACAATCCATTTAAATGCCAAGTGGAAAAATCAAATCCTTGGGCAAGGCTATAAAATTTTAAATGTGAAAAGAAAGTTTAAATATAAGAAAAACAAATGGTTGATTAGCCATGGTTACTACAACATTTGAATTTTAGTGCAAAAAACGAATAAATTCCCAAAATAATAGAACATGTCAATCAAGAAAACAACTGGTTCTATTAATAAAAGAGATAATGATCAATTTATGAATAAAATATGTATAGAGAAATAACACATTACAATCACTATGTGGCCTCATACCACCACCAAAGGGGTACTCATCGAGTTGCTGGCACTCGGACATCGAGCCTCAACTCGTAAAAATATACATGTAACCAGAAATGAGTATATCAAATAATGTATCTGTCATCATCTCTTCCTGAATCATCCCTCCGAACTCCCACAAGGATCAACATAGTCAAAATTACATAGGATTGTCCAATGAACAATCCAATAAGAAAGAGCAGGGAACTCTAGTTACATAAGTTGAGCCTAAGGTGGTGTGCACCCACAATATACTGAGAAAGATCGAAGTATACTAAACAAATAGAAGTTGGTTTTTAGTCTATATAAGACTCCACTTCCTCACTCGTACTAAATCTCAAGATTATGAAAACTTGGTTCATGGCTCCTCTCTCCACACATACACTCTTGACATTTTATCTCCTTAGGGTCATCTAGTGTAATGTTTCACAACATACACATAACTACATCATTATCAAAATGGTGATTCACACAAATTAACCATAGCATCTTACGCATGGTATTTATAAGGGGCATAACACAATCACTACTTTCATAGGTTACAATACATCACATTACCACATTCTACACCCAAGGTGCAATCATTGTACACTAGGGATCATACTCACCATATGCCCCTAAATCACGACATGAACCATCACATATTACACAAACCATACGTATGACGAACCCAATGTCTAACCTTACAACATATAGTCAATTACAATACAACATGATGATGCACACAACTAATCACAATACGGTGATGACATCACGATGAAATGTGATTCACTTTACATCAATTATGTCATGCAATACATCAATACACCTTCATATCACATAAAGCCAAAAAAATTTAACCCTCTACAATCCACAGTAACATTCCATTCACAAACAACAAGGTGGTACATCACACACGGATTCCTCATTGAATCCATGAAAAGGAGAGTCAATACTCTCATCACAAGCACATCAATATGATAACAAATACGCACTAAGTGACATGCACCACATGTGCTTCCATAAGGTCATAATTACAACATTGTTCACATTACAATACATATCACATTACTCTTCCAATGTCCACCACCATCATGCAGAATCATCACAACTCCAATCCATCCCAGAGGTTCGAGAGCATGAACCTCCACTCTGATACCATATGTAGTGCCCACATTTTACACACCCAATTACAACAGTAAAATAACAGGTAATTTTTTTGACTTACATTGCTCACAACACACAACACAACAAGGACTCCAAGTACAGAAATTTGACTCCCATACGACAATTACATAAGTCATTGACTCAAATAGACACATGAAAACAACATAGGCATGTTGATGCCACACTTTTACCAATGAATGGTTTCTAGTAATGACCCAACCACAAGAAAAATGACTTCAGGAATGGCAAACCCACAACACATCATTTCTTTTAATTGTATTTTAGTTACGATTAACACTCCAAGAACATTATTGTACAAGGATAAATTTCTCATTTGTCCACCTACTAATTTCTTAAGTTCATTCCACGGTTAAAATTACCATTCGACCCTTTTAAGTTGACTGTTATTCTTTACAAAAAAAAATTCATAACTTACATACTTATTTGGCATAATTCAAATGCATATAAAGTACTTAATTACCTTTTTCTTATGTTAAGAATTTTTCGGGAACCTATATTCAATGTCTACCTTTTACTCTTGCACCTCAAGTGAGTGTGACATGGTGTCCATATAGTGATATTAGGATTTAACAGAGATTTAAATACAAGATAGCTTTTTACCACAAAACATTCCTCGATCACGGTATAGTTATTTCCCTACCATAGTTATTCTAATTCAATGACTTGTGGAATTCCATTTTGATTTATATATGTATTTTGTTTTCTTAAAGGTTTTCACACCAAGGCAATTCATATTCCAAGAAATAAAAGAAATATTTAAATGCGTTATAAGGTCTCCAAGAGTGGCATTATTCGAACCTCAAATCTCGTTTTTACTCTTATATGATTTATTTTCTACGTCACATTATGGTCTTATTATTAGCATTGTCTTGTAAAAGGAGTTACGAAGTGTTTGTCTAACCTCTTGAAGACATAAGAGATTAGAAGACTTGAAGCTACACACGCAAATCCTAAGTTAACCCCGAATCAACCAAGGTTTAGATTTATTCCAACTTCCTCCCCGATGGTCCACCCTCAACTATATATGAATTTTAAGCGAGAGGAAAATTTATGCTAAACCACCTTCAAGAAAGGACCAAGGTGTTATGTTGAGAGAAACCAAGGTAACACATTTAGCTGAGTAGAGCTATGGAGTTCATTAAAAAGGTTTAAGACCTGGAACAACTAAGTCACAACCTCCATCTATGTCATCTGGATCCAACAGGGATTTCACTCGATGAATAACTTTCAATTTTAAATCTATCTTCGGATGACAAGGTAGTCCACTAGGCTACAAAGTAGGAATTAGCTCTACAAACTCCAAGAAAATTTTGGTTGTGTCATTCCTATCAAATGGGTTTATGAAAATGTCACTAAACATACTGACTAAGACAATAAGCCAATTCTTGGGTTTTGATTTACTCCAAACTAGGAGGTTCCATCGAGTGTAGAGTTTAATTCCATTCTATGGTTTTCAATGTCTTCTACGGTAAGGAGTATCACACATGAAAACAAGTTAGGCTATGATATTGTACAAGGGTAGAGTGTTTTGGTCAAATCTCTTTATTACATTTACAAAGTATGAATGCACAAGATGACTCGTTAATTGCTTATTGAACACTAAATATGCACTACATGATAGTACTTCAAATTCATTTACCTTGTATAAATATCAAACTTTTTTACCATGTGTACTGAATCAAATTGAACCTATGATTAAATGCACATTTCCTAGATGTCCTTGAAACTAGCATCTCATACATAACAAAAAAATTTCCAATATAACCTTCTATAACATGAGACTACATTATACATTTATTCATTTAATAATGAAATATATAAATTAAAATGATAATTAATAATCACAAATCACCTTTTCGCCATCATTATTTCATCATGCAAAACCACGTGAGCATGATATCAGCGATAAATCATTGGCATGACATCCACCATAATCTAACATAAATATAATTATTCAGTTTCCCATTTACATATGATAATAATTATAGTTTACAATTGAAATTAAAGGTTTAGAGACATGTTTTCCTTACATTTTATTTCACTTCATTTATAACCCAGAGAGAGAAAGAGAAGGGAAGAGAGAGAAAACACTATTTTGTCAAAAGTTCTTTTCACACAACAAGTTACACTATAGAGTTTAAAACAATTATTTACATGTGTCAAAAGTATCTACGGTGCCTTTCGCAACCTAACGAGGGTCCCACCACTTTCTATTTCTACATTTTCTTACTAGTTACAAAACGTTAAAAATGGGTTGTCTTCTAAAAGTTATCTTTTGATGACAACACACACCACGATTAAATGTATATGTGTCTACCTATACACCAAGAGTTCATAAAAACTGATGGAATTTGGAAATAGCGAACGGTTTACGTTTGGTAGCTAGTTTTCCGGGGCCTATGGTCGTAGTTGACCCGATTGCAAATGAAAAAAGTAATTCAAGGGCTCGGAAATCTAAGTCCAAAAATGACATTCAATGGATGAACGTGCCACAAGAAATTTTCTCGTGAGTTCCCATATATACGGAGAATTCAACAGATTCGACGGAATTCAGAACTAGAAAACAATTCTCAAATAGAGACAAGTTTTCTAAAGCCACGGTTGTAATTGGTCCATTTGACCTTATCAAACCGTGGTGAGAGGCCTACAAAATGTCATCGTCAAAATATCTAGAAAAGTGTTTTTCCCTAAACTGAAGGTTCCATGCAATTGTCTAGTAAGAATACTAGAGGTTTGTGAAGGTGGAAAGTAATTTCTCTATCAAAGCTTCAAATGGTGGTTCAAAACGAAATCCAACTTTCTAGATTTAACAACTTTCTACTATTGTAAACCAAAGGCAACCGGACTCCTATAAGAGCATCAAAAAGATCATATATGTTCACTCAGGGTCAATCCAGAGGTCAAGGTGACTCCTCACATAACAAGGTACACAAATGAATATTAACATCTCATTTTCAGAGTTACGAAGGGTAATTAATGAGTCTCCGAAAAATGTAAAAATTATCTATTTAAACCGGGAAATGATCCACTTTATTACTGGGAAGTCAAATTAAATCAAGTTGATAAAACAATATTGTAGTGATCTAGTAGGGTAGGAAGTTTTCTAAATCACCTCAAAATGAGGGTGGGAGTTCGTGGTTTAATGCAAATGAGTTATTTTGACTTCGTGAGTTACCACATGACATTTCATTGTTTTCCAATGAGTTGAAATAAATAATTAACTTTATTATAATCCTAAATTTTAAAATTATATTAAGTTGCGAACGAAAACTAAAATACGAGAGTTATGAAAGATAAGGGGAGGCGAACCATGCCTAGAGGAACGAAGTCGATCAAACCGAGGTATTTGGTTCTACATCTTAATTAGGTATTTCTTCAAATGACTCGCGAGCATCAACAACCCAAACTCCATCACGGTGACTTGCTAACAATAGGGAAGCCATACCAAAGTGATAAGGGGAATACACCCAACGCACCGTACACACTTGTAAGCAAACCACCATCCAAATCCCAAAATGAAAAAGCATTTTTGGGGTCTATTCCTAAATCTTTAACAAGCTTGAGATTTTTCCTAATTGCCACCATGTGCTTTTAACAAAGATCAGTCCCAAGGGCAGATACAACCCATGTCCTTAATGTCTGAGCATTTAGCATTATGACTACTATTGTAATTGTCTTTGATACCACAACAACTAATGTAGTTTCCAGGTTTAAACCATTAATACTCTGAGCTACATCAATTTGATCCACATTTTCCAGAAATCACAACTGACAAACTTTTGCATGCTTTGTTGCCTGCCTCGGATCTGTTTGAAGTGTAGTGTGCACAAAGAGTGGACCTAGGAAGCTTCCACCAATGCCTATTGATACAACATCTTTGAGAACCTTCCCTGTTTCACCTGCCCAATCACCACTCCGGACCCTCTCGTAAAATTCATTAATTTCCTCTAGAACATTCCAGACATCATCAACTACATTCTTCCCATCACAGTTGATGACCGTATCCTTGGCAGCTCTTAGAGAAACATGGAGCACAACAAGATTCTCTGTACTCGATTATATGCTCTCCATTGTACATTTTGTAAATCTTCTCCTTCATATGTGCTACCTTGGAAAGCTTAAAAATCTTCTCAAATGTCTCTTGAGTTTCCCTTTGTCGTGAGTAATCCAATGTAAATCCATCATATTCTACAGTCATTGATTCACAACAAGCTTCATCCTTCATTAAGTGTCACAAATGTGTCTTCTGGATATCTACGACATGCTCCTCTAAACTCTTCCATGCCTCAGTGCCATTGATGAGATTGGTCTCTGCCATTGAAAGGCTTTCAGCTGCAAATTGTGATAATTTGCAAAATTATAGGGCTCCTTTTCCAATTCTGTGCATAAGGCATGCAATGTCACATCATCCACACCCTCCTTCTCTGCAGCCTCTACTTTCTTCTCGTGCATAAGTACTTTTCCATGAACGTCTTTCAAGATTGATTGGACCTCTGACCAATCTTCCTCTAGAATAGATTTAAGCCTGATTAGTTCTTGTTTTGCTTCAACTAACGTAGAGATATCTCTAGCAGGCTCAAATACCTGACATAGATCGGCAGCGAATGACATAATAACGTTTGTGTCTAAACTCTGGGTAGAATGTAGTTTAGTAATGTCCATGGCTGACATTCCAAAGGTAGTGATGTATTGAATCCAAATTTCGTACCACCTGCCACCTGTACATTCAAGCTCTCTCAACTACAAACTCCATTATTCCACTCAGAGATTATGTCAACAAAATATTTACAGATCTATTTATCTGTTATGATTTGATGGGCGTCCATGCTCTTCCACACACCTCCCTCCTGGAAAAACCTACCACACTCAACCCACTGCAATCATCCAACATGCAAACTCCTTCATCCATAATCTCCACCAACTCTCCTACCTCCAATAACGCCCACCACTACTCCATTAAGCCACTCAACTTTTTCAACCACTCATATTACATTTCTTCCGCAAATCTTTGTCCCTCCCCTTTTTATAATTACATTTTATTTAAATTTGCGGTGGCACTACACTAGGGTTAAGTGTTGTGGTTAGATTCCTTTATTACATTTTCAAGGTAAGAGACACAACATGAATTTTTTAATCATCTATTACACATGAAATGAACTATAAAATAATAAATTTTATTTCATTTAACATACATATCTAAACCCTTTTCCTTTTTTACATACAAAAATCTGAATCAAGCGACACCTATGATTAAATGAAAATTTCCCAAGGAATTCCTAAAACTAGCATCTCATGCATATTACCATATTTTAAATATAAAATTTTTCTATTACATTAATTACATTAAACATTTATACATTTTCCAATAAAATATATAAATTACAATAATAAATAATGAATTACACCACATCCTTTCATAATCTTTCATGCATCTTGCAAAACCATGTGAGCATGAAATCAGTGATAAATCGTTGGCATGGAATCCACCTAGATCTAGCATAATTAAAGTATTTACTTTCCATTTACATACTAATAAAAATTTACATTCGAAAGGAGATGGTTAGAGACACATATTTATTTCATTTCACTTTTCTTTATTTCATAACCAAGGAGTGAGAAAGAGATAGGGAAGAGAGAGAAACACTATTTCGCCAAAATTTCAATTTCACACAACAAGTCACATTGTAGAGTTTCAAGTAGTTATTTACAGTGTCAACAAGTTTCCATGATGGTTTGACAACCCTGACAAGGGTCCTAAAACTTTCTTTTTACATATTCTGTTAGCTACAAAAACATTCAAACTAGGCTCAGAGGCTAAGAAACCACTTCCAAACGTTGTCTTCGATGAGAAAACACACCACGATTAATTTTCTATGTGTCCACTTATATACCAAGAGTTCATAGGAAAATAGAAAAGTTGAAACTAGAAAATTCTTTATGATTAGCGGTTAGCTTTACGGGGCCATCGGTCATAGTTGGCCTAGTTGCAAATGATCCAAAATTATCTTGAGGCTTAGAAAACCATGTATAAAAGTGATGTTCAATGGATGAATGTGTAACGAGAAACTTCCTACAATTTACCCTATATATGGATAATTTTCCAGAGTTAATGGGATAGAGAACTAGAAAGTGGTTCTCAAATGACAAAATGTTTTCTGGAGCCACTGGTCATAATTGGTACAGTTTGACCTAGTCAAACTACAACCAGAGGCCTACAAAACCTATTAGCCAAACTAACTAGAAAGTGATTTTCTCAAACCGAAGGTTCCAGGAAATTGTCTAGTAAAAATGCTAGAGGTTTGTGAAGGTGGTAGACATTTTTATGCCCAAGTTCAAACGACAAGTAAAAAGAAAGCTAACTTTTCAGTTTTAACAACTCCTCAAAAATGTAAAACGTAGTGATAAGGCTCCAAGAGAAGTGGTGAAGAGAGCGAAAACATTCAAACAAGGTTGAGATAATGCTTGACGCGACTCTCTACCTAACAACGAACACATACAATGCTTGACCTCTCATGTATGGGGTTCAGAGTGTTGTTTTTCAAGTCTCTGGAAATTACATTTTTCTAACTTACAAGGTAAACAAAAAGGTTGTTTTAGTTGATGACTCATCTAGCTCTCGCCAACACCAATGGGCACGAGCACCAAATTTTGATACCCTAGGTCTAATAGTGCATAAGGTTGTGGTCGCAACCACGAATGATGATCAAATTACAAGTCAAAAAGTAAATCTTAAGGAGGAGTTTTGTTGTTTCACACTAAGAGACTGGTTACAAAATTTACTAAATTGTGTCCGAAGGAGGGGTTTAAGTTTATGCCTTGTTACCAAGTATTATTTGGATTACATAAGTTCCAAATTTTGATTTATTTTTTTGCAAAATAAGATTATATAAAATAATTGAATGTGAGATACTCTAAGGTGTTAAACTTATTTATTTAAAAAAGTAAAACAAAAATATAAGAATTATGAACAATAAGGTGAGATGAACCATGCATGGGAGATATTTGTGTTTGGAAGAAAGAAGTACTCCAGGTGGTTTCGTGTCAAGAGCATGGTTCCACATTTTTCATACATATCCTCTTGATAGTTGTAGCTACAAATATTTTCTAGAATGTTGCTCATCCTCTAATACATTTAGGCGGATGTCCACATTTTGACTAAAATATCCCATTATAGCATAGGTTGAGGTGTTTTTGGGAAGTTAATTTGGAATTGGATTTACTCTAACCACTACAAATATTTGGAAATAACAAACTACACAGTTGATACAACAAGAGCTATCTAGAAATAGGAGAAACTCTCGGTGTTGAGCATAATTTACATAGATTTCCATAATACAAAACCCATAACAATAGATCATAAAAAGGCTGATCCAACATAGCAACACTGTGAAAACAAATCCTCTAAATTTATGCTTTGTTGGATGTCCATAACCCTGATCCATGGCTTCCCCTTTGGGTGCAAAATGCGTAAGACTCGTAGTAGGAAAAAGATCAAATTTCCATTTTTATTGATGGATGTCCATGCCTTGTTCTAAATGCCCCATTTTTTAACAAGGTGGAGGGTGCTGGAAAAGGATGTGAATCATGGCTTTACATTTGAAAGGTCACAAGGCCTTTTCATCAAACAATTTTGAGTATATCTTGTATTAGTTGTAGTCCCCTGAACCACGTTTTTTAGGAACTAAGTCAAACAGTGCACATGCCATGTGCTTGCTTCCACCTTTTTCATCCATGTTAACCAAGGCACCTACAAATACTACATCTGAAAAAATAAATTATTTTATTATGCTTTGATGGATATCAATACCATGCTCTTAAGATCCCATTTCAGTACACACGGGGAGGATTTTAGAAAAGGGTGATGGAATCCAACTTTACACTTGACAACTGCATTTGATTTAAAATTCAACAACATTTTTAACAAAACCATTCTACACATATCCTACATTTAAAGCATTCCCATAGATCACGTATTTGTCTAAGAAATTTTATAAAATGGTTCATTCAAGTCTATGCTTCCACATTATTCATATACATCTACTAGATCATTTGCAGCTACAACATCTGACAAAACCCCTCTATCTTTTATGCTTTTTGGATTTCCATCCAAGTTCCAAAGATCATGTTTGACACAAGTTGGGAGTATATTGGTAAATGTGAATTGATCCATTTGGAGACCGTCGTCAGAGCAATGGTGAAACAAAGTTGTTGTTTTCATGTGAGTAAACCCAAGCCATCTATGCACTAAAACTATCCCAATACTGCTAAAATTTACAAAGTTATTCTAGGTTTAGATGTGGGTAAAGTCTTTGGATCTCAAATAAATTGAAATGCATTATTATGCAAGGAAGAAGACAGGTCAAAAATTGTTCCGAATCCCATGTGTTGTCCCCTTCCTACCACACGCCACCCAAAATCCATGCCAATTCCCATTACTTTTAAAACCAAATGCATTTAATAGCTTATTTTTACAATTATTTTTATTCTGTATTTTATGCCGTGCACTACAAGTAATCATTTAAAGGAAATGTTTTAATATATTACAAACAATGGAATGGAAGGAATGTATCATTTATTGTGTTGAATGATTTTTGCAAAGTATGAAATGCAAAGGATTATGTTGAGTTGAAATAAAATCTCTATTTGTATTACCTATAAGTAGTTCTTGTTTAAGAGGAAGGAGGTCTTTATTATGGATATATGTTGATATTAAGGTTATATGTCTTCTTTTATTGGTTATGGAGATAAATTTAAATATGAAAGGAATGTAGTGAGATTATTCTCTGTAGTAAATGGAACCCATTTTTGAACCTAAAACTATTGCACTTAGATTTATTCTTGAGTTGGGTGATTTATGGAAAAATATTTATTTGGTTAGTTTTATATAAGGAGGAGAGATTATTCCATTATAATTCATTTATTGATTTCCTTCTCCCATTACTCCTATTAAAAAAAAGAGTAAATAAAAATTAAGGAAATTCCATTTTAGATATCATGTTCTTTGAGAATTGTATCTTTGGACATATCTATATACCTAAATAAATGTATATACATAGACACTTATATTTACATATATTTAGGGATATCCATTATACTCCCATTAAAATTCTTGGAATTTACATTTTCATGTGATAAGGAATACTACCGATCGCATTAAAAGAATCCTCTTTTCTATATATATATGTAAATATCTAAAAAAGGGGAAGAAATTTCGTATTTGATAACATGATAAAAAGAAATGGATGGTTATGCTAGATTACATTGATATATATATATATATATATATATATATATATATAGACACACACACAAAAAAAAATATAAAACAATATTATAAAAAGGAAGCTTGTATTGTTGTGGGTTTGTGTTTCAATAGAGAAATGAATAATGTAGTGCCCATTTCCCTTTGACACTTTTTATTATTGAATTCTGACATCACAACTACACTTATTGAATTCCGATACCATCCATTTATTTTTTATCATGTTATCAAATACAAAATTTCTTCCCCTTTTTTAGATATTTACACACACACACACACACACACACACACACACACACACACACACACACACACACACACACACACACACACACACAAAATAATATAAAACAATATTATAAAAAGGAAGCTTGTATTGTTGTGGGTCCGTGTTTCAATAGAGAAATGAATAATGTAGTGCCCACTTCCCTTCGACACTTTTTATTATTGATTTCCGATACTGTCGACTATACTTATGGATATTATTGTAGCTTTTTGACTTAGCATGATGTTAGATGTTAGAGATATTGGATTGTTGTTGATTTTGATTCTTAGTATGATGTATGTGGATTATTAGAGACAAATTATATTGATGATGATATGTTGTTGACATGGTTATATATATTTCGACTCATGATACTTTCATCATTTTGAGTAGACCTTAACAATTGAACTAATCTTGTGATCATATGGATATTGATGAAATGTAGAATCGAGATGTTGTTAGAAATTGTAAATGATATCGTTACTTTCCTAGATGATGTTTTGATTCATATATAGATGATTGTGGATTTATATTGTATATTTTATTTTGGATGTTTTTATGCAGCTGCGAGGCCAAAGAAGGTGTTATGTGTTTTACGAGGTAAACATGTCAAAAAACAGGGGATTAGAGACCAACCACATTGGAATGCTAGATGAATTCAACAAGGGTCACCATGGAAACATGTATTTTTGTTGTGTGTATGTGTTTTTATTGTTGTTAGGGGGTCCCCATGGAGGGGGATCACCTCCAATTATGACCAAGGGGTTGTGTGTTATCTCTTTTATTAGTTTCCTTTATTTGATTTTAGTATGTGATTTATAGTGATGTATTCTCCTTTTATTAATTACTTGATTTGTGTCTAGATTAGTAAATTAATATTTTTACTAAATTAATTGTGGATGGGTCAAAGTATTTCATTTATTAGATTAGATGGCTCTTGGGTTATGTGTTGTAAGTTGAGTGCTTGTGATCTTGAGTGTTGTACACTCTACCCCTTCATGGAAATTCTAATTTGGCCTTAAGGGCCAATTTTGTAGGCTTGTGGGACAATTCAAACTTGTCCCACACCTCTTAAATTGCTATACCAACCCTACCTATGGGTTGGGGGTCAAAAATAGACCCCATTATGTGTTTTGGGAAGACAAAAAGGTAAAATTTTATTACACTTTCTTTCATGTAATTAAAGTTTGTCCTTAGGGGGTGTGGGCTTGGTTTGTGTGTGTAAGTAAATTGTCATTCCTCTCACCCACCAATTTTTAGTGAATTGGGGTTTAGGTTTTACTTGTGAGGTGGAGTTGAGGATGAGTGATGTGGCATCCTCCATGGAGCCACTTCTCCCTCCTCTCTCCCTTTTCTATTTATTCAAGTTCTTTTTCTTGTTTGGGGGTTACTTCATTTCTATGCTCCTTCATTTTGGGGGCTTAGAGGATTTTGAAGTGCTTGTGGATTTTTTAGAGCTTCTTGGTGATTGTTTGGTCTTAAAGAGGCTTATGTGGGACTCTTGGATCAAGATATACCATGGAAAGGTAGGAGCTACTTTCTTGTAAAATATTTTCTTTTATATTGCATATATGTGCATGCTTTTGAGTGTTTTGGTATGCTTTCTGGGTGCTTGGGTATATTTCCTAAGTGTAGTGTAGGAGGGGACTATGGGAATCTTACATGTGGGGAGGCATAAGAGTTAATTTCATGTTTTGGAGGGAGTTGGGTTGGGTGTCCCACCTTAGACAAGAAATTTCTTGCATTTCTTACTTGGTCTAATTTTATGAGGGAGCCATAAGAGATTTTAGGGAGGAATAAGAGAATGTGGGAGGCATAAGAGGTTCTTGAGGGAGGCATAAGAGTGTGTATGAGTTTTGAGATTTTTATTGGAGGGTTTTAAGGTGGGCACCCATTTCCCATTGGGAGGCATAAGTGACCTCCCCATAGATCTTACTCCTTTGGATTTTGCATGTTGAAGCCTTGTGTATTTTTTTGCTTTCCTTCTTGTGATTGTAATTTTATTGTTTGTGTTTTGGTATGGTTTTAGAATCTTGTATTGTGATGTTGATATTGTTTTGTTTACATGAGTTGAATCCATTTTTCTTTGCAATGTGGTTACGGCTCGGGGCCTAATGAGGAGGATGACTTCTTCTCCTTATTGGAATTCTTGGTTGGGTGGAGAGTGTTTCCTCTTCCCTCTTTTTTGTTGTGATAAAATGAAGCATCGTGGAACTCTCTTGTTAGTGATTTGAAACATGGAGATTTTTAGTGTCCTCAAGAAATATTTCCTTGTGATAAAACCTCCTTTTATTCCCACTCGTGGTGTAAGACTTATAATATTGTATTCCTTTCAGATTTCATTCTTGTAAGTCTTCCCACTTTAAGTGGAATATATTGTATTAATAATTGGGAAGAATTTTTTTTTGATTATTTATATTAAATTTGTATTGTATGTGAAAAGGGAAAGAAAGATTTGTTTTTTTTTGTAAATCTAGTTTGGTTGTAATAGGAAAGAAGTTATAAAGGGAATATCTTACTCCATTGTAGTTAATTTATTTCCCACAAAAGTGTGTAGATATCATTGGAAATATAGTAGTTCTCATTTTATAAATTACTAATAACATTGGTAAAAAAAAATTTAAGAATGGTTGAAAATTGTAGTTAAAAAAAGAAATAGCTACTTTTATTGTATTCCATGAAAATTATAAGGTTGTGAAAAAGTTATGTTTGTTCATTCTCTTATAGTAGTTGAAAGAAATTTAAACTATATTCAAATAGATGGTAAGAACTTAGTTTTACTTGTCTTTACTTGGTTAATAAAAATAGAGTAATTCTTAACACTAGTAGAGAAAGGAAAAAGTCTTCTTTGCAACTTAGGCTTAGCCTCATTGGATTGTGCAAAATTTATTATTAAGATATTGTAGAATTACTCTAAACCCATTGTAACTTGATATCATAATAAGTGAAATTTGACTTGGTTTCTTTTAAAGCCTCTTACCTAAATACTATCAAATTTTTACAAAGAAAATTGAAGTATGGAATTAAAATTAGTTAACGTTAATAACCATAAAAATGTTATTACTTTAATACTAGTATTGAAATTAAAATAATATTAATATTAAAATACTATTGATATTAAGATATTATTAAGATTAAAATATTATTAATATTAAAGTATTAATACTATCAGTTTTAAAAAGAAATAGATATAAAACTAATATGGTTATATATATATATATATATATATATTACGTATTAAAGTAATATATTAAAAAAGGTAATAAGCAAATAAATTACATTAGGGACGAATCCTTTTAGAGTCATTTATGGTTGTGGCCTTTTAGGTAATATGGTTAGGGGACCCTCTCCCCAATCCCCAAAACTTTGGTCTATTAAAATAGTAAACCAAAACCCCGTAACCACTCAAACTCGTGCTTTTTTTTCTTCTTTCGGCTTCAGTACATGGTAATTCGGCTTGCACTATATATATATATATATATATATATATATATATATACACACACACACAAATAGACACACACACACACACACACACACACACACACACACACACATATATATATATATATATATATATATTTGTGTGTGTGTGTGTGTGTACCTATCAAAATGAAAACATATATCAAATATAGCTATTTAACCAAAATGGGACAACCATTGACTACTTGGGAAAATAACATTGAAATGAAATAAATAAATATATTTAAAAACCCTAATGAGGGTATAAACAAATAAGAAAATAATGGAGCTTGAATGTCTCCCCAAAAGCTTAAAGGGCCTCCAATGGCTTCTCATCCTCCTCAAAACAAAAGAGAAACAATGAGCCAAAGGAAAAGAGAAAGTAGCTTCTTAAGCATGCTTTAGGGTTAGTTGTATTTTCCCTCATCAAAGGTCCTAAATGAATCCATCCAAGGGATGAGATTCATCCCTAAAAAAAGTAGGTGGGGAGTGGGTGAGTTGATTTGAATTTAAATTTAAATGTTTTAATTCCAAAATACATGGGTTGACTTTTTAAGGGGTCACTTTATGGGGTAGGGGTATGTTTATTATTCTAACCCCATGTCAAATGGGGACCTTGTTAATTGTTTTAACCTTGTGGAATTAAATAACTTTAGCATTTATTTATATTGGCCCCTTTACCCTTGAGACTTAATTGTGGGATTTTAACTATAGTAGAATTAAATGGTTTATTTAAATGTCTTATCAACATAACTTTTAAGGGGAACCTAAACCATGCTTAGTCTAATTAAGTCCATTAAAATATAATGTGAACTTTAATACTTTGTTATAATGGAGAAAATTATTTTATTAAATATAAGCAGCTTAGAAACATTAATGTGACAACTGTATTTTCTAAGCCTGTTTGCAGGCATGTTTTAAAAAAATTATTCCATAATTTTTCTAGCTTGTCCTAGGTTGTTCTTGGGTTTCATGCAGTAGATTTTTGGGTGTTACAAATAATAAAAATAAAAATTTTGGAGTGGGGGTGGTGGCGTAACCATTCATAACCCTCTAACACTAATAAAAAAATCACCTGGTGTGGTCGTGGCCACACCACGAAAGCTTGTGGTGTGGTTGCGGCCACACAACATACCTTTTAAATATCGCAGCCCACGGTACCTCTCTCTCATCATTTTTTTCAGACCTATGTTTTTCTAGCCGAATCTATATATATATATATATATATATATATTCATAGATATTAAACATTGGTTCTTGGAAATGGAGTTTTAAAAAAGAAAAGAATGTCAAAACCATAGGTCCAAAAGAGAGAACAAAAGAGGACAACGAGATACGCCACTGCATTATCTAAACTCGCCCGCAAAGAAGAAGAAGAAAAAGACAAGAATCCATAGATCTTCTTTGACCCTCCATGGCCTCATCATCCTCCTCCCAAACCCTTCTTGCAACAAGAAAAAAGAAAGAAAAAAAAGGAAAAAAAAAAAGAAAAGGAAGCTTTTATATGAGGATTATGGCAACTTGAAAATAACTAAAATCTATGGCTAGGATTTGATTGATTCAACGGGAAAAATAAAACCCTAAAATCTATTCCCACCTTCACATAAATTGAGGAACCAATGATGTCATGATATTTATTGTGGTTTCCATTTCTACACTTTTAGAAATAATTCTTTTTTTTTTTTTAATTTATTGCTTAAACAAATTAACCTATTTTATTACTCAAGTATAATCCTTCAAATTTTTTTAGAAGGGGAGAAATAAATCAAGTACAAACATTACAATTTTTTGAGATTCACCATTGCATTATCTAAACCGCCACAAAGAAGAAAAAAATATACAAGAATCCATAGATCTTATTTGAGCCTCCGTGGCCTCTTCATCCTCCTCCCAAACCCTTCTTCAACAAAAAAAAGAAAAGATACGAAGCTTTTAAATGATGATTAGGACAACTTGAAAATAAATAAAATCTATGGCTAGGATTTGATTAATTCAATGGCCAAAATTAACCCCTAAAATCTAATCCCACATTGACATAAATTGAGGAACCATGATGTCATCATATTTATTGTCGTTGCCATTTCTACACTTTTAGAAATAATTCATTTTTTTGAAATTTATTGATTAAAAAAATTAACCTATTTTATTTGGTTACAAAGGCGTTAGAAAGTGTGAGGGTATTGACGACTTAATAGCATGGAGAAATGGTTGTCCTCCTCATGGTAGATCATATAGTTTGTAATGCCCCATTCATCATTGCTCTGTTATTCTCCGATGATTTGTGGTTCTAAGGGCTAAATGTCATTGCATTTCCATTGAAACATTGGTGTCTTCATCTTGTTCAGCTTGCCTTCTTGTGTTGGTGTTGATGTTTTTGGTTGTTGGCCCCACAACATCCCTCGTGATTAACCTATTAAAGGCAAACCTTGTTCTTACTTTATCGAACCACACCGCTGATTGTTGTTAATTTCGCAAGATATTTTTCCTTAGTATTGATCACTGTCATGCTCGACCCCTCGATTAAGTTATTTTTTTTGTTTTATCACTATCGTGTTAGGTCCTAAATGATTATTTCAAACCCCATTTAGGTGTCACGACATTTTAAAACATAATAATAATAAATAATAAAGTAATGGGTATCATTTATAGTCTTATGTGTATATAGATAATAAAATTTCATTTTGAATTAATTAAGCCTTTTCGGGTCATACGCATGCCTCATTGCAAGTTATTGTTTATTTGAAGTTTCTCATCCACCAGCTGGTAAATTTTTATTATCAATTTATCCTCATACTTGGCATGGAGACATGGATTTCTTTGCAGAGATAAATAAAAGATGATTTGTTCACGTAAATGTATTATGTATATTATCGAATAAATAGGATGACCAATAGGATTACACATTTTCCTTTACTAAGAACGCTGACCAATAGGATTGCACATTTTCAATTACTAAAAATTATTATTGACTAAAATATGTGAGTTTTTGTTGGTTCCCAGGACTTAGCAACTTTATACTCTTTGTCAATTTTGGCGATCTAACGGAATTTTAAAATATATTTTTGATTGACTAAATTTATTTCATTTTGTGGATATGTATTTATGGTTAGCAATTGCGTATGGGGTTGTAAACTATAGTGCATGTTCTTTTGTCAAACAATTTATCTTTTTATATAGTTTCACACTTTGCATATACGTCTTGCTGGCCACCAGGTTGTTTCCTTGTTTTTAATTATTTATGCCATGCTTGGCGTGGAGGAATTTCTGGCCCTTGTCCTTCCTTATTGTTTCTTTCTTTGTTGTTAATGCCTGACATGTTTGGTGGAGAAAGTGTAAATTTATTATTTGGCCGCCTATTTGTTTCCTTGTCGGTTTTAATTAAATCATGATTTGAATTTTTGTTGGAATGAAATGCCTTTTCCTCCTGGCCGCATATTTGTTGGATTGAGTATTATTTTTTTCGTTGAGATTTCTTTTTCCCTTGGTGCATGATTATTTTGTTTCCTCCTATCCACCTTAGCAGAGAGAAGGTTTTTATACTATGGAGAGAAGCTTGGAATCATTTTGTCGAGGCATTTTTCATTAATAGTTCTCCTTGGGTGCATTTTTTAATTTTCCGAGATGTGGCTCTAATTTCTTCTCCTTTCTCGATGGATGACGTTGATTTTTCTAAACCGCAACTTTCTCTGGGTTCTGTGTGAATGTTGGTAAAGACTTTGACACTGTTGGTTGCTTGTTGGAGATCCTTCTACACACATACACGCATGCGTGAATGGATGTCCATACCTACTCAAAGCTACCATTTTGACTCTGCACCGTGCACTACTACAAGGGGGGTCATTTGAGACAAAAGATAGAGACAAAATTATAATTTTGTCTCAAAATATAATTTCGTCTCAAAATTTCCCCCTTTTACTTTTTAATACAAAGTGGGTACTATTGACATAGAAATGTTATGTTCGCCATTTGTTCCATTGTTGCGACTGTATTCTCCGCCAACGCATACTCTATTCGAGAGATCAGAGCCTTTTCCTCTATGTCGTGTGTGCACAGTGGCTCCGTGGAGCTTGAGGGTGGTGTGAAAGCCAAGTCTCCTCCCAATGGTTTTAAGCACCAGTGAAATAACTTCATCCCATGCTATGTTTAATGGTGATGCCATCTAAATCTGACTGGGAGCAGAATTTTTGGGGTTTTAGATTATACAAAACCACTCTTCGAGTGTTCCCATGCGAAGCAGCCACAGGATGAACAAAGTTAGTCATTGTGGGCTTATAGGTATACTTCTAGGCTCCCTGCCTGGGCTTAGATATCTGGATCTTTCCAAAAAAGCTCTAACCAGGCCGATCCCCAAGGAACTGGGCAATTGAAAGCTGAATACCTTCAATGTATGTGATAATCTATGTTCGGGTGCCCAGGAGATTGGTTGCAATCTTTTTATTCATGACCATGGCAGATTTTATAGATCAGCCACTTAGTTTCCAGGATAATTTATTTGATAACAATAATGGGAGGCTTGAATGGTCAGGGAACAACTAGTCTGTCCCGTGGCTAGGAGATGGCAAGCCGGGGCTATGGATGAATTCTATTTCCAGAATGGTTTCTCTTTATAATTTGATTGTAAGGGAGGAGAAGCTCTATAAGAGAGAAGAGAAGAGTAAGAATGAAAAAGCCCTCAGAAACAGGGGTTTTGAAAAAAATAGAACGAGCAAGGTAGAGAAGAGAACACATCATCCTCTTGGTAAGGGTTTTCGACATTTTTCACTTGGGTTTAAATGATATTTTCATAGGGAAATAGGCTATTCAAGATTGTAGGCTTCTATTTGCTAGTTTTGACTCTTTTGTGTTCCTACAAATAATTGTAGTTGACTCTTTTGTGTTCAAGGAAGGAGCCGAAGAAGAAAAAATAAAATGAAGCCCTAGATTTAGACCCTGAGGAAGCGCTGGAGAATTAGGTAATGATCCATTCTGATCACGTCTTGCAAAAAATCCATTTTTCCCACCTGGAGAAGGGCCCTGGAGATTCTCCCTATCAGAGAGGCCCGATTCCATAGCAACAGAGAGACCCTCTTAAATGTTCTCAAGTAAATAGAGGAAGAAGACACCCGTAATACATGTAATCTCATTTGAGGTAAATTTCATGGCTAGCTCTTAAGGAAAAAATGACTGTCTATTTAAGAATTTGCTTATTAAAGAGACTAAATTTTTAGCTCATGGGCACAACTTCCATTACCAGAAGTTCTAAAACCTTTCAGCCATCTGTGGCTTTTTGTGTTTACCCCTCGAGCATAGGTAACCAGTCTCGAGTAATGTCCCCATACCCTGCATCAATCCATATCCACTTACCTTACTGTTCAAAAATACATACCCTGTTTCTTCCCCTCTGTCAACACTGCTTTGCGCTTTCAACTCTATTTTTTTATGCTTCTCAACTCCTCTTTTTTGTATTTTTTTGGTTTATTTTGTAACCCCCTTTTAGTTGAACTAAAGTTTTCATAAATTTTACTCTTGCAGATTACCAGACCCTCGGTGCATCATGTAATACTTTGAAAAAAGTGTGCTCGGTGGGTAAATTCAGGAGTGCCAATGTTGCATCTAGAGAGAGAGGTCAGGGTTTGCACTCTTTTGAAGAGGAGCTTAACAGAAGGGTATGTTTTCCATTTGTCAAACATATTGTGTTGGTCAATATCACTGCCAATGCTAGAAGATGCAAATTAGATCTATAAACAAAGTTAAAATTTATGTTGAGTGATGCTGAAGTGGAGTATTCTATTTTTTTACTAAGCTTCTTGCAGTTTTCCCCATATTCTTTTCTTAAACAAATACAAAGTTTACAGTTTAGAATAGTCCACATTTCCAGGAGGAGAAGCAAATGATCGGAGAAATAAAACAACTCGATAGTACAAGAGAAGGTGTGTATTATTTCTTTGTCCCACTCGAAGTGTTACACTTCAGACTACGACTATGTTATTTTGTGTTGGGTTGTTCATAATACTATATCAGGACAATATCAGACAAGACTAAAATACCTATTTGACTTGCAGCTTTTGGGAGAGGATTTAGATGCGTTGAGGAAGGTGCATGGAATATGATTAAACCCTTTGAGGCAGATCTGATGGCGATTGATGAGAAGGTAAACTCATTATAAGAGAAGGGTTGTATATAGAGATTGCTTATGCTTCAGGGTATTGTTTAGAAGAAATTGGACGGGGATAAGAGATGGGGTGTATATGATCTCCTACATGCTACCACCTATAATGCACCCAATCTCATATGAGGTAATATCTATTTAGAATTGTTTATTATAGAGAGTAATTTTTCCTATTACGAGAAGTATAATGCAAAATGTTACTGTTTTAAGCCCACGGGCATAACTTCCATTACCAGAAGTTCTAAAACCTGACAACCATATGTAGCTCTTTTAGCACTTCTAAGGCCTTTTATGTTCTTAATTTCATCATCACATGCTGTCTAATTCATTATTATTATGTTATTTAATTTTTGGCTCAGCTATCCCCGATTCAGGGTTTTTGTATTTTATCCATTTAAATTTATGCCAGAACTACAGGAAATAATTTTTCCACTATAAGGGGACTCTAAAACTTAATCTTTTCTTGTCTTATTAACATCAAAATTCATTACATATTATCACTTTTCCATTCCAAGGTTACTGTATTCAAAATTTCAATAACAAACTTTTCCTTCTGAGATTTGTTTAGGACATAAATTATTTATACTTGGTGCTCACAATTTCAATAACTTGGAGCTAGAAAAGTGGAATCAACTCAAACAAATGGTGCTTGTAACTGGTACTGGCAGAAGCAATCATGATACTTGTTGGATTATGTTTATGTACTGAACACAACTACTTTACTGGTAAAGTTTTGTCGCACACCCATTTGATTTGACATCCCTTAAAGAAATAAATTCTGAAAATGTGTATATTTTGTCTTGTGGGCTAGTCAAAGTTCATGCTTTCCATTGTTTTCCTTAGGTTGCTAGAAACCTTTCAGTGCATTATATATGGTCTTTTATTTATACTCTGGTAGATGATTTTCATGTGCTTACCACAACTAGATGATTTTAAGTTTTCCCATATCCATATGATTCTATATACGATGATAATTAACTCGTAAAATTTTTGTATTTGTCTTCCTGGTGATTCAAAAATTCCGTGCATTCCAATGTTTACATTAGGTTTCTAGGTATTTATGTTGTTCACTTGTAATATTTATTTAAATTTAAAAATGGTAAAGGTTTACATTAACAGTGTAGCAAGGATTACATAAATAGTCTTTCCCATACTTTCCCTACAATGGTCGTGGTATTTGAAAACTTGAAAAGAAAACAACGTGAGCTTAGGAGCTTGTGTTGCGGCCCGATGGTTAGCATGGTTCTACAATACTATGTAGTTATCGTGATTCTAATGGTGGAAGCCATTTTTAACAAGATATCTAAAACTAAAAACGGTATAAATAAAAACAATTTTACAAAAGAAAACACTGATAGACACTAATAATTACTTGATCTCCACAATGCCTGTGACTGCTCATAAATTCTATGTGAGTGATTGCTAAATACTGAGTGTGTCCTTACTGTTAAATGAACCATGATGCTTGTAAATCTTGTAAGAGACAAAAGCCATGGTATTCAATGAAATTGAGAAAACAACATCTACAATCAATTTGACATACAAAGAAGAACATGGACTATCAACCTCACGTACATATCAAGGCTCAAAAAACTAAAATTTTCCCTAAAATAAACATTAGCCATAAAAGTGCAGAAATTTCATGAATGAAAGTGCCTCAGAAGGTTCCGTGAGATATTTAAAATTCACCTCTGCAGCAGTTTTCCAAGAACGAGGGGACTATATGATGTATGCTTGTTTTTAATGGAGGGAGAATTTTGATTTCGAAAAAATATTGTCTTCCAGATGTGGAAATTTTTATCGTAGGAAAATTGTTTTAGATCAAAAATACCTAAATGTGTGTCCAAGGCGAACTCAAAAGGAAAAGCATAGAAATTACTACTAAAGTCCAATACATATCTATTTTAGCAAATTAATATACATTTTATAATAAAATTTGGCGGGTATTAGTGGAACTAGAATTTGGAAGATTTTTTACAAATTAGCCAATTGGTGAAAATTAAACCATGATGTGCATTGGAATCACATGCAGAGTGCTTAAATAAAATTGTTTTTGCATTTTGGTTTACTAAATCCCAACATTATGACTCTGGACACCTACTTCTCCATTGCACTACATACACCGATATAGCCTCCAAACATAGCATCCATAAAAACAAATATTTTCATCACTTAGATGAGATCCTGGTCATGTTGTCTCCTATCATCCTGCCTCAATAGTTGCCATTTCTGCCATAGCAGGGGTGATGGATGGATCAATGGACTCATTCTATTTGAGCATCAATCTGGTGTTTGACAATGAGGAGGAAACCAAGGTTTCATATCTCTCTTCCTGCCATGTTTCTTATGTTTGCCTGTCATTAGAGGTAGTTGTTGGGGTTCGAGGAACAACTGGTTTGTTAGCAGGTACTGAACATTTTTTTTGGATTTTTTTGTAAACTATACTTGCTAGGTTCTTAACCAGGTTTGTGTTTTATTTATTAAATTCATATGTTTTTTTAATTCGATTTACCATTCTTGCAAGTCATAAAATAATTGTTTGCTTCATAAATTAAGAATAGTAAATGTCCTAGAGAAATTATCTACAGACACAGTATCTTTTTTTTTTCTTATTTTAGTGCACGTTTGAGAGAGGGAGAGAACCTCACACCTTTGGCTACAAATATATTTGTTGGTTTATGCCTATACTACTTTAGGAGCTTGGAGATCTTCTGTTACCAATAACTTATTTATATTCATACCATTTCTGCATTTGTTTTGATGCTTCTGCAATTTGTTATATAGGAAAGGCAACATAAAAAATTGGAGTGCAACACCCCCTCATTTACAACTCTCAGCCTGTCATTAGGTACAATAGCTTAATTTTCAGGCTGTGTCCATTTCCATTTGCAACTGTTGTTGTTGGCCTACACATGTGTGCAAAAGCACAAGGCCTCTGAACTATTTGACAAAATGCCTTGAGGTAATACGATGTCATAGAGTGCAACGGTTGAGGAAATCCTAAAGTCTTAAATCACTGTCACAAGTTCTTGAAATATATTGAGTTAGGCATCCATGTATGTTAGGAATTTGCACACTGTGAAACATGTTTGCAATTCTTAAAATGAATTTCATTCCATAGCATAGAGAAATTGAAGATTCTGGAGCTGGCAATGTCACTTTTCCTGAGGCCACTGTCATTATTTCTTGAAATTATAATATAGAGCTAGGCATATGGTGATCTAAAAATTACAAAGAAATCAAAGGTTTTGGTTGGCCTCTTCTCTAACCTCATTCATAGGTTTTGGTTGATTTCCAACAATATGGAAATTATTATATGTTGGTGCAGCAAGAAGCAAGAAAATGTTCCCTTGCTTTTAGCTATATAAAATTAAAGTGAAACAAAAAGCACTCCAAGTTACATGGAATTTTCTCAAATAAGAAATACCGTCTACAACAGACATAGTAGTTTCTAGGAAGATGAACTTCTCTGACAATTCAAAATTAGACCATTACTCTTTCATGTTCATAACCTGCATATTTCAATAATGATGTAATTATTCAGAAACTATTATTTGAAAGGGGTTTAGCCATCCACAAATGTTCCCAGCCCAAAGTCTGCAGCTTTGTTTATTTTGCTTCCATCTATTACAGCTACATGTAATTTAGTTTTGCAAGCCACAAATGTATTTTTCCTTTCATTAATGGTTAGGAATTATTGTTATTGCGTGCTCATAGTTAGATATGAGGAGGTGGTTCATTTATTTATTGTATTCCAAGTTTCCTGCTTCTTGTAGTCAATGTTATGCAGAAACCTCTTTGAGGAATTCTGTCAAATACTTCACTTGTCTTCTCTTGACTTCCACTTTTTGCATGCATGTGTACTGGGGCAGTTGCAACTACAACATCTAATAAAATTCCTCTATCCTTTAAGAGTGGTAGTTCTCCTGGTGATTCTGATTAAGAATTTTCTACAATTGGATAGTCTTCTTCAAACACCTGCAATTTGGCATGTCAGATAGAATCCCTGAATGAATTTTAAAGCCAATTTTAGCAAATTACATGTTGTGGTGTTCACCAAATTTGAATTCCATAAATGGAGTCTGGTGAATCCCGTGACTTAGTTGCTACCAATAAAAATGACAGTTAGCCACTGAATATTCTATCATTTTTGTATGACTTTGACCAAGTATGAAGGAAACTTTGATAAGCTTACATTCATGGCAGTCCATGAGACCACATCTGCTTGGATGTTTGTCCACATGTTGTCGTAATTATCCCATTTTAGCACAGACATAGAAGATAGCAGAAATGGTTGTGGATTGTGGCGTCAACGCTGCCAACTGTATTTTCTTGAAAGGTTCCAACACGGTTTCAACAAAATAATTTTCTTCATATCCCGTAATCATTGCAATCCATGAGACCACATTTCTTCTAGGCATTAATTCAAACAGTTCACATGCAGTGTGCTTGCTTCCCATTTTGCAAACATATCTCCTAAGGCACCTGCTCGAAAAGGGATAATACAGTGTACAGTCGAGCTAGCAAAAAGGTGAAATTTCCATCAAGGTATGATATTATGATCCTAAACTTGATATACTGATGGTATAAGGATGGATTGAAGAGTAGGAATGATCTCAGAGGTACTGCATGAAGTAAAATGCCATCATTTTCATATAAGTCTTAGTATACATGTTATATGACTGTACCAAGTCACTAAGAAAGATTATAAAGAAGATTGAGCTGGGCATAACTGATGAAGAATCAATGCATGAAAGTTGAAAGACATCTTGAATGCATAAATGAGACCTAGAATTATTGATCTTGTGCCGTGATAGGTATGGATAAGTGTTTTGGGACTTGATTTGGGTTAATAAAGGCTATAAAAAAAACTTTGGGCAGAGTATTAGAGAAGATGATGAATCTTGGGGCAGAACACTCTTGACAACTAGTGTTAGATCCATTCATAGAGAAGCCTAAGTCTTAAATTGATGCCTTCATCATGCCTCACAGGTATGAGTGACCCTATAAATCTATTTTCATTGTAGTTCCATTGTTGGGTAAGTCATGGCTAGAGGACGTAGCTTATTATGCTACAGATTATTGACCTCTGCAAATGCACACAAGCTATGAGAAATAAGGTGCATTCAGTAATTGATAAATTTGTTGAACACGGACTTCGATCTATTGGTTTGTTGTCACTATTTGATCCTCCTTGCCATGATAGTGCTGAATTTTCCACTTGGCAATATGGGTTGGCCAGTCTTGGGTCATAATCTTAGAGCTCTTGATATTGTTAAAGTTTTTGTTGTTGATAGTGCACAGTCCTTTTTGTTCCTTGATTCTACTACAATCCTCAAGAAATTAGATAATGCACTCCTGCTGAAGGGAATACACTTACTGTTCTTTTTGTCTATCACTGAGCTGCCAGCCCTCTGCGTGGTTTGGAGTGTGGATTGTTTCTAACACCTCCACAAGCGACATTTCTGTGCTTGGGGCTTCCAGTGTTGCTATGATAGTAGATACATGTTAAATTTCCATGAACCAGCTACAACCCAAAGACCGGACTTGTTAGTTTTCAGGTGTCCACTTTTGTAGGGCTTAAGCTCATACATAGTTTGGAGAATGAAACAGGGCAATTTTCTGGTATTGTTGCAAGTATAATCATGGATTGATTACATCCACAGGTATTAAATAGGGACAAGGTGTAAAAATACTAGGTACAAGGGTTAGAGATGGAACAAGATGACAGCTCAAGGAGAAAAGCTGCTCAGATTGTTTTTGGTTTGCTTGTGAGCATGCTCACAATTTTTGCCATTCATGCTCTTCTCTGTTTCACAAGGAAACAACAGTAATGAAGGAGATGAGTATGTGGAGGACCTCACAATCTTTGTGAAGCTAAGCGTTATGGGTGATGTCTATGTATAGTTTGTGAGGTGTACCAAGGTGCTGTGTAGGGAAGGCCCTATGTACAACTGACCAAAGTGCTTGGATGAGTGATTAAGCACCATCCACAGGATTTCAGTTGGTTTCAGTATTTGAGAAGCTAGCTTTCAGTTTCTTGGTTTATAAGTTGTCTAAGTCCTGTTCAAAGTGGATGTGGATAGTGGATTGGGAGTAGTATGGGATAGGAAATGGAGGGGGATTAAAGAGAATTTATGAAGATATTGAAAGTGCAAGGGGTGTAGTGGGATCATTTTTGAGATCATCTATTTGTGTATCACCTCAGGATTCCTTTAAACATGGTGGAGAGCACTAACACCACTAGCATGGGAGAAGCATGTGTGGTCTCTAGAACTTGGGGAGTGTGGCAGGCCATTGAGAATGATTAAGTCATAAGACTTGCCAAGGATCTGATTAAGCATATTACATGAGCTGAGATGGAGTGATCTTCTAGAAAATATAAATACTTGCCTTGTACTTCTGTCAATCAAATTATGGAAGTGTACAAGATCACTCTCTAATTGTCTAAAGTCAGGACTTATTTCTGGGAACCAGTATAAATTTTTAGCTTAGCATTCAGAAATTAAAGAAATGTTTGAAACGATCAAAGCGAACAGTGATGTTGTCTAGGCTGCCTACCCAACCTTATGTGAAGTTGGCGAGCTCAGATCTACTCTATCTTAATTCATCTGTAACTCTGTGTTGTCATTGCATTGTCTCTCAGCCTGATATTTATTTTTGCTGATTTGAACACATATGAAGTGTTACCAAAATTTCCAATGATGATTTGAACATATAAATCTGGATTTCATTCTGCACTCAATGATTTTATGGCTGGGCGCTATTCATTTCAATGTAGTACTTGTTCTTCTTGCAGTTATCTTTCTACCTAGAACATGGACATTCCTGTAAGTGCTTTTTTCTTTTCATTTCATCCCAATTTCATACAATTTTTCATTGCTATTATATGGAAGCCGATTCAATTTTTCTTTTTATGGACGCAATGTTTTAATAAATTCCTGGGTGCCCTGATTTTCAGTGGAAGCAAAATTTAAATGTTTCCTCTTTTTCTTTTCTTTTTTCTTTTAAGTTGGTTTGTTGTTTCAGAGTTCTATGTTTTGATGTGGAAGTGGTTCTTTATATATATTTTATACTGGGGCCCTCTTTTTTTCAGTTGCGGAACCTCTTTTAGAGTTTAGAGTTTTGAATATTATGTATTGGCCAAGGGAAAACTAACACAAGCATGGTCCTGTTTTTGACTTTGTAGACAATCTGATCAGTTCACTTTTGTCAGCATACTCCAACCTATGACAAAATAAGAGCTTTGGAATAGGTATTGACATCCATCAAAGCATAATGGAAAGGGGATTGAAGTCTTGGGGATACTAGCCATGTGGCTGCAAGCCTGGAAATTATCAAAACTATTAGCAAGCTTTGCCAGAATGGAGAGTTCTTGTATTTGTGGATGATGGAAATTCAGCAGAGTTAGGAATAAATTAGTTTTATTGATGATTGACATTTTTTTCACCACCTACACCTCTCTTTCAGCAGCTTATCTTTGACATTGTGTTCTATCAGGGTAAGGACCTTGTGATTGCACACGTTGGTGATTCTCGGGCTATTATGGGAACAATTTCTCCCAATGGCAGTTTGTCAGCCATTCAGTTGACAATTGATATGAAGGCAAACTTGCCTGGTAGGCCTTCTATCTCTTTCAAACAAATTAATCAGACTTATTTATGTCTAATATATGTTTTATGGCATTCTGTTGCCTTAAATTTTCATCTACCTAACTATAAGAATGTCTAATATTTGTTTTTAGAATTAATATGTATCATTCTATTATCAAAATCATCTTGAGGATGTAGGTATAACAGTTGGGACAGTGATACTTGTTTTTGTTGCAGTGTCGTTGTTTATATAAACATAATATGTTCAGGGTATTGAAACAAGAATATCAAACCCATAAGATAGAAAATTTGTTGCAAATGGGTAATGACTAAATAGAAATCATATGTTACTGATTGAATACGGAGCATGTTAATGTATAGCACATAATTGCACACCATAGTACATAAAATATACAATACATTTTTGCATTGCACCCATCTTAGTGTCCATCTTGTTAAATCCATATGCTACTCTAAGACAAAGCATGGAAACTTGTATGTCGTAGCTCTTGGTTGACATAACTATTAGAATCACTTGGGAATGGTAGTGTCAATTTGAAGCCTTTATAGCATGTCAAACATTGTGATATAGAATTGCTAACTACTCTACAATTTCTACTTTTCGGATATCATTCTAATTCCAGTCTTCTTTCTATTTCTGAGGATAATCCCTAACTTAACTGCTTCAACACCAAAAATGAAAATAACATTGTTTTCTTCCTTAACTAGAGGTCTGTGAATTGATTTAATGTTTTGTAAACACCAATTATGTATACATGGACATCTGAGACAGTTTCTTTTATGCTCCAAAATTCAGAGGATGTTGAAAGCATAAAGCAGTGTAAGGGTCGATTTGAAGCCTTTTTAGCATGTCAAACATTGTGATATAGAATTTCTAACCACTGTACAAGTTCCATTTCAAATCTTGCCGCAGGTATGGTTTCTCCTTTTGTAATCATGATCTCCTTCATGACCCACCACATTACGACATTCCTCCACTTCAGCCTAGGCCTATTTCAAGAGAACAATATGTGCGCTTCTTTATACATGCATGATTTACCATGCAGAGTGATCGAGGAATGGCCTTTCGTAGAATGCATCGCGAAACAAACAAAGCACTTGCAACCACGAGACAGAGAGACCTGTTTGAGCTCTCGCTAGGGTTGCAACTTCCTCTAATTGCAACTTATGTACATCAAGAAATTCTGCCGTGTTCTTTGCAGAGCCACTTTTGAACACGATCACACCGTCTCTCTATCAAATCCCCTAAGAAACTCAAACACATGGAGAGGTTCGGGAAGACAACTTTGCTTCGAGTTGTTCAACCATAATCGTTCATGGTACCAAGGGGCATGTTTCCTATCTAATGTGAGAGAAGGTAAATTGACTTCATTGCAAAGTAAGGTTCTCAAATATCTTTTCCATGAAGATCATCATAAATTTCAGAATATAAATGAAGGAACTGGCTATCTTAAATCTTGTCTGGAAAGGAGAAAATTGAGCATATTTATTGTCCTAGATGATATCGATCACATCAATCAATTTGATGCTCTAGTGTCAAAAAAAAACCTGAATTCTAAAAGTCTAGTACTTGTTACAACCCATGATGAGAGGTTGCTAATACAGGCAGGCATAAGTCTTCGTTATAGGATGAAGGAAATGAGTTTAGATTATAGCAGATGTCTATTCTGTTGGCATGCCTTCCACCAACCCTATCCAGAGAGGGGATATGAAGATTTGGTTGAGAGCTTTGTTTCCGAATGTGGAGGTTTACCTCTGTCTCTTCAAGTGATTGGTGGGAGTCTATATCGTAGTGATCAGCAGAAGGGTTATTGGGAGTTATCACTCGAGAAAGTCCGAAAAACTCTGCCGATGGAAATAAAACAAAGGATTAAAATAAGCTTTGATGCCCTGGATAATGACCAAAAACAAATTTTCATGGACATTGCATGCTTTTTGGTTGGTATGGGCAAGTTCAAGTGTATGGCAGTGAGAATATGGGAAGCTTCTGGATGGAACGGTGAGGAGGGACTTCAGACCCTGGTGGATAAGTGCCTTGTTGAAATGGAACCAGTTTTTATTTTAGATCACAACATAGAGGAGCTGTATTTTAGAATGCATGAACACATCCGCGATTTCGGAAGAGAAATGGCAGATGAAATGGCAGATGGAATCAAACATCCTCGTCGCCTCTGGCGTCCTCACCATTCACTGGTATGGGGCTTCTCTCTTAAATAAAACCTACTTTTGGTGATATTCAAGAATTTATCCTTTACCTAAATTTAGGAAAAAAGCAAATTACGCTCTGTTTGAAATGCAGGAATCTGTCGACCTCAGAAATAGACTCACGAGAACCACAGAATCTGTTAGGTGTCTCTATTCCTTTTTTGATGATTCCAATGGCGCTCAAATTACATATTTTATAGGAAATCGAAATTCAGATCTCCGGCAAGCAGGAACATCAACACTTTTGCTGTGGATGTCGATTGAACTGAGGGAGCAAAAACAGAGAGCAAGCGAGTCATTTATTCCTCTGGAGGACGTAAGCAACACAGCAATTCCTTCATGGATTCCTCTCCAAAATTTGCAAGCTCTAGAAATAATCAATGGAAACACAACGAGATTGTGGCACACAGATGTACAGGTAAAGCCTTTTGTTTTTATGGGAGTTTGGGTCAAACTTAAAATTTGGCAATAAATTATATATTTTGACAAGACCATCCTTATAAAAAAGTATGTCTAAAAATGTCAGGGTCCTGTCCAGTTGAAAGAGCTGCAACTGATTGATACGGTATCATTTGGAGAGTTTCGGAACTCATGTAGTGTATTTAGGCGTCTGCAAAATCTAGTTCTAACAGGAAATGGGGGATCTGACGGAATGCTAATTGAAGGGAGTACTCTATCCCAAGTCCTGAAATTACTTATAAATCTAAGCAGTTTGATTTTCAGGCATTTCAGATTAAGTGGTGAACTGGATTTGAGCAACAATGCAGATGGTTTTGAGGCTTTCATGAGCACCCGCATGTATAGGCTTGAAATCATAGATATTCAGTTTGTAAAAGACGTAAAAAAGATCTGTATCAGCGGGCAGCATTGTCCCAGTCTCAAGTCCCTCCGCCTCCACTTCCTGGCAGATCTGATAGAAGTGAATTTATCAAGGATAACAACACTCTCTTCTCTTGAGGTGGACAGTTGTAGTGTTTTGACAGATTTATTAGGGATTGCTGATTCGAGAAACCTGGTGAATCTCAGCATAGGTAACTGTTGGGCTATAAAAGAATTGCCATCTCTTGCTCCTCTACATGATCTGGAGAGGATTACAATTGATGGATGTCCAAATGGGCAAGATATAAGAGGCATTGAAAATTTGCAGAAATTGACATACATATATATTTCAGAAGGCTTTGGAAGAGTCTTGAATTGCCTTGCTAGACTCTCGATTTGCATTGGCAGACTAGAGGTATGAAATATTGGAAAGTCTACAATTATGTTCGTAGACAAATATTGTCGATTTGAGTTTTTTTTTTAAATTTAAATCTGATAAAATCGAGGCCAAGCTATAATTTTATGATTAGTATGTTACGTTGAATAGTACAGAGTGCCATTGGTCACCATTTACACCTTTTCTTTTGAAAATTGTGCCTAGCCTTGATCTTAGATTGGACAAGACTTTATCATTTGAAATGGATTCTTCTATAGGTGCAAGCTCCAGCCCACTATCCTGCACTTCAATCAAGAGATCTCCAAGCTCTATTGGAACATCATGTATTTCTTCTTGAGTGTCAAAATTCACAAGCACCGTGTTGGCTCCCGACATAGAGAGATGTCCTTCCCTCACAAAGACTCCAAATTTTTATGAAGGATATTCACGTTCATGGCAACACGCTTCAAATCAACAGGGTCCAAAGTCCTTGGTTGCTATCTGGGCAAAGTAACAAGCTTCAAATCTCTCAAGAAGGAACGCTTATTCCGATAGGTATGGTCTAAATCTTCTTCCACGGTTAAAGCCATTTCTGCATGACTTTCTTGATAATATTCTTTTTGGGTGAAAGAAGGCATTGCAACAAGTTCAACCATTCCTCCATACATCTTTGTTAGAAAGTTTTCATGGGATCTTTACGAATTTGTAACATCTTTACAGAAACTCATCTTATACTTATGGCCTTTCCCCGATTCACGTTTTCTACAAAGTGCTTTTCCTGAGCCACTCCTACCAACCATGGCTGCAGTTTTCCTCGCCGGAATGTTGAGCGAAAACCCACCGAGAATGGACATTTCGGGTCCTGGATGGGTATGAAAACTCACATTTCGTAGCTCCACTTGACAAAGTGATGTGGATGGTGTAGCTCAGAGAATAATTTCTGTCAATTTTAGGCCTGTGCTTTATGGTTTGGAAGATATTCACTGTAGCAGATTTTGCCTTGGCAAATGCCGTAAGACTGGGAGCCGATTGCCCCAAAGTGCCCCGCAATTCACACACATAAAATTACTACCCTTTCAAACACGGCCTAAAAATTTAGAGAAAAAAAGGTAACCATGCCACATAAAATCCACCAATGATGACAGAAAATGTTGTAGCTATTGCCGATCCTCCCTTAGTATCATGATGCCTCACGAGCAATCCTCCATACCATAGCAACAACGCATAATAGCAAAATATGATGCAATAAGTCAATCCCATTCCGATTCCCTTCACCACTCCGCTTCGTAATCGATCTTCTCGAGCGACCTTCAACGCCGCAGAATAAGCTTGCATAGTTTTCTCCTCGCCAACGAATGAGAAAACTGTGCGACTTGAGCCAATGCTCGCGAAATGCCATTCCAATTGTCTCGTAAACGAAATAAAAATCTAAACCAGTTCAATTCATGAATCTAGGCATTAAAATAGAAGACTTATATATACCGCTCTCCAATGTTGCCGGCCTCTCGCATAAGTGTCCTAGCTCTTGGATGAAAGCTTTGTAAATATTATGGTGTGAATGGCTCCAACCACAGCAATAAGTGGCACCACCGCAATCAGCAAAGCAAGCTGCCACACTGTAGTGAATCACACCACAAATCCAGCTACAAACATTGCCATATAATGGATGAAATTTCCCATTTGCAGATATTATTGCATAATTTTAGTCAAATACCCACTGTTATTAGATTGATACACGTTTTCTGTCTCCTTGTCAAGATGAAAGTCCTGAGATGTAACATATCAGATTTCCAGTTAATCTCAAGTATCTACACTAGTTTAAAAGGTAACAAAGCCAAGTAAAACATGCAAATCAAAGTAGAAAATGAAGAGAAGATACATAATGACTTCCGGCCTACCTTTTTATGAAGTTCGTTAGATTATCGATATAATTGCATTAAGGACAGAGAGAAGCATGTCCTCTTGCTCGTCCTCTCAAAGCTCCCTAGTCCTTCAAAGTCCATAAGTACATAAAGGCATTTTGCATCCAATCAAATTGTCATCCATACCCCATCTGTACATATGCCCCCAGCTACATCGAGAAGAGATCCAGATAGATGATTTAATAGGTATGACTTACCATTACTTTGTAAATATGACTTCACATTAAGCTTAACAATGTTCTTGTACTATTAAACAGATAATATACTTTGTGTCTTATTCCTGTGATTTCCTATATGCATTACTATTGTATCATTAATTAGGTTCATGAATAATATCTTTGAAAGTTTGGTGCCAAGTCTTAATAACAACATCGTACTGTGGTTGTGCTTATGATATACATTATTCATACATTCTTATATGTTTGTTCACTTTTTTTGCCTTCATCTTGGCACCTCTTCATTCATGTGATATTTATGGGGATTTGATTGTTTACAGGTAACAATTCATGGGATTTGATTCTTTGTCGATGGAGAGACAATTTCTCAAAAAGGAAGTTGCTCAAAATCGAAGTTAAGAAAAATAACTTCAAAGTAGCACTAGGCAATCATATGGATCACTTGAAGTTTGGTGGAGAGGTGCTAATATTGTATATCAAGGGTTAACGAATCTGCAGACACCCTTTTGTATTTTTTCATTGTATTTCAAGGGTTAACGGAATTCGTAGACACCCTTTTGTATCTTATCTTATTTGATATTAATAAAATATTTGTGGACCCATTATTGGGCACAATATTTAAATCAAATTGTTGTTAATTTATAATATTAATTACCAGACCACTTCGATATCATAGATGATATGTAACTTCGTTGATATTTGGTTATTATGTAGTTTTAAAATTCATATTTTTCATTCTTTAAATTCATATCGTCTCTAGAGAGACAATAAAAATTGAAATTAGTATTGTCTCCAGAGAGACAAAATGTTAGTATTTGGTATTGTCTCTAAGGAGACAATAATGATATTGTCTCTATGCATTTAAAATGATATTGTCTCTCAAGAGACAAAATATGTATCAATCATTATTGTCTCTTGAGAGACAATAATTAGAGACAATATTAGAGACACCCGCTTTGAGACAATAATAGAGACGATATGCAACTTTTTTATTGTCTCTATTTGAGACAATTTAGTCAAATTTTGTCTCTATTAATGTCTCAAATGACCCCCCCTTGTAGTAGTGGTGGGGTGCTTGGAAAAGGCAAACTATTTTTATTTGACACTGGTGATGGTGTGAGGGTGGTGAAGCAAGGATAAATTACGTAGGCTTTTTTTTTTCAACTTCCACGCATTCCGCATACCTCCATGTTTGCACTCATAGTCCCTCTGACTCCTTCAATTCCATCCTTCAAACCCACCTCCCCGCCGCCTCGCTGGATGTCTATTTATGTCCCTTGGTGCAATTGTCTCTAGTTATGTGATTACTGGGTAAGGATAACTAATCACTTTGACACCTCTTAGTTGCTTTTGGCAGATTTGGTTCCCCTTATGCAGAGATGGACATTGTGTTCTGCTCTGATCACCCCCTTTTAGAGGCAGGGTGGGAATATATTTTCAAGTTTAGGGTGCCTGATTTTCCTCTTGGAATTTTCCTTTCCTTTTTGAGTTCCTCAAATTTTTATCAAACCCCCTTTGTGTGTTGTTACTGCAACCTTAACAGTCCTAGAGACAACGTTTCCTTCAAGGTACTCTAGATCTTTGTTTTTGGGACACCATACCTCGGTCAGAACTTCTTGTGCCATATTTCACCGTGAGAAGAGTGATGACCACCCAATAAGCTTGAGGACAATGGAATGTTGGCACCTTGCATGCTATTGACAACGATTTAACTCGAGGATTGTTGTTATTAGGTTTGTGCGGTGTCCATGCAACTTATTGAAGCTGGAGAAGCAGAAAAAGATATTTCTACACTTTGCTACTATTATTATATTAAAATTATTGTGAAATCAAACCACCTTTTCCTTGCATTGATTTGTCAATTGGATGCCATGATGGGAGATCTCCCTTTCTGCTTGTTTTCTTCTTGTTTTAGCTTTTATTGTTGTCAGTATGTTGGTGGAAAGCATGCGTGTGCCCTCTCCTTGGGTGTTATGTTTCTCTTGCTCGAGTGATAGACCTTCATCAATTTGTTTATGTATTTCTTCTTCTCTGTGATTGAGTTTCAAGTTATTATGTTAATCCAGCTAGTATTTTCATTATCGTTGAAGTAAGTTTACGATAACTACAAAGCTCCTCCCTATCACCCAAATTTGTCTTTCTTTTTCTTTTGACATTTGTTGTTAACTCCTCTCAAGTCCCTTTGATAACCATTCGGCATCGAGATAGAAAGGTTGTAGGATTAGTGTGATCAATGCTTGGGCTAGTCAAGTTAGAGATTCGGTATTAAAACTTTTAGAATGAAAGGTTTGTGTGAAATGCGTTTCCGTCTCACATGTTTAGACTCTTATATTATCTTTTTCTTGTTTCTAGGCTTTTAAGGCCATCCTTAGGAGGTACCTTGACCATACGTATTAACTTGAACCGTAACTAGCTTTATAGATCAACTAATCTCGAGGTTTCATTGTGTGAATCCAAAACCCTTGTTGACACTAGAATAGTTTTGGTCTAATCCCCTCTCAAAATAATTGTTGATGGCATTTTTATATTTTCCTAACTATCATTATTTCTCCTTTACAATGTTAACACTATTAATTAATATTGGTTGGTTTCTATGCATGTAATTACCATAATATTTTGTGATGGAAATTGCCTAAAATGTGATTAATCTTCGGGAAAAACTCATCTTGCATTTGATAGTCTTATGAATTCATAGCGGAAGGTTTTGTTTTGTTAATTTCACTTAGAAATTTATGTTTGTATCTATGTGTGATGGTTGATTGTGTTACAAAGGGTTGACTTAAATTATTGTTGTTTAAAAAAAAATTAATTTATTTTAAATTAACAAAACATTAGAATTGCCATGGAGGTTTGTAAATCCTTAGTGATATAAAACTTTGGATGACATTTTGTAAACTCTTGTTTGATAGAGTTCCCTTCTTCTCTTTGGAGTTAATGGTCAAGACTAGTATACTTTGCCTTCGCTTCAAAACTTATGTCTGTCTTGTCCGTGTATCTAATTTCAGTGATATGCTCTATGTGATTACAAGAATGAAATTCTAATATGCTTGGCCTTTCATGTTAATCTGTGAACATTGTGGTTCCTCTTGGTTAGGCTGATCAGCTCTTGTCTTTTAGAAATCTTATATTAAAGCCTATGCTTTTGGTATCTTTTGGTAATTTTAGATGGATGGCATGTGTGACAAACTTCAATCTTGTAAATATTTAATTGTTGATGGGAATCTTGTTTCTTATAGATTGTTTATTTCTTCTTATAAGGCCAAGAGCCATTCTCGTACAATTGTTATACTTTCGTTGCTTTTGTTCATAATTGAAGTACAAGGCCTTTTCTTCTTTGATTGGCATGGTAGAGACTTTATGATAATTTGAGGGGTTGTTGTGTTTAGGGAATTGACCCAATTCTCGTAATAGAGTGTTTTTTCATGGTATTGTTAGACTTTAGTAATGGTGGCTTTGTGTAGCCTTATCTTGCCTCGAGCTTCTCACGAATTGAACTCTTGTGAAATTTTTTTGTTACAAATGGCTTATGCGGGTAGATGAGGATAGACTTGTAGACTTTGCATCAACCTTAGTTGAGAAGTTATTTTGCATGAATCCTTTTTATATTGTTCAACTATTGATAATGTCTAGTGGAAAATTTAGAAGAGGATCAATGTCTTAGTATATTGTATTGTCGATTATGTCATCTTAACTTTGGAAACCTTTGATTGTCTTTCGATCTTGGAAAATATAATAAAATTGGTTTACCTCTTTGTTGAGTGGCCTTAATGGATTATCGGTATTCTAAGAGTTGATGTAACCTTGTTTTGTTTTCGTAAATGAGTATTGTTAAACTTTACCCTTGTGAATAAATGTTGAGTTAAATCTTTCTAAGACTTAGTAATAATGTGTCATAAGTAAAATAAAATGGGTTGTTTAATACTTATAGAAGTTAAACTAAAATTTATATTCAAACAAATTAAGGTAGAGGTGACCAATTTGAGAGCAAGTAATTCCATAAGTGACCAAAGATGAAACTATCCTATGTAAAGTAAAATTATATAACTTGTTATCCCTAGCTAGGCTAGCAAACATTATCCTTATATGGTGAATTCTTAAATGAGCTTAAGGGAAATCAATGGTTAGTTCTGGAAGATAATAAGATTTAATAAGTAGGAGAAAACAATTTAGAAACCACAATCTATCTCTTAGTCATTTGGAAGGTAAATTGTTTTCTTTCGTTAAACTCATTCAGTGAAGACTAAGTAAAATCTTTAATAATTCTGGATAAATTCTCAAGCTTTAATTAAATCCTGGTAATAACTAATGAGGTTTTAAATATGAATTCAACTTGACCTTCTTCCAAACTTTTTCCAAGGTGCTTTGTATTCCTTATCTTAAGTGAGTTGAACGTGAACCCATGTTGTCATAAGGGTATGAACGAGTTCTAGTAGCATAAGTGTGGACAGATGGCCTTGTGGAATTAAATTACCCCTTTTACTAAATAAATGAATTAAGCAAATAAAGTTCATAATAGAGAATAATTAAAGCAAAATTCTCTTCAGTGTAAAAGTAAGAAACTTAGCATTGTAAGAGGAATTGTTTGAATCATATCTAGAGTCCTAGAAAGCTTAAGTTAAGGATTGAAGGATGTTTTATCAAAATAAATAACCTTCAATAATTTCTCACTATGGCTTGCCCTAACTATAAGTGTGTTATGTGGTGGTTTCCTATGTTGTCTTGTCTAAAAAGAAAAGTGAATTATCCTTGATGGGTGTGAACATTTTTGTGTTACCTTTGTGGTCATCCTTGTATTGAGTTGTTCATAGAGTTAGTTGTAACCTTGGTGGCGACATGTTGTGTCGTGTTATGTGTCAATCAAGTAAAAAAATTATCATGTATTCCACTGTGTTGTTAGCATGTGTGAATTTTTTTGGGTCATTACACTTGTATCGAGCGGATGTTCATGCTCTCGAACCTCTCGGGCCAGCTTTGAGTGGTGGTGGTGTTATATGATGTTATTACATGATGATGATGATGATGATGATGCATGATGGTGGTAGATATTGGAAGAGTAATGTGCTTTAAGCGTGATGTGATCCATGTCATAATTGTGATATTGTGAACGCACATGATGTGTATGTCACTTAGTGTGTATTTGTTATCATGTTGATATGTTGGGGATGGGAGTATTCTCTCTCCTTCTTGTGGATTCTATGAAGAGTTCACGTGTGAATTACTGCTTGTGATGTGTGAAAATAATTCTAATGTGGATGATGGAGTGTTGAAGCATTGTGGCATATTGTGATATGTAGGTGTATCAATGTGTTGTATGACTAGATTGATGTAAAATGAAATGAGTTGTATCATGATGTTTTTGTACCATGTTTTGAAGAAATGTGTGTATCACCTTGTTATGTAGCAATGGATGTTATGTTGTGATGTTACTATGTTCATCATATGTATGATTTGTGTAATATGTAATGATTCATGTCATGATTTAGGGTCATACGGTGAGTGTATGAACCCCATCGTATAGTGATTGCACTTTGGGTGCAAAATGTGGTAAAGTGATGTGTTACACTCAATGAATGTATGATTGTGATCTACCTTGTATATGTACCACCATTTTGTTAGTGATGTAGTTACATGTTATGTTGTGAACCTTACGCTAACCAACCCTGAGGGAAATCGATAGAAGTGTATGTTGAGAGTGAGGAATGGTGTACCATGGGCCAATAACTCAATTCGAAATTTGGTTTAGTAGATAACAACCTGTGATACTTTCCTCTCTCCATATGTGGTTGTATGTATGCAACCTAAGTGCAACTATGACTATGTTTAGCCTTGTTGAGGTGGTGGTGGGATGATTATGACAGTTGTATTATTGATATGTATTTTACGAGCTGAGGCTCGATGTTCCGAGTGCTAGCAACTCATTGAGAACCCCTTGGAGGCCAGATAAGGCCACACAATTATCATAATGTGACATTATTATAAGTTGATTTTATTCATAAATTGAGCTTTTACTTTATTTTGTAAGGACCGTAAACCTTTCTTGATTGCCATTTTTACAATTTTAGGAATTTCCTTGGTTTGTGACACTAACATGTGGATTTTGAAACTAACTATGGCTATTTGGCCATTTATTTTTATTTTTTCTCTTAGTTTTGGATCTCATTTTAAATTTTAAATTTTTACCGCCTTTCCCAAGGCTTGTACTTTGCCACTTGGCACTTGGATTGGATTGTTGTGCTGGTTCTATTGTCCTGATGTGTGGAATAGGGTCATGGGATGCACCATGGAATGGTTGGACCTATGGACCTATGGACCTATGGAACTAGTAAGTTGTTGAACCACATGCTATTATGTCACTTGGGTTAGGAGTGTTCGAACTCTATGTGTCTTGGGCCATAGGGACAACCGGCCTCCTTGAGGGAGGCATAAGAGACTTGAGGGAGGCATAAGATATTTGTGTGCATGGTTGATGTTTTGGGATATATGTTGAGTTATTGTGATGTTTTGGTAGTGGTCTTTTGATGTATGTGTTACTCATGTCAGATGGATATGTGTTGTGATGTTGTGGATATGGCATTGATGCCCTTGTGGACCCTATGTACATGTAGTTTTTATGAGTCATGTAAAATCCTCATAGGTGGAATTGAGGAAATGTCTGGTTGTCGTAGTACTCTTTTGTTCAAGTATTTTGTATGTTAGTCATAGATGTGTGACGTGTACTATGTTATGTGGACCATGCATGTTCCTTTCCTTAAATTGACTAATCTCTTGTGGTGTGGTACCGTCTTGAAGTATTTGCTTGTATGGTTGTGAATCTAGTGTCTTGTATGACCCTGGTAGGGCGTTGTGACTGTAGTTCATGATTGGGCATCCACAAGAATGAATAAACTAAAATTCTCCAACAATGAAATTCTAAAGGACTTGAATTAAGAATAATGTTAATGGAAAGAGATTAATGAAATAATGAATAAGAGAGAACTCATCAATCTTCATAGAACCTTGAAAGTTAAAATTTCTGCCAAATGTTCCTAAGGCCACCTCGTGGCCGTGTTTTAATCAACTGAATTTTTAACCATAGAGTGCACTTTTGCCATTATTTGTTCCTTGTTGCTTACCACCTTTTCTTCCTTCAATGTCATGTCGCATCGAGGACGATGCTTTCTTAAGGGGAGGAGAATGTAATGCCCCATTCATCATTGCTCTGTTATTCTACGACGACCATGCTTCTAAGGGCTGAACACTATTGCATTTCCATTGAAATGTTGGTGTCTTCATCTTGTTGAGCTTGCCTTCTTGTGTCGGTGTCGATGTTTTTGGTTGTTGGCCCCGTGAAGCATCCCTCGTGATTATCCTATTAAAGGAAAACCTTGTTCTTGCTTTATCGAACCTCCTGTTGATTGTTGTTAATTGCCTGCAAGATATTTTTCCATAGTATTGATCACTCTCGTGCTCGACCCCTTGATTAAATTATTATATTTGTTTTGTCACTATCGTGTTAGGTCCTAAACGATCATTTTGAACCCCGTTTAGGTGTCACGACATTTTAAAACATAATAATAATAAATAATAAAGGAATGGGTATCAGTTATATTCTTATGTGTATATAGATAATAAAATTTCATTTTGAATTAATTAAGCCTTTTCGAGCCGTACGCATGCCTTATTGCGAGTTATTGTTTATTTGATGTTTCTCATCCACCAGCTGGTAAATTTTTATTATCAATTTATCCTCATACTTGGCATGGAGACATGGATTTCTTTGCAGAGATAAATAAAAGATGATTTGTTCACGTAAATGTATTATGTATATTGTCGGATAAATAGGATGACCAATAGGATTGCACATTTTCAATTACTAAGAATTATTATTAACTAAAATATGTGAATTTTTATCGGTTCCTAGACTTAGCGGTATATATCGCCACCAATTTTGGCGATCTAATGGAATTTTAAAATAAATTTTTGATTAACTAAATTTATTTCATTTTGCGAATATGTTTTTATGGTTAGCAATTGCGTATGGGGTTGTAAACTATAGTGCATGTTCTTTTGTCAAATAATTTATCTTTTTATATAGTTTCACACTTTGCATATACGTCTTGCTGGCCACTTGGTTGTTTCCTTGTTTTTAATTATTTATGCCATGCTTGGCGTGGAGGAATTTATGGCCCTTGTCTTTCCTTATTGTTTCTTTCTTTTTTGTTAATGCCTCGACATGTTTGGTGGAGAAAGTATAAATTTATTATTTGGCCGCTATTTTTTTCCTTGTCGGTTTTAATTAAATCATGATTTGACTTTTTGCTGGAATGAAACACCTTTTCCTCCTGGCCACATATTTGTAGGGTTGTTTTTTTTTTTCTCTACTCAGATTTGTTTTTGCTTTCGTGCATGATTATTCTATTTCCTCCTACACTTTGAGCAGAGATAAGGTTTTTAGACTATGGAGAGAAGCTTGGAATCATTTCTGTCAAGGTGTTTTTCATTAATAGTTCTCCCTGGGTGCATTGTTTTATTTTATGGAACGTGGATCTGATTTCTTCCCCTTCCTCGATGGATGACATTCCTTATTCTAAAATGCAACTTTCTCTCGCTGCATGAATGCTGGAAAAGACTTTGACACCTATTGGTTGCTTGTTGAAGATCTTTCTACACATATCCTTCATGCGTGGATGGATGTCCATACCTGTTCCAAGCTACCATTTTGACCTGGCTGCGTGGGGTGCTTGGAAAAGGTGAACTGTTCTGATTGGACACCTGGTGATGGCGTGAGGGTGGTGAAGCAAGGATAAATTACATGGGTTTTTTTATAGCTTCCACGCATTGTGCATACCTCCATGTTTGCACTCACAGTCCCTCTGACTCCTATGATTCCATCCTTCAAACCCGCCTCCCTACTGCCTCATTGGATGTCTATTCCTCGTCCCTTGGTGCCATTGTCTCTAGCTACATGATTACTGGGTAAGGCGAACTGATCCCTTTGACACCTGTTAGTTTATTTTGGTGGATTTGGTTCCCCTTGTGCGGAGATGGACATTGTGTTCTACTCTGATCACCCCCTTTTAGACCCAGGGTGGGAATATATTTTCAAGTTTAGGGTGCCTGATTTTCCTCTTGGTAGTTTCCTTTCCTTTTTGAGTGCCTAGGATTTTTATCAAACCCCCTTTGTGTGTAGTTACTATAGGCTTAGCAGTCCTAGAGACCACGTTTCCTTCAAGGTACTCTAGATCTTTGTTTTGGGGACACCATACCCTAGCTGTAACTTCCTATGCTATATTTGGCTGTGAGAAGAGTGTGGACCACCCAACAAGCTGGAGGACAATGGAATGTTGGCGCCTTGCATGCTATGGATAGAGATTCAACCTGAGGATTGTTACTACTAGTCTGCAATCAGGTGTCCATGCGACCCATTGAAGCTAGAGAAGAAGGTAAGATATTTCTACACTTTGCTAATGTTACTATATTTAAATTATTGTGAAATCGAACCACCTTTTCCTTGCATTGATTTTTCAGTTGGATGCCATGATGGGAGATCTCCCCTTTCTGCTTGTTTTCTTCTTGTTTTAGCTTTTATCGTTGTCAGTATGTTGATGGAAAGCATGTGTGTGCCCTATCCTCTGGGTGTTATGTTTCTCTTGCTCAAGTGATAGAACTTTGTCTATTTGTTTATGTATTTCTTCTTCTCTGTGATTGAGTTTCGAGTTATTATGTTGATCCAACTATTATTCTTGTTATCGTTCAAGTAAGTTTACGATAACTACGAAGCTCCTCCCTATCACCCAAGTTTGTCTTTCTTTGTCTTTTGACGTTTGTTGTTAACTCCCTCTCAAGTTCCTTTGATAACCTTTTGGCATCGAAAAAGAAAAGTTGTACGATTATTGTGATCAATGCTTGGGCTAGACAAGTTAGAGATTCGGTATTAAAACTTTTAGAATGAAAAGGTTTGTGTTCAACGTATTTCCGTTTCACGTGTTTAGACTCTTGTATTATCTTTCGTCTTGTTTCTAGGCTTTTAAGGCCATCCTCAGGAAGTACCTTGACCATCCCTATTAACTTGAACCGTAACTAGCTTTTGGATCAACTAAGCTCAAAGTTTCATTGTCCGAATCCAGTACCTCATTGACACTAGAATAGTTTTGGTCTAATCCCCTTCTCAGAATAATTTTTGATGGCATTTTTCTATTTTCCTAACTTGCATTCTTTCTCCTTTATAATGTTAATGCTATTAATTAATATTGGTCAGTTTTATGCACGTAATTACCTTAATATTTTGTGATGGAAATTGCCTTAAATGTGATTAATCTTCGGGAAAAACTCATCTTGCATTTGATAGTCTTATGGATTCATAGTGGAAGGTTTTGTTTTGTTAATGTCACTTAGAAATTTATGTTTGTATCTATGTGTGACGGTTGATTGTGTTATGAAGGGTTGACTTAAAATATTGTTGTTTAAAAAAGTAATTTATTTTAAATTAACCGAACTTTAGAATTACTGTGGAGGTTTGTAAATCCTTAGTGATATAAAAATTTGGATGACGTTTTGTATACTCTTGTTTGATGGAGTTCCCTTCTTCTCTTGCATGTTATTACTAGCCTTTAAGGCATTGGCCCTTCTTGAATGATTTGGGAATCTCTTGGAGTTAATGGTCAAGAGTAGTATACTTTTCCTTCGCTTTAAAACTTATGTTGTGTCATGTCGTGTATCTAATTTCAGTGATATGCTCTATGTGATTATAGGAATGAAATTCTAATATGCTTGGCCTTTCATGTTAATCTGTGAACATTGTGGTTCCTCTTGGTTAGGTTGATCAGCTCTTGTCTTTTAGAAATCTTATATTAAAGCCTATGCTTTTGGTATCTTTTGGTAATTTTAGATGGATAGCATGTGTGAAAAACTTCAATCTTGTAAATATTTAATTGTTGATGGGAATCTTGTTTCTTATAGATTGTTTATTTCTTCGTATTAGGCCAAGAGCCATTCTCGTACAATTGATATACTTTCGTTGCTTTTGGTCATAATTGAAGTACAAGGCCTTTTATTCTTTGATTGGCATGGCAGAGACTTTATGATAATTTGAGGTGTTGTTGTGTTTAGGGCATTGACCCAATTCTTGTAATAGAGTGTTTCTTTCATGGTATTGTTAGACTTTAGTTATGGTGTGTAACACAACAAAAATACCAACACAAGGACAACACAGTGAAATACAGGATAACTTTTTTTTTTACTTGCTTTGACTCAACACGACACAACATGTCGTCACAAGGTTACAACCAACACCAGGAACCACTTGTTATGGGGGAGACCACAAGGTCAGCACGAGAACGTTCACACCTATCAAGGACAATGTACTCTTCTTTTGACAAGACAACATGGAAGTCCAATCCACATGACACACTTACAGCTAGGGCAAGCCACAGTAAGAAATGATTGGAGGTTATTTATTTTGATAAGACACCCTTTAGCTCATGACTTAAGTTTTCAGAAGGATTCAATATATGATTCGCACAAATTCACCTTACCAACTGAGTTAATTTCTTATACACTGTAGAGAAGTTCACTTAAAATCTTCACTTTACGACAATAGAATTGTTTAGTTCCATTAACTTAATAAAGGGAATAATTAAATTCCACAAGGCTATCTGTCCATACTTACGCTACTAGAACTTGTTCATTACCTTGCTACAACAAGAATTCGTGTTCAACAAAATCAAGAGGAACTTACAAAGTATCCTGGGAAAGAGTTAAGGTCGAGTTAAATTCCTCTTTAAGATGTCATTAGTTATTACCAAGGTTTAATTGGAGCTTGGGGTTTTATACGTAATTATTAACGCTTTTACTTAGGCTTAACTGAAAGAGTTTATCAAAAGGAAACTACTTACTTTCAAATAGGCTGAAAGATAATTGTGTGGTTTCTAAATTTCCTTCTCTTACTTGTTAAATCTTATTAGAAACTAACTATTGTTTCCTTTAGCTTGTTTTAGGCGTTCTCCAAAAAGAGTAGTGTTCACTAGTTTAGCTAGGGATATCAATTTATAAAGATTTACTTTACAAGGATAGTTTCACCTTTGAGTACTTCAGGAATCTCTTGTTCTCAAGTAAGTCATCTCTATATTATTTTACCTGAATACACATATTTTGGTTAACTTCTATAAGGGTTAACCATTCCATTTAATTTTACTTATATCACATCATTACAAGGTGTCAGAGAGTTTTGACTTAACACTTTATTCTAAAAAAAAAAACAAGGTATTACAATATTTATGCCAAGGTAAGGATTGAATATCATTCCTCACCCAAGATAAGTTACTAGTCTAACAACAAAAGGGAAAGAACACTTCACTACGTAGTTTTCTGAACATACCAAGGCAAGAGATCTTCTAAACTCCTTGCAAGCAAAGTTACAAGATTTACAACGCATTGAACTTTCTACAAAGAACTTCATAATTTGAACTGATGAAACTTTTACACTCTTTTCCTTTAATCTACTTGCATAATCCATCTCGCACAAATATTTACTAGAGTCGGTTTTTAGAATCGAGCATGATAAGATATAAACCTCACCTAATAATTTATGCCATCTAGTATTTAAATAAATGAAAGTTTGCAATACTCCTTATCAAATAAATTTCTAACATACATTTAAAACTTAACTGTACATCTCATGATAATACATTTCCTATTCATAAATGTTCACTTCCTTAAGATTTGCTTACCTAAGACACAATTCCAAGTGACTAGATATACAATCTTAACCATGCAATCAATCATACTCAAATTGCAGTAATAATAATGACGCTCACCTAATACCCTCGACCTACTTCGCATATTTAAGTACCCAACAATATTATCTTTCAATTAAATAAAAGCACCAATGACATTAAGCTTATATAATAAATACAAGTACCAATTTTATATTATTCATCGATATTACCCAAGTATCAAACCTTCATAGAAACTCAGTGATATGAAGTATAATTTGGATATTTATTTCACAATTTTAAGGATATACTTATGTTAACAAAGATTCCACCAATCCACAAGTTCGTATAATATTTAGGTATCCTTTTGGTTGCTTATTCCATGTCTCTATATATTTCTTTTAGTACAAGGGTCCAACTCATTGGAATGAGCTACGATTAACGACATTGTCATGTTTTGCTAATATGTCCAAGATACATTTGACTAACTAAGATAAGTAAGCGCAGTCCAAGCCACTATAAATACAAGTACCAACATTATCTCAACTCCCAGTTGAGATGCAAGTATCAAATTTTAGCTAACATAATAATCATCGTAAATACCAGAAAATATTCCATTCGTTAACCAAGTATTGAAATAACATATTTATCCTTACTGGCATACATGGTATGCACAGTCCCATTATGGTAGCTGTTACCTTTACTTGAGGCTGTGCATGAATCCATTTTAGGGTAATTATCTTAACTTCCCTATTCATCTGTTTTTCTACCAAACGTCTATCGACAAGCTTCAAGGTCAAGTATAAGATAAATTTATAATTTCATATTTCAGGCATTGCCTGAATTCATATGCAAGAGGGCATCACATATCAATCAAACTTGAGGAATGTCGATGTATCCGATATTACTTTAACCGATTCAAGGATCCAAGTAGTGTCTCAAAAATTAAGCCAAATAATTATCCACAGAGGATAATGACTTGCGTGCATAACATATTCGTAGAGGTCATAGAAAACCCATTAACGCATGCTTCAGGAGGGTTCCAATCTAATAATAAGCTCATAGTAATAGTAATAGTAGAGGTCCTGGTGAGGGGTTTTCAATAATCCCCAAGGTAAATGATAATCAAAAGACTCAGATGGAGCTATCTAGAAGACCAATTAAACTAGTATGACTCTTCCCAAATGGAAGCCCCAATCCTAGTGGTAGTTTAAATTATTATAAAACCACGGTAAAATCCAAATACAGTCATATCGGAAATTCCCTTTTTCAAGCCATGTTCTACATAATATAAACAATACAAGAAAAATTATAAACCTCATTCACGCTCCATACTATTTTCTACAGAAACCATCATTCAAAGGAATAATCAGGGCAAAAGAGAAACCAACATTATAAAATCAGTAGGCAAGAATCGATGTAGAGATTTCTTCTACTTCAAACAGTAAATAAAATAAATTGTAAAAGGGGGAGAGGTCAGCTCATGCAGTTATGATTAAAAGTCATTTGGAAAGCTCGTCCTTTTTTTTTTTGAGCATCTCTTTCAAGAAGGATTCAATATGTGTAAATACATGTTATATGATATCCAGAGTCCAAACGCTATCTATTTAGTAAAATAAAAACACATCCACATTCCAAAAGAAACCCACATCTACAGCATTCGAACAAAGTTACAGATATTGATTTATCTAAATGCTAAAAGAAATAAATCATTAAGAGAGAGGGTTAGGGCTTATCATGCCTGTTTTAAACGCTATATCTCATGGCCACGCACGAGCAGACCCCTTCTCCCAGCAGTCCCAAAATTATTTCTCCACCAAACGCACGCTTCTCACCCACACGGTGTCCCAATACCATGCAAGAGGAACAATAACCATTCCGGTAAACTTTGCACACATATTACGTGCTATATTCCAGTTTATTTTCTCATAAGGCATTGTATAGAGCTTCTTTCTTAAACACATAACAGTCTCAGTTATAGGTCCCACAAATCTCCGCCCATAAAAATATGACATTGGCAAATAAACCATTCGACAGTGACACCACATCCTCCCTGGATGGATGGGAAGAAAATATGGAAGAAGCCAAATCTCTGGAGGCAATGGATTGTTTCCAGACCAATCAAATACTCCAAGCACCGAAAGCCACATTTTTCCCCATGAAGGTATAGCAGTAGCACTGCCATGGTCCAAAATCCATACACGACCTTTTTCCATTGTTTCTTTATCTCCTCCATCAGACCCTTGGCCAAGAAGTCTCAAAGTTACATAGTTTAGTACTGTCCCAAACATTGTGCTGTGACCTTCAATGTGTAACCCCCATCCACCGTCTTCATTATGCCTAATGATTGTACAAGTAACGACACATTTCTTTTTGATGCGCTTCCGTTAAAACAACATTTAGTGCTCCTGTTACATACAAGGCAATAACCAAACCGGGCATAAGGAACATAGGGCCACCATAAAATGTAGATTTGATGACAACCCAAAAGACAAGAAAGATAGCAGAGCTCTTGGCTCTGAAAGGCATCTACCGTATTGATGGATAAACCTTTTTCCTTCAGCAGATTTGAGGGCAGCATCAAACACTCGGTGCAAACATTTCAACTGTAGCTTGAAAAGTGTGATAATTCCAACAGAAACCTTTATGCCTGCCAACTTAGTGACTCGTTGAAGAAACTCATATAATAGCAAGCAAATTGTTTTTCATGAATATTCTGATATGAAACAGATCGGCCTCTATGAGGCTCTCTTCCACGAGTTACATCGTAAACAAGTAAGAAAGCAATAGAGAATCTTAGAAATAAATTTCATCAGGTCTGTTGGTAACACCCTCACTGTCACGAATCGGTTTTGGATGAACAAACTCAATGCAAGCTCTGGATCTGAGAAATATCCTGCTACCTTCATCTCCCAAGACATTTTCTCCAACATTGCATAGATCTCCTGTGCCCGTGGGTGTGATCTGTCACCTTGAAGGAGAATCCCGAATTTGAGGGTGTAATCGATGCTGAACAGATAACAACAAAGTTGGGCCACCTGCTTGTTGGAGCGCTCAAACAGGCTTCTACTACTGCAACATGTCTGCTGCCTAGCTAATTATTGTTGCAGGCAGTTGCTGTGGATCCCCCAACAAGAACACACCATACAACACCCAATGAACGTGGAGGTAACACGTCTACTTCCCCAGCTGCGGCTTCATCTATAACCACCATATCTAACCCATGGCTAGGCGCTGGAAAACTTCCGGTCAGTATTAGAAACAGTGGTGCACGCAAACTCAGCCTCACTTGCAAAACTTGCCTCAAGATTTGGTCGAGCTTCTTCCATGTTAGACTCACCACCTGGACAGAAGCGACTCTCCAAAATGAAAGGCAAGGTAGCTCAAACAAAACTTTATCTCGTTCTTCTATTACAGCTGCAAGATTTTGCAACAGCAGATCACGACTGTGGTCGCGTGCAGCCAGAAATAGCAGGATCAACACCAATGGCTCCCTGGGCTCGCCCTGCAGCAGCTGCCGCACTTACTCTCCCTGGAGGCCACTGATTTTCTGAGATAAGTTTACTTCTCTACCCTGTAGAACTCGAATCTCAGGATGCATTCTAAACTGAACCGAAGCAACATAGTTGAACAGCCTACCTGTACAGCATGATTTTCGAGACCCACACCCACCTGCGCATTGAAGGAGGATCCCAGAAGAGATTTTGGTGAAGAAAATGGGACTCCACCCACTCCCGTCTCCCTCACGTAAGGACAGACGTGACAGTCATGCAGACGGTGGTAGGGTGGTTGGTAGGAGGCCACGGTGGCAGAGGAGGCAGGTGGGAAGAAAGGATCCGATGCCCACTGGCATTACATGGTGGCTTTGTGTAGCCTTATCTTGCTCAGTTCTCGCGAACTGACTCTTGTGAAAAAAAAATTGTTGCAGATGGCTTATGCGGGTAGATGAGGGATAGACTTGTAGACTTTTGCATCAACCTCAGTTGAGAAGTTCTTTTGCATGAATCCTTTTTATATTGTTCAACTATTGATAACGTCCAGTGGAAAATTTAGAAGAGGATCAATGTCTTAGTATATTGTATCGTGGATTATGTCATCTTAACTTTGGAAACCTTGGATTGTCTGTCTATCTTGGAAAATATAAGAAAATTGGTTTACCTCTTTGTTGAGTGGCCTTAATGGATTATCGGTATTCTAAGAGTTGATGTGACCTTGTTTTGTTTTCATAAATGAGTATTGTTAAACTTTACCCTTGTGAATAAATGTTGATTTAAATCTTTCTAAGACTTAGTAATAATGTGTCATAAGTAAAATAAAATGGGTTGTTTAATACTTATAGAAGTTAAACTAAAATTTATATTCAAACAAATTAAGGTAGAAGTGACCAACTTGAGAGCAAGTAATTCCATTAGTGATCAAAGATGAAACTATCCCATGTAAAGTAAAATTATATAACTTGTTATCCCTAGCTAGGCTAGCGAACATTATCCTTATCTAGTGAATTCTTAAACGAGCTTAAGGGAAATCAATGGTTAGTTCTAGAAGATAATAAGAATTAATAAGTAGGAGAAAACGATTTAGAAACCACACAATCTATCTCTCAATCATTTGGAAGGTAAATTGTTTTCTTTTGTAAAACTCATTCAGTGAAGCCTAAGTAAAATCTTTAATAATTCTAGATAAATTCTCAAGCTTCAATTAAATCCTGGTAATAACTAATGAGGTTTTAAAGATGAATTCAACTTGACCTTCTTCCTAACTTTTTCCAAGGTGCTTTGTATTCCTTCTCTTAAGTGTGTTGAACGTGAACCCATGTTGTCATAAGGGTATGAACGAGTTCTAGTAGCATAAGTATGGACAGATGGCCTTGTGGAATTAAATTACCCCTTTTACTAAATAAATGAATTAAGCAAATAAAGGTCATAATAGAGAAGACTTAAAGCAAAATTCTCTTCAGTGTAAAAGTAAGAAACTTAGCGTTGTAAGAGGAATTGTTCGAATCATATCCAGAGTCCTGGAAAACTTAAGGATTGAAGGATGTTTTATCAAAATAAATACCCTGCAATAATTTCTCACTGTGGCTTGCCCTAACTGTAAGTGTGTTATGTGGTGGTTTCCTATGTTGTCTTGTCAAAAAAGAAAAGTGAATTATCCTTGATGGGTGTGAACATTTCCGTGTTACCTTTGTGGTCATCCTTGTATTGAGTTGTTCACAGAGTTAGTTGTAACCTTGGTGGCGACATGTTGTGTCGTGTTTTGTGTCAATCAAGTAAAAAAAAAAATTTATCTTGTATTTTACTGTGTTGTTAGCATGTGTGAATTTTTTTGGGTCGTTACATGGTCGACCTCAATTAAATCCCCATTGTCATGTGTTCGAGTCACATCGACCTACATTGCTATTTTTTTTAGCTCGTTGTGGATGAGCAATAATGTGCGAAAGGTTCAAACAGCACACACATATAAAACATGGACCGACGAATTATACTCTGTTGGACGCCATTATTCAACACTGTAATGTGGGTTAGGATTTTCTTGATTATCTCCCATTTTGAGAAATCATCGAGAGTCCTCAGGATTTTTTGGTTGTTCTGAGAAAACCGTTTCACAAATACCTCAAGTGATTCAAATATGGGTGCAGAGAGAGTTTCAGACTTACGTGACTGTGATTGCTGAAGGCGTGCATTGTTCAGATCTGCGAGGTGTTTGATCATTTCAGCGTGCTTTTTCTGCTGGGTCGACGCCCCTGTCTCTCGCTCGCCACTAAATTTCTGAACGTTAATTTCTTCATTCGACGAAATATTCATCATTCGTTTGAGTGGGGAGTTTTTTGTTGTGGGTTTTGGAAATGGAGAATGACGAGAAACTTTATTCGGATGGATATGTGATTAGAATATGGTCGCACTTCTTCCGAAATGCAGGAATATAAAAAGGGAAATATTTTCTTCCCTCGTGGGGGGATTGGCTTCTATCGTCTCTTACATTTTCTGCTTTTCGATGAAGGGTAATCCAATGCCCCCTGTATCGACCTTTTTGCCACATGCCGCTTAATGCAGAAAATAGGTTTCGTGAGTTACGAACATGAGACTTGCAATCTCTCTTTTTCTTAGGAGGATGCTTTTTATAAGGTCTTGTGTGGTGTGTGTTTGTGTGTTTGTGGTTGTGGAATGATGTCATGGGCCTAAAATAGGTTTTTTTATTGTTGTCTTGTGGATGTTTATGAATAAATATGCTCGAATCTTAGATGCTTAGTTATATATATAAACAAATGTCTCTAAAGGATTCTATTTTATATAATATGCACATTAAATATTATTGCTTTTTTAGATTTTTCAATTTTTGTATGTGAATGATTAACATAATTATTTGGATGAATCATTTTTCCATAAGATAAATCATAAAAGATGTTATGAAACGTGTATTGAAAAAATAACACAACTACTCCAATTTCAAAAAATCTATCGAATAAAAATGCCCCTTATTGATATATCCACAAAAAAATCGAGTAAATGAAGTAGCCTCTAATCTTTGAGAGAGAAGAAAGACTCACTTATTATTCTTTTACTCCTAATACATATATTGACATTCCTTGCCATGGAAGGTTTTATTAAATGAATTAACTTCAAATATTTTGAGAAGGGGAGAAATAAATCGAAGTACAATCCTTATAATTTTTGTAAAGAATATAAAATGGTAAATTTTGATTTCATTGAAACATTAAAGTACCATGGAAATGTTTTGAATTATAATGTCGAATGTATACATTATAGTGGGTGTTCGTATGGTACAGATAGTTTTAATGGATCAGATCTGTGACGGGAAATATAAGACCAATTTTTCAATCGCATCGAACTATTCATAAACATTCTTGACCATACATGTGTGAGGATCAACGGATGTGATTGATTTTTTTGTTGGGATACAAACATGGCACAACTAAGTACAATTTGGGAAGTGTCATTACAAACATCTTTTTTCAAGTTGTCATTTTTATTTGCATTGGCCCTCGTCGTCCATTTGAAAAACTTGGCGCCATAAAATTTTGAAAAATAACAAAGACCTTGTTTCCCATTTTTATCAAAATTTTATGTTTCTTTCAATTGTGTAAGGGCTAGTTATTGGTACCCAAGAACTAATGTGCAAGTTGATGGTGCCCCTCCATAGTGCAATGTTATTCTTTAACTAGATATTGTTTTTGATTTAGTTACTTATTTTATTAATATCCACTCCTAAAATATACTCTCTTTGTTTTCTCCTCCATATAGAAAATATTTTAATGAGACTTTGATGTTTGTCAAAATATCAAACCGATGGAGATGACGATAATTTAATGAACTATGAAAAGGTGGCGAAAGGAATAGTGGCATAGCCTAGCGTTTGAAATATCATAATGTATTCTTCCAACAAGGTTTTATGTCATTAACATTAGTGCAGATAATCATTGTGTAAATGCAATTGGCATAGATTTTTGCATTAATTTCTATTCATTCTTGTCGAATGGTAATAATCATTTCATGGCGATCTATGCCACCAAACTCTTTCATTTCTTATTTGATTCCATTGCATCCCAACCATATGGGGTCCGAACAATGACATCCCTTGGAGTGAATGGTGATGTCATATATTGAAGAGGAATCCTAGAGGAAAACTACATCTAGTGAAATTATCAACTCCCGCTTTAGTTTTGGTACAAAGTCCATTGAGACCACACTGTCATCACAATTAAAGTCTAAAATGCAAGGATATTTTTTATCTTGTAAAACTTTGAGCAAGTAGGAGCTTATAAATAAAACATGATGTCAGATAGAGAAACTTACCAGTAGAAACCATAGTTTATTCAAATCCAATATTACAATCAAGAAATCGAAGAAAATACCTTTAAAGATATGTAACGGAGACATAGAAGGAAAGAAGAGATAGGATTAAATATCTTGGTTTAGGGGGAAATTTGAAAAATATTTAAGAGGTAGGAAGTTTGATATTTAAAATTCTAGTGGACATGTCAAAGGAAGTAACTATTGACATGTAGGAAAAAGAACACTAAAACATTCATCACCTCAATACACAAATGGAAATGACTACCATAAAAATGAAATGTATGTTTGTAGATGACTGTTGGATTAATGAAAGTTTAAAATGTAATGGAATGTCAAAAGGATGACTCACTAGGTTCCAGGAACACATTAACAAGATACTCTCTGTACCTCCTACTAAAACAACCCACTTGAGACCCAATAAAAAAAAAAAAAAAAACTAGGATTAGTTAGGAAAAATTATGGAATAATTTTTCTTGTTTAAAAGTGTCTACAACCCTCCTACAATACCAAAGTTGACACAAACAAGTTTCAAGGTCAATTAAAATAAATAGTTTATGCTTTTCCCATTACAACAATTATTAAATTTCCTGAGATCAAAGCTTAGGCTAGAATAATCATTTAAAATTAAAAGGGAAATTTCTCACTTACCCACTCCCAGAACTCTCTTAAAAGATTCAACCTGATTTTTCTCATAATTAACACACTCAAAATTTCCTGAAAAACACTCCCATTAGATAGGAAATTTCCTCCCCTTTCTGGTGATATAAAGAAGTCCTCCTAACTCCTCATATTTCCCAAGTTATAGGTCGGCGCACCTGTGGGCTTGGGGAAGAAATTTTGCCCTTAGCGCTCTTGGGTGAAAAGTGCATTTCACCTCCTCGTGCCCACGCACTCGTAGTGGGGCATTGTCCTAAAAATAAAAAATTTGAACTTGGGGTCCGCTAAGGACACGTGTCCAAAATCCATGCCTAGGCGGGAAGGCGGGTCGCCAGAGGTAAAACAGATTTTTGACTTAATTTAAAAAGGGTGAAAAGGAACATTTCAGCCCGCTCCTCTACCGACGCACCGAGACACCACATGCTAACCAATGATTGGCTACAGGCCTAAGGGGAAAAGGTTTCCCAAATGGGCATGCGGGTCTAGGGAGAATTTAGCACTTTTTCCCTTCGGGTGAAATGTGAAGTTTACTCCCACGCCTCCGCTGACACCCAAGGGGGCCATGTGTCAGCTCCTTATTGGATGCGGGTTAGCAGGCCAGAGGGGATCATTGGGAAGTTTTGACTGTCGAAGCACAAATTTTAATTTACTTCCACACCTCTACCGTGGCATTGTAGAGCCATGTGGCAGCCATCTATCTGATGTGGGATGGCAAGGCTGCAGAGACAACTTTTCCAAATTTACTTTTCAGACTTAGAAATTTTTCTGCCAAACGGGAACATATGGGCTTACAGAGCCGTGGGGAGTTTTGTGACTTTTTCCAAAGTGCTCTAAGTCAAATTTGGGCCCACAGTTTGATTAACAAAATTTTCCCTTAGCTAAATTTAAATTTTGAGCCCGAGATGAAGTAAAAACTTCATAAGGTCATAACTTTTGACTAGGAACTCGGGTTTTGCAAGCGAGGAATTTTTAGAAATCTCTTGAAGTCCTATTTGTACACAAAGATTAAAATTTTTATTTTGATAAAATTTTAAGGGTCAATTTTAAGAAAACGATCTGGGGGCTTCTAAAATGTGAACTGGACTTTTAACTTATAAATTTTGTTCAAATCTGACATTCTTTCTTTCACAATATGCCATATAGACCTAGGGAATTTCACTTGGAGAATTGAGGATGGATTTCAAGAGTTAATTTTTTTGATTGATTATCAATTTGAAATTCCCCAAATTGACAGCAAAACGATTGTAAATTTTGACTATGCCACGATTTTGAAAAGTTTTATAAAACATTTTTAAGTTGTAAAGTCTATTTAGGATCATTTTGATCATACAAGTTCAATTTAACATTTCATTTCATTTTCCAAGGTTGCAAGGTTGTTCTGTACATTTTTGATAAAAAGAATATTTTCCAGTTTGAAAATTATCTAACAGAGGTCTACAACTTCTAACTCGAATTGATCCATTTACATTCATCAAACTATAAAATATGAATACATTCTAAACTAATATTACAATGTTATATTTCCTTCAATCCAACAACATGAAAAGAGAATGTAGTACCACTTTCTGAAATCAACATTTCAAATGAAGCAGAGTAATATGTTTTCTTCATATGTGTTTCCTTTTTTTCAATTTTCCAACAGAGATTTCATACCACATTTCAAACACAGATTTCCAATGAAAAAAATATCATATGAACAAGGAAAACACTTCTATTAATTCAAAGGAAATCTCTTACAACTTCTTTCCCATTTATTTTCAAAATACAACATACCAAATGCATATCTTTCTTTTCTATTCACAGGACTGAATACAAGATATATTCTTCCATAATCAATTTCAACTTTCATAGCTAAAATAGAGTAGTCTTTCCAACACAATAATATACAAGATCATCCACTTCAAAGTGGGAAAAGGTTACAATAAGAAATAATCTCAACAAGGATTGTCAAACTTGTCTTTTTTTCTCTGCTCCAGAACAACAACATGAATATCCTCCATTTTCTTTATTTCAATTTGATCACAACAGAATAGGGGGAAAGGCATCGCTCTCCGCCCAATGAAGACATACAATGAAAATGAGAAGCAATCCTTCTTCATTGGCCCCGAGCCCCAACCACATTGCAATAGAAGGTGTGTTTTCAACACATGGAAAAAACATGCTTCCACAACACAAAGATAGATTTCTCATTCAAAACACAGTCCAAAACAAAACTGTAGTTTACAACCACGAAAAAATGACAACAATACTCAGGGTTCACCATGCAAGCCAAAGGAGTAAGAAACTATGGGGGTGTTGTTTATGCCTCCCGAGGGGAAATGGGTATTACCACCTGAGAAAATATTGCCAAAATATACCCAACATATCAAATCCTTGACATTCCCTTATGTTTCCCCAAGTACCTCTTATTCCTCCCATTTCCTTATGCCTCCCCAACCTCTTATGGCACCCCATAACGAGTAAAGAAATGCAAGCTATTTCTTTGTCAGGTGGAACCCAAATCCCAACTCCCTCCACACTTATACCTCCCCAAAACACTTATGCCTCCAACAAATACCCCATAGTCTTCTCCTACACCATTCCTAGGCCATCTACCTAAACAACCAACAAATAAAACAACATATTCAAACATTCTACCATTCACATATGCATAAAAATGAAAGGAGAACATTTCCAAGAGATAAGATCTTACCTCTTCATGATGGAGTTTGTTCCAAGTTCAAAACAGCAAGCTCTCCAATGCAAAACAATCCAAGAGATTAACAATCAATAAGTATGCAACCATCTCCAACTTTCTCCAAATTTGCAATAGCTCCCGAGAAAATCCCCAAAGCAATTTTCAAAAATGAAGTGATAAAAGTGAATCCCCCAAAAACAAGGTAAGGAATTCAAATTTTATAGAAGAGGGAAGAGAATAGATGAGGTGCAACCATGTAGGATGCCACTTCACACATCCTCAACCCCAACATAAAATTCAACTTCATTCTCCAATGCATATTAAATAGGTGGGTGAATAATATGACAGTTTACTTACACACTCCAACACAAGCCCACACTCCATAAGGACTGAAATTAAAAATATGTAATAAAGTGCAATTACAACTTACAACTTGACTTACAAAAATGCATAATAAAGGCTAGATTTAGACTCTCCAACCATAGGTAAGGTTGGTATGCAATTTTAAGAGGTATGGGACAAGTTTAACTTGTCCCACAAGCCTCCAAAATCAGCCTCCAAGGACAAATTCGAATTTCAAAGAAGGTGGAGTGTTTCATACTCCAAAAATCAACTTACACATCACTTACAAGATTTAATCTAAGAGCCATCAGCTCTAATAAATGCAATCTTATGACCCATTTGATTACTTAATTTTAACAATATGATTACTCACAATATTGACACACAATTTAATTCAATAATGAAAAGGGAAAGCTCATCACTTAAAACAAACACATACAACATTAACAAAGGACCAATTAAAATAAAAACATAAATTCCTTGGTCATATTCAAAGGTGATCCCCCATGGGAATCCCTAGCAATAATTAAAAACAAACAACAAAAAAAGTTGTCGTGGTGTCCTTGTTGAACTCATCTAGAATTCCAATGTGGTTTTTCTCCAATCTCCCGGTGTGTGTTGTGATATATTTTTTTAAATCTACAAAATATAAATATCTCCTTCGGCCTTGTGGCCATATCAGAACATCCAAAATATATATAATTATAATTCCAAAATCATCAATATATATATGAATCAAAACAACATCCAGAAAATCAACAATATCATTTGCAATCTCATCAAGAACTCTATGATCATCACATTTAATTCAAATTTCTAGGTCTAGTCAACATATAAAAATATCACATGTTCGAACAACATCCATAAATATGACCATGTCAACAGCATGTCAATATCCATATAAATGTCTCTAATAATCCACATGCATCATATATGAATCAAATTCAATAATAATCCATGATCTGACATATAACACCATACTAAATCAAAACTCTAATAATGTCCATAATATAGTCAAGTGAGATCCAGGATCAATATCAAAAGTGTCAAAGGAAATGGGAACTACACGCTCGGTGTTTAAAAAGTGTTTCTCATCATTCTCCATGTCCATAGACACACTAGCCCATATCAACAACCTTGAATTGATCTTTGCCATCTACGTGTTCTTAGTAGGGTATTCTACATGGCTTGATATAGAATTCATTACACCGGAATCTGTTTCCATGTGCTTATTTCTCAAATTCACACATCTCCTCTATAGTGCCATGCCCAGCTTTGTTCAATTTGATTTTTGTAGCATTATCTTTTGAAGCAATCCCTTCGTTGTGTTTTTTCGAGAAAAACCTAATTTATGTTGAAACTCGGATCGAAATGGAGATCATCAAGAATAGTTCAAAATATTTGATTTAGCTGGTTCCTTTTCCATTTGAAGGGATTTTCACTTGGTGGATTTTTGTATCTACACCTCAAATCCTCTTACGCCTAGCATTTATTCCAATTTGGATGATTAACGACACTTTGATAAAAAGCTATTCTTCACTCCATTCTCGAATGCCCCTTCATAAAACCTTCTTGGTCGTATTCCTATTATAATCAATTAATTTGGCTAATAAACCCCTTGTATTAGCTAAACATCTCCCTATTCCCCTTTACATCACTTTTTGTAACATTTATAGGCTATTAATCAATCACATATGATTAATCGACTCCTCTCAACTATCACCGAGTCACTAATCACTTGCTAATGAAGTTTAACTAGCCTAAACAAAGATTATCTCTTCTTAAGCATGTTTATCCAATCCTAATCATAAAGTTCTTTTTGGATTACCTTATGTCCCACATGCACAAAACTTCCAAACTATCCCAAAGAGAAAACTATAAATAAAAGGCTAAGCTCTCCCTTTCAACCTTATAACTCATTTGTATTAGCCAAACTATAAACATCTTATCTTTACCTTACTTCCTCCATTGGAATAACTTCTTCTTCCATTTCTTCATGCTAGGTTAGTAATGAAATACCTAAACATTTTCTTATAGCCTTTTTAGTGAGATTCATTCACCTTCTTGAAGTAAACAACAAATCATTCTTTGATTGCTAAATTTATCTTTAGAGGTTCATGTTTTAGTTAGTGATCTAAAGAGTAGGGATAACTTAGGCATGTTAGTTTAATATAATCTTGTTTCATGCAATGATATAATTTTTCCTTTAATCTCTTATAATGATGGTTTTTTTAGGTTATTTGATATTTGAAACTTCTTAAGTGTTCTAGTTTCATTTCTTAAGCTTTCTAATTTACACATGAACACATTTGGCATGCCCGGTGGGACTTACTCCATAGTCCATAGAAGTTGATTTCAAAGATTTGTGATTTGCATTATTTTTCTAACCATTTCCATGAATTTTGAGGATTGAATAGATTTTTCTAACCTTATATATGTTAAAATCTTCCTTTTTCATGCAAAATTAATGGGTTTCTATTAGAAATTGATTTGTATAGAAATTTTTGACTTGTTTGCATTTTCAGAAATCAATTTTCTATCTTTTGTGTAGTTCCAAGTACACGCATAGGTGTCGAAAGGGTGCACATACACTAAAAATATCCTACATATGCTTGAAAGGGCATACATACACTTGAAAGGGTGCACAAATTTTACCCTCTGTCAAAAACAATTTCTAAACGTGTGCATATGCTTGAAGGGTGCATATATTACAAAGGGTCATGTATATGTCATCAGGGGCACACATAAGTTGAACTGTGTTCATAACCTATCTTCCAGAGGCCATAAATTTTTCTCACAAACTTCACAAGACTTCATTTTTGTGTTGGAAAGATATTGAAGTGAACTATGCAATGGAAAAATAAAATTAGCATTTTGAGTTACGGAAAATTTATGGTTTACTTTATTAGAAAACTAGTCATTTTCTAACATGTCTTAAAGTATGCAAATATTGATCCATTTTATTTTCTAACACCTTCCGGAGTTTTCTTAAAGCTAATTTTTGATTTTAAGGGTATATTTGATCATGAGTTGAGCTATTTTGTTTTATTAATTTAAGGAGGGTGATATTTTCATTTATGAGGCTAGATTGTGTAGGCTCTTCCTTGCACCTTCTAAGTGATATTGGGAATCAAAAATGATCCAATACCTCTTTCATTCTTTTTTAAAACTTAATTAATATTTCTAAGGGAATGAAATTAAAAGTTGGATAAAAATAAATTACTTAAGCATTTGAGTTAAAAGTTTTCCATTTCCGCAATTTAGTAGGATTTCACATTGTGTATGTTTTTTCTTTGCATCTTAGGACGATCTTGGAAATATAAAACAATGATTTATCCTCTATCTATGATATTTTTATCATATGGAGAACTTATAATAATTACATGAAGGATAATATTATTTGTGAAAGAATCAAGATCTATAAAAAAACTTACTTGTGTGTTATAGGTTGTCAACAATGTGCAAAACCACATTAAGCTAAAAGATAAGAAAACACACCATATTTAAAGCACTTGATTTGCATTTTTGGATAAGCGTAAACTCGTAGGCTTTAAACTACAAAAATAATCTTTGGCATAATGCTTAAGCTAGAACAAAAGAGTTGTTCTATGAACTCCAAAGTAGTCCACGTAAGAGGGAACCTTGTGGATGAAATGAGAAGTGCTCCACTTACCCACTTGATTATTTTTTTGTTATGAGTTTAGAGTCAAAATTATCTCCATTACGTCCCCAAAGTGAAAGTACAATTGAGAACGCATTTATGCTCATTTTTTCGAAGGGTTTAAAGTAAATCCAAGATACTCCAAGGTTTAGTCAGTTCAACTTCCTTTGCAAATTGAGCTCGTAGAGGTAGTTTATGACACCTAGTTGAGAGACCCAATAGGAAGCTATATCCTCTTGAATCCCACTTTACCATATCAAGACATCGTGTTTTATAGAGCTTTCACAAAGTGATAACCTGTTTGGAGTCAAAACCTTGTTTATCAAACAAGGAGAGAGTCTATCCAAGTTTGAACTACGCATCATTCATTACACAATTTACAAATCCTTACTTTATATTAGTTTTTCACTCACCTTAAGGAAAGGAAAAACTATGCCAAAGTGACACAAAGTATATTTTAACCTCACTTGATCTACACATTTTATTTCGAGTTGTCCATTTTGGAACAAAAGAGAACAACACGTGTAGATACCACTAGAAATAATTGTGTCCACCACTTTTGTAGTCTACTTTCATGACTAGGTTACACTTTCATAATGCAAGTGTTAAAAGTGTCAATGGTACGTTGTCACGTTCTAGTAGGCCCTTTGTCTCAAACCCATATTTAGAAACATTATCATCGTAGTTATGCTTGATTCATCATTGATATTCATTATAATTGTTATGTTATCTGCTTCACCTTGCCACAATTATGATACTTACATCTCATTTCTAGTAAACATAATCTAAGTGCCGATATTGTGATGTTACACTTCCCACATCTTAGAAAATCCTTACCATACTTTTGAATTTTTTTATTTCAAACATTACCTCAATCTCAAAAGAGTGTTTATTACTTTGTTTACATCATAACGATATTATTTTGATACTAATACCTCTCTTTCTCAAAAAAATTAGGTAATGTATCTTAATAGTATTGTTGCATAACTCACATGTGTAACCTCCATTTGTTTTAAGGTTTGGGTCTTTCTTGTCTCTAAAATCATCATAAGTATCCTTTGATTGGAGATCACATCAACCCCTTGCTAATACTTACGCCTTGTTCATTTTTAACTTGACATAAGCATTGAGATTGAGTTAATCATATAGTGTCAACCTATCTTTGAAAGAATTTTCATAGGGAGTAGTTCGTTATAGATTGATTGGTTTTGCATGAACTTGCATGGTTGTGTCTTATGTTTGTTCATCGTATTGATCTTTCTTTGTAGGGAAATCCTTGTTATATCCTTGGATTCTTTACTCTTTAGACATTCTAGTATTATTTTTACCATTTTTGGACATTCATTTCTGACTTTTATATTCATTAAGTTTTATGTTTTTGGTATCCTTGATCGCATTTGAAAAAACCTTTGTAGACACATCCCCATATTTGCAAAATGTCAAGTTGGCCATCATTATGCTACTCGAATTGACATGGAACTTCCTTCTATTTGAAGGAGTTCAATCACACTATCTAGGTCTTAGCATTTGGACCCAACAATGCCTACAAGGACTAATGATCACATGGTTCCTTACACTTACAACAATAGGGAACCTAGGTTTCAACATTCACATCAAAATATGCCTATTATGACTAAACCTCGTTTGATTCTTCCCATTGGAAAAATCATTCGGTTACCCTATTCCCCACCTTCATCTCATAGTTGGGGGTGTGATTTTTATGATTCTGATCCAAACTATTACTCTGATTATTCTCAATCTCTTGATGATTCGATATCCAAAATATTATTTTGATTCTTCTCAATATTGTAATGATTATGATCCAAACAATTATTCAAATTCCTCTATTCAAATTCTAATTCATGGTCCTCCTTTTCTTTGTACGACCTTGAAAACCACATCTTTCTCCTTTTAGGATTCATGTGACTCAAAGAATTTCTAATTAATATTCCAAGTTGACTCATCTTTCATGATCTATGGACTATTGGGTACACAATCATTTTATTTATCCTCCATGATGTCACCCTCTAGACAAACCAATGCCAACCATTTCTAAATCCACATATTCTTCCAAATCTACATATTTTTCCACTCAACATAAATATCAATCTAAGTCTACTTTGTCTCTTCATTTAGCTTCTTCTATCAATCAAAATCTTATCCCTCTTTGGCCCCTAAGTCATTTTTATCATTCCTTATTATATATTCATCCATCTTCTAAAGATCAATGTTTACGTCCATGTAGAATAATTTACAAGAAATGATTTGCTAAGATATATTTTCAAAGCACTATCCAATTCCTTTATGGACACAATAGGGTCAAACCTTCCCTTCATCTACATCATCAAAAATATTCTAGAGCTTCCACACTAGGTGGACCTATTTCTTCTAATCAGCCTACAATGGTTGCATAAAAACAACCCTTACTGATCGATTTCTTTCGGAATGATGAAGTGATGAAAGTATTCATGGGGTCACATGATGACACTCCTTTAGAGGATCATGAGAAAGGATTCAATTTTAACTTTAACATGATTACATATTATGAGGAAGAAATCGATTCCTTTTGTCAAAAAATAGAGGAAGACCCTAGGATAATTGAACACGATCTTCCTCTTATTATTCCATCTTCTCATTCTTCATTTATTGATGAAATTCCTAAGTCTCGTATTGATCCATAGCCTATCATATCATTACCCAATCATTCTTTATTTATAACAATTCCTCAATCAAAACATCTCATTGGGTCACCTCCGGGTAGCCCTTCATATTTTACTATATGTTAGTCGCCGCTAAGTTTCCCACCATCTTCATCCACTCTTGGGTCATGTCTTAATAGCCCATTTTCATCTGTATGTGTCTCACCTCCTGGTTTAAAAATTTTCATATATTTTGGAGCAACGTTTTAGTATACCTCCACCCTTTGTCTATCAATGGGTCTCGTCTATGTAGCCTCTTATCCTCTATTCTTGGGCCACATCCTAGTAGCCCTTCATTATCTACCATATGTAGCTCACCTCTTGGTGGCTCATCTTCATCCATTTTTGGGGCACATCCTAGAAACCTATCATCTTTTATTCTAAGGTTAGCTCCAAGTATTCTATCATCTTCTATATATGGGACTCCCTCTAGGTAGTCTTTCATCTTCCATAATGGGGCCACATCCTAATTTAATTGAAAACTTGGAGAAGACCTTGTAACCTTCAAAAACAATTATGACCTTGATTTTTGTACACCCTACCTCACTTGGGAAATTCGGATTTGGGCTTAAGGTCCATTTTTAGAGGCTTATGGGACAATTCAAGCTTATCCTACACCTCTTAATTTCATATGCCAACCCTACCTATGGATTGGGAGGTCAAAAATAGACCCCATTATGTGTTTCGTAAGGAAAAAGTGACATTTATTGCACTTTTCTTACATGGGTTTTAAATTATGTCCATAGGGGGTGTGGGTTTGAATTATGTGTGTAAGACGCTTGTCATTTATCACAACCAAAAATTTATTATGCTTTGGGGTTGAGGTTTGAATTATGATGTGGGTTGAGGATAAGTTATGAGGTATCTACATGGATCCACCTCACCCTCTTCTTCCGATTTTCTTTATATATATGTTTATTTGTTTGTTTGGGGGTTACTTCAATTTATTGTACATGTGCATTTTGGAGTTAGAGAGTTGTTGGAGTGCTTATTGAAGTATTGGAGCTTTTTGGAGTTGGATTAATCTTGAAGGATCTTGGAGTGTGATTTCTTGATCAAGTTATTACTATGGAAAGGTAGATGTTACACTCTTTTTACTTGTTTATTTTTATATGTTTATTGCATGTATGTGAATGATTTATGTGCTTGTTGGGATTTTGGGTAGAATGCCTAAGTATGGTGTAGGAGAAGGATATGGGGATTTTTCCATTGTAGGTAGGCATAAGATTTTATTTTATGTTTTGGGAGGGAGTTGGGTTGGGTGCCCCACCTTTGATAAGAAAATTCTTGCATTTCTTACTTGGTTCTTTTGAGGGAGACATAAGAGATTGTAGGGAGGCATAAGAGAATGTGGCGGGTATATGAAGATCTTGAGGGTGGCATTAGAGATGTGTAGGGGTTTTCAGTTATGTTTTGGAGAAATTTTAGGTGGGCACCTAATCCCATTAGGAGGCATAAGTGATCTCCCAATAGATCCTTGCTCCATTGGCTTTGAATTTCAAGCCTTGTGTATTTTGAAATTTGTATTCTTGTGATTTTTACCTTGTGTTTGAATGTGTGATATATGGTTATGAAAATAAAATTGTGATGTGGAAGCATTGTGTTATTTCCATGAGTTGTATCCAATTGCGGAATTGCTAAATTAAAATTAGTTTTCAGAAAAATTATGGAATTGATTGTTCTGTTCTCAAAGAAGATGATCGTCGTCTTTATGCGAGCGGCGGTGTTTGAACTATCGGTCTGATTAGAGTGTCGATCTATGAACCACCACCTAGGAAAGGTGGCGGTTTATGAATCGTCACCCAGGTATGTTGGTAGTCCCAAGACCTCATAACTTTTTTGGGTGGAGGTTTCATCACTTTCGAGCAGAAAAGTAAAATCTGCGAAGGTGCAATCTTAAAATTGATCAAATTAAAATGTGAGCCTATAAAATGTAAAAAGGAAACTACCAGCAAATGATAAGGGAAAAAAATCATTGTTTGAAGGAATTAAATCCATGAATGGGAATTTAAATATATTCAATCTCATAGATCAAAAAGTAGGGTTTTTCCCAAATAGAAGACTCAAAAATGAAATAACTAAATAACAACTCCAGATTTAGAGGTGAAACTTAAATAACATTCAAATGGAATACATTACTATAATAAATCCATAAAATAAACTAAACTAAGCTTTATCCTAATGAATCCCTTCATGGCTTCTTCCTTCCTTGCTCCCATGGCTTCCATTTCTCCAACTTTGTAAATTAAAAAAAAAAAAACGAGATCAAATGAGGAGGCTAGGGAAAGAAAAAAATTAATAAAATTCTATTAGGATGGTTAGGGTTAGCTTAGAGCTCTAAGATCTAGTGACCATAATTGACTTGATCTAAGAGTTAGAAATCAATCCTACAATTGTTAGGTGGGAATATGTACTTATCAGGTTTTAAATAATTTAATTGTATGTGAAAATGAGTGAATGGGGCCACTTAGTGCTCTAGTGTATCAAGTTAAAAATGTAACTCTCCTAGTATGTTTTAGTAAATGATTCAATGGACATTAAAGAAAATAATTTAAGAGAACTAAGGTAACTAAGGATAAGGGTTTATTAAATGTGGGTTGAATGTTAATTTGTAAGAGGGAAACTATTTAACCTAGTAAAAGAAATTAATGGACACTTATCTAAGTGGATGGTAATTAAATTGACATTAGAAATGGATTAAGAATTTTTAATTATTAACCTAGACTTGATCCATTCATTGTAATATAGTAAATTGTTGGTAGGAATTAATTAAACTTATTATAAGGTTTGACACCCTTGCAATATTAACCCAAAAAAATTTATTGCAACTTTCTAGATAATTATTAAGGTTTAATGTGGTTTTAGAATGTCAAACATTATGGGCATTACACTTGGTATCGAGAGCACACTATGAAATATAAAACATAACAAGAAAACTTAGCACAACTCTTTAAACCTAGATCACATAGCCTTGCATGATATTTTAAAACATAGAAAACCTAGAATGATAAAATAACTTCTCATCTTGGTTTTGTACAAGAGGCACAAACTAGATGAGGGGTTCTTACAGGTGGACCTACACTTACCACTCCCGAGATCAAGCAGTAGAACAATGATATTACCTCGATACTTCAGACACTACAAGATGTTAATGCTACTATATATGCGAGATAATATTTACAAGAGGAGATCTAGTAGACATGATGAGAGAGATCCATCAGTAGTGGCTCGTGCACCTTCCCGACATAGTGATGAGTATAGGGTAGAGAACTCCCATGTGGATTTAACCAAAAGAGATTCACCACATAGAGGTCATGGAGATAGGGCTACAGGACACAAAGACAAATCTAGGAGCCCTAGGAAGCGTGATGATCATGTTGAGAGACCTAGAGGTAGATAGTCTATAATGATAGACCACATCAGAGAGATTATGAAACTCCATCCATCTCATTTCATTAGGGACACTAGAGGATTTTAGGTAGAGGCATGGTTTGTCATCTTGATTGAATGCTTCAAGTTATGTCTATGTACCAACAACACAAAGGCTCGTGTTTCCATCCACCTTCTAAGAGATGGATCCAGGGTTTGGTGGAGGACTAAGGAGCGAAGCTCCATGTGGATTCTAAGACAGTCACTTGGGATCTCTTTGAGGAGTGGTTCAGGAACATATACTTTTCCAAAAGGTTTATTTAGTAGAGGATAGATTAGTTTCATGATCTGCATTTAGCATCCATGATGGTGGCAGAATATGTGAGTCACTTCTTGGATCTACTTCAGTATGTAGACTATATGCAAGATGAGTAGGTGAGGATCCATAGGTTCATCAAGGGCCTAAACCTAGACATTGGAGGGTAATGTGCATTCATTGTCCATAGACATTAGCAGAGGCCATTGAGAAGTCCTATATTATGGAGGATACCAGGGGGAAAACGTAGTAGGCTAGAGATAGAGTGTGGATTCGTATCCAATAAATGAAGGATAGTAGATCGAGGGGTTTAATTCCTCCTCGTGGCATACATGGTTCTATACACATGAGTATTTAGGCCACCATAACAGCCACCATAGTAGCAACAATAGACTACTCGCCTCCATTTAGGCCTCCACAAATATTCAATGCTCAGAGGGACGTAGTATGGGGCCTCATCGTAAGGGACCATTGGGAATTAGGAACCTCTTAGAGCTCGAGCTTAGTAGGAGCTCATCAATGACCACACAACCACAATATTGTAGTAGGATCATCAAGGTCCATGGTATAGACCACTAGAGTACGTGTAGGAGCCAATTATCATTGGAGGGGACCTGGTAGTTGTTATGGGTTTGGAGTACTTGGGACATCATTGAGAGAGAGTTCCCTCATAACCCTAACAATAAGGGTAATGCACCAATTTTTATCCTACATTAGGTGATATGTATAGGATCCATAGGATTTATGTAGTGGTCGAGAACCGTTAGGAAGAGCACTAGAGGATAGTGATTGAGACGATAGGTAGCATTGATGACATTTCTATTTTTATTTTTTTATTCAAGATCTTCATATTCTTTTATTTCTCCATTTGTAGTAGAGCGATGAAGTCTTGGTGGCGTAGTTAAGTAGAGTTACATTTGGATTGGAGATGGCTTTTGGAGCCAAGCTCACAGTTGACTCCTTAAGCAAGGAGTGCATAGTTGACCTAGGGCCCTTTACCACAACCTTGGATCTTCATAACCTTCCTTGGGTTCCTATGTGATTATTTTTGGCGTGGATTGGATTGGTTATCATGCACAAGGCTAGATTTGATTTTTATAGTAAGGTAATATCATGTGTAGATGATTTGGGAGTGGAGACAATGATAGTGGGAGTTAGGAGACCGGCCTCTATTCACACCATATCCTATATGAACCTTAAGAGGTGTGCACGAAAATGGTGCCAATTATATGATGTTACGGTTAGTGAAAGAAATAAGGATGATTCTAGTGGACCGTTACTTGATGATCATCATATCTTGAGGGGTTTTATATGTCTTTTTAGGAGAGCTATCGGGTTACCACCCCCATGTGAGATAGATTTTCACATTGATTTGGTTCCAAGATTAGAACCTATCTCATGAGCACCATATAGAATGACTACCTCTGAGCTCTATAAGCTCAAGTTGTAGTTAGAGGGCCTTCTAGAGAAATTCCTAATCCGTCCTAGTGTATCCCCTTGGGGTGGTGCACCGGTGATTTTTGTAAAAAAAGGATGAATCTTTTCGATTATTATTATATTGATTATCGATTAGCCCCTTCCATGTATTAATTATTTGTTTGATTAGATGAAGGGGGCCATAGTAAATTTCCAAGATATATCTTAAGTCTTGATACCATCAATTGAGGATCACGTAGGCAAATATTCATAAGACATTCTTCCATATGAGATATGGCCACTACAAGTTCACAGTAGTGCCTTTTGGTTTGATGAATGCCCCTGTATTATTCATGAGTTTTATGAATGGGGTATTTTGGAAATTTTTAGATCGCTTCATGCTCATATTTCTTGATGACATTTTGATTTACTCATGCACACGTGAGGAGCACAAGGAGCACCTTTGTCAGGTTTTGCAATGTCTTAAAGAGAAGCAACTTTACAAGAACCATGAGAAGTGTGCATTATTTTAGTCAAAGGTGCAATACTTGGGTCACATCATTTCTGGGGAAGGTATCATCATCAATCCTTCCAGGATTAGAGATATTATGGATTGACCTACACCAAAGTGTGACCGAGGTGTGCAGTTTCATGGGGTTGGCAAGTTACTACATGAGATTTTTTCAAGGATTTTCTCAGATTGCACACCCCATCAATTCCCTTTAGCAGAAAGGGAGTAAGTGTGTTTGGCCTAATGGATGTGAGTAGGTCTTTAGTACACTGAAGGGATGCCTTATGTCGACACTGATTCTTGTTGTGTCAGATCCTCAGAGGAATTTCTTTATGTGTAGGGATGCTTCCTTGGCGGGATTAGGTGGTATTTTTATGCAAGAGGGTCGTGTGGTTTCCTTTGAGTCTCACAAACTCAAGGATTATAAGCTCAAATATCCTATTCATGACCTTGAGCGTTCAGTTTTATGCATGTTTTGGTTCAATGGAGACATTTTCTTTTGGGCAGGAGATTTATTCTTAGGACAAACCATTTGAGCTTACGTCACCTCTTCACGCAACCTGATCTCAACACTCATCAACAATGTTGCATGGATTTTTATTTGAGTATGACATGGAGATAGATAATGTGAAGGGGAAAAAAAGAATTGTTTTTGATGCTTTGATTAGATGGAGACATTGGGTTATGGTACTTCAGTGAGTACAGATTTGTGGAGCAAGATTTTGTAACAACTTCCACATGACAGTTTCTACCTTGCAGCTAGATCAAATATTGAGTCTCAGAGACCCCTTGAGGGTAATTTTGATGGTTTTTCATTAGATTCAGATGGACTTCTTATACATAGAAGCCAGATCTCTATAATTAGGGATGGAGGTTTGAGATAGGATATCTTGGCAGAGGTTCATTGTTCACCTTATTCAGCCCATCTAAGGGTGAAGAAGATGCATGCCACCTTGAGAAACTATACTATATGGAGAGGATTGAGAGAGATGATGTAGCACATTTTTTTCCTTGTGTTTAGAGTTTCGAGGCGTGAAGGCCGAGCATCGGCATCCAACTAGCCTTCTTTACCCACATGTTATCCTAGAATGGAAATGGGACACCATTTTCATGGATTTCATAGTAGGGATACCAATCTCGAGATACCACCACAATGTCATCATTATCATGGTGGATAGATTGAAGAAAGTGGCTCATTTTTCTTCGGTGAAGAGCACCTATATAGCTAGTGTAGTAGCAGAGAGTTTACTTGGATGAGATTGTTAGATACTGCACAAGATTCCATGGAAGATCATATGTGACCGATTCCCTTATACACATCACACTTTTGGACTACCATGCAAAGCAGGCCCTTGGGACGACCATCAACTTCAACACAACCTATCATCTAGAGACAGATGGTCAACGGAGTGGGTGAATCATATTTTAGAGGAAATTATTTGGATGTATGTCATGGATCATCAATCGAGGTGGGAGGAGTACTTATATTTGGTAGATTTTTCTTATAACAACAATTTCCAAAGTTCTATTGGGATGGCACCATTTCAGGCACTTTATGGTAGGGAGTACAGGACACCTTTGAGTTGGGATAGACTTGAGGAAAGAGTATCTATTGGGCTAGCTATGTTACAAGAAATGGAGTAGTAGGTTGTTTTGATCGATAGAGGTTGTAGGAGGCACAAGACATGTAGAAGAAGTATGCAAATTAGAGGAGAGTTGACCATAGTTATGAGGTGGGCATGAAGGTGTTTCTTTGTGTAGACCTCATAAGAGTCCTATCCATTACAAAAAAGGCTCTAAGTTGTCTCCTAGATTTGTGGGTCCATTCGAGATCCTGGAGTGGATTGGTCCCTTAGCTTATCATCTATCCTTGTCACCCAGCTTGTCTCGTGTGCATGATGTGTTTCATGTATCTGTTCTTAGGAGATATATCCCAGATCCATCTCATATATTATATTGGACTACATTGTAGGTGTAGGAGTAGGGGAAGATAGTAGTGGAGCCCATGTGTATTTTAGAGCACAGGACCTTGGGCCTTTGAGGCCAAGAGATTGATAAGGTGCAAGTCCAGTGGGATAGGTATGATGAGACTGCTGCTACATGGGAGGATGCTATGTTGCTACAATTCCAGTTTCCACACCTATTTTAGTGACTTCCAAGAGGAATTTGAGTCTAAGGGGAGGGGATGTAGTTCCCACTCCTCTTTGACACTTATTATATTTTTATTTTGATTATTATTATTGACTAAATACATGGATATTATCGTATCATTTTTGGTTTATCATGATGTTAGATGATAGAGATACTCTAACTATTGATGGGTTGTGATTCATAGTATGATTTGTGTGGATTATTATAGATGTAGATAGAGACATTTTATATTGATGATGATGATGTTATGATATATATGCATATATATATATATATATATATACGACATTGGAATTCTCATCATGTTGACTATGATTTAGCATTTGAACTAATCTCATGATCTTGTTGATATTGATAAAAAATAGAATTGAGATGTTGTTGAAATTTTAGACAAATGATAGCATTTTTAGTTGAGATGATGATTTAGTTATATGAGGATGTTTATTGATTGATGTGCATATATTTTATCTTTGATGTATTTGCGCCATGCCGAAGGAGGTATTGTGTGATTTTGTAAGTAATTATATCACAACAATCAAAAGGGGGTTAGGAGACCAACCACAATAGAATATTGGATGGATACAATGATGGTCACCATGGAAACTTTTGTAATGTGTTACATTTTTTTAATTTGTTAGGGGTTCCCATGGGGGATGACCTCAATTGTGACCATGGGCTTTGTGTGTAATTCTTTCCCTTTTTCTTTTATTTAATTATGGAGTATGTGATTTAATTTGTGATGTAATTCATTTTATCATTGTTGATTAATGTGCCTTAATTAAGTGGTTTAATCATGTTATTAATATTTTTGGGGATGTGACAAAAGGGGCCATTTATTAGAGTAGTTGGTCCTTTGATCTTGTGATTTAAGTTGAGTGTATGTGACCTGAGTGTTGTACACCCTACCTTACTTGGGAAATTCGGATTTGGGCTTAAGGGCCATTTTTGGAGGCTTGTGGGACAAGTTAAGCTTGTCCCACACCTCTTAATTTCATATACCAACCCTACCTATGGATTGGGGGTCAAAAATAGACCCCATTATGTGTTTTGTAAGGAAAAAGTGACATTTATTGCACTTTTCTTACATGGGTTTTAAATTATGTCCTTAGGGGGTGTGGGTTTGGATTGTGTGTGTAAGAGGCTTGTCATTTCTCTCAACCACCAATTTATTGTGCCTTGGGGTTGAGGTTTGACTTATGATGTGGAGTTGAGGATAAGTGATGTGGCATCCTACATGGATCCACCTCACCCTCCTCTTCCTTTTTCTTTATATACAAGTTTATTTGTTTGTTTGGGGGTTACTTCATTTTATTTGTGCATGTGCATTTTAGAGTTAGAGAGTTTTGGAGTTCTTGTTGAAGTCTTGGAGCTTTTTGGAGTTGGATTGATCTTGAAGGATCTTGGAGTGTGATTCTTTGATCAAGTTCTTACTATGGAAAGGTAGGAGCTACACTCTTTTTACTTGTTTTTTTTTATATGTGTGTATTGCATGTATGTGAATGGTTTATGTGCTTGTTGGGATCTTGGGTAGAATGCCTAAGTATGGTGTAGGAGAAGGCTATATGGGGATTTTTCCATTGTAGGGAGGCATAAGAGTTTATTTCATGTTTTGGGAGGGAGTTGGGTTGGGTGCCCCACCTTTGATAAGAAAATGCTTGCATTTCTTACTTGGTTCTTTTAAGGGAGACATAAGAGATTGTAGGGAGGCATAAGAGAATGTGGGAGGCATAAGAAGATATTGAGGGAGACATAAGAGTTGTGTAGGGGTTTTGAGTTGTGTTTTGAGGGCTTTAAGGTGGGAACCTAATCCCATTGGGAGGCATAAGTGATCTCCCCATAGATCCTTGCTCCATTGGATTTGCATTTCAAGCCTTATGTACTTTTGAAAGTTGTATTCTTTTGATTTTTACATTTTGTTTGAATGTGTGTTAAATGGTTGTGAAAATGTGTATTGTGATGTGGAATAATTTAATTGTTTCATGAGTTTTATCCATTCCTTATTGCATTTTAGTTGGGGCTCAGGGGTCAATGAGGAGGATAGCTTCTTCTCCTCATTGGATTATTGGTTGGGTGGAGAGTGTTTCCTCTCCCCCATTTTTTTGTTGTGATTGAAGTGAAGAAATGGTGGAGCTCTTGTTGAATATTTGGGACTTGAAAAATTTGTAGAAGTTAAAAGAAATCCTTCATTGTAAAACCTTTCTTGTAGTTTCCCACTTAAGGTGGAAGACTAGTAGACTTGCATTTAAAAGAAAAGTTGTATTGTATATTTTGTTATTAAGTTGTAATGTATTGTTGGAAATAAATATCTTTGCATTGAAAGAAATGAGATATGCTCAAAGAAAAAGAAAGTTCATTATTATTTGTTGGAGTTGTATTATTGTAAAAATGAAGGAAAACTTGGAAGTTGTAAATCATTGAGAATGTATTCTTAGTAAATATTAAATGTATAATAGTTGTTGTGTTTTCCTTAACTAAATGGTTATAGTTAAAATGGAAAGATGAACTAAGTTATAATAAGTTACTTTGTTGATAGATTGCATTCTTGTTGTGGAAACAAAACAAGTATACTAGAAATAGATTAAGTTTTATTCCTTTATTTGATCTTGAAAGCAATTTCATTGGAAAAGTAGTCTTGTAGTTGTTTTCTTGTATTCTATTGAATTAGAAAATATATGTAATTTAGTGATTTAAGTCATGGAATGAATAAATGGTTAAACCCTTCAACTAGAGACTTTGGGCACATAAATTCAACTAAGGATAAATTGTAAATCACTCTAGTAAAATTTTTTTTAGGAAAATTGTGGAATTGATGGTTCTATTTTCAAAGAATAGGACCTCCATGCTATGTAGAAAGGAAGTCTCTCGAATCGCTGTCTGATCAGTGAGCGTTGGTCTATGAACTATCACCTAGGCAAGGCAATGGTTTATGAATCATCACCTAGGTAGGGCGGTGGTCCAAAGATCACCGAGCTGCTTTGGTTGGTAGTTTCATCACTTTCGGTGGAAAAGTAAAATCTACGATTGTGCAATCTTAAACTTGATTAAATTAAAATATGAGCCTATAAAATGTAAAAAGGAAACTACCAAAAAACTATAAGGGAATGAAATCATTTTTAAAGGAAGTAAATATGTCAATGGGCATTTAAATATATTCAATCTCATAGATCAAAATGGAAGTAGGGTTTTTCCCAAATAGAAGACTCAAAAATTGAAATAACTAAATAAAACTCCAGATTTAGAGGGGAAACTTCTATAACCTTCAAATTGAATGTATTTATATAATAAATCCATAAACTAAACTAAACTAAGCTTGATCCTAATGAATCCCTTCATGGCTTCTTCCTTCCTTGCTCCCATGGCTTCCATTTCTCCAACCTACAAATTAAAAAAAAAAAAGAGACCAAATGAGGAGGCTAGGGCAAAGAAAAAGGATTTAATAAAATTCCATAAGGATGGTTAGGGTTATCTTGGAACTCTAAGATCTAGTGGCCACAATTGATTTGATCCAAGGGTTAGAAATCAATCCTACAATTGTTAGGTGGGAATATGTATTATGGGTTTTTAAATAATTTAATTGTATGTGAAAATGAGTGAATGGGGCCACTTAGTGCTCTAGTTTATTAAGTTAAAAGGTAACTCTCCTAGTATGTTTTAGTAAATGTTTCAATGACCATTAAAGAAAACAAGTTAAGATAACTAAGTTAACTAAGGATAAGGGTTTATTAAATGTGGGTTGAATGTTAATTTCGAAGAGGGAAACTATTTAACCAAGTAAAACAAATTAATGGACACTTAACTAAGTGGATGCTAATTAAATTGACATTAGAAATGGATTAAGAATTTTAAGTATTAACCTAGTCCTGATCCATTCATTGTAATATAGCGAATTGTTGTTAAGAATTAATTAAACTTATTATAAGCTTTGACACCCTTGCAATATTAACCCAAAAACAAATTAATGTAACTTTCTAAATAATTATTAAGGTTTAATGTGGTTTTAGAACGCAAAAATTATGGGTGTTTTAGGACAAGTCACGTATTATCTTATAGGAAGCCCAAATAGTTTCATTATCAAGCGGAGATCAAAAATTCCAAGAGCTCCAAGGCTTGCAACAACTCAAATGATCTAAAATTTAAAAATAAAATGTCATTCAAGTATTCACACCAATGCACTGCGTTCAAAGTATGGAAAAAATCATATAACTCTCAATGGGGGACTTAAGCTCCGGTATAGGAAATCCATGTTTTGAGAAAAATCACAGTCATTTGTTGAGTATGAGCTCACCACAATCATCGAGATTGGAGATAATATGACTCTTGATAAGAAAACACACTTAATCTCCCTTATCAAGGAAATCATGAACATTGTTTTTGGATCTTATCACATCGAGTGACCTTGTTGATCCCACCTTTTACAAAACATAAAATACAAAATAAAAAGAAAACATTAAAAATATAAGGTACAAAGATAAAACATTGCAATCGGAGGTATTATATACGCATGGATTTTCTTTTCTTTCTTTTCATCTTCCTCGTAAGTCATCCACTATTTTCATCCCTTTGATGATAATTGGGTTAGTCTATTCATGATCATTGTACGACATTTTTCACTATGGTATCCATTTTACCTTCGTCTTACATCACCTTGGTAAATTAAAGAATGAATGGCCTCTTAGAGATCTTATCACTATCTACATCTGTAGACACCTATAATTTAATGAAAGAAATCATATTATTAAAATTATGCTAACTATTCTATTCTCTGCAAATTGACTATGCTTCATCAATTAGGCTCGTTATTCTTCCAATTCCTCTTAATTGACCATTATACATTGATTAAACCTCTTATCTTGTAGTTGACTACTAAATATTCTTATTATCTAAATCCCCTTCCAACACATCCAAAATCTATCATAACCTCCTCCATATTCTCACAAAAAGCTTCCCAAGCATACTTGAAATCCCTAATTAATCCTAAAAGATTAATTAACATCTAAACCTAGTCAAATCTTGCTTTGACTTGCTAAAAGTGATTTTTGGACTTACCTTTTATCCCACATGCACCAAAATCATTCCATTCTTGGAATTGGAAACCTATAAATAGAACTCTCCTCCTCATCATTTCTAATAACACTTCTCCTCCTCTAGCATAAAATATAGGAAATTAGGACTTGAGAATTTTTTCATTTGTATTGAGATATTATCTTAACCATTGCATCCTCAACTCTAGCTTTGAGTAATATGGAAAGAACCATAGCACCTTGTAGCCATTAATGGTGAAACTCCATTCTTGAAATCTTGAGAACCATATCAAAAAATCACATTTGATTGCTAGGATCTTCATAGGTTCATGTTTTATTAGCATTCAAAGAGTAAAGAGTAATTTAGACATGTTAGTTTTGATGCTTTTTCAAATTTATATGCATTTTTTTAAGAATAAGATCTCTTTCAGCTCCTATCTTGATGATTCCTTTTAATATAGTTAAGATTTGAAACTTTTTAGGTGTTCTAGTTTCATTTCTTAAGCTTTCTAATCTTTAGATGAATACATTTTCAATATTGTAGAGGTGGTTAGGTCCAATGTCTTGTTTAAGGCTATAATCCTATATTTATAACAAGAATCCAACATACCAACAGTAAGGGCATCACATGGAAATCTTGTGAAGCTCTGCATGCACAACTTGGCATCTCTTCTAGCATAGCAGAAAGCCGTGCGAGTCTCCAAAAATCTCCTATGATGATCAAGATCTCCAATATACACTATGTTTTGCAAAAGGTTGTTCGTATTGATGAGTTGAATTCGGTACATACACAAAATAATATTTCTATATATCAAGGATTTTGAGCTTTAAAAGATATTGATCAGAATGTCCTCTATAATTGTTGTGAATGTAGCCATTCCTTCTTTAAGATATTCTTCCATGTAACAAGAAAAGGCTTACCTGGGTTTCTTGTTTAGGAAAGTTTGAATGAAATGAATTATGAGACATATGGGGAGGATAGACACCTGCCCTATAAGGATAATTACAGGATTCACCAAAATTTGGTTTGTGGTTCTCATGGCCATTATCCATGATCTATACTTGAAAAAGGTAGTTTTTGTACTTCACCTTAATTGAGATGCCCATCTTGAATCTAAACTACAATAAGAAACAACATAAAATATTAGCAAAGCCCATTTTTCCCATATTTTTTGAAATATTTTATTTATTATTATAGTGTTTGGGCAATTGTTAGTTCCCTACACTTGATGGATAATTTTATTGCATTGACTAAGTGAACCCTCCATATGGCTTAACATAGATGCAATGCATTGTTTTTTTTTATTAAGGGTAAAAGCGTTTTTGACTTGGATCCTACCCGGAGAAATGAAAAAGGGTCAAAACCCATATAAAGCATTCAAGGCACTACAAAAACACACCAAAACATAGCTTCCACGCAACAAAAAAAAATTGAAGAAAGCACAAAGAATGCCCTATAAAGAGAAAAGAAGAGAGGCATGACAGGACATCTATAAAAGGGAGGGCATCAGCCCCGAGAAAGAGAGGGTCTTTCAAATTTCCTTGATTACATCCTATTCCATCCCTCTTCCTCTAATGCATGATCAATAAGTTCTTCATGATTCCTGAAACCAAAGGTTTTAAAGATGTAATCTTGATATCTCAAACCTTCAAAGAAATCAAGAACTTTGAGTTTGTTAGGATCACACGGACCCTTTTTCCTGAATTTGTCAAGGGTATATGTCAAACATGTAGTTTTTCCCCTATCATCTCATGTTTTAAAATAGAATTAGATTTAGTGGGTGATTTCGGAACATTTCAAGAGTTAAGATTTAAGACAAATTCTAATTTTCCTTTTAAAATCTTTCCTCTTCCCATTTCCATCTATATTCTTCATATGATTCACTCACATTTGCGTACTTTACTATAGCCAACACCACTGGAGGCTTGCAATGGGTTTCATGATATTCATTTTTTTCATCAAAGGTGGGAATTCCATCTCAAATCTTGGTCTAGATAAACGGAAGTGAAATTTATGGGTCACTACAAGCCTGCAAGAGCATAGACAAAAAGGGGTGATCCTTCTACCTCATCCACTCCATCAGCACCGCACTCTAGTGTAGGATCGTTTTTTTCTATGTCAATCATTTTATTCTCAGGGAATCTCCTTCCCCTTCTTCCTCATCTGTCACATTGTTTTCCTATTCTGATCTTCCATCCTCTATATCCTACTCAGGGGATGAGCTACTATTATCTTCATCACTATCGAAAACACACTCTTAAGAAACAGAAAGTTTTTCCTTATCATGAATAGGGGACATGATTGATTCGTTTTTCTTAGCAAACCAATGACCCTCAATTTGTAGCCCATAAGGAGGGGGCTCCATGGGAGGCATGTTCTTCGAATTTTGAACAATTGAGCCACGTAGCAAACAAACGTCATCAGCAATCTTTATGAAAGGAGCATAATGTTGATTATGATTGTTAGCCGCAGTAAAATCACTAGACCACCTCATGTTCAGACTGCCATTGACAGGCTTAATTCCAGCTATCGCGACTAGCACAGAAAAATAAGGAACAGATTCATCTTCCCCTATAGTTGTGTACCAAAAATATTCAAATCCCCAAATTTATAGTCCTATTCCACAATGACGACCATTTTATTTGCATTCACCATTCTTTCAGCCTTTTTACCATGATAATTTAGCAGCAGAGCATCATCCGACCCCATGGCTAGCATGAAAATATTTAGAGAAAAACACATTTGAATCTTCATACAGATGTTGTTTAGTCCATACACCGTTTTTTTAACCATTCTAATGAAGGTAAGGGTTGGCTTATCAACAAACATGCTAATTTAAAATCTAGCATATATCATCTTTGTACAAGCCTTGGTGGTAGGATCAATCACTAGGGGGACCCCTAGTGCCTTAGAAAATCGTAGGATCACATCCAGCTCTCAAAACTCCACAGGAAGAGTAGGTAATCTAGCCCATACAGGATAAGAACTGATAATTGGTACGTGGAAGTTTTCAGGGTCCGCTTAATCAAATTCAATACTTTCCTTCCAAATAATAAGTGCCCTCAAGTAAAAATCTAAGGAAATATTTTTCTAGTAGAAAGTTAAACAAAAAGGACTCCTTATCCAATGTAATCACTTACAGGTTTCCTTTAGGCCTTTTTTCCCCTTTGAGTGTAGTTTGTCACGACCTCAATGTTAGGCCTGCATCCCACAAATATTCGTAGTAAAGAATTTTTAAATCTAGTTTCTGATCTATTGATGACCTCATCTGGTATCAAGAGGGAAGGACCCTCCACATCCCAGGAGGAAAGGAGAAAATTAGTGGGGAGGATCTTACCTGTTGTAGCCCAAACAGACCCAAAAACTCTACTGGCCCACGATACAGTAACATCCTTCAAAGGAGATGAACCAGGGCCACCTATCTACCCCTACCATGAGTCGCCTAGTTCAAATGCACTTTCTTGCCCATGCCATTTATCATTTCTGTCTATGCAATGTTACTTTTAAGCTCGCTACTATTTTTGATATAATCTTCCTATATTACTCAATACTTATTTCATCATGTCCCACACTTGTTCCATAGATCAATATGAATGTTGAAGAGGGGAAACCCAAATCACTATCTTATTAGCTAAAAAGAAACCCTGCATCAAATCATAAAGGATAGATGAATTTTTGTAGATGTTGTTGTTACAAATGCTCTAGTAGACATGTATGCACAATGTTGAACCTTACACATGTCACACAAACATTTTTATTGATCACGACATCTTCATTTGTTTGATAGATCATTGACATATTGTTCTTAAAAACAATTCCAAAGGATTAACACCAAAGAAATAGATGAACATGGGATTCCATAATGGTTTGTTCTATTCATGATCATGAATCTTATCAGATATAGTTTTTAAATTTTCCTTGTATGCATTACGACAACATTTTAAAGAGAAAATGACAAAATCCAGTGCAAGAATGTGTTGCTTTAAAATTTGTTCACAAAAGGGCTTGGAATCCGTTAAGTATATGTTACTATTAGGCTATTGTTAGATGAACATGATTTTATAAGTATCAATTCTTTCCATGTGGCATATTCCCACATTTCATGTCTTGAGTAGCATTTTTAAATGTTTAACATAACAATATTGTAAAGATCGGTAGACACCTGTCATTGTGGAAGCATGGAAGGTTTTTGGAATATCTTGATTTTCACACTAAAATTTTATATATTAAAACTCTTTTGGCATTAGTTATGTTTGTTTTTCCATGTTTTTCATAACATATCAAAGTCTCATAAGACCCTGCTATTAGATTTAAGTTCCTAAAGTAAAATATTGTAACTTTTAATTGTATCAACCCTGCTAACAAAAATTGAGCATCTGAGAATCGACCTAAGAGCCATTCATATGCCACATCATTCCCACAAACACTCATATGACCAACTGATGGAGGGCTTAATTGTCGCTTGTTTACTTCCAATTAATTGAGTTTAAAACTAAAAAGTGTGGGTGCAAAGTGTTTTAAGAAGTTAGCATTATGAAATATTTTACCTATATATTATTTTGTTTTTAAAGGGTGGTTTACATTCACGTAAATAATGTAAGTGAAATTGAGATGATAAATTACAACACAATATGCAAACATTGTTTGGGTGGGAACAATATGAACCGTGGAATAGATGTGGGACATGCGAGTATTTAATTCCCACATTTTTGTATCTATAACTTTTCATTCATGTCTTATTCTTCTATAATAATTTAAATGCCATCAAATCTAAAAGTTTGACATCATAAGAAACAAAACACAATAATAGCAAAACCCATTTTCCTCATGTTTTTTCAAAATATTTTATTGTTTTTTGTAGTATTTGTGTCAGTTGTTAGTTCCTTATAACTAACATATACGTTTATTGCATTGGACCGATTGATCCCTCCATACAATTTAACATAGATGTAGTACAATTTTATTATTCTTAAGGTCACTACTATTTTTAATATAGTCAACTTGTATGACTCAATACATTTTTCATCATGCTCCACACTTGTTCCATAGAACAATAGGAATGCTCGTGAGAGGAAACCCTAATCACCATATTATTATCTAAAAATAAAACCTAAATGTAAATGTCATTAATTTGATGACATAAGAAATCTAAAATGCAATGAGTTTAACCTTGTCACCTATTATATTTTTCCTCTTTTATATTTTGGCGCCTTTAACAAAAAAATTACATTCACTAAAATAATGCAAATGAGATTGAGATGATGCATTGGTGTAACGACCCAAATAATCCACACACAAACAACACAGTGAAATACAGGATAAATTTTTTTTGACTTGCTTGACACATAACATGATGCAACATGTCGTCACCAAGTATACAACTAACACTGTGAACAACTTGATACAAGGATGGCCATAAAGGCAGCACGGAAACGTTCACACATATCAAGGACAATTTACTTTTCTTTTTTGACATGGCAACATAGAAGTCCAACCACAAAATGCACTTACACGATTAGGGCCAACCACAATGAGATGTTCTTGAGGGTTATTTATTTTAAAAGGACATCTTGCAATTCTTAGCTTACGTTTTCCGGGAGAGTCGGGATATGGTTCATACAATTCATCTTATCAAGCTAAGTTTATTCCTTTTTCACTGAGTAGACATCCTTAAGTCTTCTCTATTATGACATTTATTTGCTTAGTTCATTTATTTAGAGAAAGGGGGAAATTCAATTCCACAAGGCCATCTGCTCACCACTAACGCTACTAAGATTCGTTCTTGCCCACAAGACAACATGGTTTTAAGTTCAGCACACTTAAGAGAAGAGATACAAGGTGCCTTGGAAAATGGTTAGAGGGAGAAGGTTGAGATGAAACATCTTTAGGACCTAATTAGTTATTGCCAGGTTTAATTGAAACTTGAGGACTTAACCAGAATTATTAAAGATTTTACTTAGGGTTTTACTAAATGAGTTTTATAAAAGTAAAACAATTTCCCATCCAATGGCTAAGAAATAGATTGCGTGGTTTCAAAATTGTTTTCTCCTGCTTATTAAATCTTATCATCTTCTAACAACTAACAGTTCATTTCACCTTAGGGTCAATTTACAAATTTCACCATAAAAGGAATAATGTTCACTAGAGGAGCTAGGGTTATCATGTTATAAAGTTTACCTGCAATGATAGTCTTGCCCTTGATTACTTAAAGAATTTCTTGCTCTCAAGTTGGTGACCCTTATGTTACTTTATTTGAATACAAATTTTAATTTAACTTCCAGAAGTATTAAACAATCCCATGTTAGTTTACTTATGACGCTTTATTACTAAGTCATATCAAGGTTTAACTCAAAATTTATTCTCAAGGCAAGGTTGTAGCAACACCCATTTACAAGAACAAAACAAGATTACATCAATTCTTAAAATACTGATACTCCAAAAAAGTCACTCAACAACAATAACCAAATTTTCTTATAATTTCAATGATGGTCAAACAATACAAGGTTTCCAAAGTTTAGATGACAAAGTCCACATTACTTTATACTAAGACATTAATCTGTTTTAAACTTTCTACCTGGACGTTAACAATAGTGAACAACGTAAAAAGGTTTTGAGCAAAGGAAATTCTCAACTGAGGTTGATGACAAAAGTCTACAAATCTATCCCTCATCTACACGCAAAATCCATCTGCAGCAAATTTTCTACAAAAGTCAGTTCACGAGAACTGAGCAAGATAAGGCTACACAAAACCACCATAACTATTATCTAACAATATCATGAAAAGGAGCACTTTATTACAAGAATTTGGGTCAAACCTCTAAACACTATGAACACATCAAGTTATAATAAAGTCTATAACATGTCAATCAAAGAAGGAGAAGACCTTGTACTTCAATTAGGAGAAAAAGCAACGAAAGTAACAATCATATGAGAATGGCCCTTGGCCCTATAAGGAGAAAACAAACGATCTAACAAAAATATAATTCCCATCAAGTAAGTAATTAAACCATAATTCCAAGATTAAGATTTGATATATACACCAACCATCTAGAAATTTATCAAAGGTACCAAACGCATGGACTAAATTAATATATTTCTAAAAGTACAAGAGTTGATCAGCCCAAGGAAAGGGAAACACGGGTTCCAAAATTTAACACAAAAAGTCATGTATAAATGAGTTTCAAACTGGAAATCAATTAGAGTATACACACAACATAAGTTTCAAAGCGAAGGCATAGTATACTAGTTTTGACCATTAACTACAAAGAGATTTACCAATCATCCAGGAAGGGTCAAAGTCTTACAGGCTGGTAGCAAACACATGAGAGAAGAAGGGGGTTCCATCCAACAATAATTTCATCAACAAATTTTTATAACACTAAAGATTTGCAAACCTCCACTACAATACTAATGTTTGGTTAATTTAAAATAAATTACCCATATCCCAAAACAACCATATTTTAATGCAACCCTTGGTAACACAGACAACCGTCGCACAAATAGATACAAACATAATTTCTAAGTGACATTATCAAAACAAAACCTTCCGCTATGAATCTATAAGACTATCAAATGAAAGCTGAGTTTTTCCCGAAGATTAATCACATTTAAGAAAATTTCCATCACAAACTATTACAGTAATTACATGCATAAAACCGACCAATATTAATTAATAGCATTAACATTACAAGGAGAAAAATAATGCAAGTTAGGAAAGATAGAAGAGCGCCATCAACAATAATTTTGAGAGGGGGATTAGACCAAACTATTCTAGTGTCAACGAGGTACTGGATTCGCACAATGAAACCTCCAGCTTAGTTGATCCGAAAAGCTAGTTATGATTCAAGTTGATAAGGATGGTCAAGATACTTCTTGAGGATGGCCTTAAAAGCCTAGAAACAAGATGAAAGATAGTATAAGAGTCTAAACATGCGAGACGGAAAAACACATTACACACAAACCTTTTTATTCTACCAATTTTAATACCAAAACTCTAAGTGACTAGCCCACGCATTGCTCAAAAATCCTACAACCTCTCTTTCTCGATGCCAAAAGGTTATCAAAGGGACTTGCGAAGGGGCTAAAAAAAACGTCAAAAGACAACTTGGGTGCTAGGGAGGAGCTTCAAAGTTATCATAACTCACTTCCATAATATCGAAAATACTAGCCGATCAACGTAATAGCTTGCAACTCAATCGCAGAGAAGAATTAACACATAAACAAATAGATGAATGTTTATCATTCGAACAAGAGAAACATAAAATTTAGGGGAAAGGGCACACGCATCCTTTCGACCAACATCATCACAATGATAAAAGCTAAAACAAGGAGAAACAAGCAGAAAGGGGAAATCTCCCATCATGACATCCAACTAACAAATCAATGCAAGGAAAAAGTGGTTCGATTTCACAATAATTGTAAATATAATAGTAGTAGAAAGGTGTAGAAATATCTTGCCTGTTTCTCCAGCTTCAACAGGTCGATATGGAACTCTGACTTTTGTCAAAATTGCAACAGGAGCAAGTGTCTCAGTTGATAAGGCCTTCACATCAATCTTGGTAGGTGCATCAGAACCAGAAAGAAGAATCTCTTCCTTATTTGCACTAATCCCATGGAATTCGACCTCCAAATCTACAAGCGTTGTAGCAAGACTACCATTTCCACTAGACCAGAACTGAGCTATAGTTATTTCCACTGTTCGACCACTTTCAACTCTATGGCTGAAGCTTTTCAATGATGGAGACAAGAATGTTACAACACTCTCCCACTGAAGAGATCGAATTTTAGGACAAATCTGAAGACAGTTAATAAAAAAACGTCGAGGAGTGTCAAAACCAGAAGCTCGCATGGTAGCCTCCACCCATGTAGAACCAATTGGAACTTCAATAAATCTCCGCTCAATGTGACCTGCTAAAAAGGACAACCCTGAAAAAGCAGTTGCTGGAGGATTCATTTTTAAGGATATAGGTTTTATTATTGTCACAGGTACTCTAAATAGAGGACCACGCAATGGGGCCTTGCAATCTATACCGTAGACTTCAAAGTAATGTACTCCTTCAGAAAGGGAAGTTGGATCTACAAGAACATTGAAGTTGTTTCCACTGTGCGTGAGAAGAATATATTCAGGGACCTTTACCACTTTAGCATTACTAGATTTTATATGAATGCATTCCTCAAAAGGAACTAATATCTTTAACTTGTCAGCATCTTCATGAAACTTTGGCTCAACCTGTACAATCCACTCACTAAACAGATCCACCTCTAAGAGATACTCGTCCATGAGTTACAACGTAAAACAAGTAAGAAAACAATAGAGAATCTCAGCAATAATCTTCTCCAGATCTCCTGGTAACTCTCTCACTGTCACAGTCGATTTTGATAACCATATCATGAAGGAGAAACCCGAATCGAGGATGCATTCCATACATCAAGCAGAAACAACATAGTTGGACAACCTACTTCTTTGGAAGCGCTACCACAAAGGCTTTTGTCATTTACGCCTCGGTCTCTGCTGCTAGGCTAAAAACTATTGCGGGTCGTTGCTGCGGATCCCAGACAAGAACACACCTCGCAGCACTCAAAGAAAAAGGAGGCAGCACATCTGCTTCACTAGCTTGAAGCTCCGTCTAAACAAAACGCGCGCACAGGGAGGAACCAGGACAGAAAGACGCCAAGAAAAATCATCTATTTGCTCCCTGTGATACAATCTACAGCGTACAGACTGGAAAACGACCACTGATCAAGGTTGAGGAAGTATTGAGACTTGCTTTTCACCTTTTGAAGCTTGTGGACTACTTAGAATGGCTTCAACACCTTCCATGGATGTTCTTACCCATTTGAGATCACATAATCACCACTGTTTTACCTTGAACGATCATTCTTAGCTGTCACAGTTGAAGACTCCTTCCTGCTCTGCTCCGATTTGATGCCAAGGAGATAAAGACCTTCAACCAGACGTTGCCACAGAATTAATGAAGTGGATTGATACATTCACCTCAGCTGATCACATCGAGGACAAAGTTTGGAGGAGAGAGCCCTGACCACATTTTGAAACTTCAAGACAGTGCACTCCACAACTCTCACGCAACTGCATACCAAATTCAAGCTGTCCGCCGCCAACCAGGGAGACAAGGTGTTTCAACCACCCACACGCAGTCCAACAAAGGGACAGAAAACTCACGCGGCCAGCAAAAAGGAAACAAGAGCAGGTAGTCAACCAGAACAAGGAAGATTTGCAAATCAGGGTAATAAATGAGGTGCATCCACCAGCCAGAAGACTCCAACACGCCAAGATTTAATAACTCCACCCTCCACGCAGTCAGTCAGCACAAATGAGGCCCCTAACAACAATAAAAAAAAGGATTCCCTCCAGCCCACGCCAAGCAGGAGGTATTGCTGACCGAGACAAGGTAGGTTGGGGGCATTACAATTGGAACACATATAACATATATTATTTGGGTGGGAAAAATATATGTTGTGAAATAGGTGTGGAACACACAATAATTTAATTCTCGTGGTTTTTATTTCTAATTTTCCATTCATCTTTTTCATCTTATCTAACATATTAAAATTTACATGTTCAAAATCCTTCTAAAGCAATATTTACAATCTTTGGTAATCATACATCATATGTCCTTTACTTAATCACTAAGATCCTAAGGGGTATGATTTCACACTTAACCAAGCTTGGATTATTACTAGGCAATTTAAGTATTAGATGTGTATTACAAGGTGATATGCAATTATAATTTTATACACCCTATGATCTTCTAGTGACTACCCTTCTCACTAGAAAAAATATATTAGTGTGTGTGATTCATCTTAATTCCTATAAGAGGTCCACATTTGACTAATTTCAATTGACACTAAAAAAGGGGCCTACACCATACTATAAGGATAACTATAGAAAACAATTATGCTTACCCAACAACTTACACACAACTAGAACACTCCTACCATGATACCACCCCTATTTTTTTGGAGAAAGGAGTTCAAAATCGTAGAGGTTCCATACATAGGTATCGTATGATGTGGGTTCCACTCATGTTCCAAACCCTCATTTAATAAGTACATAGCATGCTTAATGTTAAATCTATGCAATGAATCATGATTTCTAATTTACATTAGGTTCAACACCTCGTTTGGAACAATTCTACAGGTATATGCTAGATACAAGAGTTGCAAGGAAATATAAAAAGGCACAACCCATCTTTAAGAGGTTCTATCAAAGTATGACACTTGAGAGTATAACTAGTAGTTGGTAAACACTAGAAACCATAGTTAGGATGGTCATGGTCAGAGTGGGGATCACTCAATATGGAAGAAATCTCAAGTTTCTCTCAATTGTCTAGTGTCAAGGCTCACCTACTAGCCATGCAATAATCGAGGGAGGATGAAGAATTGAAGGGGTTTAGAACACAATTCCATTTTTTATTTATATAGAGATACTTATTTCTACCATAATTGATATAAGTTTCACAACATACCTATAAATGAGGTCAAGAAAAGAATAAAATAACATTTAGCTATTTCTTTAAATTCGATGAAAAAGAACAATTACAAGTTTATCATTACTCCATGCATGATAAGGACAATCTTTTAGTTGAAAGTAATATAAGGATGAAACTTTATTGTAAACATAGAAATACAACTTTTTTCCATTATCATAAATAAAATTACAGCAATACACGAATCAATTACAACCATGCCATTACACCATCTTATTTTTACCCTGCAAAACCATGTGAGCATGAGTCAACAAAAATCGTTGGCATGGCATCCACCTAAATCTAGTATAATTATCATTTTTATTTTTCCATTTACATAATAACAATAATTCACACGCAACAAGAGAGGGTTAGGTACATATATTCTTATCATTTCACTTTATTTCTTTTCCAAAGAGGAGATAGAAAAATATAGGGAAGAGAGAGAATACAAAGAAACACTATTTTTCCAAATGTCACATTTCAAACAACAAACCATAAGGGAGAGTTTCATATAGTCATTTATAAGTTTCAATAAGTTTTCATGATAGTTTATTGTCTTGACTAAGGTCATACGACCTTATTTTAAATTTTCCTACTAGTTGCAAAAATGTCTAATTTTAGCTCTAAGGCTAAGTAATCATGTTTTAAAATAAAAATGATGAGAAAACACAAAACGGTTAATTTCCTACGTGTACTCCTATATACCAAGAATTTATAGCAACTGGAGAAATTCAAAACTAACAAATAGTTTACAATTTGTGGCCAGTTTTTGGGCCCATCGGTCATAATTGTCCTAGTTGCAAAACAACACATTTTAGCTCGAGGGCAAAGAAACCTCATTTAAAAACTGACTTTTGATAGATGAATGCACAATATAAATTTCCTATTTATGAATAATTCACCGAATTCGACAAAACTGAGAATTGGAAAATGGTTTACAAGTGGCAATGGTTTTTTCAGAGCCACCGGTCACAATTGGTCCAGTTTGATCTAGTCAAACAGCGACCAGAGGCCTACAAAACCCCTTTGCTAATATTTTCTTAAAATGTGTTTTTCCCAAACTAAAGCTTACATCAATAGTATATTAGAAATACATGAGGTTTGCGAAAGCAGAAAAACATTCCTTCACTCAATGTCCAAATCTTCGAGCTGAAATAAAAACCAACTTTCCACTTTACACAACTCCCAAAAATGTAAAACGTAGTAACATGGCTCCTAGAGAGGTGACAAAAATATCAATAATAGTCAAATGGGGTCGATCAAAGGCTTGATGTGACTCTCCACCAAAGAAAGGGACATAGACAAAACTTAACATCTACTTTTTGAGTTTCAAAAGGTCTTTGTGGGTACCCGAATATTATAATTTTTTTATTTTGCAAGGTAGGTAAGATGGTTGTTTAAGTTGATGAATCATCTAAACTCTTGCTAGTACCAACGAGAATGAGCACCTAATTCTGATATCCGAGTTAGCAACATATAAGGTTGTTGTAGAAACCATGATTGATGGTCCAAGAGTAAATCGATTACATAAAACACAAGGTAGAGTTTTATTATTTTGCACTGAAATTTTGGTTAAAATATTCAAATGTATAATTATCTAAGGGTTTAATATTTCTATTAAATTACAAATGAAGAACCAAAGATACAAAAATTATAAAAGATGAAGGTAAGGGAGACAATGTCCGGCAAGTACTACCGTTTGTAGTGCAAGTGGTGCTCCAAGTGGGTTTAACTGCATTGCATACAAGGTGCAACTCTCTTTTAGCATTATGTTAAACAGTTCGTGTGCACCCATAACCCCTCCATTTGTACCATTCAAGACAACGTCAAGAGAAACATATGTACTATCCCACTAAGCATGATGATCTCTTCTAAACCAACAAAATTTCAATAAAATCAACCAACTCGTTGTACCTCCAACAAAAGCAAGTCACCAGAAATACACTTTTGCTAACAAAAGAAACCACCGTGACCCCAACCACTCAAAAAGATATTTCTCTCACCTAAAACCACCAGATCATTTGTGTATGTAGTTCATTGAATTACACCAAATTCCCCATTTGACATAGAATAGGGTGGATTCTAGTGACGGCCATGGAAAAAGGACTTCCCTTTACTGATTGTATTTTTGGAAATTTCTAAAAATTTACCATGCATTTCAAACTACTCGAGAAAAGAGACCAAAACATCTACCCAAAACCCATATCACACTAATGTTTTAACAAGAGAACATCAGTGGAAATAAGATGACTATCCCCCTCGAAAGAGAAAACTTCTCTAAATATATTTGGCTCCATATTAGTTTGTGCTCTTCAAGCACCTTTGATAAAATCCATTCACACATGCCATCTCACAACCCCAATCACCGTAAAGAAAATACACTACCACCACTTGGTTATAAAACTAAAAATGATGCTTACGTGGTCAAGGCATTCCATACAACCTCTTCGGGAAAAATCCATTTATCCTTTTTTTGGAATGGCCCTGCCTTTTCGAGATCCCATTCGACACATGGAACATGAAAGAGACAAATTTCATAAACATACGTGGGATAGCAGGAAAGGAAACTCCAATTTCTTAAAAATGCAACAACTACTTAGAAATAAAACATAAACATCAGGAAAACATGTGGAAGTCGTTGGAGAATGGTGTTTCCAAGTTACAAGTGCACGTAACATGAGTTATCAAAAGAATAGAAGCAAAATCAATACAACAAGATACTACACCCACATAATTCCTTCTACACCTCATCTTATTCTTATTATTTTTCATAAAGCAAACAAAACAACAAAAGTCAGTAGTTCTTTTCCCAAAACAATAAAACCCACTTCGAGATGAAGATATAGATCTAGATCGATCAATTTGTGTATGGAAAAATGAGGAGGTATCACGGGTTATAGATCTATCTCTATGTGCAACACTTCCTTAACTTATAATGGGTATGATTTTAGGGTGGAGATTGGTGAGAGTTGCATTTAGCACAGCCCCCTATAACGTTCTTTTTATTTAATCATTAGAGTATATAATTATACACTCCCTACAACTAACCAATTTCGCTAGATTTACAACGTTAACTTGGGTTTCACCATGTTTAGTGTCCTAGGTTCTCAAATAAGGTGCTTGAATTAAATTATGCAAGAAAAATGATGGTTTTGAAAATGTGTTTAGGATGTGTCACTTTCCATTGCATTCCTCGAGCCCCAAAACCATGACTTTCTCCTTGCCAACACATGGTCGTCAAATCACATATTATTAAATTAGTTTAATATTTCTCTAGTCATTGACAGCTGATTAGGAGGGGGCAATAAAATGATCTATGTTTATTAGAGGGGGAAGGTTGGGAATTACACATCTACTATTTGTTAGATAGATGTGCCTATAGTGATAACATTTATCTAATAGAGAAAGATGGGTCTCTTTCATGACTGTCAGAGATGTGGGATGGTAGGCTTGGACATTCGTTTATGTACCAAAAAATGAATAAATCGAATGAATAAATACATAAAAATTGTGGCTTTCGGGGGCGCTATCTCCAAACTCTTGCTAGGGCATGGAGCCCTCGGACCTGCAAGGGGGTACCTCCTCCCGCAACCCCCACGCTATGTATTATACATCGGTGAATATGAGCATAATTTGATTCAAAATGTTGGTGAAATACATGCATAAGTTTATTTTTAAGTGTAAATAGTAGGCAAAATGACCCATAAAAATGACTTGTCGGCCAAAGTTTGAGGCGAATTAAGTGGAAGCCAACTTATGAAAATTCACCATTTCCAATTTAAAAACCCCTAATATTCATGATTTTATGAAAATTTGCCACTAAATGTTTCCCTGACCCAATTTTTGCCAAAGAATTTTTTTGAAATATGGTATGCATATGATCATGTGAAAAATTTGGTATTATAAAAACTTGTTATCAAAACATGTTAGCCTACCTCTAACATTAATCTTGTTTTGAATATTATGGAAGTTACAATAAAATGCATTGGTGGCTGACAACCCTTACCCGTAATGGTTGTAAGTGGCATGATTTGTCTTGCATATCTACGTGGTCGCTTTCTTATTTTTAATTCAACTCGACACAAACTCTTATGGCTTTTCCTCCATCGCCACCACATACACGGTGGTATAACACCATCAACATCATTCAAATCAACATTTCTTAGCTACATGATATTCCTTCATGAATTAAAAACATGCTATGCCCTCAAGGCCTTTAGATGCCTCTACTTCAACCATGCCTTCCCCGACACCACACTCTTTTCTTCAACAAAATCCTTTATGAAGACTTCTTTAATCATACAATCCTTAGGCCTTTTATTGTTTCATATACTCCGATTTCTAGGACATGGATCAAATTTCCTCATCGAATTAGAATTACCAAGAGTAACCATTTTTTTGACTAGCCCATTTTTTAATCCATGACTTAGTGTTATGAAACTCCTAAATCTTATGGCTCTCATACGAATATAAATAAATCACAATGTTAATCATCCATGAGGTTATGATCTTAAATGAAATGAATAAAGAGAAAGTATATTGTTTTCAATTTAAACACACAATTTCAAACACAAAACAACATTTGTATTAAAACTAATAGAAATTAGGTGCTTACAAATTTCTTAAAAAATATATAATAAAGAATATATATATATATATATATATATATTGTGTGTGTGAAATAAATTTATCCTATATTTAACTACAATAATAACACTTAAATGGATTGATCATAAGATCATGGTAGCGAATTGGGATATTATATTGACTCAAAAGATAGGTGCATGATTTACAAATAAATAATGAGAGTTCTCCATCGACACCTTGATTGAAACCGTAGTTGAAGCCGCTTGTTACATTGGTGCAAGATATTTTTGTTGTGAAATTTTGATGGGGCCACTTGCTATGAGAGTAAGATGAGATTAATACATGTTGAAATACACATGTTCCTCTACTTCAATGGAGATGTCATTATACATCCACCTAATGCAACCCTCTTTGCACCTTCTTGAGAAATATAATCCAAAATGCCTATGATTCTCATCACTCGTCCAAATGCTACAATATGAATAGAACATCCATCATGGGCTTGGAAGTATCCGGATTAACCATTTTGTGACTTTCATTTATAACTAACTAGGTAAGAGAACAAGAAAAGGGGAAAAAGGATGACAAATCACATTACAAAAATGCATGATAATATAAATATTTTTTTATTAGGTATTAAAGAGGTTTTGAAAGGTCCCTCGAATATTATACACCCTAATGATATGATAATTATAATAACTACAACATAATTTTTACAGCCAAAACAACCCAAAGAAGCAACATAGAAGCCTTTCAATCAACCAAGCTCAGCCATAAGTTAAGTGATCAAGAAGCCAAAAGAAAAATAATAATAAATAGAATTAGTAACAAGCAACACCTAAATAACCAAAGTAAAGATTCTTCTTAGTACCCTATCGCAGAATTTGTCTACCCATTTGAGATTTTTTTTCTAGTTATACACTATATTCTAATCTTCCTCCTCTTATGTGCCTCACTTATTTTTCATATGATCCTCTTTAAGAAATCCATATGCCATTCTTATGAATTCCTTATACGTAGGTCCCTCCATGAAAGCCAACACCTTTACATTACATTAGTCATATGATTTTGAAATGACCCCCCCCCAGGGACATAGGGTAGATCGATTCCTTTTTCTAGTTTGTCCGATTTCTCCTTCATATCAAGCATTATTTTATAATTCACTTAATCCAACTCCCTACATACCTAATTTTCAATCCTTTCCTGATTAATTATTTATGATGGCAATAATCTCAAGATGCTCGCTAAAATTCAAACTTTTTTAACCACTCATCCAACCACCTTCCGATTGGATGTTTAATGTTTGGGTTGTTACATTATTGGCCATTGAAAAATTTTAATTACACCCACTTTTGACTTTTCCACGTGGAACTCGTGGATTTTCTCCTCCCTGACAAAGTGGAATCCGGAGTTTTTATTCCAGGTCCACCCTTTTAGATGGACGTGATTATTTCGGGCCTGGGATTCCATGGAAAATTGCTCCAACTCTCCAAGGACATGAAATATTCGGGAATTATTACGGGTCTGGTTTCTATTATTGGTCGTGACTTATTTCTAGAGGCCCAATATATATTTTATTTTATGTGGTGTTATATATATTCAGGTCCATTTCTAGGGCATTTTAGAACAAAGAAGTATATTTTTATATACGGAAATGATATAAAAGGGGATTTATAGGAAAGTTTTTAGTGGTGTTAGTGCACCAACATCGAAGAGAAAAAAGGAAGAAAAATACAAAAGAAAGAGAGCAGTAGGTAAAGGAAGAAAGAAGAAAAATATAGAAATGGAAAATACAATCAAGTGGAAATTTTTAGAGAAGAATACTTAGAGTGCAAAAGTAGAACAAAAGTTTTTTTGTAATAGAAGGAAAACAAAGCAATAGCTTTGAGTTTGTAAAATAATTTTAAATTGAATATAATATATATAATTTGAGTTTGTTTTAATGTGTTCTTGTTGTGTCTTTCCCTTACTGGTTGTATTTGGCACTAAATTTTGCTAACAAATTTGTATCAAAGCAAAAAAAGCTCATTATTTTGTGGGTTTCAGTTTTATTTTATGGGTTGAGTTGTAAAGGCTTCTAATAGCAGCAACTCGTGGAAACAACCCCCAATAATTGATGGGAAGAATTATGATATTAGGTGTATTAAAATGAAGACATTGTTATCCTCTCAAGATCTATGAGAACCAGTTGAGTGTGGATAATAGAGGTATAAGACCAAGCTGCATTTAATACATTGACACAAGCACAAAAAAATGTATTGAAGGAGAATAGAAGAAAGGATGTAAATTATTTGAGCTATATACAAAACGCAGCTTCACATGATTTGGTATTTCAAGGATCATAAAAACTATTAACTCTAAGAAATAATGGGACAACTTAGAATGCTTATCAAGGAAGTGACAAGGTGAAAGTTGTAAGATTGCATATGCTAAGGAGAGAGTTTGAAACTCTTCTCATGAAAGACTCAGAGTCTATAAATGATTTCTTTACAAGGACTATGACCATTTTCAATCAAATGAGGACTAATGGTTATCTTGTTGAAGAACACTAGAATCATAAAGAAGGTATTAAGAAGCCTTCCAGTTAGATTTGACCTAGTTGTGGTAGAAATAAAAGAGTCTAAAGACTTCAAACAAATTAGTGTTAATGAGATTATTGGCTCTTTGTGAACCCATGAATAGAGGATGAGTAGATCAACAAGCTCTTCCAATGAACAAACCTTCAAAATAAATGCAAATGATAACGACAGGGGAGATGGTCATATAAAAATGGAAAAAGAAGATCCAATAACTAGCAAGAAGGTGGAAGACATTACCACCAACAAGAACCAAAAGCAAGAGGAGGAGGTAGAGAAAGGAGCAGTTAGCACTTCGAGGGGTGGTTCTTCAAAATGGTACGACAAATCAAATGTGCAAAGTGTTATTATTGAAAATAACTTTGGGCACTATGCTAATGAGTGTAGGAAGAAATAATATGATATGAAAAATCATAATCATAATGCAAGATTTTCTAATGCAAAAGAAGATGAACCTGAAAAGAATGAAAATATTGGAAATTTCTTTCTAACTTGCAATGTAGTTGAGAAAGGAAACAAGCAAGGATGGTACTTGGATAGTCCTTGCAATAATCATATGTGTGGAAATAAATAAAGTTTTAATAATAAAGATGAAGCAATCATATTTGAAGTGAAGATGGGAACAAGAAATAAGGTTCTTGTGATGGGTAAAGGCATAGTATCCATTCTCACCAAGCAAGGAGACAAGAAGCATATCAATAATGTTTTCTATGTGCCAGGATTGAAGTATAATATTCTTAGTATTGGGAAGCTTGTCCAAAATGGATATAAGGTGAGGTTTGAAAATGGAGAATGTAGTATATATGACAAAGAAAAGCAACAAGTTGATTGCAATGGTGCAGATGACACAAAATAGAATGTTCCCTTTGAGGATGCAAAGTGTAGCGTGCACAAAAACGTTCAAGACAATAACCATTGATCAATCCACACTCTGGCATCTCAAGTATGGGCACTTGAGTTATGGTGGATTGCATTTTCTTTATAATAAGCAAATGGTTAAAGGCTTGCCTCTTATTGAACAATGAGACATGGTTTAGGAGGCATGCATATTGGGAACAAACATAGAAATTCTTTTCCCTCGGGTAAATCATGGACAACATCTCACCTTTTGAGCCGGTAATATCGTATTTGTGTAGTCCCATGAAGACTCCCTCCATGTCTAAAAGTGTATATTTCATTACTTTCATAGATGAATTCCATAGAAAGACATGGATTTATTTTCTAAAAAATATATTAGAAACATTTGAGGTATTCAAACAATTTAAGGCAGTGGTTGAGAAGTATAGTGGCCATTATATAAAAACATTAAGAATAGATGGCGGGGGAGAGTATATATCAAATGAGTTTTTAAACTTCTATAAGGAACAAAGAATCAAGAAGAAATTTACAACAAGGTATAGTACATCGCAGAAAAATGGTGTAGCTTAGACAAAGAATAGAACCATTCAAGAAATGGAAAGAATTATGTTGATGTAGTGCCCACTTCCCTTCGACTTCATTTTGTTTTGTTGTTTTCGAGACTGATTACTTCACTATGGATTATTATGACCTCTTGTTTTAGCATGCTAGTAGATATCATTGACATGGGACTGTTATTGATTTGATCTTTATATGATGCATATGGTTTACTGGTGGACATTTGATGATGATATTTGTATACTTTTGACAGGGATATTCATCTTAATTCTGACATGGGATATATTTAATCATATTGAGTAGAACTTGATAATTTGACTAATGTGATGATCGTTTTGATATAAATGAAATGTGGAATAAGAATGTGCTAGAAAGTGTTAAGTGATATCGTACTTGCATAGATGATAGTAAATCAGGTGTTGATTATTTTAGATTATATTGTATATTTGGCATGAATGTTTTAATGCGGCCAACAGGCCGAAGGAGGTATTTTCTGTTCTGCAGGTATATTATATTCACAACAAATTGGGGAGTGGAGACCAACCACATCGGAATTCGAGAAGAATCCAGCTAAGGTCACCATGGCAACAAGTAATTGTGTGTGTGTTAGAATTATCTGGTAAAGGGAAAATTGTGACCTAGGGATCATGTGTTGTTTTGTTTAATTTTTCCCTTTTTACTATGTTAGTATGTGTTGCTCTTAGTAAGTGAAATTTTACTTGTGTTATTATTCTTATTCTTTGGATTGGAGTTTACCCCTTTGTTAGCCATGGGTTGTAGTGGGTTAATTAAGTTAATGTGAAATTGTCCTAAACTAATTAAAAGATGTGACCTAAGAGAGTTCATTTATTAACCTTGATTTACTTGGGATTTTGTGTGGATTGATGTGTGTTGAGTTTGAGTGTAGCACACTCTACCCCACATGGGAAACTCGAATTTGGCCTTTGAGGCCAAATTTGGAAGCTTGTGGGACAAGTCAAACTTGTCCCACACCTCTTAAAACCCCATGCCAACCCTACCTATGGGTTGGAGGGCCAAATTTAGGGTCTTTTAGGTGTTTTGGGGGGATAAAAGGGTAAAAATATTAATTGCACTTTCTTTCAAATTTAATTTTGTCCTTTGGGGGGAATAGGTTTAGTTGGAATGTGTAAGGTGCTTGCCTTTCTTTCAACCACTTATTAATGGTGCATTGGAATTTGATGTTGACCAAATGATGTGGAGTGGAGGGAAAAGGAGGTGGCATCCTACTTGGAGCCACATCATCCCTCCCTCTCTTTTCTCTATTTATTGGATCCTCTTGTTTGTTTTGGGGGTTGGAAGTTTCTTTTTTAGTCTTGTGTATTTTGGAGAGGAGAGGAATTGGAAGGAGTTGTGGATTTTTGGAGCTTGTTGATACTTGTGGGAATTTTGTGAGAGCTTGTGGATGCTTGCTTGATCTTGGAGGGATTTGAGACTTCATACTTGGAGCAAGCTCTACCATGGAAAGGTAGGAGCTTCACCTTTGTTGTATTATGTTTTCTTCCTTTTGTTATATGAATGAGTACATATGTTGTGTTGAATTTTGTTGTTGCAATGCTTGTTGGGAATGGGTAGAATGCCTAAGTTGGGAGTGGGAGGAGACTATGGGGATTTTATTTGAGGGAGGCATAAGAGATCATGTACTTGAGGAGGGAGTTTGGGTTGGGTGCCCACCTTGTAAGAGAAATGCTTGCATTTTCTTCTTGTTTTACTTTGAGGGAGCCATAAGAGTTGAGGGAGGCATAAGAGTGAATGGAGGGATAAGGGGTACTTGAGGGAGGCATAAGAGTTGTTAGGGGTATTGTGTTTGCATTGGAGGCTTTTAGGTGGCACCCATACCCATTGGGAGGCATAAGTGGCCTCCCCATATGTCTTGCTCTTGTGGCTTTCTTGGTAAGCCTTGTGACTTGTTGTTGTGATTGTTTTCCTTCTTGTTGTGTTGTTGATTCTCTTGTTTTGAAGGATTATGGAATGCATGTGAAATGTTATGTTTAGTTATGTGGAAGCTTGTAGTTGCCATGAGTTGGATTCTCTCCCATTGTGATGTGGTTGGGGCTCGGGGGCCAATGGAGAGGATGGCTTCTCTTCTCCATTGGGTATTTTGGTTGGGAGGAGAGCGTTGCCTCTCCCCTTATTTTGTTGTGAATCAAGCAAACTATGGAGGAGCCACCTTGTTGATAATTGGAGCTTTGGAACCTTGTTGTTGACAATGTAAAACCACCATGTATTTACCCACCTTGAGTGGAGGAAAAATGTAATATTACTTTGTATTTTAGCTTCCATTATTGCAAATTTGTTTCCACATGAAGTAGAAAGTGTTGTAACAAATGTTGAAGGAAAGTTGTTTTTGAACTCCAATAATAAGCATGTAATATAGATGGAATCAAAAGTTGAAAGGATGACAATCTATCTATTCTCCTTCTTACTTGACTTGGAACCTCTCATGAGTATGTTAATCTTGTTTACATGTTAGTAGTTCTTGCTTTAAAACTTAATGGAAGTAATTTTGGAACCCTCTTGAGGGGTGTTGGGAATTTTTACAAAAATATATATTAAATTTTGTTTTATTACTTGAGAGTGATGTATTGGAAAAGTGGGAAAAATAGTGCATTTCTCTTCTTCTACTTGGATGTATTTTAGTGCCCTTTTTTTTTGTAAATTTTTAACTTTCAATTGTTTCCGGTTGATTATTAAATTTGATCTTATACTACAATTGAAACAAATTACATTTTAATTAAGGCATGTGTTTAGAACAATTCTCACACATAAGTTATGGAGGAGTAAACACCTATGAAGAAGTTTTTAGCCGTATAAATTATAAATTATAATTGTATTCATATATAGTCAATAATAGTAGTAAAACTATTAATAAACGTTGCTCTAATAACAACTCACACCTGATCTGATTTAAGGCCTTGCATAAGAAAAAAGAATGCTGTCCCTAAATTTTAATGCCATCCACCGGCTCTGCTCAAGCATTACAGTTACACATTGTAATCAATAACATATTAAGACCCAAGCTTATTTAGCTCCTTTCCCACATTTCATTAATAAGGGAACTGATATTCTAAATATTATACATATTTAAGTATTAACAAAACCAATGGACTCACTATTATCAAATCCTCTATCTATAACAGTATACTACCAATATCTCTTTAATATTAATAACAGTACTGATACCAGATCTGTGCTAGGATAAATATAAAAAAAAACCATACAATCATATAATGCAAAACAAATAAGATGATGTTACATCTGGGTAAAGGCACCATAGCAATGTCATGACTCGATATAATTTTACTCAGATTATAACCGTGAAACAGACAGAACAGTAAACATGAACACAATGATTTCAATTCATTCGGGATATCTTATTAGACAAGGGAGATTACAATATATAGAAGATTGATCTCCTTAATTTAAGGAGTCAACTTCAATCTCAAACTACTCCCTAGAATATCTCGTGATCCACTAATCACTCAACAAACCTAGAATCTCTCTAAGAGATCTCTACGAGTTGTCACCAACTCATTATTTGCACAATAATAATAATGTTCACAATATTAAAATATTGCTAACATTCACTCCCCTATTGTTAACATTATTATTTCCACACATACACTCCCCTAATGTGAACAATGTAGAGAAAAACATTCACACGTCTTCTACAGCTTGCCTGCCTCTGCATGCTCATGATCTTGGTACGTTGAACCTCTGTTCAACAAATACGAACCCCTGTTCGACAATAACGGACCTCTGTCCTAGGTACGAGCCCCTGCTCATGAACCTCTGTTCATCCTCTTCAAGAAAAACATGATGCTGCTTTTTCTTGTGCTTTTATCTTTCTACTATCACATATTTACATCAGGAGTTTATAAAAGGAAATACAACTCTGAACAGGAATGTGACATCTGTTCTTATTATAAAACACACAATAATGAAATCAAACACACAACTGAAATACTTGGCCACCAAATCAATACCGCGGCCTCGTCGATGGTGCCTGACGAGAGGTCGCGATCAACCTCCTTCCTCCGTTGCCTCCAGCCTCCATCTGAAAGTTATCTAAAGAAGGAAGTTTTCAGATTCATAACCATCACCCAAAGGTTCTTCTTTATCACTGTCTTCTTCTTCATTAGCAACCATGGCATTTTCTTCTATTTTTCCATCAAGTAAATCTCGTGCTCTTTTCTTGCAGTTTATAGATACATGTCCATCTTGTTTACAATAGTAACAAGTGATATGTTTCTTTGTATCTCTGAAATTTGATCTTTGTTTAAAAGAAGATTTAAATCTCCCTTTATCATATGACTTGTTTTTACCATACATTGCAGTTTCTTCTGGTGTAACATTCTTATTTTCTTCATCTATCAGTGAAGAAATTAGATCTTCTAGGCTGGGATTGATCTTGCTCAAAGTAAAAACAATGTTTGAATAGCGAGATGGCATACTATTCAACAAAACAACTTTTGCATCATCATCCTCTACTTTAAGTTTTATCCCTGATAATTGATTCAAAATAGACCGAAACTTACTTATATGTTGTACCATGTTTTCTCCTTCATCCATCTTGAGTCCAAACAGCTTCTGCTTCAAGGTCACTGCTGCGCTTCCGGTTTGGGATCCAAACAACTTGTTCAATGTTGTCCAAATGAAATTTGAACTTTTTGAAAGGTCTATATGATGCAAATATGCATCAGACAATCCAAGTCCAATGATTGTTGTTGCTTTACGATCTCTACTCTCCCATTTGGTTGCTTCATCAGCATCGGTTGGTTTCTTGAATGTTCCATCCGCAACTTCCCACAAATCTTTGTTAATGAGTGTCAACTGAGTTCGTACTTGCCAAGTGTGAAAATCCTTTCCATCAAATTTTTCAACATAACCCAATTTATCCATTATGACTCTTCACAATTTGACACAAATAGGTGTCGGTTTCAACCGAAAATACACCCTTTTTACAAACAATTTAAAATTTTGACACTATTAAAATTCTTTTAACGTCTTGACAATACTGACTAGATTGACGCTTTGACTTACTACACTAGACAAAACGACAATAACATTAAAAAGTAATTAGATATTACTTTTTACTATGACACACATACACACTATTTATAACAAGAGACAAATGGGGAACGAAAATAAAATAATAACTCAAAAATTACTTTTTTTTAAATAACAAATAGCCAAAGGTAATGGCATTAGACTTATTTTAGACTCTCACGAAAAAGAAAGACTATTTCATAACTACAGACCACCACAAACTTACAATACCAATATTAAACCAAGACACAAAATGAAGGGATTTCCTATTCTAAGATTTAATTAAACTAATGGCATGTGAATGAACATACGGCAGAATTGGACATATGGCAGACATGCAAGACTACATAACTGTTAAATAGATTTGATCATTGCTGGAATAATACCCGATCTATGAAGCCTCCCACGCAAAACCAATTCTCCTTCCTTTATCCATGCGTATCGACTGATCCATGCGGGAAAGCCTGAAATGGAAGGCTTCAACTTCTACTGAGTGCAGATCTGAATGACTCTCATATTTGAATGGATCTAAATGGTGATGATTGTAAAAAATGAATAGCACAGACATGCAAGCATAGGTGGAAACCGTATTCCCTGGAGTTGTTGATGTAAATCTCTGCCAAGTCGTGTCTTCCCAATCATCTAAAAGCAAACCGAACCAATCTTCAATGTAAATGCAGATGTGTGCATGTGTCAGGCATATCTACAAATGTCGGCAGAAATGCATGAGCCGAATCCACGTGGTGAGAAATGCCAATGCAAATCACGGTGCAAATATCAAATACAAGCTCATAATTCCTTGGCTGCAAACAAGATCCTCCTTACACAGGTACGCAGATTCACAAATAAAGAAATAAAAAATTAAAACAATAACGTAATCCAAATAATTTTTTATCAGGCGTTGAATTGCATGTAATTCCACGAATCAGTGTTGCACGGTGTCTCCGTCTACAGGATCAAGTGCAGGGCTTTGATGATCAAAGGCATTTGATAAATCAGACCATCGTTACTGAAGACTCCACAACAGTGATCGACCATGCTCTGATACCAGTGATATTATTTTGCTCAGATTATAACCGTGAAACAGAAAGAACAGTAAACATGAACACAATGATTTTCAATTCATTCGGGATATCTTATTAGACAAGGGAGATTACAATATATAGAAGATTGATCTCCTTAATTTAAGGAGTCAACTTCAATCTCAAACTACTCCCTAGAATATCTCGTGATCCACTAATCACTCAACAAACCTAGAATCTCTCTAAGAGATCTCTACGAGTTGTCACCAACTCATTATTTGCACAATAATAATAATGTTCACAATATTAAAATATTGCTAATGAAATGATCGCAACAAACCCACGTAGAAGATGTTTTTCTTAAAATTTGCAAAACAAATTATGCTTCTTGAATATTCTGACATGAAACCGACCCACCTTTATGAGATCTCTTTTGTTTCCACGGGTTGTGTACATTATCTGGCGAGTTTTCTATAGAGAATCAACGTAGTAAATTTCATCGGGTCCCCGGGTAACATTTTCACTGTTCCCCAATCGATTTTGATAAAATCTCACGAAGGAGAACCCCGAATGTGAAGATGCATTCATTATGAATAGTTGGCAACATAGTTGGACAACCTGCTTGTTGTAATCATCCAAGGGGCCTCCATGCTGCTGCTGGGCGTTGCTGTACAGGCCAGGGCCGATTCAATCAAACCTCACGCCTTTCCTCCGGTCCGTGGCTTCACCTTAAACCACCATAAGGTCTTCACGTGGCCAGGATAGTAGAGAAACGTCAAGGCGACTGTACAGATGTGGATTTGCAAAATCTAAGGGAGTAAATATATTTGCGGCCGGTTGGGAGGAGTCTACACGCCAAGGAGAGGAAGTCTTAAATTGTGGCAGGTGGTTGTTGAGACACCCACCGCCCCAACCATAACATTTAAGCTAAGTTTGAAATGCTGGGCTTTGCAAGTTAATTAAAAAAAAAAGGGATATCTAGTTAGGTCAGCTAAGTATTAAATACTATATAAGATAACAAGTGGTATGATATGTAACAAAACTTTCATATAATAATCATACTAGATATAAATAAGGTAGTATGTATATCGAAACATATTAAAATCATACAATGCAATAAAATAAATCAGTGTCAAGTATATACCGTAATGTGTAATTCCCTTGTGTGTGTCTATATGTGTGTGTGTGTGTGTGTGTGTGTGTGTGTGTGTGTGTGTGTGTGTGTGTGTGTGTGTGTGTGTGTGTGTGTGTGTGTGTGTTATAATGTATTAAATCAGGAGATAATGTAATATAACTGAATAATAAAATAAAAATAAAAATTGAGTGGATAGTGTTTTCACTTCAAAATAAATTATATCATATTCTAGGGTTAACCTTCAGAAATATTGTTATCTCGATATTATCAGACCTTAGACTAGTTAACTCGAAGGACGACCCTTCTCATCTTTTGTGAAACGTCGATTGAAATAAAATCAAACTTCTTTGACCTCGAAGCATTATCGTGATTGAAGTAGTTTCGAGTCTGTATGCGGACTCACCCCGAAATTAAAAAAAAAAAAATTGTCATCATCGCCGTCGTGAGCGTCGTCCTTTGGCGGCAAGCATACGGTTGAAATCTATATGATTGTCTAATGAATTATGGGTATAAGGAGTTGGACATCAATATATCTGCTGAATAGATGTCATACAAAGAGTGTGAGGAACAACATACTTCAAGAAGCATGGAGTTGAAAAAACCGAGTGTTGAACACTTGAGATTTTTTGGATGTGTGGCATATGCACATGTGCCAAAGAAGATCAGAAGATCAAAATGGGATAATAGAGGAGAGAAGTGCATTTTCATTGGATATAGTGAGCAATCAAAAGCTTACAGATTGTATAATCCAGTTACAAAAGAAGTAATTATCAGCAAAGATGTTCAATTCATTGAGGAAACATCTTTGGAAGATGTAAAAGTAGTGGAGTAGCCACAAAAACTATAAATGCACCTATCATTTTGCTTGAACCAGAAGAAGGAAGAGAAAATGATGTACCAAGTTTGACATCCATTTCATAAAGGGGTGAATTTTCAAGTGGAAACAACCAATAGAGCATGCAAGGATAATATAATGAAGCATCTTCATCATCATCAAACTCATTGCGGTGGAAAGGTCAAATGAGGAATGTTCAAGAGATCTATGACCAGTTAAGGTATGAAGAAAATGAAGATAAAATGATTAATTTTGCTTTATTTTCACAAGCTGATCCTATTTATTATGAAGAATAAATTAAAGATAATAAATGGTGTGAGGCCATGGATGAAGAAATGCATGCAATAGAAAAGAATCATACACAGAGTTAGTAGATCTTTTGTAGGTAGGAAAGCAAGCCATTGGAGTCAAGTGGGTTTATAAAACCAAGACTACTCCCAAAGAAAAATTGAAAGACATAAGGAAATATTAGTTGTCAAAGGCTATAAACAAAATCCTAGACATGATTATAATGAGACATTTTCTCTAGTAGCAAGGTTAGAGACGTGAGAACAAGCATTTCCATAATTGCTCATCACAAATGGAAATTCCATCAAATGGATGTTAAATAAACTTTTCTTAATGGAGTACTAGAAGAAGAAGTGTATGTGGGACAACCACCTGGTTATGAAATCCCAGGGCATGAAAGAAAAGTGTACAAGTTGAAGAAAGCTTTATATGGACTAAAACAAGCACCAAGGGCTTGGTATAGTAGGATTGATTCCTATCTGTTAAGTAATGGCTTTAGAAAAAGCAACAGTGAGCCCACACTCTACATCAAAGAAAACAATGGTGAGATTTTAATTGTTGTTTTGTATGTAGATGATTTAATTTTTACTCGAAATGTAAGCAAAACAATAGATGAATTCAAATCAGCCATGAAGAAGGATTTTGAGATGACTAATTTGGGATTATTGAAGTATTTTCTTGGCATTGAAGTCAAGCAAACGGAGAAGGGAATTTTTATATGTCAAGAAAAGTATGCAAAAGAAATCTTAAAATATTCAAAATGTTGGACAAGAAACCAACATAAACACCAAGAGATAAGTGTGAAACGATCAAGGATGATTGCAGAAACAATGTGGATCCTATAAAGTACAAGAGTATGGTAGGAAGCATGATGCACTTAACTGCTACAAGACCAGAAATTATGTATACAATTATCTTAATTTCAGATTTATGGAGACACCAAAAGAGTCTCATTGGCAAGCAGGAAAACAAATATTGAGGTATGTGAATGGAACAAGGAATTTTGGAATTCTATATGTTGCTAATAATGATTTTCAATTAGTTGGCTATACAGATAGTGATTGGGAAGGAAGTGTTGATGATAGAAAGAGCACATATGGATATGTGTTTAATGTTGGATCAGGAGTCATTTAATGGGCTTCAAAGAAATAATTTTTAGTTTCTTTGTGCAAAAGCAAAGTATATTGTATTGAACTCGTCGATTGTTAGATGATTTGGTTGAAAATAATTCTTTAGAATTTGTAAGAAAAGTAGCAAGGAGGTTCGTGATTTTCTATGATAATATGTCTTCAATTGCATTGTCTAAGAATCCTATTTTTCATGGAAGAAGAAAGCATATTGCAATAAGGTATCATTTTATTCATGAAATGGTTGAGAAAAGAGAAATTGAATTAAAATTTTGCATGTCGAGCAATAGCTCGCTGAATTTTTCACCAAACCATTATCAAAGGAAAGACTTGAGTATTTGAGGGAAAATGGGCATAATAAATGGACCGCCTAACTCCGAAATTAAAATTTTGTTTGGCTCGAGATTAAGGGGAGTGTCAAAATTATTTATGAGGGCAATAATCTCGATCCCTTCGCTAAAATTAAAAAAATTAACTCCTCCTCCAACCACCTTCGACTAGATGTTTAATGTTTTGGGTCGTTGCATTATTGGCTGTTGAAAATTTTTATTTCCCCCTCTTCTATCTTTTCCACGTGGAACTCCATGGATTTTTCTCGCTCCCGACAAAGTGCAAGCTACATTTTTATTCCGAGACCACCCTTATAGATGGACGTGATTATTTCGGGTTAGGTATTCCATAGAAAAGTGCTCCAACTCCCGAGGACGTGAAATCACTAGGAATTATTAGGAGTCTAGTTTCTATTCTTGGTCGTGACTTATTTCGGATGCCCAATATATATTTTATATATGTGGTATTTTATATATATTTTCGTGTCAAGTTTTGGGGCTTTTTTAACAAAGAAAGAAGTATATTTTTATATATGGCATTGATATAAAACAAGATTTAGAGGAAATTTATAGTGGTGTTTGTGCAAAGTAGTACGAGAATAAAGAAAAGGAGAAAAATATAGAAGAAAGAGAGCAGTAGCTCAAGGAAGAAAGTAAAAAAATATATAAAAAGGAAAATACAGTGAAGTGGGAATATTTAGAGAAGAATACTTAGAGTGCGAAATACAATAATTTTTTTGTAATCAAAGGAAAATAAATTAGCAACTCGAGTTTGTAAAATAATTTTAAATGGATTATAATAGATATAATTTTAGTGTGTTTTATTGTGTCTGGTTGTGTCTTTCCCATACCTGGTTGTATTTGGAACTAAATTTTGCCAAAATTTCCATGGTAGAATCTTATTCTCCTTTGTCCAATTGAGGTTCCATATTCCCCTCATCAAATTTCATAGTTTCATCCTTTCTTTCCTCCAAGATACCAAAGTTTCCCCTTTTGGCATCAAAACAAAATTCCCTACTTTTGCTCACCGAGGGTCAAGGAATTATATTCAAAGTGGTCCTAGTGCAGTAGAAGGACATGTCCAAGAAGCAACACTAAGCTATAGTGCCCACCTCATCCTCACTTATTTTTACTTAAGACATTCTCTCCTTTTTAGACTTTAGGATTGGTTTATCCTCAATAATAATGTTCAATATTTCCTCAACATGGCCCACATTATAAATCTTTATTAGATCTGCATTTTCCCATTTAAGAGGAAAAGTATGCACAAACCCCTTTCACTAAATGATCCCCTTAGTACCCTTTAATTCACGGCTCTCCTACTAACGAGGAATCTTCTATTTCCAAGTCTACACTGGGCTCACACAAATCCCACTACATTGTACAACCACTCTATATTTTACACAAAAAAGTGACTCTTCAAATTCAAGGTTTTAATTTGAGATCCATAAATTAGATCATATTGAATGGAAGAGGGGATGCGAGACATCTCGAGTAATATTTACACATAATTTATAACAATTCATTCTAGTACATCCAATAGAAACTAGAAAAACTTCTCAGCACATCATTGTCCAAGAAATCTAGCGCAAGGATGGTATTCTAACCCACCCTTGGAAGCATGGATTGGAATCCACCGTAAACAATCGCACAATGTCAATTGTTGGATTTTAATATTAACAAATAACTACATCATCTTACATCATGGATCTTGTTATAATTATTGTATTTCACATTTTCTCACATTTGGCATCTACTCATACTACTAATGGGATCATCTATGTTTGCATCAAGATCAAGATTATAAAGTGGAGGGCGAGATAACAAAAATAATTAGGGACGAAAAATATAAGTCATGGGAAAAGTGTGTGAAATCCACGTATTTAATTCCCGCATTTTTAACCAAAATTCCATTCATGTCTTTAGCTTATCTAACAAATAAAATGTCTTCTAATTTAAAATATTGACACCATAAAAATATTATAAAGAAATAAAAATCTGATTTTCCTCATGCAGCTTTCTAAAAAAATCTCTTTTAGTTGTGTAAGAGTTGGCTTTCGACATCATAGCACTAATAGACAAGTGAGCAACGATTATAGAGTGACCCCTCTATATGGCTTAAAATAGACACAATAAAACATTATTCTTAAGCTTGATACTATTTCTGATTAGATTGACTTATGTTACATATTTTTATACGTGCTTGGTAGTGTTGGCCATGGAAATACCCTTGGTGCAAATCCTTTGAATAACTTGGCACCTACTACAAAATAATAGGAACAAGCCCAAAAATCATCATTCCTCCATTGCATCAACAAAACACATACTCTAAAATTAAACACCATCAATTACATATACATAAAAACAAAAAGGTAAGCTACAAACTATCCATAAATAATATTGCATGATGTCGATAGTTGGATTTGTAATGTTAAAAACTACTTAGGTCGATATCCATTTTTTGAACTACATTGACGCGTGAAAATTCAAACAATGCACATACATTATACAACTCTAAGCTCTTTTTCATTTCCTTATAGCTATATCCATGACATGAATGATTTTAGAGAGATTTTCATTTAGGATAGGGAGTCCCATGCAAGAGTCTCGTGTTATTCTTTCTACCTTAGAATGCATATTTGGTTATCTTTCATGACTCATTCTCCTCCATAGACCCTTGTAAGGTGAATGCCTTATCTCACCCTTGCGCTTCTCTTTGTTATTTTTATAATATCGAAGATTGTCTTTCATCAAGCTTTACATGGTCCCTCTAATTTGATTTGTATTGGATTTGCATTTGATTTTTGGATCGAAGGCATCATTCTTTTCATTGAGAGTTGTTCAACCACGAATTTCCTCTTTTGCTAATGACTCAAGCATTAATCACGTTAATCAGCATTTCCAAATGTAAGTCCTAGTAATCACGCCTAACACAAATCACATAAATGAGAGGTTAAGGTTTAGGGCCAATGTTCGTTGATACATAAACTCATCAAGAATGTTGATAAGGGGAAACCCTAATCACTACCTTAATTTCTACAAAGACACTCTAATCACAAAGGTGCATGAAATTAGCAACATAAGGAATGCTAAACATAGAGTTTCCTTATCTAACATATATAGAGTTTGAGATTCAAACATTTGTGTGTTTCCCTTGGAAGTATTTATTGACCACGTATGCTGCCTCGGTGATCCGCACACCACATCACCTTTCTTCTTCAAAACTTGACACAAATGACATGAGGTTCATACATTCCTAGTTCTAAGTAAGTAGATTTCTATGCAAAGTTCCCCGCGACATTTTCAACACCCTTAGACTTATCCTCCCTCAACCTCATTCTTCATCACCCCTCTTCCTCCTCAAATGTTTATCTACCACAATTTTAATTTCTTCGACACATCCCCTTTGACGTTCCCATCACACATTAATCCACATGCAATTGCTAGTAGTTCTTACGTTGGTGAGCACATTTGTGGTTGCATTGATCAATAAATTTTTTTAACGCTTTTCTATGGTATGAATATCATACCTAATAGTAAGTAAGCACACAAAATTCTTATATGGCGGAACAACCGAGCACCTCCACGAGACATACGACTTTTTTTTAATGATTGATGATTAAATACAAGAGTAATAAAAATATGAAATGCATAAATTTTTATGTGACAAAAATTGTGTTGAGCCCACTAGAATATAATAGGTGTCAGTATGTGGTGAACCTCTGATCTAGATTAAATATTGAACTCGTTTCTCGGACACGAAGTTATGGAATAATGTTGCCTCGCATGATCACATGCAATCGCTTAATATGATTTCTGTATATTGATTATAAGTCTGAAAGTTACAAACACTAGAAGTTAATCAGGGGTTAAAAAACTACGACGTATTCAACAAAGCTTAATATGATAATATCTGTATATTGTTTTATTATTAAATTCCTAGGAAATAAAGGAATTTAAATAGAAACAGTTAAAAAAACTTAAGGACAATAAATGCCTGCGAATTATAAACTAGCCAGGACCTGTTATCGCCACTCAGTTTTTTGATTGGACGGCCGTTTCCTTACCGGCAATTACTATTATCACAACACGTAATACGAAGCTTTCCAGACCATTATTTGCGTAGGTATTTTCTTTCAAAAAAACAATGTTTAGAGCTCCCAAAAAACCATTATAGTGTGTTTTTCCCAACCAAAAATAAAATAAATTAATATAATATTTTGCATTGTTCAAATTTTGCATTATAAACTTTGAAGTATGAGTGTTGTCTTCTTAAAATAAAAGAACAAAAAAATTGTTCGAGGACAAAATTAATATGAGGAGATTCCTTGCAAAAAGATTTCAGCATTATCAGGACGTAAGAAAACAAAAAAATTACAAACTTGAAAGCTATTTTAAAACTTCGGTTCCACATTATTACAAAACTAAAGAGAGAGGGGACTGCTTTTTGACAGGGAGAATGGATGTGCATATTTCAAACTCTTCCATGCAAGAGAGAAAGAAATTGTCTCCAAATCCCCGTCCTGGGAGCTCCATGTTTCTAGAGTCAGTCAGTGTTGAGATTCCTTCTGCAAGATACTACCATGCTTTTCAGGGCCCGGAGCTAGAAATCCTCAGAGTAAGAAAATCTATAAAAAAAAGAATCCAGTATATTTAATATGTCTGTAATCAAATCTACAATCTATTATCATTTACAGAAAATTTTAATTCAAAATAAGTTTATGTGCATGTACAATAAAATTAACATTATTTACATAGGCACTAGCCAGATTTCCTATAATTTTCACATGTTGTTGTTAAGTTCGCCATAATATACACGTATAAGTATTGAATTCTCTGTTTGTAGATACATTTCATATTTTTAGATATAGGCTGATTTGCTTGCAACTAGATACTTGTAAATATTTTGCCTCACACTGCATATGCTGCAATGTCATCACTGTACCAATAATAGTAAGTATGGCATGGCCAATGTTGGAAGCTGATGATGGATGGTTTGGTTGTTTTCAGGATAGTGACAATTTAATACTTCCTGAAGAGAAAAAATGGCCATTTCTTCTTAGATTTCCCAATGGCTGTTTCTGGGATGTGCCTGGGATTGGCAAGCCAGTCCTCCCTATGGAAGTCTCTAACAACAGTTCCTGCAGTTGCATTTCTCGATATTCCACCCCAAATAAACATAATTCTGTGGTCACTCACAGTATGCACTCTCATTAGTGTCTTCTTCATATATTTGCTGAAATCATGGTACCACTGGGAGGCTGTGAAAAGAGAATTTTCTCATCCGGTTAGAGTGAACTTCTTCTTTACGCCTTGGGTGACTTGCCTGATATTAACAATAGCAGTGCCTCCGATGATAGCAAAGTCTGTGCATCCCTTCTTTTGGTGCATTTTCATGGCGCCTCTATTTGCACTGGAGCTTAAAATATATGGTCAATGGCTTTTTGGGGGACCAAAACGGCTTTCTAAAGTAGCTAACCCCGCCACACATTTGTGTGTGGTCGGAAACTTTGTGGGATCTCTTTTGGCTGCTCGTATGGGTTGGAAGGAGCCAGCGAAGTTCTTCTGGGCGGTTGGGCTGGTCCATTATATACTGCTGTTAGTCACTCTTTATCAGAGATTGCCTACCAAAAAAACGCTTCCAAAAGAATTGCATCCTGTGTATTTTCTCTTCATTTCTGTTCCAGCCACTGCAAGTTGGGCTTGGGAAACTATTTTTGGAGAGTTTGATACAATGTCCCGCATTTCTTATTCAATTGCGCTCTTCTTCTACGCATCCCTTGTAAGTTTTTATTTCCTTTACTTATTTCGTAAGTTCATAATGTGTTTGAAAAGAAAATTGTGACGAACTAAGTGATATGACATTGGAAAGTTCAGCCACAGTAGGATCAAGTAAAATTATATATATAAAGAATCCTTAACCTTTGAAAATTTAGAGATTTGAGGTTTTCCAAAGTTCTTGTTGAAAATTTTGTGCAGATATTTATTTTAAGGGACCAAATAGAACCTCCAGAATCAACTGAAAATTTAGTCTAAATATTTATTTTAAGGGATATTTATTTAGTGGGGTGCAATTTGGCTGGTGTTTTTCAATAGAGATTTAATTTGCAATCAAAAATCCCAAGCATAAATTTCGAACAAAGTATCTACAACCTACTCAAAACATTTTTATTTTCCAATTCATGTGGAAGTTGTCTTTCCAACTTTAACTGTTTAATTATATTTTATCCAGGTGAGAGATAATGTACTGCAATTTAATACTAGTAAAAACAATTCTATTCTATGTGAATTATGATGGACACACTCTGAATTTGTAATCATAAATTTATGGATGGTTATAAATAAAAAGCTCCACATCAGGAATTGACACACTGTGAATTTCTAATCATAAATTTATGGATAGTTACAAATAAAAAGCTCCACGTCAGGAAACAAGGGAGGGGTCCCATCACCATGGAGGGGCTGCTGCTCCACAATTTACTCTGCGGCAGATCCCATGGGAGTTTCCACAATCTGCTGCAGGATAAAATGGAATCTGCCCCTGAAAAATTGGAGCCCCTGATTTTTAGGGAGCATGGTTAAGCGGGTGGTAAAAAGGGGGGGCTAAAAATTTCCCTCACCCGCATAGTATTTTTTTCTGCCAAATTGCAATTTCCAGCTCATAGAAAACTCACTCCCTGAAATATCTATGCAGCAACGCCTGAATTTTTTAGGAAATGGGACCACAAAAATGCTAAAACTCCCTGAAACATCTCTGCAGCGCCAGCTGAATTTTTTTAGGAGCAGCAACCCCATGGGACCACAAAAAATTAAGCTATTTATGAACTGTACATATTAATATTGATATCCAACAAAGTCAAAAAGGCGTATGAGTTAAGCAGATACATCCAGGTGAAAGACTAGCATTCATTAATCGTCCAGTTGGTTCTTGTTTTTACTTCCTGTCCGACTGCTCTTCGATGATGTCAGCCCACCTACTTGACAACTTATAATTAGATGCCCTCAATTTTCTCTTTAGAAGATATCGCCCATATACAGATACAACCGTACACTGCTATGGAATTATTCTAAATAATATTATTCATTCACATTGATGTTTTCTAAGACATTAATGGATGGAGTAAACAGAATTTTGAAATTGCCGATTCTTTTGACGTACTTAACTAGGATGGACGGTGAAAGACTTTTTAATTTACATATTCTCATAAGACTATTATTATATTATATATGGCAATTTAATTTTAGCCTAATTTATGGTGATAATTTTTTAATTTTTAGGCAATGATGGTGAATGGATTTTTGAATTCTAAGTTTTCGATGACTAGTTTCTGTACATGACATATTTGAATGGGATAGACTGGAAAACAAATTGAATTCTATAATGAAAGTGAACATCTGCCGACCTCACTAAATTATAATAATATTTCTTTTGAAAACTTCTTCAAAACATCACTTTCAAAATCTAAAAAAGCCATTTGATGATGCTGTGGTGTATGGACCGCCTCTAACCGGCACTGCTTTGAAGAATTCTTAAAGATCCACCTTATCAATATTAAAGACTACATAATTATACAAAGTGCCTCTTGTATTACGTTTTTCTTACTAGTTTATTTTTGCAGTCGAAGAATTCGAATCTTTATTTACAGGGCCAAACATGCTTGTGCATTATATTTTATAATTTGTTTGCTATAAGTTTATTTGACCCTCTACTGACTTTGTTGCAGGTTTTGAGATTCAATTTCTTCAGAGGCTTCAGGTATGATTGAGGCCATTATAATTACAAAAATATGAGGTTTCAATTCTTGTAGTCTATTATCTAACCACCACCATTGGTTGATTTTGATTGCAGGTTCTCAATTTCATGGTGGGCATACACCTATCCTATGACATCAATTTCAATAGCTACTATAAGATATTCACAACAGGTGACCCATCCTCTCACACAAGGTCTGGCCGTGCTTCTTTCAGTAGTTGCCACCATTACTGTTGCCAGTCTTTTTGTCACCACTCTCCTCCATGCCTTCTTCTGGAAAACCTCTTCCCTATTGACATGACGATAGCAGTTACCACCAACAGAACGTTGAAAAGGGAAAAAATATCTCCCAAAGCCAATGAGATTCAACATCATGTAAACAAGAGAAACAAAGGAACAATCCGTAATGGTTTTCATGTGATAAGATGTAAAATAAAGAACAAAAGAGACAGATTGCTGGAGTCTAGCTGCAAGGAACTTCCAGTTTACCCAAACTTGGAACAACCTCAATCTCAAGTAGAAGAAAACGAAATTGAAATCCAACACGACACTTTGGGTTATCAATATTGAAGGGCTGGAAGAACCTGTGAAACCCTTTCGAGGGTGTGGTCTCAGCTTGAATTAAGTAACACAAACACGATATAATCGTATCTGTGAAATGAGAAATACACAATCTCAAAATGATACTTCACTAAAAATTTCAGCAATGTTTTGGGACTTTTTCTTTAACATGTAAAATGAATACAATACATCATATTTATAGAGACCTTGACGAATTCTATGGGCTTCTACGAGACCAAAAGGTATCCTCCACACAAAATGCACCTCATGCCCATCACAAACCCATCAAATCAGACCATACATGTAGTGCCCATTCCTCTTCGACACTTATTATATTTTAATTTCGATTATTGTTGACTATAGACATGAATATTATCATATCATTTTGGTTTAGCATGATGTTAGATGATAGAGATATTCTTACTATTGATGGATTGTGATTCATAGTATGATTTGTGTGGATTCTTAGAGGCATAGAGAGACATTTTATATTGATGATGATGATGTGTTGTTGGCATATGTATTACTGACATTCGGAATTCTCATCATGTTGACTATGATTTAGCATTTGAACTAATCTCGTGATCTTGTTGATATTGATAAAAATGTAGAATTGAGATGTTGAAATTTTAGACAAATGATAGCATTGTTAGTCTAGATTATGAATTAATTATATGTGGATGTTTATTGATTGATGTGCATATATTTTACTTTTGATGTATTTGATGTGGCCATGAGGCCGAAGGAGGTATTGTGTGATTTTTCAGGTAATTATATCACAACAATCAAAAGGGGATTGGAGACCAACCACTACGGAATACTAGATGGATACAACGAAGGTCACCATGGAAACTCGTGTAATGTGTTATGTTTGTTTAATTTTTTTAGGGGTTCCCATGGGGGATGACCTCCAATTGTGACTATGGGCATGTGTACAATTCTTTCCCTTTTTATTTTATTTATTGTACTAGATTATGTGATTTAATTGTGATGTAATTTATTTAATCATCGTTGATTAGTGTGTCTTTATTAAGTATTTTAATTATGTTCTTAAGCTATATGGGGATGTGATAAATAGAGTTATTTAGTTGAGTTGTTGGTCTTTTGGATTATGTGATATTGATTGAGTGTAAGTGACTTTGAGTGTTGTACACTCTACCTTACCTTGGAATTTCAAATTTGGGCTTAAGGGCCATTTTCAGAGGCTTGAGGGACAAGCTAAGTTTTTTCCACACCTTTTAATTTCATATATCAACCCTACCTATGTATTTGGGGTCAAAAATAGACTCCATTATGTGTTTTGTAAGACAAAAAGTGACATTAATTGCACTATTCTTACATGGGTTTTAAATATTGTCCTTAGGGGGTGTGGGTTTGGATTGTGTGTGTAAAAGGCTTGAAATTCCTCTCAACCACCAATTTATTATGCATTGGAGTTGAGGTTTGACTTGTGATGTGGAGTTGAAGATGAGTGATGTGGCATCCTACATAGAGCCACCTCACCCTCCTCTTCTATTTTTTTATATATACAAGTTTATTTGTTTGTTTGGGGGTTACTTCATTTCATTTTGTGCTCTTGTATTTTTGGAGTTAGAGAATTTTGGAGTGCTTGTTGAATTTTGGAGCTTGTTGGAGTTGGATTGAGCTTGAAGGAGCTTGGAGGGTGATCTATTGATCAATTTCTACCATGGAAAGGTAGGAACTACACCCTTGTTTTATTTGTTTTCTCTTATGTGTATATTTGTATGTTATTAAATGTTTTGGTATGCTTGTTGGGTTCTTGGGTAGAATGCCTAAGTATGGTGTAGGAGAAGGCTATGGGGATTTTATATGTAGGGAGGCATAAGAGTTTATTTCATGTTTTGGAGGGAGTTGGGTTGGGTGCCCCACCTTGGATAAGAGAATGCTTGCATTTCTTACTTGGTTCTTTTGAGGGAGACATAAGAGAATGTAGGGAGTCATACGAGTATCTTGAGGGATATAAGAGTTGTGTATGGGTTTTGAGATTTATATTGAAGGGTTTTAAGGTGGGCACCTAGTTCTATTGGAAGGCATAAGTGATCTTCCCATAGACCCTTGCTCCATTGGATTTGCATTTTCAAGCCTTGTATATTTTGTTAGTTTCCTTCTTGTGATTGTATTTTGTGTTTATTGTTTTTGAAATGGTTTTGAAATATTTGTATTGTGATGTGGAAGCTTTGTAATAGTTTCCATGAGTTGGATCCATCCTTTATTGAATTTTGATTGGGGATTAGGAGCCAATGAGGAGGATAGCTTCTTCTCCTCATTGGATTATTGGTTGGATGGAGAGTTTTGCCTCTCCCCCATTTTTGTTGTTGTGATCAAGTGAAGAAATGGTGGAACTCTTGTGGAAGAATTGACACTTGGAGCACTTATATAAGACTAAGAAATCCTTCTTTGTGAGAGAACCTTTCTTGTAATCCCCACTTAAGGTGGAAGACTATCACTACAACCAAATAGTCTTTTTGCCACAATTTTCCTACAATACTTATGTGGTTACAAGTAATTTCAAACTTTTAAAATGTGGCATTGAAATTGTGTCTCACCCACATTTTGACATTTTTTTGTATTTTATCAAAAATTTACTAGATTGTTGTTAGTCTACAATTTATGAAATTTGTAAATCACCTAAGATTTTTATTAATGTATAATGTCAATTTTTTTCAAATTGTAATATTTCTACTTTTTTCATTTTCTAAAATTTCTCAAAATATGTGGCTTTTCCACAATATATGTCCACATTGTAGATATTGCACAATTTAGATTTTTTTATTATTATTGGCAAATAGTTTTTGGAAGGGACGATACCCTTGAACAACAAGACTCAAAAATCAGAATATATAGATTTGACATTACAAAAAGAGATCAAAATTTAGATAAAACAAATCATCCCAATAGTAGAAAGCATTCTACCATGAATAAAACCTAAAACCAACAACCCTACAAACTAAACAAAAACTTTAGCAGATTATTCAAGTAGTAGCATAAAAAGGCCTATAGACCAAATGTATCGATGAGAGAACTCAACAAGACATGGCTCATGCCATGTCTGAGGCAATGAAAGGTTTAGATTTAGTGCCTTTCTTTTTCCTATCCACTACCTTCCATTCCTCATTTCCATCTTCCACTGAGATTGGAAGAACAACTTCAAATGACTTGATAGGGATGTGACCCTCAGTAGTCGAATCACAATCTATCACTAAATTAGCACTCGAGGAGAGGATTTTGAGGTTTCGCGCTTTAGTGTTCCGATGCTCTTCCATGATGGGAAATTCAGTTTTTAGGGGTTCCATAATCGGTTCTGAATGGGGGATAATTGTCAAATGATATGGTAGAGAATCCTTCCACCATGCAGGATTTTCCTTGCACTTGGAATGTTCACATTCATCTGAAAGATGCCCCATTTGGAAACATATTTGGCATCTGAAAGCTAAACCCTCATAGTCTATCCTCTACATCCACTTCCTGTCACCTATTTACAGGGAATATCTATTGGGAGGGCTTGAGAGGTGTTAGTATCTACCAAAATTTTACCATAAGTAGTATGTATTTGGTGGGAGGTTTTATCATAAATTTTCAGTGAAGATCCTAGGGTATATCCTATGGCAATGTTACAAGATTTGTTCCAAAGCTGCAATGGAAGTCCCGACAAACGGATCCAGACATGATAGGTATCAAAGGAGTCTTTTAGAGGTCAAAAAAGATACCATAGCTTTGACATGAGTCCATGTTCTCCCAAACCCAGTATTAATGATCAAGATTAAATCCCTTAACTCGGGGTTTCAAAAACAACAATAAAATAGGCTTTAACACGGGGTAGAGTTCAATCTTACCAGTAATCTTTTCCCTCCATATTTGTGTGATCCAATCATGGAGCTAAGAAAGCTTAGGCCAAAAATTGTGAAACCTGCAAATGAGACCAAGATGGGATAGGTTTTCTTCTTCCTTTAGGACCTTCTGTAGTAGATCCTCTTCTATCTTTAGCACTGGAGTCATCTGTGATAGTGTTAAAGGCTTTTCACTATTTTTACTTTCTCCTTTTGTTTGGAGGCTACAACAACGTATGATTTTCCACTACCCAGCTTCCCCTTGTTGAAATGTCCATATCTAGAGGTCCCTCCTTCAAATTTTCCATTACCAGATCCAACGTTTTGACCAATCTGAGTATTAGGGTTTGGGTTCCTTTGATTGGTGTAACGCCCACTAAAACAACCCACTTGAGACTCAAGAACAACCTAGGATTAGTTAGAAAAAATTATGGAATAATTTTTTTGTTTAAAAGTGTCTACAACCAAGTTACAAGACAACAGTTGTCACAAACAAGTTTAAAGGCCAATTATAGTTAATAGCTTATAGTTTTCCCATTACAACAATTATTAAAATTCTCAAGGTCAAAACTTAGGGTTAAAGTAACCATTTAGGTTAAGAGGGTAATTTCTCACTATACCACTCTCTACTAGCTTTAAATATTCAACTTGATTTTTCTCAAAATTAACGCACTCAAAACTTCCCAAAAACATTCCCATTAGATAGGAAATTTCCTCACCTTTCCAGTGATATAAATAAGTCCTAACTCCTCATATTTCTCAAGTTATGGGCCAGGCGGACCTTGAAAGGAAAATTTTCCCCAACACGGGTATGTGGACTTCGGAGAGAAATTTTTCCCAGAGGAGGAATGTGGAACAACGGGCGGGAAGAAAATTTTCCCCATGCATGGGCCGGTGGAGCGCAGAAGAACTTTAGCACTTTTTCCCTTTTGGGACAACAAAGACGATTTGCCTCTACGCTCGCTAGCCCGAAAGGACACGTGTTCGCATTTCAAAACTCGGCATAAATTTGGGCTGCTTTGGATAAATTTAATACTTTTATCCTTTTTTCCAAAAAGCGCTAAGGGATCCAAATGATCGTGCCTCCGCCGATGCCCAAGGTGCCACGTGTCAAGAGCTCGATTGGTGCGACTAATCGGGCCGTTGGAGCAATTTATAAAAATTTTATTTTTAAAAAAGAAAAAAGGGTTTAGAGGTTTAAAACTCTCAACACCTCCGCCGACACGTCGTGAAGGCACATGTCGATCATCCATTGGTTGTGGGTCAGTGGGCCGGCGGGAGAACTTGGAATTTTTTTTCCAAAAGTTTCCAAAGTGCTAAGGTTTTTTTTTAAAATTATTCGCTCCTCTCGCTAACGCCTCATGATGCCACGTGGCGAGACCTAATTAGCCATGGGCATACAAGGTGGTGGGGAAAATTAGGAAAAATTTCACAAAATTTTTTAAAGGTTAAGAGAAATGTTGCAGGCCCGCACGACCACGAAAGACAACCAAAAAGGAAAAAGTAGGCGGTGGAGTGCAGTGGGAAATTTTTCCCCAAAATTTCTTTTTGAACTTAGATGATTTTTGACAAAAAGAAAGGCTTGCGGGTTAGCGGAGCGGCGGGGATTTTGTTCCTTTGGCGTTTTTGACCAAAAAGTGCAAAAGGAAAATTCGGGCCCGCGGGTTCACCAAGGAAATTTTTCCCAATTTATTTTTGTGAGTTGGAATTATTTTTAATGCCAAATGAAGAAAAAATTTCATAAGGCCATACCTTTTGATTGGGAGGTCATTTTTGGTAAAAGAGGACTTTTTGGAAATCTCTCTATGTCCTCTTTGCACATGAATCATTAATTTTCATGTTGATAATGTTTAACGGGTCAATTTCACGAAATGATCTAAAGGATTTAAAAAGGCAAGCTAGTAAATTTTAACTTATGAAATTTTAATCAATCGATCTTATTCCTCTCTCAACATGTCAATTAGACATGGAGGATTTTTCTTAGATGGATTTAGGATGGATTTGGAAGGTAAATTTTTTTGATTGAGTTCCAATTTGAAAATTTACAACTTTGACCACAAAATGATAGTAAAATGGTTTGAGCCCAATTTTGCTAAGTTTTCTAAGAAATTTCTTAAGTATTAATGTCTATATGAATTCATTTAGATCTTATTATGTCCAATTTAATGTTTCATTTGTTATTTATTTGTTGCAGGTTTGATCTGTGCATTTTGGATTAAATATTTGCCAGTTTGAAAACATAAAACAAAGATCAATTTTGAATAGATCTATTTTCCATTTTTCATCTTCTAAGTATTAGAATACATTCCAATTCAAATCTAATACATCAAGTTGATTCAAATCAAAGTATTCAAAGACAAAACACAACTCTGATTTCCAAGTTCACTCCTTTCAAAAGACAGAGTATTACATTTTCTTCATACGCATTTTTTTCTTTCAAATAGAGATTTCAAATACATTTAAATGATCAGATTCAATACAACAATGCAATTTGAGAAAGGTAATACAATAATTTATTGATTCAAAAGACAACTTATAACTTCTTTCTTTCATTCTTCAAATTCATCATATAGAATACAATTATTTCTTTCAAAAACGAAACAAAGTATATCTCTTTCACATTTCAATTTACAACTTTCATAATCAATACAAAACATTTTTCCATTACAAAATATACAAGTTCATCCACTTCAAGTGGGAAAGGTTACAATAAGATTTATCTCAACAAGGGACTGTCAAACTGTCTTTTTTCTTCCTTGCTCTAGAACAACAACATGCAGATTTATCATTCTTCCAAATTTTGATCACAACAAGAGTAGGGGAAAGGCAATGCTCTCCACCCAACCAAGATATCCAATGAAAAGGAGAAGCCATCGTTCTTCATTAGCCCTTGAGCTCCAACCATAATGTAATAGAATATCTGAATCAACTCATGACAACAAAGTCTTCCACAAAACACAAACAACATCATCACATTTAAAACACGGTCAAAAGCAGAATGTAGTTTACAACTACATTAAATCATGAAAAACAACACTAAGGCTTCAACAAGCAAACTAAAGGATCAAGAAACTATGGGGGATGCTACTTATGCCTCCCAAAGGGGAAATGGGTATCACCAACTGATTTCAAACCGCGAAAATATAGTATATCAATGCCTTGACATGCCCTTATGCCTCCCCCAATTACCTCTTATTCCTCACATTTCCTTATGCCTCCCCAACCTCTTATGGCACCCCATATGAGTAAAGAAATGCAAGCTATTTCTTTGTAAGGTGGAACCCAAATCCCAACTCCCTCCACACTTATACCTCCCCAAAACACTTGTTCCTCCCACAAAATAAACCCCATAGTCTTCTCCTACACCATTCCTAGGCCATCTACCCAACATCCCACAAACATGCCAAAACATTCACAACAATAACAATTTCATAAACAAAAAAGAAGCATTATAAGAGCCAAGCTCCTACCTCTCCATGATGGAGTTGTTCCAAGTTCCAAAACAGCAAGCTTTAACCCAATGCAAGCAATCCAAATCAGCCAAGCACAAGCATGCAACAATCTTCCAAAAACTTCTCCAAAGCAAGAGCTCCAAAACAGCAAAATAATTCACCCCAAAAGGAGTTTCCAAAAGTGAAGCCAACCAAAACAATGGCAAGCAATTCAAATTTTATAGAAGAGGGAAGAGAAGAGGATGAGGTGGATCCATGTAGGATGCCACATCACACATCCTCAACCCCAACCCAAAAGTCAACTTCAATCTCCAAGACACAATAAATAAGTAGGTGAATAATATGACAGTCTTACTTACACACTCAAATCAAGCCCATATCCCAAAGGACTAAAATTAATTTCAAGCAAGAAATGCAATTAAAACATTTAGCTAGGCTTACAAAAATTCATAATGAAAGTTAGATTTAAACTCTCCAACCATAGGTAAGGTTGGTATGCAAATTTAAGAGGTATGGGACAAGTTTAACTTGTCCCACAAGCCTCCAAAGTCAGTCTCTAAGGACAATTTTGAATTCCAAAGAAGATGAAGTGTTTCATACTCCAAATTTTACTTACATATCTCTTACACAAATCTTACAACATTTAATACAAGAGTCAACCACTCCAATAATTAATTTCTTATGTCCCAATTTGATTAATTTATTTTAACAATATGATTACTCACATTATATACCATAATTTATTTAAATAAAAGGGATAAACACATCACTTAATAAACACATACAAACATCAATAAAAAGGAACCTAATAAATACATACACATAACCCTTGGTCATGTTTAAAGGTGATCCCCCCCACGGGAATCCCTAACACAATCAAACATACAAACAAATACAGTTGCCATGGTGACCTTGTTGAATTCATCTAGAATTCCAATGTGGTTGGTCTCAAATCCCCGATGTTTGTTGTGATATTTTAACTGTGCAAAACACAAATACCTCCTTCATCCTCATGGCCATATCGAACATCCAAAATAATATAAGTAAAATTACAAAATCATCTAGATATATGAATCATAACAACATCTAAGAAAGCAGACAAGATCATTTGTTATTTTACTCAACAACTATATCATCATCAAATAATTTCCATTTTTAGGTCTACTCACAATATCCAAATATCACATGTCCGAATAACATCCATAATATAACCATGTCAAATAGTGTATCATCATCGGTATATAAAAATGTCTCTAATAATCATCATGCATCATAATCTGAATCAAGGTCAACAATAATCCATGATCTAACATCTAACATCATACTATAATAATGTTCACAATCATGTCCATGATATGATCAAAATATTATGATCGTATCAAAAGGTGTCAAAGGAAAGTGGGCACTACAATTTGTATGCCTTAATCTAAATGCCTCACCCGGATCTTCATCTCGATTTTGCAAGAGGAGGAGGTGAATTTGTGGAGCCTCCATTCACAATGGGGTTCTTATTCTCCTTATCATCATTCCCAAGTTTGGGTGGATCAATTTTTCCCCTGTTTCACTGGAAACTCCAGCCCGATCCATGAGTAATCCTCTTTTGTATCTCTATTGCTCTGTCTTCCATTTGAGATCCCATTGTAGAGGGCCTGATTTGGTTTACTTCCATAGCCTCCTAAGAGATCTTCTCCTAATCTATCATCTCATTTTCCATTATTAGGGTCCTATCTCCATTGATATTCGAGTAGAATGTAATTCTCCCGGGACATAAGATTTCCCATCGCCTTGAACAAAGATCTTGCTACCGTTATTGTAATGCCCTGTTCTACATTAGACCTATTCGTCCTGTGGCGATCGAGTGCTAAGCATGGAGTGTCGTTGTGCCTTCGTCGACCTCGATTGCCGACCATTATGACTATAATTGATAATTATTTTACAAGCTGTAAAATGATAATAATGATAATAATAATAATAATGACATTATGATTGTATTTTATTATTACCTCCTTTATATCGATTGTTATCGATATCATCCTCTGTTATCGTTAAACTATCCTTTTGATTTGTTTGTCGCTCCCGCCTTGACTGTCTGATCCCACATGCATGCCTCATTCCAATTCTTAATTCCAAGGTGCACTTATTGTTGCGACCATTGCCTTTCCTCCCACGTTGGATTATGGATGTGACGGGCTAGACATGAGGAGACGTGGGCTACATTGTTGTCCTCGGACTCTTTATTTCCTTGTTTCTAGCAAGAGGGGTGCATGGTAGAGTGTATGGCCTCCTGCCATATTCCCTTTTTTTTTATTTGGTGCCTTGTTTGGCATATGTTGGTGGGGATTAATGAAACTAACTGTTTTCTACCCACCCACCGTATGCCTTCCTCCTTGCTGGCCGCGTAGTTCTAAAAAAGGATCAGATTTTTATCTTCCGTGTGTTTGTCTCCTACCTGCCCATTTATGAAAATGTTGACTTGTCATCTGCTGTCACGTGGGTCTACCTGTTGTTTTTGCCCAAAACCACGAATGCTTGTCGCGCTCCATCAAATGCTGAAACAGATGAATTGCTACAGCGTGTTCTGGATAGTGTTTCATTAATGGTGAAATGAAGGTCTGTCACCCTGATGTTGCGTGGGTGGGTGTGGTTTCTCAAAATCATGTTGTGCAGGTAGTTTCAGTGGAGCGTAGAACTGAAATTCTGCTAGGAGTGCCGTGAGGAGGTATTTGGCTGTATGCAGCAGCTACAGGGTCGAGAGGTAACTTATCTCAGAAAATCAGTGGCCTCCAGAGAGAGTAAGTGCGGCAGCCTCTTTGTAGGGTGATCCCAAGGAACCCTTGGTGTTGATCCCGATGTTAAGTTGCACGCGACCACAGTCATGATCAGTTGTTGCAAGATCTTGCAGCTGTAGTAGAAGAACGAGATAAAGTTTTAGTTGAGCTATCTTGCCTTTTCATTTTGGAAAGTCGCTTCCGTCCAGGTGGTGAATTCAACATGGAAGATCTTACTGAGGTGATAACATCAGCAGAATTTCATCCTAGTCACTGCAATATGTTAGCATACAGTAGCTCCAAGGGTACGGTGCGCCTGATTGACATGCGGCAATCAGCTTTGTGTGACAACCATGCAAAATTATTTGAGGAGCAGGAAGCACCTGGCTCAAGATCATTTTTTTTACAGAGATAATTGCTTCGATCTCTGATATTAAGTTTGGAAAGGATGGCCGATATATCCTATGTCGTGATTATATGACTCTCAAGCTCTGGGATATAAACATGGAATCTCGCCCAGTTGCAACATTCAAAGTCCACGAACATTTACGGCCCAAGTTATGTGATTTATATGAAAATGATTCGATATTTGACAAATTTGAGTGCTGTCTAAGTGGGGATGGACTTCGTGTGGCAACTGGTTCATACAGCGACCTGTTTCGAGTTTTTGGCTGTGTTCCTGGCAGTGATGAGGCAACCATGTTGGAAGCTAGCAAAAGTCCTAACAGAAGACGGAATATGCAGGCCTCTTCAAAGCCTTCAAGATCTCTTACCAGTCTCACTCGTGTCCATACAAGATGAGGTTGTTCAGTAAAAATCTTTCCACCATTGTTAAATCTTGGGCCATAAATTGCTTTGTAAACGTGCATCATAATTGTTGATAATTTAATGAAGTTATTGATAATATAAGTGTCCTGGCATCTTTGCAATCTGCATTCATATGTTCCTTGTTCTCTACATCTTTTTCGTCTTAGATGATGGTTGCATTAGTACTGAATATTGCTGCTGTTGTTGTGGTCATTTTCTATTATCTAAATGTTCTCCCTGATTACGTTACTCTATCAGGGAATGAGAGCCCAGGTAGTGAGATGAATGGAGGTGCGTATGACTTTAGTACCAAGCTGCTTCATTTGCCGTGACATCCTTGCTAGGTTCTTCTCTGAATATATCTCCTCTAGCCTTGTGTAGATCACTTGTATTTATGGTAGCACGTATTGTAATGCCCCGCTGGGCATCGACTCCTTTTCTACCTGCCCTCCACTGCCATCCTTTATGGCCATCTCTGCGACCTGCCTGGCGTGAGAGAGAAGTTGCTCCACGAGTGTTGTTTTGTTCTTTTTGGCAAGTGGTGTGTGGTTGGGCGCCTCCACCAACTATCTTCATTTTTCAACATACTAACTGTCACCAACCTACCATAATTTATAACCCTGTCACCTCATTTTGACCTGCTCCTCCTTGGCGTGTTCTGGACAATGGATTCATTGATGGTGAAATGAAGGTCTGTCGACCCTGATGTTGCAAGGGTGGGTGTGGGTCTCCAAAATCATCTTTGTACGGGTAGAATCCGTGGGCGCAGGCGAACTTCTCCTAGGAGTGCCGTGAGGAAGTATTTGGTGTATGCGCAGCAGCTACAGTGGTCGAGAGGTAAACTTATCTCGAAAATCGGTGGCCTCTGTGGTGAGTAAGTGTGATGCTCACTGCGCAGGGTGAGCCTAGGGAACCGTGGTGTTGATCTGTTGTTCGGTTGCACGCGACCACACATCGTGATCAGTTGTTGCAAAATCTTGCAGTTGTAGTAGAAGAACGAGATAAAGTTTAGTTGAAGCTTTTTTTTAGCGCTTCCAATAGGCAGGTTGTCCAACTATGTTGCTTCGGTTCAGTATAGAATGCATCCTGAGATTCGAGTTCTCCTTCAAGATATTTCTGTCAAATTTGACTATGTGATAGTGAGAGTGTTACCGTAGTTCCTTTTAACGATTGATCTAAGCTTCCCTTAAATGTATGTGGAGAGGGTTGATTGTGGATTTTATAGTGGATCTAAACTCGGGTTGCAGATTGTTTTTCCTTGCATTTGTGGTTCTGTACTACCTTTTAGAGTCCATTATTGTTGGCATAGGTTCCAGTCGCAGTTTGAATTTCAAGCAGGCATCTAAACACCTAGAAAATAAATATATATTTTTATCGATTCAATTCGGGTTTGGTAAATTCGATTGTAGATCCAGCTACCCATAAAAGCATAAGGAGATTATTGTTGGTGTCACAGGTTCGAGTCACGGCGGAGCTTGCAAGGTGCGGGAAAATTTGTTGGCTGACCGCTAATTAAAAATTTAGAACCAAATACTTTTGAATCCGAGTCTCCAAGTTGGGATCATGGACCTAGAAAGCATGGCTGGTGTGTTGGGGTTATCAGTTCCAGTAATGCGGTTTCTCTTATGTTTTGTAGCAACGATTCCAGTGAGCTGGGGACGGCGTTTGATTCCGGGGACTACGGGAAGGCATCTGTACTCAGCATTTACAGGAGCTCTGCTATCTTTCTTATCATTTGGGTTGTCGTCAAATCTACATTTTATGGTGCCCTTGACGCTGGGCTATAGTTCCATGCTGTTGTGCAGAAGTCTTTGTGGGCGTATCACTTTTGTGGCTGCTTTTGCCTATCTCTTTGGCTGCCATGTTATTATATGAGTGGGGATGCTTGGAAGGAAGGAGGGATTGATGGAACTGGGGCTCTTATGGTCTGGACACTCAAAGTCTTTTCTTGTACGGTCAACTACCAGGATGGGTCGTCAAAAGGAGAGGATGATGGCATATCAAAGGAAAACAGGCATGTAATTTCAGAGTGTCCCTGAAGTGCTGGATTGATTGCAAAACCCTTCTCTCTCAGAACATCCTTTCACCACTCCTTTTTCTTTTTCCTTTCCTCCAAACCCCCGACTTATCATCCCAGACTTGCACAAGTTTCTCGAAAACAGTTCAATGTCACGGCATCCCCATGATATTGTAAAACGAGGCTTTAACATTTACCCCATCAGTGTATGGGAAGAGATGCACATTGCAGACTATACAATTGATTTCATGAAGTCAAGGGCATGGCCATTAACAGAGTTGGACCTTCAGCAGGCTAAGGAAGAGAAGTTGCGCAGGTTGTGTTGCTGTTGCCCGAGCCTTGGTTCGACGTGGCTGCATTGAGGAAGCCCCAAACAGGCATGATAAGCCCTAACCCTCTCTCTTAATAATTTATTTCCTTTAGTATTTGGGTAAATCAATCTCTGCAAATTTTATTTTGTTTGAATTCTGTAGAGATGGGTTTCGGATGACTTATAATTATAATTGCATGAGCTGATCTCTCTCCCCTTTTTCCCGTTTATCTTAATTACTATTTGACAAGAAGAAATCTCTCCAGTGATTCTCGCTTATCGATCTTATAAAGTTGGTTTATCATTTTTTTCCATGATTATTCCTGTGAACAGTGGTTTCTGTAGAAAATATTGTGGTGTGTGTATGAGATGTAGAATATCCCTTGTATCGTTTTTTTATTTGTAGAACATGGCTTGAAAACGGGAATTTTCTTGGAAGACTATGTTTGTCTTTTAATGTGGTTTGATAACGATATAAACCCCTTTAGAATTGGGGGCTTCTAATTGGAGAGTCATACTAGTTTAATTGGTCTTTCTAGATAGCTCCATCTGAGTCATTCGATTATCATTTACCTTGGGGATTATGGAAAACCCCTCACCAGGCCCTCTGCTATTATTATTACTATGAGCTTATTATTAGATTGGAACCCTCCTGAAGCATGTGTTAATGGGTTTTCTATGACCTTTACGAATATGTTATGCACGCAAGTCATAATCCTGTGTGGATAATTCTTTGGCTTAATTTTTGAGGCACTACTTGGACCTTTGGATCGGTTAAAGTAATATTGGATACATCGACATTCTTCAAGTTTGATTGATTTGTGATACCCTCATGCATATGAATTCAGGCAACGCTTGAAATATAAAATTATAAATTTATCTTATACTTTGACCTTGAAGCTTGTCGAAAGACTTTTGGTAAGAAAACAGATGAATAGGGAAGTTAAGATAACTACCCTAAAATGGAGTCATGCATAGCCTTAAGTAAAGGTGACAGCTACCATAATGGAACTGTGCTTACCATGTATGACAGTAAGGATATAAGTCCACCTGAAATTATTTAACTTCATTTTTATAGAACAATTATTAATACCCATAGATTGGGGTATGCAAGTGGAGGTTGAATTAGATAACAGGGTATATTATGTTATCAGGTAACCGGTAAGGATAAATATGTTATTTCAATGCTTGGTTAACGAGTGGAATATTTCAGTTATTTACGATGATTATTATGTTTAGCTAAAAATTGATACTCGCATCTTATTAGGAGTTGAGATAATGTTGATACTTGCATTCATAGTGGCTTGGGCTGCGCTTGCATATCTTAGCTAGTCAAATGTATCTTTGGCATATTACCAACAGATGACAGTATTGTCGGTCATAACTCATTCTTATGAGTTGGACTCTTTTACTAGAAGAAATATATAAAGACATGGAATAAGCAACCAAAAGGACACCTAAATAATACATGAACCTGTGGATTGGTGGAATCCTTGTTAATATAATTATAATCTTAAAATTGCGGGATAAATATCCAAACTATACTTACATACCACTGATTATCTATGAAGGTTTGATACTTGGGTAATATCGATGAACAATGTAAGATTGATACTTGTATTTATTATATAAACTTAATGTCGTTGGTGCTTTTATTTAATTGAAAGATAGTCTTGTTAGACACTTATATATGTGAAGTAGGTCGAGGGTATTAGGTGAGCGTCATTATTATTTACTGTAATTTAAGTATGATTAATTGCATGATTAAGGTTGTATATCTAGTCTCTTGGAATGGTGTTCTTATGTAAGCAGATCTTAAGAAAGTGAACATTAATGAGTATGAAATGCATTATCATGAGATGTGCAGTTAAGTTTTAAATGTATGTTAGAAATTGTTTGATAAAGAGTATTGCAAACTTTCATTTATTTAAATACTAGATGGCATAAGTTATTAGGAGAGGTTTATATCTTATCATGCTCAGTTCTAGCGAACTGACTCTAGATAATATTTGTGCAGATGGATTATGTGAGTAGATTAAAGAAAAGAGTGTAAAAGTTTCATCAGTTCAAATTATGAAGTTCTTGTAGAAAGTTCAATGCGGTGTAAATTTTGTAACTTTGCTTGCAAAGAGTTTAGAAGATCTCTTGCCTTGGTATGTTTGGAAAACTACGTGGTGAAGTGTTCTTTCCCTTTTGTTGTTAGACTAGTTACTTACCTTGGTGAGATATGATATTCAATCATTACATTGGCACAAGTATTGTAAAACCTTGTTTTTGAGAATAAAGTGTTAAGTCAAAACTCTCTGACACCTTGTAATGATGTGATATAAGTAAGATTAAATGGAATGGTTAACCCTTATAGAAGTTAACTAAAATATATGTATATTCAGATAAATTAATGTAGAGATGACTTACCTGAGAACAAGAGATTCCTGAAGTACTCAAAGGTGAAACTATCCTTGTAAAGTAAATTTTTTTATAAATTGATATCCCTAGCTAAACTAGTGAACACTACTCTTTTTGGTGAACGCCTAAAACAAGCTAAAGAAAAAAAAAAAAAATAGTTAGTTTCTAATAAGATTTAACAAGTAAGAGAAGAAAATTTAGAAACCACACAATTTATCTCAGCCTATTTGAAAGTAAGTAGTTTCCTTTTGATAAACTCCTTCAGTTAAGCCTAAGTAAAAGCGTTAATAATTACGTATAAAACCCCAAGCTCCAATTAAACCTTGGTAATAACTAATGACATCTTAAAGAGGAATTTAACTCGACCTAATCTCCTTAACTCTTTCCCAGGATACTTTGTAAGTTCCTCTTGATTTTGTTGAACACGAATTCTTGTTGTATGAGGTAATGAACAAGTTCTAGTAGCGTAGGTGTTAATAGATGGCCTTGTGAAATTAAATTACCCCTTTCTCCAAATAACGAATTAAGCAAATAAATGACAAAATAGAGAAGATTTAAAGATGATTACTCAGTGTAAAGAAAAATAAACTTAGCTTGGTAAAGATGAATTGTAAGAATCATATCTTGAGTCTCCTTGAAAACGTAAGCTAAGAATTGCAAGATGTCTTATTAAAATAAATAACCCTCAAGAATATCTCATTGTGGTTGGCCCTAACTGTAAGTGTGTTTTGTGGTTGGATTTCTATGTTGTCATGTCGAAAAGAAAGGTGTATTATCCTTTTGGGTGTGAACGTTTCCGTGTTGACCTTGTGGTCCTCCCCGTAACAAGTGGTTCCTAGTGTTGGTTGTAACCTTGTGACGACATGTTGTGTCATGTTATGTGTCAAAGCAAGTCAAAAAAAAAAAAAATTCTGTCTTTTACTGTGTTGTCCATGTGTGTGTTTTTGGGTCGTTACACTTGGTATCAGAGCGTAGGTTCATGCTCTCGAACCTATGGGCCGGATTGGTGTTATATGATGATGTTACATGGTGGTGGTGGTGTTACATGATGATACTGCATGATGATGATGATGTTGCATGATGGTGGTAGATATTGGAAGAGTAATGTGCTTTAAACGTGATGTGATTATTGTCGTAATTGTGATATTGTGAACGCACATGATGTGTATGTCACTTTGTGCGTGTTTGTGATCATGTTGATATGTTGGGGATGGGAGTATTCTCTCTCCTTCTTGTGGATTCTAGGAAGAGTTCACGTGTGAATTATTGTTTGTGATGTGTGAAAAGAATTCTAATGTGGATGACGTAGTGTTGGAGCATTGTGACATATTGTGATATGTAAGTGTATCAATGTGTTGTATGACTAGATTGATGTTAAAAGAAATGAGTTGTATCATGATGTTTTTATCTTCTTTTGATGAGATGTGTGTATCACCTTGTTATGTAGCAATGGATGTTATGTTGTGATGTACTATATTCATCGCATGTATGATTTGTGCAAATATGTAATGCTTCATGTTGTGATTTAGGGTCATACGGTGAGTGTATGAACCCTATCGTATAGTGATTGCACTTTGGGTGCAGAATGTGGTAAAGTGATGTGTTACACTCAGTGAATGTATGATTGTGATCTACCCTGTATATGTACCATATGTAAGACGTTATGGTAGTTATGTGTGTGCCACCATTATATTAGTGATGTTGTTGTATGTTATGTTGTGAACCTTACGCTAACCGATCCTGAGGGAAATCGGTAGAAGTGTATGTTGAGAGTGAGGAATGGTGAACCATGGGTCAATAACTTGAGCCGAAACTTGGTTTAGTAGATTACATGTGATTCTTTCCTCTCTCCATATGTGGTTGTATGTACACAACCTAAGTGCAACTATGACTATGTTTAGCCTTGTCGAAGTGGTGGCGGGATGATTCAGATGGAGGTGATGACAGTTGTATTATTGATATGTATTTACGAGCTGAGGCTCGATGTTCCAAGTGCTAGCAACTCGTTGAGTACCCCTTTGGTGGCTAGATAAAGCCACACAGTTATCGTAATGTGACATTATTATAAGTTGATTTTATTCGTAAATTGAGCTTTTTACCTTATTTTGTAAGGACCAGCAGCTTTTCTTGATTGCAATGCTTTACAATTTTGGGCATTTCCTTGGTTTGTGGCACTAACATGGGGATTTTGATACTAACTTTGGCTATTTGGCCATTTATTTTTGCTTGATTTTGGGTCTTCTTTTAAATTTGGAGTTTTTACCGCCTTGCCCAAGGCTTGCACTTTGCCACTTGGCACTTTGATTGGATTGTTTTGCTGGTTCTATTGTCGTGATGTGTGGAATAGGGTCATAGGATGCACCATGGATTGGTTGGACCTATGGACCCGCTTCGTTGTATGGGGGTACGCCCCAAGGAGTACATATAACTAGCGGGTTGTTGAACCACGCGTTATTATGTCACTTGGGTTAGGAGTGTTCGAACTCTATGTGTCTTGGACCATAGGGTCAACCGGCCTCCTTGAGGGAGGCATAAGAGTTTGAGGGAGGCATAAGAGACTTGAGGGAGGCATAAGAGACTTGAGGGAGGCATAAGAGTTTGAGGGAGGCATAAGAGTTTGAGGGAGGCATAAGAGTTTGAGGGAGGCTTATGATATTTGTGTGTATGGTTGATGTTTTAGGATATATGTTGAGTTATTGTGATGTTTGGTAGTGGTCTTTTGATGTATGTGTTACTCATGTCAGATGGATATGTGTTGTGATGTTGTGGTTATGTCATTGATTCCCTTGTGGACACTATGTACCTGTAGCATGGTTTGGTGTTATGTGAGTCTTTCATTGATGCAAATTGAGGAAATGTCTGGTGGATTGTAGTACTCTTTTGTTTGAGTATTTGGTATGTCAGTCATTGATGTGTGACGAGTACTATGTTATGTGGAGTGTGCCTATTCCATTCCGTATTTGAGTAACCTTTTTGTGGTGTAATACAATCATGAAGTATATTCTTGTGTGCTTGTGAATCTGTAGTGTCTTGTGAACCGATAGGGTGTTGTGTTAGCAGTTCATGTTGGGCACCCACAATAAAGAATAAACCAAAACTCTTCAATGATGAAATTTTAAAAGCAATTAAACTAAGAATAATGCTAATGGAAAGAGACTAATGAAATGATGAACAAGAAAGAACTGCCAATCTTCACAGAACATTGGAAGTTAAAAAAAAAAAAATTCTACCAAATGTTCCTAAGGCTACCTTGTGACCGTGCTTTAATCAACTAAAATTTTAAACCATAGAGTGTACTCTCTCCTGTGTCTGTTCTTGGTTGCTTACCATTTCTTTTCCTTTGTGTTATGTCGCATCGAGGACGATGCTTCTTAAGGGGAGGAGAATGTAATGCCCACTGGGCATCGGCTCCTTTTCTACCTGCCCTCCACTGCCATCCTTTATGGCCTCTCTGCTAGCCATGTAGTTTGTCAAAAGAGAGAAGTTGCTCTCACGAGTGTTGTTTTGTTCTTTTTGGCAAGGGTGTGTGGTTGGGCGCCTCCACCAACTATCTTCATTTTTCAACATACTAACTGTCACCAACCTACCATAATTTATAACCCTGTCACCTCATTTTGACCTGCTCCTCCTTGGCGTGTTCTGGATAGTGGATTCATTGATGGTGAAATGAAGGTCTGTCACCCTGATGTTGCAAGGGTGGGTGTGGGTCTCAAAAATCGTGCGTTGTACAGGTAGAATCCATGGGCGCAGAACTGAACTTCTCCTAGGAGTGCCGTGAGGAAGTATTTGGCTGTATGCAGCAGCTACAGGGTCGAGAGGTAAACTTATCTCAGAAAATCAGTGGCCTCCAGAGTGAGTAAGTGTGTGACAGCTACTGCAGGTGAGCCGAGGAACCGTGGTGTTGATCCTGTTGTTGTTCGTGTGCACGCGACCACAATCGTGATCGATTGTTGCAAAATCTTGCATTTGTAGTAGAAGAAAACGAGATAAAGTTTTAGTTGAAGATTTTTTTAGCGCTTCCAATAGGTGAGGTTGTCCAACTATGTTGCTTTGATTCATTATAGAATGCATCCCGAGATTGAGTTCTCCTTCAAGATATTTCTGTCAAATTTGACTATGTGACAGTGAGAGTGTTACCAGTAGTTCCTTTTAACGATTGATCTAAGCTTCCCTTAAATGTATGTGGAGAGGGTTGATTGTGGATTTTATAGTGGATCTAAACTCGGGTTGCAGATTGTTCTTCCTTGCATTTGTGGTTCTGTACTACCTTTTAGAGTCCATTATTGTTGGCATAGGTTCCGATCGCGAGTTTGAATTTCAAGCAGGCATCTAAACACGAGAAAATAAATATATATTTTTTATCGATTCAATTCGGGTTTGGTAAATTGATTGTAGATCCAGCTACCCATAAAAGCATAAGGAGATTATTGTTGGTGTCACAGTTCGAGTCATGGATGGAGCTTGCGAGGTGTGGGAAAATTTGTTGGCTGACCGCTAATTAAAAATTTAGAACCAAATACTTTTGAATCCGAGTCTCCAAGTTGGGATCATGGACCTGGAAAGCATGGCTGGTGTGTTGGGGTTATCAGTTCCAGTAATGCGGTTTCTCTTATGTTTTGTAGCAATGATTCCAGTGAGCTGGGGATGGCGTTTGATTCGGGGACTACGGGAAGGCATCTCGTACTCAGCATTTACAGGAGCTCTGCTATCTTTCTTGTCATTTGGGTTGTCGTCAAATCTACATTTTATGGTGCCCTTGACCTTTGGGCTATAGTTCCATGTTTTGTGCGAGAAGTCTTTGTGGGCGTATCACTTTTGTGGCTGCTTTTGCCTATCTCTTTGGCTGCCATGTTATTATATGAGTGGGGATGCTTGGAAGGAAGGAGGGATTGATGGAACTGGGGCTCTTATGGTCTGGACACTCAAAGTCTTTTCTTGTACGGTCAACTACTAGGATGGGTCGTCAAAAGGAGAGGATGATGGCATATCAAAGGAAAATAGGCATGTAATTTAGAGTGTCCCAAGAAGTCTTTGGATTGATTGCAAAACCCTTCTCTCTCAGAACATCCTTTCACCACTCCTTTTTCTTTTTCCTTTCCTCCAAACCCCCCCAGCTTATCATCCCAGACTTGCACAAGTTTCTCGAAAATAGTTCAATGTCACGGCATCTCCATGATATTGTAAAACGAGGCTTTAACATTTACCCCATTAGTGTATGGGCAGAGATGCACATTTCAGACTATACAATTGATTTCAGAAGTTAAGGGCATGGCCATTAACGAGTTGGACCTTGGTGAGGCTAAGGAAGAGAAGTTGCGCGAGGTTGTGTTGTTGTTGCCCGAGCCTTGGTTCGACGTGGCTGCATTGAGGAAGCCCCAAAAACAGCATGATAAGCCCTAACCCTCTCTCTTAATAATTTATTTCCTTTAGTATTTGGGTAAATCAATCTCTGCAAATTTTATTTTGTTTGAATTCTGTAGAGATGGGTTTCGGATGACTTATAATTATAATTGCATGAGCTGATCTCTCTCCCCCTTTTCCGTTTATCTTAATTACTATTTGACAAGAAGAAATCTCTCCAGTGATTCTCGCTTATCGATCTTATAAAGTTGGTTTATCATTTTTTTTTCCATGATTATTCCTGTGAACAGTGGTTTCTGTAGAAAATATTGTGGTGTGTGTATGAGATGTAGAATATCCCTTGTATCGTTTTTTTATTTGTAGAACATGGCTTGAAAACGGGAATTTTCTTGGAAGACTATGTTTGTCTTTTAATGTGGTTTGATAACGATATAAACCCCTTTAGAATTGGGGGCTTCTAATTGGAGAGTCATACTAGTTTAATTGGTCTTTCTAGATAGCTCCATCTGAGTCATTCGATTATCATTTACCTTGGGGATTATGGAAAACCCCTCACCAGGCCCTCTGCTATTATTATTACTATGAGCTTATTATTAGATTGGAACCCTCTTGAAGCATGTGTTAATGGGTTTTCTATGACCTTTACGAATATGTTATGCACGCAAGTCATAATCCTGTGTGGATAATTCTTTGGCTTAATTTTTGAGGCACTACTTGGACCTTTGGATCGGTTAAAGTAATATTGGATACATCGACATTCTTCAAGTTTGATTGATTTGTGATACCCTCATGCATACGAATTCAGGCAACGCTTGAAATATAAAATTATAAATTTATCTTATACTTTGACCTTGAAGCTTGTCGAAAGACTTTTGGTAAGAAAACAGATGAATAGGGAAGTTAAGATAACTACCCTAAAATGGAGTCATGCATAGCCTTAAGTAAAGGTGTGACTACCATAATGGAGCTGTGCTTACCATGTATGACAGTAAGGATATAAGTCCACCTGAAATTATTTAACTTCATTTTTATAGAACAATTATTAATACCCATAGATTGGGGTATGCAAGTGGAGGTTGAATTAGATAATAGGGTATATTATGTTATCAGGTAACCGGTAAGGATAAATATCTTATTTCAATGCTTGGTTAACGAGTGGAATATTTCAGTTATTTACGATGATTATTATGTTTAGCTAAAAAAATTGATACTCGCATCTTATTAGGAGTTGAGATAATGTTGATACTTGCATTCATAGTGGCTTGGGTTGCGCTTGCATATCTTAGCTAGTCAAATGTATCTTTGGCATATTACCAACAGATGACAGTATTGTTGGTCATAACTCATTCTTATGAGTTGGACTCTTTTACTAGAAGAAATATATAAAGACATGGAATAAGCAACCAAAAGGACACCTAAATAATACATGAACCTGTGGATTGGTGGAATCCTTGTTAATATAATTATAATCTTAAAATTGCGGGATAAATATCCAAACTATACTTACATACCACTGATTATCTATGAAGGTTTGATACTTGGGTAATATCGATGAACAATGTAAGATTGATACTTGTATTTATTATATAAACTTAATGTCGTTGGTGCTTTTATTTAATTGAAAGATAATCTTGTTAGACACTTATATATGTGAAGTAGGTCGAGGGTATTAGGTGAGCGTCATTATTATTTACTGTAATTTAAGTATGATTAATTGCATGATTAAGGTTGTATATCTAGTCTCTTGGAATGGTGTTCTTATGTAAGCAGATCTTAAGGAAGTGAACATTAATGAGTATGAAATGCATTATCATGAGATGTGCAGTTAAGTTTTAAATGTATGTTAGAAATTTTTGATAAAGAGTATTGCAAACTTTCATTTATTTAAATACTAGATGGCATAAGTTATTAGGAGAGGTTTATATCTTATCATGCTTAGTTCTAGCAAAACCGACTCTAGATAATATTTGTGCAGATGGATTATGCGAGTAGATTAAAGAAAAGAGTGTAAAAGTTTCATCAGTTCAAATTATGAAGTTCTTGTAGAAAGTTCAATGCGGTGTAAATTTTGTAACTTTGCTTGCAAGAGTTTAGAAGATCTCTTGCCTTGGTATGTTTGGAAAACTACGTGGTGAAGTGTTCTTTCCCTTTTGTTGTTAGACTAGTTACTTACCTTGGTGAGATATGATATTCAATCATTACATTGGCACAAGTATTGTAAAACCTTGTTTTTGAGAATAAAGTGTTAAGTCAAAACTCTCTGACACCTTGTAATGATGTGATATAAGTAAGATTAAATGGAATGGTTAACCCTTATAGAAGTTAACTAAAATATATGTATATTCAGATAAATTAATGTAGAGATGACTTACCTGAGAACAAGAGATTCCTGAAGTACTCAAAGGTGAAACTATCCTTGTAAAGTAAATTTTTTTATAAATTGATATCCCTAGCTAAACTAGTGAACACTACTCTTTTTTGGTGAACGCCTAAAACAAGCTAAAGGAAAAAAATAGTTAGTTTCTAATAAGATTTAACAAGTAAGAGAAGAAAATTTAGAAACCACACAATTTATCTCTCAGCCTATTTGAAAGTAAGTAGTTTCCTTTTGATAAACTCCTTCAGTTAAGCCTAAGTAAAAGCGTTAATAATTACGTATAAAACCCCAAGCTCCAATTAAACCTTGGTAATAACTAATGACATCTTAAAGAGGAATTTAACTCGACCTTAACTCTTTCCCAGGATACTTTGTAAGTTCCTCTTGATTTTGTTGAACACGAATTCTTGTTGTAGCAAGGTAATGAACAAGTTCTAGTAGCGTAGGTGTTAATAGATGGCCTTGTGAAATTAAATTACCCCTTTCTCCAAATAACGAATTAAGCAAATAAATGACAAAATAGAGAAGATTTAAAGATGATTACTCAGTGTAAAGAAAAATAAACTTAGCTTGGTAAAGATGAATTGTAAGAATCATATCTTGAGTCTCCTTGAAAACGTAAGCTAAGAATTGCAAGATGTCTTATTAAAATAAATAACCCTCAAGAATATCTCATTGTGGTTGGCTTTAACTGTAAGTGTGTTTTGTGGTTGGATTTCTATGTTGTCTTGTCGAAAAGAAAGGTGTATTATCCTTTTGGGTGTGAACGTTTCCGTGCTGACCTTGTGGTCCTCCCCGTAACAAGTGGTTCCTAGTGTTGGTTGTAACCTTGTGACGACATGTTGTGTCGTGTTATGTGTCAAAGCAAGTCAAAACGACTCTTGTAGAAAATTTGCTGCAGATGGATTTTACGTGTAGATGAGGGATAGAATTGTAGAGTGTTGCCATCAACCTCGGTTGAGAAGTTCCTTTGCTTGAAACCTTTGTATGTTGTTGATTGTTGTTAACGTCCAGTGGAATGTTTAAAAGAGGATTAATGTCTTAGTATAAAGTATGGTGGACTTTGTTATCTAAACTTTAGAAACCTTGTATTGTTTGACCATCATTGAAATTATAAGAAAATTTTGTTATTGTTGTTGAGTGACCTTGTTGGAGTATTAGTACTTTAAGAATTGATGTAATCTTGTTTTGTTCTTGTAAATGAGTGTTGCTACAACCTTGCCTTGAGAATAAATTTTGAGTTAAACCTGGACATGACTTAGTAATAAAATGTCATAAGTAAACGAACATGGGATTGTTTAATACTTCTGGAAGTTAAATTAAAAGTTGTATTCAAATAAAATAACATAGGGGTCACCAACTTGAGAGCAGGAAATTCTTAAAGTAAACAAGGGCAAGACTATCATTGCAAGTAAACCTTATAACACGATAACCCTAGCTCCTCTAGTGAACATTATGCCTTTCATGGTAAAATTTGTAAAATGACCCTAAGGTGAAATGAACTGTTAATTGTTTGAGGATAATAAGATTTAATAAACAGGAGAAAACAATTTTGAAACCAAACAATCTATCTCTCACCATTTGGAAATTAAATTCTTTTACTTCTTGTTAATACTTTTAGTGAAGCCTAAGTAAGGTTGTTGATAATTCGGTTAAGAGCCCTAGTTTCAATTAAATCGTGCAATAACTAATGAGGTCCTAAAAATGTTTCATCTCGACCTTCTCCCTCTAACCCTTTTCAAGGCACCTTATATCTCTTCTCTTCGTGTTGAACTTAAAACCATGTTGTCTTGTGGGCAAGAACAAATCTTAGTAGCATTAGTGGTGAGCGAGATGGCCTTGTGGAATTTGGTTACTCTCTTTTCTTGATAAGCGAATTAAGCAAATAAATGTCATAATAGAGAAGATTTAAAGATAATTACTCGAGGTGTCGAAGGAATAAACTCGGCTTCAGCAAGTTGAATCATACGAATCATATCTTGAGCCTCCTTGAAAACATAAACTTAGAATTGCAAGATGTCCTTTTAAAATAAATAACCCTCAAGAATATCTCCTTGTGGTTGGCCCTAAAGTAAGTTTGTTCGGTCATTGTACTTCTATGTTGTCTTGTCAAAAAGAAAAGTAAATTGTCCTTGATATGTGTGAACATTTTGTGCCGCCTCTATGGCCATCCTTGTATCAAGTTGTTCACAAGTGTTAGTTGTATACTTGGTGACGACATGTTGTGTCATGTTATGTGTCAAGCAAGTCAAAAAAAAAAGTTATCTGTATTTCTTGTGTTGTTCATGTGTGATTATTTGGAGTCGTTCTGATTATCACCAACCGAGCTCTCTTGATGGCTAGGATTCAAAGATCTTGTTTATTTAGGGTTCGTAGAGTTCCTTGGAGCCATCAATGAAAACAATTGGCACAATTTACATTTTATATATCTCATCAAGTTATATTTTTAGAAATTTTGTAACATTTTCTACATTTTGTGTTAACACATAGAAATTTTAGGAGGAAGCTACAATTTAATTGCCACTGATAATAATTTTGTGAAATATCTATACAAAAAGTATAGAAACTTTACATTTAATTTTATATAAATTCCACATTCTTTTAATTAATATTATATGAACATTGTTTATATTTACAAAATCAATTTAAATATTATAACAAAATTTTATTATATTTATTTACATTGTATGATGATATTTTAATCTAATTTTCAAATATTAAAATTTAGGTAGTATTTTAAATATTGGTTGAAAAAAAAGTTTCATTTTTATAAATATTAATTATTAACAATTCGAATAAATTTTTTTATTACTTTAAATGAAAATTTGAAAATATTATTATAAAATTCCACATGCAATTATAAAAATATATTAATCTAAATTAATAAATCTTCCGTGCATTTTACAATGAATAATTATTATAAATAAAATTAGTTTTAAGTAATAAATTTGATATAAATATAAAATAACAATAAAAATTTATAAATAAATATTTTACAGCGTGCATGCATATAAAATAAAAAAATTAAATTCTTAAATATGTATATGCAACAAACTAGTTTAAATTAAATTATAAATACTAATTTTCAATGGAAATTTGGGTTCGTGAGAGAGGATTGTTATTCATGTCGCTAAATTGTGGTTGGGTAAGAACTTTTATTCCATTTGTTAAAATTTGGTTTCTTAATATTTATAATTCATTCAATTATCAATGTTTGAAGTAGTTTAGATCCTTCAATTTTTGTAAATTCCTTTGTTCATTTAGCAAATAAACAAAATATATTTTAGTATATTATTTGCAAAACACCGGTTTATTCTACCTACTACCTTTCTATATATTTTTATATGGAGGAGGAATGAAGTTAATATAAATGTGTGAACCTTTTTTGTCAATAATTTTTAGACTTAAAATTTTTATTACAATCATTCAAAAATGAAAGCATGATGGTGAGTAAAAATATGTTATGAACTCGACTAGTTCTAGAGTTCTATCCTCGCTAATAGAAAAAGAAAGAATAGAGAACAAAAGTAATATTGAATTTAGATCAAGAAATAATTTAGAATAGAACTAAAATAGAATTTAGCTCAAGTTAGGCGGTCCCATGTGGAGGGCAAGCGCATTCTTTCTCTGCAACCAAGTGGTCCCATGTAGTTATGTAGTTAAAGCCACAAGATACAATAGAATCTTGCCACGAAAATATGGAGCAACACCTACAAAGGAGAGAATTTTTCAGCGATGCAATTTGGTGCGGGGTTGAAACTATCCACAACCCGCATTCCACATTTTTTGGCCAGGTGTCTTCAAATAATTGAACTGAGTGTTTTCCCTCCAAATGTTTCCCTCCAAAAATTTGTTTCAACACATGAGAGGCTTTATTCATATGTTTGAATCATTTTTATTACTCACCTGCAAGTCTCTGCAACAAGGATCTACTGCGCACTTTGCACTTGAGAAGTCGACAAATCTCTTGTTGCACTTGGGGAAATCGGAACTTGCAGAATCAGGTACTTCTAGTTTGTTGTGTGTTGTGCCTTTATTTGTGTTTTGTTTACCAGTCCTATTGCTTGTGCCGCTTTAATTAAACTGGGTTTGGAGATCTCTGTCCAAGCTGTGTTGCAATGTTTCATACACATTAAGATAAAATTACAGCTTGTGATAGCTAGACAGGCACCTTAATGCACATGTATATTATCTATAATGTGCATTTTGTTCTAGTGATATTTGTCAATTCCTGTACATAAATTTGTGTTTATATTGATGTCTATTAATTTTGTGATGGAATGATAAACATCTTTTTTTGTGTGTGAAATTTTCAATTTTGCTTTGATCTGTTAAAGTTTACAGTACAAGTTGTTTTCCTCTTTGGCATGGCCGTGTCCTTTTGCTTTCTCCAGCATATCTCACATCTCCTTTTGTTTGCATGCAACTTGTTTTGATATTATATAGTTTTCTGTTATGTGTTCTTATTCATTCTCTTTCTTTTTTATTTAAAAGCATTTTTGGTTTTGAATTGAACAATTCCTTTTCTACGGTGTTGGTAGATTTGATTTTCTATTTACAGTTAGTCATAGGGATATTTATTACTCTTAGCTGTAAATATTGCTAATGCCATGAAATTTAACCTATAACCTAGTTGTAGGAATGGCGAGTATCGCCACCACTCTTGCTAAACTTCATTGTCTTTGTGCCCGAATGAATTCTATGCATTGATGATGTTCAAGTGCAATATTTATATTTTGAGAGACATTGATAGGCTCATTTGGGTGGGGGAAACTTGAAAGATCTTTGGAACTATAGATGTTGGAGTTTTTGGAAATATAGAAGCATTCTGCTTTTATAAAAATAAAACTCCACTTTATGAGCGATACATGAGGCATTTGAAAGATTTTCAAAGAAGAGATGTCATGCATATCATTGTCAATAATAAGTTGGATTCGGGGACATTATAGATAGGATTGATTAGTTTCTATAATATATCCATGCTTTCAAAGCATAAATGAACATTACCATTTCTAATTCGATAAAGAAATTGGTTATTACCGGATGACCTCTATGTAGATTTCATATAGGATGATAGTAAAGTGACTTAAGTCTATACCAAAGAGGACCAGGAGTTCAGATTCTTTTCGAGAATGAAAATGAAAGATGAAAGAGCTTTCAAGATCCATGTAGCTTCAATCAAGATTCAATTTTCAAAGAGGTGGTCTTTGAGTTGAGAAGAAATTATGACTGCATTTCTTGATAGGCAAAGAGACTAGGAATTCCAAATAGGTTTAGGAGATAATTTAAGGTGGTCTTGAGTTGAGAAGACATTATGACTGCAATATTACATATATCACTTTGTTTCTAAAAATTGGGAGGCATTTTTTTATCTGCGCAAATATTCTTTGTGTTTTTAGTTATTTTTCTATCTTAGGTATCTGTTTGATTCATTCGATTATTGATATCATGAACCACTAAAGTGTGACTTCTTTGAAAAAAATAGTTAGAAATTTTAACTATTTAAGTAAATGAATGATTCTTTGGCCACATCATATTCATATATATTATGCCTTGCAAGAGTTTGCTCGGGTATTATGTTGCTTAACAATTTGATTTATGGTTTCTTCATTTCCAACCACACCAGTCAAAGGGAATTCTTCATTTAACTTGTAAATCAAACAAAGAAAAACAATGCAATATTTTTAGAAATATATTAAAATAGTTGTTTTACATTTTACTAAAGGTTGTTGATTTTTTCAGTTTATGGTTAAAAATATGTTTTAAAAATACAATTTTTTTATCACAGGGCTTAAAAACCATATCTATGGATAAATGTGTGCATCACCCAACTCCTACGAAGCCTAGCTTCATAAGATATATAGCATTACTTTTTGATAATGAAATACAAGATGATGATTTCTACTTCACTAATTCATCTATACCTGATTTTATTCCAAGTATGCAAGAACACAATGCAGAAGTTGTTTATCCTCCTACACGCAATATTTTAGTGATGGGATCAATTATCCAGAGCATTCTACAATGGATGTTGATGATTCTCAATTACCTTAGGGGATATGGCTTCCAAAAAAGTAGAGATATTAAAACACCAATCAATTGTCCTTCCCCCACAAAAGGGTAGAACCTGTTGGAGCACTACAAACACACTTGTTCTAATTGAAGATAAACAAAATGAAAGAGACACTCTCTTCAATGGTGGTCCAAGGAGTAAAGCCATATAAGCTACAGAAAAATGGAAAGTTGTGCAAAATTATTGTGGTAGTCATGGTGTTGTTCGCATAGTCAACCAATGTTGTGATCGATGGGAACATCTCCAACCTGATTATAAAAGGATTAGAGACTATGAAAAAAACATTCCATTTGGACATAATAGTTACTGGACTATGAAAACCTGAGAAAGAACTAAGAAGAATCTTCTTGCAAAATTCTCTGAAGAACTTTTTGATGCAATGGAGCTAAACTTTGGACATGATCAAGGTATCAGTCTTGGGAATATTACCATCGACACTTTTGAGACAAACCATGAAAATGATGAAGAATCTTCTGCTCTAAATGAAAATGATCCATCCAATGAACCTGAAATGCCCAAAGCAGCATGTGGAAGTCAATCCATAAGAAAAAAAGAAAAACATCACAAAAAACATTAGATATCAAAGACACTATTGTTGAAAACAATAAGTTGGTTATTTCTACTATACAAATTGTTGAGGAGGGGCAAATGAAGCATCATGAAAAAGAATGTACTTTGGTTGAACAACGACATGCAAAATATTGTACTCTCATTGAACAACGCATGCAAAGGGATGATTTGAATGAAGAGAAGATGAACAAGATTGAAGAGTAAAATATAAATGTCCAATTGAATTTGGTTTCAGCTCTAAATTCTATTGGACAAGCCATGTTGAAGATTAACGAATCATTTAGTAATGATAAATGATTTAGCCATTGCACTACTTAGGCTAGGTATAATGTTACCAATCATATATTTTTGTATCCAATCAAATATTTTTGTATGACATTTTGTATTAAAGTAAAGGTCACTATGACCAAAGGTCCGAAGACCAAAGTTTCCAAAGTTGTCAAGATTGTTCAAGTTTACAAATATTATCAAGTTTCGTTCTTGTTTCCAAACATTGTCATGTTGAATTTGAATAATGTATGAGAGCAGTCCAAGTTATCAAATATATCTTCTTTTGTGCACTTTTTACTATTCAATTTTACCATATATGGATTCCGTAATAGTCCAAGAGATATGCCATGACTGTGACTTGATCAGTCTTATGTATATTTCTTTATATTCTGTATCTAGTCCATTGCTATTTGTAGCATCCACTTCTCTCATTTTGTATCTAGTCCATTGTTATTTGTAGCATCAAGTTTCGCTCTTGTTTCCAAACATTGTCATGTTGAATTTGAATAATGTATGAGAGTAGTCCAAGTTATCAAATATATCTTCTTTTGTGCACTTTTTACTATTCAGTTTTACCATATATGGATTCCGTAATAGTCCAAGAGATATGCCATGACTGTGACTTGATCAGTCTTATGTATATTTTTTTATATTTTGTATCTAGTCCATTGCTATTTGTAGCATCCACTTCTCTCATTTTGTATCTAGTCCATTCCTATTTGTAGCATCAAGTTTCGTTCTTGTTTCCAAACATTGTCATGTTGAATTTGAATAATGTATGAGAGCAGTCCAAGTTATCAAATATATCTTCTTTTGTGCACTTTTACTATTCAATTTTACCATATATGGATTCCGTAATAGTCAAGAGATAGGCCATGACTGTGAATTGATCAGTCTTATGTATATTTCTTTATATTATGTATCTATTCCATTGCTATTTGTAGCATCCACTTCTCTCATTTCGTATCTAGTCCATTGCTATTTGTAGCATCATGTTTCATTCTTGTTTCCAAACATTGTCATGTTGAATTTCAATAATGTATGAGAGCAGTCCAAGTTCAACATGAGGCCTGATATTGCTTTTTATGTTGCCAAAATTGTCTTTGAGAGTGACATGAGAGGCATTCTCAAACAAGTCAAGGTTCCCTGCTGTGTTATTCAGACCAGAAGACATGACAGTCCCCCTTGCTATGTTATTCAGACCAGCAAAGACATGGCATTCCATCTGCCCCATCTCAGCCAACCTTCTAAGATGATTCAGCTTCTCAGGTGCATACTGCAGCCGTAATGCATCTATATATGTATTGTATATATACAACTGAACTTATGTAGACTACTGTTGATGCCTACTTTAGCAGAGTGGTGGGCATTGCAAGTTATCAAAATACCTTCTTTTGTGCACTTTTTACTGTTCGGTTTTACCATATATGGATTCCGTAATAGTCCAAGAGGTATGTCCAGGGCGGTAAAGGGTTCTTTGAGTCAAGTCTAGTTTTCTCTATCGACCGTGTGTAGACCAATGATGCTATTTTACCTGAAAACATGTGGGTTTTGAAAGTTAGTTAAGCAGGGTTGCAAAATTTGTTTATTTGTCATGACCATGAGGAAGATGCTGCAGTCTGAGGTCGATCGTTGCACAAATTGGTCCTTCCTTTGTGTTGTCAATATTTGTTTTTTCATTTTATACAGATCTCCCTTTTTACAGTCTTCAAAAAGTTTTATCTAATTATTCTCATTATTGAAAGAGTTTATCGTTGGATTTATCATGGTATATGGATCTCTCTCCCACAATCAAATAGTCTTTTTGAAAATAAGGATTTAGTTGTCCTGATGAACTGCAGATGGAGGTCAAGTCGATCGCACCGACAACCTTGCAGCCAGACTCACATTCCAATCACATTCACACACAAACAGATTATCAGACTTCTTTTCTGATAACTTGTTCCATGTCGATTTACATAGGCTTTTCAATTTATTAGAATTGTACAGACTAAACCACCTGAAAGTTCCAAACACCGAACACCTTTAACTGAATCAGTTTTTTTTCATTACAATCGCGAGTACCAAACATGTGCCATACCTGCTCAGATTTATTACTATCTTCCTATTTTGATTCCTCTCTCTCCCTCTTCAAAGCCAAGGAGAGTCCCTTTTCTACATCTACTATCAATGTGCCCGAGCTTTCTAAATTACTAAGCCATCACGTCCCCTGTAGTGGCAAATAGCCTCAAACAAGGAAGAACTGAAGAGGACTCGAAAATATAGCCCTTTCACCAACTCCATCATTAGAGGATCACGAGCACGTGGTTATCTTTGCTGGCATGGTCTGCAGCTCTTTAGCATTGACTTGATCATCCTCTGTTTATAGCAAGAAACCCAAGCTTTTAGTGCATCATGAGCTGATGCTACACGTTTGACATATTTCCAAGCTAATGACATATGGAAGAAATTATGAATTTTTAAATGATCAAAGGCTCTTCACTTTCTTCATGGACCCATATTCTTTAAATTAGACTGACATGAGACTCTTTAACTCCATTAGAAGACCAACCAACTTCTTAACACCTCTAGAAGCAATACAATGGTTTTGTGCAACACACTGGTCAGAGAGACATTGCATACATCTTATCCTTGTCACATGATTTTTTTGCACTTTCAAACCAAAAAAACACACTCCTATGTTGAGAGACCTCTCTCATGATGTTTCAAATCTTTCCATGAATATTTGGAACATCTCCATAAAATAATTTCACCAAAACAATTGGTTTTCTAACTCTGCACAGGATTGGAAGAGACCTCCAACAAGACTGTCAGCAAATACTCCTCAGTGCATTGATTTTTTTAATTTTTTTGTAGTCTCTTGCCCTTTTAAAATGTAGAAGGTTTTTTTAAAATTAAGCTAACTAGAAACAATTGAAGGTTATTTCTTTGTTGTATGGAGGAAGTCTTGGGAGATTTATAGTTTGCAAGCCTATAATGCATGCAGTATTATGAGATTTGTTTAAGATTCCATTGCTAGGAAGCACCGCTGATTTGTCCTGGTCAATGCATTTATTAATAGTTTTTAGAATCAGTTATGTAGCATATGGAAAGATTATAACCAAAGTCCATCTTGATGTGCATTTCGATCTAATTCTGTTGTTTCTGCTTTTTCAATGGAATTACTATGCTAACTTGTGCTTTGGATTATTTACTTATTAATTAGATATTTTTGAAAATGAATAAGGGTGGTCTTAAGCTCTGCCACATTTTTCAGGTTTTGGGTCTACGGAATGGATATCTGCCTCTGCCTGTACCACTTATGATAATGCCCTTGAGATCTTTGATTGTTTTTCTTCTTTTATTGTGAAATTTTAAATTGACCATAAGAATTTTATGCAATGTTTTATACCATTATTATTTCCTAGACTATTTTGATCTTGACTTGATACTAATTTAACATTCAATTGTGTGGTGTTTTATTTTATTTTGCGGGGATCAATTTACAATGAATAATAATTCAAGAGAAGCAATAAAATTCCTCTTATCATGTGCAACTACAATTGTTCAATTAGCGTTGCAAATTTGGGTTGATCTACAAGACTCAACTAGTATGTGGCTTGTATCAAAGAAGCATAAAATACATTCAACTAAAAGTGTAGCATGTTCAAATTTTCAAAGCGAGGATGCGTGAATGTAGAGCTCTATGCCATCCCTTCTCAACAAAAAAACATGATCCTTGAAACAGAATTATCAAATTTTCCATGGGGGTAAGAAATCAAGGAAAATGGTATGTCAAACCACGTTGATTGCATTGGTGGAACCACTACATTTTAAAAGTTAAATATGATGATGAACATTTTCACAACATTTTTAGGTTTCCATATGCATTATTTGAATCTTTGCATGACTCCTTGCGTGAAGACCTTATTCAAGGTGACATACCATTTTCATTGGCAAATTCAATAAAGGGTAGGGTGTTTCAGTGGAGAAACAAGTGGCTATCGTGGTTTTACGATTAGCTTACGGGATGGCAATGATTAATATTAGTGAACTATTTGGTTGTCGAAATTCAATCACCTTGGTCGAGTTGTAAATAAGTTTATTAATGCCATGCATATTTGTTTTCGTAGTCATGTCTAATGGCCAAAGGATAATTATGAAATTAAGCATGTAAAATAAGGTTTTGCAGAAAGCGAGGCTTTCCAAATTGTTGTGGGGAAATAGATGTAACACATATTGAATTTCAACTTCCACCTAACGAGTGCTCTTCGGATGGGTATGATAGAGATCACAACTACAACATGTCTATCAAGTCATTGTTGATAGTAATATGCGTTTCATGGATGTATTCACTGGGTGGCTGGTTCATTAATGATTCCAGTTGTTGCAGAATTCTTCTTTTTAAAAATTATGTGAAGGTGGTGAGAGGTTAAATGGTCACTCGGTTTCCCTTGGTTTGACACATATGAGAGTATATTATTGGTGATGGAGGCTACCACTACTACCATGGTTAATCATGCCATTTTCAAGTGCTATAACAAATGAGAAAAGAGAATTTAACTTCAAGTTATCTTCGACACGTATTGTTGTTGAGTGTGTATTTGGAAGGCTAAAGAGTACGTGGTGAATTTTGCACTCTATGATATGTCAACCTAATTTGAAAATGCTACCAAAAACTATTACGGTATGTTGCATTTTACATAATATGGTGTTGGCATTTAATGAGGCTGTGTTGATCCAATTGGCGTCGATGAGAATGAATACAATGTGCCAAACATTAAGGATGTTCTAGGTGATCCTGTTGCAACACAAGATTGAGTGGCTTTACTAGAATTTGTCAATGGAAGGAATGACATAACTGAACCAGATGCATAGTTGATGTGTATGTAGCTCCTCTATGTTAGAGATACTTCATATATATTTGGTTAGTAAATAATTTTTTGTTGTGTGCTTCTGATGAGCATTATTGTAAAGGTTCAACACAATTTCTTTTTGGTAATTTTTTTGATCAAATTTGTAGAAGGTAACACTGTTAATCCAGAACCAATTTTCCCATTAAAAGGTGTAGATTTTTTAATGCTCTGGTAAGTTACTTGTGTGTTTCATATTTAAAATATTCTTTTGCAATAATATGTGTGAAGCCTAGATTAATAATTATAAGAAAAATACTAAGTTTTTGATGCATGAATATTGTCCATCTTAATAAAAACAAATACAATGCAGGACATAGTATGCACACAACTTATTTTGATTAATTGGGTTCTTCTTTCATGTTAATGTTTTCTTTTGTGGAATGCATTTTCCTATCACTACAAAAGATTGAGTGTTATAAGGTCTAACACTTAACAAATTTCTGGAAACAAATTCTAATGGAAGTTGGCATCTTTCAAGTAACATTCAGAGTTCAACTGCTGGTTGTGGTGATGGAGGACCATACTAACAGAGCACCAACTAGAAACATGTCATATGTATGTTATATCTTGCAATATCAATAACATCTACATCTTATAAGTAATGAAGTGATGTTTTTCATTTAGTTTTGAACCATGCACATCTTATAAGTAACTCAAAAACCTTTACACTCGAGGAGTAGTTCAACTACACAGTCTACCACTAAAGAAGACCACATGATTTGTGAATCTATAACTGGTCCAGTGATGTAGAAGTCATACTTCATATACAATGTAGGCATCAACAGAATCTCGATTAACACTTAATCTCAATTACCATTTAACTAAGAATATGAAGGAGCTGCTTTTCTTGTAAGTTCTGGCTTACAGACCAAATTTCTCAATGCTGTGGTTTTGCTGTCCAAACTCTGCTAATAGTGCATTTTACAGTTCTTTGATTCTTTGAGAAGATGCTCAAGCTTGATTTTACTTTTTTCTGCATCAAATGGGAGATTTAAATTTTTAATTACTTTTTCCACATCAGAGTAAAGATGTCACCAGACTCAAGACCGATAATAGAACTTTGAAAACATCTTGCTAACACCCTTGCTCATTGTGTTCTTGATTCAGACAAAGGATGGAAAATCCAAGGGTAATCACTCCAACCAATGCTTAATCCCACCTACACCCATACAGTAAGCAAACACATGAATATCAATAACATCTACATCTTATAAGTAATGAAGTGATGTTTTTCATTTAGTTCTGAACCATGCACATGAATAAGATTTGCAATTTCCTCACATTACACGATTTCAATAAGTGCTGATTGAATTTGTACAAGAACTCAAATAGTTGCACAAGAACTCAAAAACGCATGATAGTTGCATAATAGTGCGTAGTAACTCAAAAACCAGAACTATTACATCAATTTCAATGTTGCTTTGATGGGTACTGTATTTTGACTATTTTGATTCAGGCCTGGAGTAGTCCATCTGCAAACTTATTCAAGAATTACTACCAACCCATGGCAGTTGTATTCTTCAATTCAACAACACTGATTGCAAATTGTTTGAACTCAAAAACCAGAACATGGTTTCTCTCCGCTCCACCTGCAAAAAAATTATGCATTCCATGGGACCGCTGCACTGCTAATTGCTTCTATTTTTTCTCTGCAGCACCTACTAAAATTTTTGCATTCCATAGGACCGTTGTCTTGTAAATTTCTCCTATTTTTACTCTGCTGCACTGCTAAACACATTTGCATTGCCCCCTACATGGGACCGCTACCTTATTATATATCTCGCGACCTTATAGGTGGTATACAATTGTTCCTTCAAACATTTTTACAATGTTTTCATCTATAGTTTGTGGACGGGGAATCCATCACCATTAACAAGAAAACTCATTAATATACATTAGAAAAAAAAACTCCTAAAATCTCTTGAGGAGGTTAGTGTAACGACCCACAAATCACACACATGAACAACACAAGAAAAGACGACGGGATAATTTTTTTTTTCGACTTGCTTGACACATAACATGACGCAACATGTCGTCACCAAGGATGCAACTAACACTGTGAATAATTTAATACAAGGATGGCCGTAAGGGCAGCACGAAAACGATCACACCTATCAAGGACAATTTACTTGCTCTTTTGACAAGACAACATGGAAGTCCAACCACATGACACACTTACTAGCCTAGGCAAGCCCACGGTAAGAAATGATTGGAGGTTATTTATTTTGATAAGACACCCTTTAGCTCATGACTTAAGTTTTCAGAAGGATTCAATATATGATTCGCACAAATTCATCTTACCAACTGAGTTAATTTCTTATACACTGTAGAGAAGTTCACTTAAAATCTTCACTTTACGACAATAGAATTGTTTAGTTCCATTAATTTAATAAAGGGAATAATTAAATTCCACAAGGCTATCTGTCCATACTTACGCTACTAGAACTTGTTCATTACCTTGCTACAACAAGAATTCGTGTTCAACAAAATCAAGAGGAACTTACAAAGTATCCTGGGAAAGAGTTAAGGTCGAGTTAAATTCCTCTTTAAGATGTCATTAGTTATTACCAAGGTTTAATTGGAGCTTGGGGTTTTATACGTAATTATTAACGCTTTTACTTAGGCTTAACTGAAAGAGTTTATCAAAAGGAAACTAATTACTTTCAAATAGGCTGAGAGATAAATTGTGTGGTTTTCAAAATTTTCTTCTCTTACTTGTTAAATCTTATTAGAAACTAACTATTGTTTTCCTTTGGCTTGTTTTAGGCGTTCACCAAAAAGAGTAGTGTTCACTAGTTTAGCTAGGGATATCAATTTATAAAGATTTACTTTACAAGGATAGTTTCACCTTTGAGTACTTCAGGAATCTCTTGTTCTCAGGTAAGTCATCTCTACATTAATTTATCTGAATATATATATTTTAGTTAACTTCTATAAGGGTTAACCACTCCATTTAAATTTTACTTATATCACATCATTACAAGATGTCAGAGAGTTTTGACTTAACACTTTATTCTAAAAAAAAACAAGGTATTACAATATTTATGCCAAGGTAAGGATTGAATATCATTCCTCACCCAAGATAAGTTACTAGTCTAACAACAAAAGGGAAAGAACACTTCACTACGTAGTTTTCTAAACATACCAAGGCAAGAGATCTTCTAAACTCCTTGCAAGCAAAGTTACAAAATTTACAACGCATTGAACTTTCTACAAAGAACTTCATAATTTGAACTGATGAAACTTTTACACTCTTTTCCTTTAATCTACTCGCATAATCCATCTGCACAAATATTTACTAGAGTCAGTTCGCTAGAACTGAGCATGATAAGATATAAACCTCACCTAATAATTTATGCCATCTAGTATTTAAATAAATGAAAGTTTGCAATACTCCTTATCAAATAAATTTCTAACATACATTTAAAACTTAACTGCACATCTCATGATAATACATTTCCTACTCATTAATGTTCACTTCCTTAAGATCTGCTTACCTAAGACACAATTCCAAGTGACTAGATATACAATCTTAACCATGCAATCAATCATACTCAAATTACAGTAATAATAATGACGCTCACCTAATACCCTCGACCTACTTCGCATATTTAAGTACCCAACAATATTATCTTTCAATTAAATAAAAGCACCAACGACATTAAGCTTATATAATAAATACAAGTACCAATTTTATATTATTCATCGATATTACCCAAGTATCAAACCTTCATAGAAACTCAGTGATATGAAGTATAATTTGGATATTTATTTCACAATTTTAAGGATATACTTATGTTAACAAAGATTCCACCAATCCACAAGTTCGTATAATATTTAGGTATCCTTTTGGTTGCTTATTCCATGTCTCTATATATTTCTTTTAGTACAAGGGTCCAACTCATTGGAATGAGCTACGATCAACAACATTGTCATGTTTTGCTAATATGTCAAAGATACATTTGACTAACTAAGATAAGTAAGCGCAGTCCAAGCCACTATAAATACAAGTACCAACATTATCTCAACTCCCAATTGAGATGCAAGTATCAAATTTTAGCTAACATAATAATCATCGTAAATACCAGAAAATATTCCACTCGTTAACCAAGTATTGAAATAACATATTTATCCTTACTGGTTACCTGATAACATAATAAATCCTGTTATATAATTCAACCTCCACTTGCATACACCAATTTATGGGTATTAATTATTGTTATATAAAAATGAAGTTAAATAATTTCAGGTGGACTTATATCCTTACTGGCATACATGGTATGCACAGTCCCATTATGGTAGCTGTTACCTTTACTTAAGGCTGTGCATGAATCCATTTTAGGGTAGTTATCTTAACTTCCCTATTCATCTGTTTTTCTACCAAACGTCTTTCGACAAGCTTCAAGGTCAAGTATAAGATAAATTTATAATTTCATATTTCAGGCATTGCCTGAATTCATATGCATGAGGGCATCACATATCAATCAAACTTGAGGAATGTCGATGTATCCAATATTACTTTAACCGATTCAAGGATCCAAGTAGTGCCTCAAAAATTAAGCCAAATAATTATCCACAGAGGATAATGACTTGCGTGCATAACATATTCGTAGAGGTCATAGAAAACCCATTAACGCATGCTTCAGGAGGGTTCTAATCTAATAATAAGCTCATAGTAATAGTAATAGTAGAGGTCCTGGTGAGGGGTTTTCAATAATCCCCAAGGTAAATGATAATCAAATGACTCAGATGGAGCTATCTAGAAGACCAATTAAACTAGTATGACTCTTCCCAAATGGAAGCCCCAATCCTAGTGGGGGTTTAAATTATTATAAAACCACAGTAAAATCCAAATACAGTCATATCGGAAATTCCCTTTTTCAAGCCATGTTCTACATAATATAAACATTACAAGAAAAATTAAAAACTCATTCACGCTCCATACTATTTTCTAAAGAAACCATCATTGAAAAGGAATAATCAAGGCAAAAGAGAAACCAACATTATAAAATCAGTAGGCAAGAATCGATGTAGAGATTTCTTCTACTTCAAACAGTAAATAAGATAAATTGTAAAGGGGGAGAGATCAGTTCATGCAATTATGATTAAAAGTCATTTGGAAAACTCGTCTCTTTTTGAGCATCTCTTTCAAGAAGAGTCAATATGTGTAAATACATGTTATATGATATCCAGAGTCCAAACGCTATCTATTTAGTAAAACAAAAACACATCCACATTCCAAAAGAAACCCACATCTACAACATTCGAACAAAGTTGCAGATATTGATTTATCTAAATGCTAAAAGAAATAAATCATTAAGAGAGAGGGTTAGGGCTTATCATGCCTATTTTAAACGCTATATCCCATGGCCATGCACGAGCAGACCCCTTCTCCCAGCAGTCCCAAAATTATTTCTCCACCAAACGCACGCTTCTCACCCACACGGTGTCCCAAATACCACGCAAAAGAAACAATAACCATTCCGGTTACCCATGAGTTCAGTAAAAATGTCCCACCCAACCAAGTCAGACATTCAACTCTACACATGCGGGCCTACATGGTATTTCGACAGCCACTCCCTTGGTAACTCAACTGCAACCATACACGTGGGTAGACAAAATCATCGGCCCACCAAGGTGGAAAAACGAACAATTAACGTGGCAGCAACCACGTATCTCCAGCAAGTTCAAATAATTGCAAGAAAATTGTGCTTCATGAATATTCTGATAAGAAACAGATCCACCTCTATGAGATTCTCTTCCATGAGTTACATCGTAAAACAAGTAAGATCTCAATAGAGAATCTTTGTAATACATTTCATCAGGTCTCCTGGTAACACTCTCTATCACATAGCCGATTTTGATAAAAAAAAATCTTGAAGGAGAAATCCAAATCTGAGGATGCATTTGGTACTGAACAGATAACAACATAGTTGGACAACTGCTTGTTGGAAGCACTCACAAAGGCTTCTACTATATCTGCAACATGCCCTTGCTTGCTTTGGCTAACTCCCGAATAACATTTGAAGAGGTGGAACCAACAACTCCAAAAACATAAAGACATCCATAGCTATCATTACTTGGCTGCCATCGATTGAAACTATGGGTATTTATTTATTTTTTTCGGTGAAAAGTTCTGATTTGGATATTGACGAAGATTGAGGATCACATGATTCTAAACCTTTAGCATCAGAAATGGACTTCAGTTTTGACATTACTGGCACACTCCATAGCCAGATGTCTTCATCAATAAAACCGATAGCTGCCCTACTCCCATTAGAGCATGCCCAACATGCAGATGATACTTCATTTTCTTTTTCATCATCTTTTCTTTTTAGGGGGGTCCAGGGATCGAACCTCTCCTTGATATGTTTCTGTAACACTTTTCTTTTGTTGAATCTCTCCATTGCCTCCTATTGCTATAACCATGTTTTTTGAATACCCCACAAAATAAGTAAACCATTTTTAAAGACAACAAGAACCCTACTAAATTCATAAGGTGGTTGGGGCAAGATACAAAGATGACAGAGCGATCTTGAATCCCAAAGCAACAACCCCATGAGTGACAGACACAGAGCGAGAACACTTTGCATACACAATATCTTGTTTGATTCTTGATCAAAATTGTAAAATAGACACATTCCCTTTCTCATCTCCAACATACCTCAATTGCATTCTATGATGTTACGCTCGGTAGGATACCTTGGTTCTCAAGAAACTGCAAAAACTTGCGAGAGGTTGGGTTGGGAGATTGCTATAACATTTGAGCTTCATCATTGCCACCAAATAACTTGATTCGCCATCCCTGAAGCTATAGCAAGAATGCATTGGATTGAATCAAAAGCCATGTTGGTGATTTTGTTGGGATCCCATCCATGTGGCGGTTGAGATCTCTTTCCTTTCCTAAGATAAGCTTCACCCTTGGTTGTGTGAAGCCCATTTACTTCCTGGAGGATATCCCCAAAGACGTGAATTTCAGTTCTACGAATGAAGGAAGCAACACCAAGTATAGATTTTAGACCCACACCCACCCCACATTCTAGGGGAAGGAAATGAAGGACACATCGCCGCTAGTTTGGAGCTTCATCTATCCGCCATCATCTGACCCACGCGGCGAGGAGGAACCTTGGTTTGTTTTCCCACCCAAAGCTAAGATTCCTCACAAAACGCACGTGCATTGTCCATTCTCAATAATCACCTGTCGTTTAATGGAGCATTCATTTTTAAATCAGGTACATCATGATCATTACTTTCTAAAAGAACCAAGACCCACCATCTCGATTGAAATTCAATGTGAAAAAACAATCCGAATGAATTGCGTTGGCTTGAAACTAAAAAAAATCTATACCCCAGTCGTATTCCTTGAGCTCGACGACAGCGTAGTTTTGGACAAGGAGCACCTAGCTCTCTCGCCATGATTTTTTGAGAACGTTTACTTCTCTGTCTTGCTCCATAACTACTTTTCAAAGCACTTGCATGACCAAATACAGTCTCCTCACGGAACTCTAGAAAGAATTTAGGCATCCACCCCCAAAACGCACATGACATAATAAAAATTTTGAGAATCCACACCCACCCACGCAACATAATGGTAGGACGGTGGACCTTCATTTCACCATTAATGAATCCACTGATTTTCAAACAACACAAGGAGGAAAAAGTCAAAATGAGGTGAATGGTTATAAATGCAGTAGGTAGGTTGTGAATAGCTTAGTAACCAAAAAAATGAAGATTTTATCTTGGTGGAGGGCGAGGCCAGAAGAAAGGAACCGATGCCCAATGGGCATTACATTCTCCTCCCCTTAAGAAAGCATCGTCCTCGATGTGACATAACACAAAGGCAAAGAAATGGTAAGCAACCAAGAACAGACACAGGAGGGAGTACACTCTATGGTTTAAAATTTTAGTTGATTTAAAGCATGGCCATAGGGTAGCCTTAGGAACATTTGGTAGAAATTTTAACTTTCAAGGTTCTGTGAAGATTGGCAGTTCTTTCTTGTTCATCATTTCATTAGTCTCTTTCCATTATCATTATTTCTAGTTTTAGTTTCTTTTAAAAATATCATCATTGAAGAGTTTTGATTTATTCCTTATTGTGGGTGCCCAACATGAACTGCTAACACAACACCCTATCAGGTTCACAAGACCCTACAGATTCACAAGCACACAAGTATATACTTCATGATTGGATTACACCACAAAAAGGTTACTCAAATACGGAATAGAATAGGCACAGTCCACATAACATAGTACTTGTCACACATCGATGACTGACATACAAAATACTCAACCAAAAGAGTACTACAATCCACCAGACATTTCCTCAATTTGCATCAATGAAAACTCACATAACACCAAACCATGCTACAGGTACATAGTGTCCACTAGGGAATCAATGACATAACCACAACATCACAACACATATCCATCTGACATGAGTAACACATACATCAAAAGACCACTACCAAACATCACAATAACTCAACATATATCCTGAAACATCAACCATACAGACAAATATCATAAGCCTCCCTCAAACTCTTATGCCTCCCTCAAGTCTCTTATGCCTCCCTCAAACTCTTATGCCTCCCTCAAGGAGGCCGGTTGTCCCTATGGTCCAAGACACATAGAGTTCGAACACTCCTAACCCAAGTGACATAATAACGCGTGGTTCAACAACCCGCTAGTTATATGTACCCCTTGGGGCGTACCCCCATACAATGAAGCGGGTCCATAGGTCCAACCAATCCATGGTGCATCCCATGACCCTATTCCACACATCACGACATTAGAACCAGCACAACAATCCAGTCAAAGTGCCAAGTGGCAAAGTACAAGCCTTGGGCAAGGCGGTAAGAATTCCAAATTTAAAAGAAGACCCCAAATCAAGCTAAAATAAATGGCCAAATAGCCAAAGTTAGTATCGAAATCCCCATGTTAGTGCCACAAACCAAGGAAATGCCCAAAATTGTAAAGCATTGCAATCAAGAAAAGATGTTGGTCCTTGCAAAATAAAGTAAAAGCTCAATTTACGAATAAAATCAACTTATAATAATGTCACATTACGATAACTGTGTGGCCTTATCTAGCCACCAAAGGGGTACTCAACGAGTTCTAAGCTTTTCGGAACATCGAGCCTCAGCTCGTAAAATACATATCAATAATACAACTGTCATCACCTCCATCTGAATCATCCCGCCACCCTTCGACAAGGCTAAACATAGTCATAGATACACTAAGGTTGCATACATACAACCACATAGGGAGAGAGGAAAGAATCACATGTTATCTACTAAACCGAGTTTTAGCTCGAGTTATTGACCCATGGTACACCATTCCTCACTCTCAACATACACTTCTACCGATTTCCCTCAGGATCGGTTAGCGTAAGGTTCACAACATAACATACAACAACATCACTAACATAACGGTGGCACACACGTAACTACCATAACGTCTCACGTATGGTATGCATACAGGGTAGATCACAATCATACATCCACAGGGCGTAATACATCACTTTACCACATTCTGCACCCAAAGCGCAATCACCATACGATAGGGTTCATACACTCACCGTATGACCCAAAATCACAACATGAAGCATTACCTATTTGCACAGTCATACATACGATGAACATAGTACATCACAACATAACATCCATTGCAACATAGCAAGGTGGTACACACATTTCTTTAGAACATGGTAAAAACATCATGATACAACTCGTTTCTTTTAACATCAACTAGTCATACAACACATTGATACACCCACATATCACAATATGCCACAATGCTCCAACACTACGTCATCCACATTAGAATTCTTTTCACACATCACAAACAATAATTCACACGTGAATTCTTCCTAGAATCCACAAGAAGGAGAGAGAATACTCCCATCCCAAACATATCAACATGATCACAAACACGCACAAGGTGACATACCCATAATGTGCGTTCACAATATCACAATTACGACAATAATCACATCACGTTTAAAGCACATTACTCTTCCAATATCTACCACCATCATGCAACATCATCATCATCACGCAGTATCATCATGTAACACCACCACCACCATGTAACATCACCATACAACACCAATCCGGCCCATAGGTTCGAGAGCATGAACCTACGCTCTGATACCAAGTGTAACGACCCACAAATCACACACACGAACAACACAGTGAAATACAGGATAATTTTTTTTTGACTTGCTTGACACATAACATGACGCAACATGTCGTCACCAAGGATACAACTAACACTGTGAACAACTTGATACAAGGATGGCCATAAAGGCAGCACGGAAACGATCACACCTATCAAGGACAATTTACTCTTCTTTTGACAAGACAACATGGAAGTCCAACCACATGACACACTTACAGCTAGGGCAAGCCATACAGTAAGAAATGATTGGAGGTTATTTATTTTGATAAGACACCCTTTAGCTCATGACTTAAGTTTTAGAAGATTGATATATGATTCGCACAAAAAACTTAGTTAACTTATACAGTTAGGAAGTTCACTTAAAATCTTCACACTTTAAGATATAGAATTGTTTAGTTCCATTAATTTAATAAAGGGAATAATTAAAACAAGGCTATCTTCCATACTTACGCTACTAGAACTTGTTCATTACCCTCTACAACAAGAATTCGTGTTCAACAAAATCAAGAGGAACTTACAAAGTATCACGGGAAAGATTTAAGGTCGAGTTAAACTTTAAGATGTCATTAGTTTTCCTTGGAGCTTGGGGTTTTATACGTAATTATTAACGCTTTTACTTAGGCTTGCGAAAGAGTTTTCACTTTCAAAAGTTTTGAGAGATAAATTGTGTGGTTTTCAAAATTTTCTTTCTTACTTGTTAAATCTTATTAGAAACTAACTATTGTTTTCCTTTAAGCTTGTTTAATAGTTCACCCAAAAGGGGTAGTGTTCACTAGTTTAGCTAGGGATATCAATTTATAAAATTTTACTTTACAAGGATAGTTTCACCTTTGAGTACTTCAGGAAATCTTGTTCTCAAGTAAGTCATCTCTATTAATTTATTTGAATATATATATTTTAGTTAACTTCTATAAGGGTTAACCACTCCATTTAATTTTACTTATATCACATCATTACAAGATGTCAGAGAGTTTTGACTTAACACTTTATTCTCAAAAAAAAAAAAACAAGGTATTACAATATTTATGCCAAGGTAAGGATTGAATATCATTCCTCACCCAAGATAAGTTACTAGTCTAACAACAAAAGGGAAAGAACACTTCACTACGTAGTTTTCTGAACATACCAAGGCAAGAGATCTTCTAAACTCCTTGCAAGCAAAGTTACAAAATTTACAACGCATTGAACTTTCTACAAAGAACTTCATAATTTGAATTGATGAAACTTTTACACTCTTTTCCTTTAATCTACTCGCATAATCCATCTGCACAAATATTTACTAGAGTCAGTTCGCTAGAACTGAGCATGATAAGATATAAACCTCACCTAATAATTTATGCCATCTAGCATTTAAATAAATGAAAGTTTGCAATACTCCTTATCAAATAAATTTCTAACATACATTTAAAACTTAACTGCACATCTCATGATAATACATTTCCTACTCATTAATGTTCACTTCCTTAAGATCTGCTTACCTAAGACACAATTCCAAGTGACTAGATATACAATCCTAATCATGCAATCAATCATACTCAAATTACAGTAATAATAATGACGCTCACCTAATACCCTCGACCTACTTCGCATATTTAAGTACCCAACAATATTATCTTTCAATTAAATAAAAGCACCAACGACATTAAGCTTATATAATAAATACAAGTATCAATTTTATATTATTCATCGATATTACCCAAGTATCAAACCTTCATAGAAACTCAGTGATATGTAAGTATAATTTGGATATTTATCTCACAATTTTAAGGATATACTTATGTTAACAAAGATTCCACCAATCCACAAGTTCATATAATATTTAGGTATCCTTTTGGTTGCTTATTCCATGTCTCTATATGTTTCTTTTAGTACAAGGGTCCAACTCATTGGAATGAGCTACGATCAACAAAATTGTCATGTTTGCTAATATGTCAAAGATACATTTGACTAACTAAGATAAATAAGCGCAGTCCAAGCCACTATAAATACAAGTACCAACATTATCTCAACTCCCAATTGAGATGCAAGTATCAAATTTTAGCTAACATAATAATCATCGTAAATACCAGAAAATATTCCACTCGTTAACCAAGTATTGAAATAACATATTTATCCTTACTGGTTACCTGATAACATAATATATCCTGTTATAATTCAACCTCCACTTGCATACACCAATTTATGGGTATTAATTATTGTTATATAAAAATGAAGTTAAATAATTTCAGGTGGACTTATATCCTTATTGGCATACATGGTATGCACAGTCCCATTATGGTAGCTGTTACCTTTACTTAAGGTTGTGCATGAATCCATTTTAGGGTAGTTATCTTAACTTCCCTATTCATCTGTTTTTCTACCAAACGTCTTTCGACAAGCTTCAAGGTCAAGTATAAGATAAATTTATAATTTCATATTTCAGGCATTGCCTGAATTCATATGCATGAGGGCATCACATATCAATCAAACTTGAGGAATGTCGATGTATCCAATATTACTTTAACCGATTCAAGGATCCAAGTAGTGCCTCAAAAATTAAGCCAAATAATTATCCACAGAGGATAATGACTTGCGTGCATAACATATTCGTAGAGGTCATAGAAAACCCATTAACGCATGCTTCAGGAGGGTTCCAATCTAATAATAAGCTCATAGTAATAGTAATAGTAGAGGTCCTGGTGAGGGGTTTTCAATAATCCCCAAGGTAAATGATAATCAAATGACTCAGATGGAGCTATCTAGAAGACCAATTAAACTAGTATGACTCTTCCCAAATGGAAGCCCCAATCCTAGTGGGAGTTTAAATTATTATAAAACCACAGTAAAATCCAAATACAGTCATATCGGAAATTCCCTTTTTCAAGCCATGTTCTACATAATATAAACAATACAAGAAAAATTATAAACCTCATTCACGCTCCATACTATTTTCTACAGAAACCATCATTCAAAGGAATAATCAAGGCAAAAGAGAAACCAACATTATAAAATCAGTAGGCAAGAATCGATGTAGAGATTTCTTCTACTTCAAATAGTAAATAAGATAAATTGTAAAGGGGGAGAGATCAGTTCATGCAATTATGATTAAAAGTCATTTGGAAAACTCGTCTCTTTTTGAGCATCTCTTTCAAGAAGGAGTCAATATGTGTAAATACATGTTATATGATATCCAGAGTCCAAACGCTATCTATTTAGTAAAACAAAAACACATCCACATTCCAAAAGAAACCCACATCTACAGCATTCGAACAAAGTTACAGATATTGATTTATCTAAATGCTAAAAGAAATAAATCATTAAGAGAGAGGGTTAGGGCTTATCATGCCTGTTTTAAACGCTATATCCCATGGCCATGCACGAGCAAACCCCTTCTCCCAGCAGTCCCAAAATTATTTCTCCACCAAACGCACGCTTCTCACCCACACGGTGTCCCAAATACCACGCAAAAGAAACAATAACCATTCCGGTTACCCATGAGTTCAGTAAAAATGTCCCACCCAACCAAGTCAGACATTCAACTCTACACATGCGGGCCTACATGGTATTTCGACAGCCACTCCCTTGGTAACTCAACTACAACCATACACGTGGGTAGACAAAATCATCGGCCCACCAAGGTGGCAAAATGAACAATTAACGTGGCAGCAACCACGTATCTCCAGCAAGTTCAAATAATTGCAAGCAAATTGTGCTTCATGAATATTCTGATAAGAAACAGATCCACCTCTATGAGATTCTCTTCCATGAGTTACATCGTAAAACAAGTAAGATCTCAATAGAGAATCTTTGTAATACATTTCATCAGGTCTCCTGGTAACACTCTCACTGTCACATAGCTGATTTTGATAAAAAATATCTTGAAGGAGAAACCCAAATCTGAGGATGCATTTGGTACTGAACAGATAACAACATAGTTGGACAACCTGCTTGTTGGAAGCGCTCACAAAGGCTTCTACTATACTGCAACATGCCTGCCGCCTGGCTAACTCCCGAATAACATTTGAAGAGGTGGAATCAACAACTCCAAAAACATAGAGACATCCACAGCTATCATTACTTGGCTGCCATCTGATTGAAACTATGGGTATTTATTTATTTATTTTTTTGCCAGTGAAAAGTTGCAATTTGGATATTGACGAAGATTGAGGATCACATGATTCTAAACCTTTAGCATCAGAAATGGACTTCAGTTTTGACATTACTGGCACACTCCATAGCCAGATGTCTTCATCAATAAAACCGATAGCTACCCTACTCCCATTAGAGCATGCCCAACATGCAGATGATACTTCATTTTCTTTTTCATCATCTTTTCTTTTTAGGGGGGTCCAGGGATCGAACCTCTCCTTGATATGTTTCTGTAACACTTTTCTTTTGTTGAATCTCTCCATTGCCTCCTATTGCTATAACCATTTTTTTAATACCCCACAAAATAAGTAAACCATTTTTAAAGACAACAAGAACCCTACTAAATTCATAAGGTGGTTGGGGCAAGATACAAATGACAGAACGATCCTGAATCCCTTCAGCAACAACCCCATGAGTGACAGACACAGGAACAGAACACTGCATACACAATATCTTGTTTGATTCTTGATCAAACTGTAAAATAGACACATTCCCTTTCTCATCTCCAACATACCTCAATTGCATTCTGTGATGTTACGCTCAGTAGGATACCTTGGTTCTCAAGAAACTGCAAAAACTTGCAAGAGGTTGGGTTGGGAGATTGCTATAACATTTGAGCTTCATCGCCACCAAATAACTTGATTCTGCCATCCCCTGAAGCTATAGCAAGAATGCATTGGATTGAATCAAAAGCCATGTTGGTCGATTTTGTTGGGATCCCATAGGAAGCAACACCAAGTATAGAATAGACCCCAGTGCCACCCCACATTCTAGACGGATAGGGATGCAACCCTGCTTGCGCTGCTCTCCACCTCTGTGCTCGGCTCACTGGTTTGTTTTCCCACCCAAAGCTATTTTGATTCCTCACAAACTGCATTGTCCATTCTCATAGTCAGTTTAATGGAGCATTCAACTTTTTAAATCAGGTACATCAGTCATTACTTTCTAAAAGCAACCACACCCACCATCTCAGTAAATCGGATGTAGAAAAACAATCCGAATGAATTGCGTTGGCTTGGCAAAGAAAAAAATCTATACCCCAAGTCGTATTCCTTGAGCTCGCCCTGCAGCAGCGGTCGCACCTAGCTCTCTCTGGGCCACTGATTTTCTGAGATACGTTTACTTCTCTGCCTGTAGCTGCTGCGTGCAGCCAAATACCTCCTCACGGCACTCCTAGCAGAATTTCAGTTCTACGCTCCACTGAAACCGCCTGCACAACACGATTTTGAGAATCCACACCCACCCACGCAACATCAGGGTGACAGACCTTCATTTCACCATTAATGAATCCACTGTTCAGAACACGCCAAGGAGGAGCAGGTCAAAATGAGGTGACAGGGTTATAAATTGCGGTAGGTTGTGACAGTTAGTATGTTGAAAAATGGAGATAGCTGGTGGAGGGCAGGTAGAAAAGGAGCCAATGCCCAGCGGGCATTACTGATTAGCGTGATAATCTCCTCCATTGCCATTAACAAGAAAAATCATGTGTGGCCTATGATTTAGAAATCTATGGTGAAAGCAAGAAATATGCAATCTTTGATAGCTATGAGGTAGACACAAATTATTGCCACTTTTAGAAAATTAAAATCGCATGTGTTTTGATAATATTTTGTGTTTACGTATAACAAGGTGTGGTATGAATTCCATTAATGATGTTAGCGCTTTTAATTGCTTACCATTCGATGAATTTTAATAGTGATTAATATTTCTTTCATTTGATATGTGATCTATGGATACCACCAATGCATGGTCATGAATATCCCATCTTCCTCTCAAGATGAAAATATCCAAACTCCCTATTCAAGATCGACATTTCTTAGATCTCACGTGGTTTGTTACAATGACATATTAATTTGGAAAAATAACTAGGTAGAAAAATTCAATAAAGAGTTAATTTGATGACAAAGATGTATTATAACTAATAATAGCCATTGAAAATATAAAAATATAATTTAGCATAAGTCATTTATACGTTAGAGCATGTATCATATTAAAATAACTATAGTAAATTTTGTAGTTACCATTTAATTCTTTTAGGGTTATTTACATTTGCAATTATTATTAATATATTTTATTACAATTAATTATTACTATGGTAGTGCATATTTTAAAATCTCTCTCGAGTGTTGTTAATTCATATAATTTTAGTATGTTTATGTAATGCCCCGCTGGGGCATACCTGAGATCCAGAAAAATAAAAATAAAATAGAATAACGATGTAAATAGAATGAGTTTTAGAGTAAAATAAATTAAAAAAATGGAATAATAATAATAATGAAAGTAAAATTTTTGAAATAAATAAATAAATAAAAAAATGGAGATGGAGTGAAGGGCATGGGAAGGCACGTGTTTTCTTGGCAAGGTGCAGAGGTTGGTGAATGTAATCAAGTGCTTGACCAAATGAAAGAATGGGACAGCTGTTTAAAGAGAATTGAAGGCAGAGTGGACTTTGCAGGCATGTGGGTGAGAGTTGGGTCAGTTTGGTAGGGGACGCCCTCTAAGCTGTCACAGTCTCACCAAATGCAATAAACGATTTTCCAACAACCATTCAAATCCGGACTAGTACACTCCTAGCATGTGCCTATACCAAACATGGAGCGTAGAACTGAAATTCTCCTAGGAAAGTGCCGTGAGGAATTAACTGGCTATATGTAGCAGCTACAGGGTGGAGAAGTAAACTTATCTCAGAAAATTAGTGGCCTCCAGAGAGAGAAAGTGCGACAGCTGCTGCATGGCGAGCCCAGGGAGCCGTTGGTGTTGATCTTGGTGTTCTGGTTGCACGCGACCACAGTCGTGATCAGTTGTTGCAAAATCTTGCCAACACGAAACGAATTTTCCAAGAACCCAAACAAGCTTTGAAACTCAAGCCAGTGGTTGGCCATGAATGAGAGATGAGAAGCAGCGGGAGGTGGGCTAAGCTGCCACATCCGTACCCATTTTCATTCAGTAACGAATGCCATTTTTATTCAAATGGTGGCTTGGGACACACATGCAAATCCTGGTATGAGGATCGAAGGTCGAAGCTGACGGCTAGCACCTTCAGCGTGGCATTAGGGTTTCATAAGGGTAGGCGCATGGAGCTCTGGCTCGAAAAAATTGGCCTCATGGACTCCTTCAAGGGTTCCCCTGCTACCTGCTGGAACAACCAAAATGAACACATCGCCCTCTCCAGGTATCACCTCATCACCGGAAACCATATAACTTTCACCGAATTCCAAATTTTCAGTAAATGCGACTGGTTGGGGGTTTCTCCTGATGGCCTAATTGGGGCAGAGGGGTCGAATGGCGGAGTGCTGGAAATAAAATGCCCTTACTTTGATGGTAAGGCCAGCGAGTCTATTCCCTGGTCATGTATTCCAGCCAACTACATGCCTCAAGCCCAGGGTCTTATGGAGATTTTGGACAGGGACTGGATGGATTTGTATGCGTGGATTCCCAGAGGGAGTAGCTTTTTAGGGTGCTGAGGAATCCGAGATATTGGGAGCTTGTGATGTCGGCTTTGAGTGATTTCTGGTGGGATCATGTGGTGCCTGCCAAGAGAATTCTTGAGAGTGATCCCAACATAAATATAAGCCACTGGAGACCCGATCATAAACATAGACTTTTTGATGTTATTTTCTCTCGAGTGTGCTTCTGGCTGAGGATTCGAAGTTGCTTGTCAGAGAAATCAATGGGAGGATAATATCTTAGTTAAATTCTTCATTTCTCGGGCTTTCAGTGTACTCCATAGTGGACTCCACAGTTGAAAGGATGCAGGTTCAAATTCTGATAGCCCATGTTACTGGTTAAAAGGTTGTAGGTTCGAATTAAGAGGGGACACGATTGTACACTTAGTTGATCAACAGATAAGGGAATATTTTATGGTTGCTTACACACCTGGTCTTTAGGGGTTCAGTTAAATCTGACATGTTTTCAAGAGCACATAAATGGATTCCACATCTTTTCACTCGGGGGACTATTTTTAGGCTTTGGCTATTTTGTACAGCTACGAACAGAGTGCTTCTATCTTCCCGGAGTTGCTCCCGAGGATTCCAAGAAGGCATGTTTCAATCACCCCCTTTCCTATGCCAAGCATGGCCGTTAACAGGATATGGATCTTCAGCAGGCGGAGGAAGAGAAGTTGCGCAGGTTGTGTTGCTGTTGCCCGAGCCCTAGTCGACGTGCTTGTTGGTGGGAAGAACTATAAACAGGCATGTTAAATCTACTCCTTGTAATAGTTTTCTACCTTCTTTCAGTATCTTGAAATGAATATTCTTTCCTCTTGAATGACGCCTAGACTAGATGTTTTCGTGGTTGTTTATATCACTGCCTGATTGTGTGGTTGTTCCTTTAAATCTCGTTCCAATTTCGCTGATTTTGCTTGGAATGTTCTTTCCTCTCTTATAGCTTACTCTATTTCATATTTGTCTAAATGGGTTACTGCAATATTGAGTGATGCAGTCTAGTTCGTAGGGAAGGAAACATTATTGAGTTTTGTTTGCTTATATGACTTTCTTTTAAAAAAAAATTTGTGATGGTAATTATAATTGAAGGTTACTAAATGGAAGGTTAAGCCTACATACCTCTTTTGGTTGAATAAATACGTATTTCCTGTTTAGGGCTCTCCTGTTTTGCTAAAAGGTACATTAATAGTGACATTGTGTTCTAAAACTTGTTTAAGCCTGTGGGCATTCCTTACTTTTTGTTTGATTAGAAAATGGCATTAGGGTTTTGCTATAGAACTGTACATGGTCGACTTTTGTACCTAGTTCTAGAGGATGAATAACCTGACTTCTAATTTTGGCCTCGACGTGTTGAGAGAATTACTTTACCTTCTTCCTGGTTCAAACTCTTGTGTGATTAAAGTAAGGGGGAAACATTGTAAGTTTAATTGAATGAAATCTCTACAATTTTTATTAAGGGTCGCGAGCAAGCTATTAATAGCTGGACTGAAACAAAAGTTGTAGGTGAATCCATGGTATTGGATTCGTGAACTCGTTTCCTGTTAGATGACAGCTGATTACAGTGATAATATCATAGGTGGCTGTTATATTTACCTGTTTGATATTTGCTAGACTTTTCCTCGATAAGCCCACATGGATCGGGTAAAATTTCCATCTTCTATACCTTTGGCAAGGAGTTCATAGAACTTCTAGGCCTGACTGCACTGCGTAACCTTCCTGATGGATATGTGCGTTGGTTCTTATTTTGTGCTTGTACTCGTGGTAAGGTCTTTTGAGTCTGGGGCATCGTTGGTGTATTACCCACCGTGTATCGAATCCCTTTGTTTTCGAACTCGAATATCTTATTCTTCGAACTTGGTTACTAAAAGTCCCTTTTCGTGGCTTTGTTAAGGAAATCAATTTTTATTTTTATTTTAAAGTACTTATTGGCATTGTCGGAAATATATAAAAATTATTAACTACTTTTGGGTTTAGCTTTCCCTTATATTATGTAGAGAAGTTGACGATTAGGATAGGGTTTGTTGGTAGAATAATGGCCCTTTCTGTGTCTCTTTTGTACGCTTTTGGAAAAGTGGATTTGTTTGGGTTAACTAGTACTACGTTTAAGAAATCCTATAAGAAGGTAGTGGTAAACTCCTTGGTTAAAACCGAAACTATGGTTGTGTTCTTTTAAGGGCGTCGAACCCATATTACTATGAAGCCCCCCTGGAAGAATTGGATAACGTCGTTTTGCTTCGCGCCTACGATCATAATTAGTACGCTTTGTCTTCTCTTGGACCCCTTTAGTTGGATGGAGTAAATTTTGGATTCCAATCACGTAACCCATAGGATTACATGAAGGAGATATCAACACTCTTGACTTTCTTGTTCCTAACCCATAAGGTCTTGCCTTGATTTATGCAATTTTGTTCTTACTGGTATTTTGACTTTCTCCTTGTTGGATGGTTTAGATTTCTCTCTCATGTGATTAATCTTGGAGTTGTGAGTTGTGTTTTAATCCATTTCTGAATTTAGAACATTCCTTTCTTGATATTGTTAAATGTTAGCTTACTGTTGCAATGTGTAGCCTTAACATGCTCAGTTCTCGCGAACTGATTCTAGCTAGTATTTGTGCAGATGGATTATGCGAGTAGATTAAAGGAAAGAGTTGTAAAGTTTTCATCAGTGCAATTTATGAGGTTCCTTGTAAAAATGTCCAATGTGAGGTAAATTTTGTAATAGTGCTTGCAAAGGAGTTTAGAAGACCTCTTGCCTTGGGATATTCTGAAATTTTCGTGATGATGTTGTCTTGTCCTTCTGTAGGTAAACTGGTAACTTACCTTTGTAAGAAATGGTATTCAATCTTTACATTGATATGAGTATTGTGAAACTTAGATCTTGAGAATAAATTGTCAAGTTAAATCTTTCTAAGACTTAGTGGCAATATTTTATAAGTAAAGTAAAATGGGTCGGTTAACCCTTAAAGGAGCTAAACAAAAATAATAATTTTATATTCAACAAATAAAGGTAGAGGTGATCTACTTGAAATCAAATAAGTCCATGAGTGATCAAAATGAAACCATCCCTTGTGAAGTAAAAATTTTATAACTTGATATCCCTAGCTACACTAGCGAACATTATCCTTTCTTTGGTGAATTCTTAAAATGATCCTAAGGTGAAACGAATTGTGAGTTGTTGTAAGATAATAAGATTTAATAAATAGGAGGAATCGGTTTCGAAGCCATGTAATCTGTTTCTCAACCATTTGAAAGGTAAATTGTTTTCTTTTGTAAAATCATCCAGTGAAGCCTAAGTAAAATATTTAATAATTACGTATAAAACCTCAAGCTCCAATTAAACCTCAGTAAGAACTAATGATGTCTCAAGGATGAACTCAATTGACCTTCTTCCTTTAACTTTATCCAAGGTACCTCGTAATTTTCTCTTAAGTTGTTGAACGTGAACCCCTGTTGTCATATGGGCATGAACAAGTTCTAGTAGCGTAAGTGTTAATAGATGGCCTTGTGAAATTAAATTACCCCTTTCTCTAAACAAACGAATTAAGCAAATGAATGTCATAATAGAGAAGATTAAAGATGATTGCTCAGTGTAAAAAGAATAAACTTAGCTTGGTAAGATGAATTATATGAATCATACCTTGAGCATCCTTGAAAACGTAAACTAAGAATTGCAAGATGTATTTTTAAAATAAATAATCCTCAAGAATATCTCATTGTGGATGGCCCTAACTGTTAGTGTGTTCTGTGGATGGACCTCTATGTTGTCATGTAAAAAAAAAAAAGTGTATTGTCCTTTTGGGTGTGAATGTTTCCGTGCTGACCTTGTGGTCATCCCCGTAACAAGCTGTTCACAGTGTTAGTGGTATCCTTGGTGACGACATGTTGCGTCATGTGATGTGCGTCAAGCAAAAAAAAAAAATTATCCTGTCTTTTACTATGTTGTCCATGTGTGTGATTTTGGGTAGTTATAGTTTATGTATTTTTCATTATTTTTCACAAAAAAATATTATTGATTTTTTTTCATAGTCTATCATCTTCCCTATATGTTATTGGTGGATTGAGACAATAAAAATAACCAACATTATTCTAATAAATTATTATTGTATAACATGTTTACAAGATGTAAAACATTATATAAATATATTTCATGATCCAATTTAAATTCTACATGCACTACTATAATTTAAGTACTTTAATCTACTAGTGCCAAGTCTTTGTTGTTGAAACAATGCTAGTAAATTAGAAATTTATCTAAGTTCGAGTATTGTATAGACTATATTTTTCTTGAGGAATAAAAAAGAAATAGTGTAGTTTTTAGACCAATGGAATGCAAGTGCATAACCATTATTAATTTGATTTCTCTAATCAACATAAAATGTAAATTCTACCTACTCTTTTTAAAATTCTTGTAGATACTTTTGTCAAAAGAATGCTACATTATCACTCAAATAAATGATTCATTTCTTTCCTAATTACAAATTAAATGCACTCATATATTTATAGGTCACCGACTCTCTTAGCATGCGTGTAAAATTTGTAACAATATTTTATTCATTGACCCATATTTGAAATGGAAGGATAGTGCAAATAATGATTTAAAACAAGCATACCTATATTTATATAAATATATGTAATATATGCCAAGAGGTATATACTACATATATTTATATATTATATAAATATATAGGTGTTTTGTGAACTTCACCTCTCGGCATATTTTACATGTCATGTTTTGATTTATGTTCTATATGTATGTAAAATATGCCGAGAGCTTATGTTCAAAAGGCACCTATATATTTATATAATATATAAATATATGTAATATATACCTCTCAGCATATATTACATATATTTATATAAATATAGGTATGCTAGTAGCAACCGCGGGAGTTGCATTATTCATAAAACAATACCTAACTTATTTACCTCATGATCACGATATGATGATGATTGTAATATTTAATTTATTTACAAATTAACATAATAATATCAATATTCACATAATAATAAAAAAATATTCACGACGATGATGATGGCAAAGATGTTGATGGTGGTGGTGTTAATGGTGGTGATAATGATGATGAGGATAATGATGACAACGATGACAATGATAGCGGTGACGATGAAAAAGATGACAACTATGTCACAATTTGTAAACCTTAAATCCTAAATATGCACTATAACAATGGTGATGATAATGACGATGATGGAAGATGAAAATGACCATGAATGTGAAGATGACAATCATGATCATGATCTAACGATGATAATCATGATGATGACTATGATGATGGGGAAATGAATACCTAAACATGTATGATAATGATGGTCACAATAATAATAATGACAAATGACAATGACCATGATCGTGATAATCAAGATCACGATATGATGATGATTGCAATATTTAATTTATTTACAAATTCACATATTAATACCAATAATACTAATAATATTAATACTCACGATGATGATGATGACGAAGATGTTTATGGTGGTGATGTTAATGGTGGCGATAATGATTCTGAGGATAATGATGACAACGACGTGGTATGATAGTGATGAAAATGAAAAAGATGACAACTATTCCACAATATGTAAACCTTAAACCCTAAATATGCACAATAATGATGGTGCCAATAACGATGATGATGGCAGATGAAAATGAGCATGAATGTGAAGATGATAATCATGATCTTGATCTAACAATGATTATATCGACGATGATAATCATGACGATAATATCATGGTCAATATCATCTTAATCGCCATCATTGTCACCATCACCATTGTCTTCGGTGTTGTCATTTTCATCATCATCATAATCATTGTCATTATTTTCATCATCATCATCACAATTTTATTAACAATATTATTAATATCATCATCTTAATTGTTGTCATCATCACAATCATCATCATCTTTGGTGTTGTCTTTTTCATCATCATCATAATCATTGTCTTTATCATTGTTTTCAATGTCATCATCGTTGTCTTTTTCATCATCAAGATCATCCCTACTCACCGTCATTAACACAATCATCATCATCGTTGTTGTGATTGTCACAATCATCATTGTCTTCAGTGTTATTTTTGTTTTCATCGACATCATCATCATTTTCATGATTGATACAATCATTTTCATCTTAGTTGTCATCATCATCATCCTCATCATTATTATCACCACTATCGCTACCACCACCATCAATGTCATCATCGTAATTATCTTCGGTGTTGTCTTTTTCATCATCATAATAATCATTGTCATCATTTTCACGATCGATATAATCATTGTCACTATCATTATCATCTTCATTTTCCTCATTATCATCCTCATCATTATTATTTCCACTATCACTACCACCACCATCATTGTCGTCATCATCATCGTCATTATTATCATCATTTTCATCATCATCATAATCATTATTATTATTATTATTAATAAAACATTATTGTTATAATTTTATTAATATTATTAGTAATATCGTCGTTATCGTCATCTTAATCGTCGTCATTGTCACAATCGTCATCATCTTTAGTGTTTTTTTTCATTTTCATCGCCATCATAATCATTGTCATCATTTTCACGATCGATATAATCATTTTCATCACCATTTTCATCTTCATTGTCATCATCATCATCCCCATCATTATTATCACCACTATCATTTCCACCATCATCATTGTCCTCGATCGTCATCGTCTTCGGTGTTGTTTTTGTTTTCATCGTTATCATAGTCATTGTCATCATTTTTTACGATCGATATAATCATTGTCATCATCATTCTCATCTTTATCGTCATCATTATTATCATCATCATCGTCATCGTCATCATCATCATTATCATCAATATTAATCTTACTACTAAAATTGATATTATTATTATGATTTATAAAAATAAAAAACTCTTATTATTAACACTATATTATTATTATTATTATTATATTAATAGTAATAGTAATAGACATCATAAATGCCATCCTTATCATCATGGTTATCCCCATCTTAACCGTGGTCATTGTCATTGTTCACCTCATCCTTGTCATAATGATCATCACCGTCTTCGATGTGGTTGTCATTTCATCATAATCTTAGTCTTTTTCAACATTTTCATGATTGATATAAGCTTCTTGACCACTATCATCATCATTATGATCACCATCTTCCTGATCATGGTCATGGTCATTCTCCTCTGTCATCATCACATCCTTGATATCAATTATGTAGTATTAATTAAATTAAATTTACTATTATTAAATTATAAACCATATATAATATAAATGATAATATATAATATAATTTTTAATTTATTATTTTAATTATTAATATATAGCATTAATTTTATTTATTTAATATTATTAAATTAGAAACCATATATATAATATAAATGTCAATATATAATATAAATTTTAATATATATTATAAATTTAAATTATTATTATATTAAGAGTAATAGTAATATGCATCATAAATGTCATCCTTATCATTATGGTTATCTTCATCTTAATTGTGGTCATTGTCATTGTTCTCCTCATCCTCGTCATAATGATCGTCATCGTCTTCGACGTGGTTGTCATTTCATCGTAATCTTAGTCATTTTCATCACTGTCATGATGGATTTAATCATCTTGACCATTATTATCATCATTATGATTACCATCTTCTTAATCATGGTCATTCTCCTATGCCATCATCACATCCTTGATGACAATTATGTAATATTAATTTTATTTAATTTACTTTTATTAAATTATAAACCATAGATAATATATAATATACATTTTAATTTATATTATAATTATTAATTTTATTTACTTAATATTATTAAATTAAAAACCATATATAATATAAATGATAATATATAGTATAAATTTTAATGTATATTATAAATTAAAATAATAATATCTATTATATAATTTTTTAGAAGTGAGGGCCTATAAATATACTATTTTAACTATTTTTGGTTTTTCCTTATATAATTTTTGTTAATTATTTAAAAGTGATATTATATTATATATTATTATATTATATTATTTATTTAAAACTGAGGCCTCCTATAAATATAATATTTTAGGTTTTTCTATATATAATATTTTAATGTAATTATTTGAAAGCGCTATTCTATTATATATATTTTTATATTATAGTATATTACATTATTTATTTGAAAATGAGGTCCCTATAAATATAATATTTTAGTTTTTCTCTATATAATATTCTAATGTAATTATTTAAAAGTAAGAGTCCTAATATTTTAGGTTTTTCTATATATAATATTTTAATGTAATTATTTGAAAGTGATATTCTATTATATAATTTATTATATTATAATATATTATATTATTTATTTAAAAGTGAGGTCCCTATAAATATAATATTTTAGTTTTTCTCTATATAATATTCTTATGTAATTATTTAAAAGTGAGGGCCCTTATAAATATAATATTTTAAATTTTCCACTATATAGTTTTTAAATTAACAAATTAAATTACTAAAGTGTTTTTTACATGTTTAAACAATTTATTTACTTTAATTTTTAATTTTACTTAATATATAGACATACTTATTACAACACTATAGTCTCATACAAACATTCCTTTTATTTTTGCATTAGAAAACAATTTAAAACTATTTACAACTAGAAATTACCTTGCAGTGTTATAGGAATGTGAATATAATATAGACAAGTTCACCAAAGTGTTAAAATAATATTTAAAGATAAAGTGGGAGCATGCCAACAAAAGTATGAGTTATCTACCATGAAATATCTAATGTATGGTATTTCTACCATAAAAACAAATATTTATTGATCTCTTTTGGAGCCCATTGAAAAAAGAGCATAAATTTAAACTCAAAAAACATTGAAATGAATAAGAATGGAAAGTTTTAACGATTTTCATTCACATTAGTTTTGTAGATCCTATAAATTGTGTTATTATTTGGTTTTTTATAGAACACATTATTTAGGTATTGCAAATAGTTGAAAAATATTTTCTCTTATAATTTAGTGAGTAACTTATCCCACCAAATACGTGCTTTCATACAATATAAAAAATTGTATTTCTATTATGTCATACATGACATAAAAACTTCTAAATGATACTAAAATGTCGATCAAATAAAATTTGTGTAATTCCCCTTATAATTTGTAATACCTCTTTCTATTCATGCCTTCTTACTTGTCCTTATGATGATTGATATAATGTTATGTTGTTTGTGATCTTCTTGGCCTTATATCTATTTTTTCATGAAAAAAATGTCCTGCATCGATAAATTCGAGGAGTTAAGCTGTCCTTATGATGATAGATATAATGTTATGTTGTTTGTGATCTTCTTGGCCTTATATCTATATTTTCATAAAAAAAAATGTCCCGCATCAATAAATTCAGGGAGCTAAGGTCCCTTAAAAGGTTGGTTTAAATACAATAAAATAAATAAATATTAGACAATATGAAATAGATTATTATGAAATGAAAAAAATTAATAAAATAAAAGGTAAATGACATGAGAAAATAAGAGAGAAAGAGGAAGTTGGAGGATATTTATTAGTGGTTGGTGGAGTTTTTTTGGGGATGTGCAGAAATATGTACCCATCAAATCATAATGGAAATCCGATTTTTATTTGTAGATGAAAGCACTATTGACACAAGTATACAACATGTGGATACATGCACTTGGTTTTTGAATCATTCAACTAACATGCCTAAAGAAATGCCTCATTAGAGATGAAAAATACTATATGATCTGATCGCATGATGGGTTTTTTTGAAAATTCTTTAGAATGTTGGAAGCTTTCAAGAAAATGTGACTAAAAAGTGTAAGTCCAAATTCCTTAGCCTTTACCTACATCTTCCATGTCTGCGTCGAAATGGGGGCTCATGCGATAGGGCATGGACACCCATCAAAGCATAAAGAAAGCACTTTTTGTTAGATTATGTTGTTTCAAGGGACCTGGTAGACATGTATACAAAATCTAGAGGTAGCTACAACCAACCTAATCGACATATTTGGAAAATGTGGAAACATAGACAAGGAATGTGAACCATTTGAAAAAATCCTTCCAAAAAAATAAAAAAATAACAAAATGTGTTCACGTGGACTATAATGATTGCATGATATGCGAAATTTTTTTTTTTTGAAAATTTCTTAGAGTTTCTCAAGCATATGCTACTTATAAACTTTGTCTAATCTCATCGTGCACTAAAATGGTAGATTATCCCTTGCATTAGTAGTTGATATGAGTGATAGCTATATTTTATCTATTAGATAGAAAGTCTTATAATGAGATTCCATATGATTTTTATGTTGATTTAAGATAAAATTTGTTTCTAAGTTACGAGGAGGAATTTTTATTAATGAAAACATCAATTTGTATTGTTGTAGAGCCCACTTCCCTTCGACTTTTTTTCTATTGATTTCGATACTGTCGACTACACTTATGGATATTATTGTAGATTTTTGATTTAGTATGATGTTAGATGTTAGAAATACTAGACTGTTATTGATTTCGATTCATATATGATGCATGTGGATTATTAGAGACATTTTATATTGATGTTGATATGTTGTGGACATGATTATATATATATATATATATATATATATATATATATATATGGTTGACATGCGATAATTTTGTCACACTTGAGTTGGATTTGATAATTGAATTAATGTTGTGATCATTTTTGAAATGGATGAAACATTGGATAGAAATGTTAATGATATAATATTTGCCTAGATCATATTTTATTCATATATAGATGATTGTGGATTTATGTTGTATAATTTTTCAAAGATGTTTTTAATGTGGCCACGAGCACAAAGGAGGTATTTATGTGTTTTGCAGTCAATTTACTCACAAAAACATCGGGAGGCTGGAGACCAACCACATTGGAATTCTAGGTAAATTCAACAAGGGTCACCATGACAACATGTACATTGTATTTGTGTGTGTGTTTGAATTATGGTTAGGGGGAAATTTTGACCAAGGGGTTATGTTTTACCTTTTTATTTAGTTTCCTTTAGTGATGTTAGTATGTGATTTTTATGATCTAATTCATTGTATTATTTATTTGGAATTTGGTGTATGCTTTTCCACTTTATTATTAATGGGTTGTAGTGTCTTATTAGAACTAATTTAACCTTGTCCTAAAATAATTGAAGATGTGACCAAATGAATTGATTTATTAGAGTAGATTTCTCTTGGATATTGTGTTGTAAGTTGAGTGCTTGGGGATCTGGAGTGTTGCACACTCTACCCCTTCATGGAAATTCGAATTTGGTCTTAGCGTCCCATTTTGGAGGCTTGTGGGTCAAGTAAAACTTGTCCCACACCTCTTAATTTCATATACCAACCCTACCTATGTGTTGGGGGTGTCAAAATTAAACCTCATTAAGTGTTTTACGAATATAAAAAGGTAAAATGTTTATTGCACTTTCTTTCTTGAAATAAATTTTGTCCTTAGGAGGTGTGGGCTTAGATTGTGTGTGTAAGTAAAATGTCATTTCTTGAACCACTTATTAATTGTGATTTGAAGTATGGGGTTGACTAGGGTGATGTGGAGTGGAGAGGAAATGAGGTGGCATCCTACTTGGAGCCACATCATCCTCCTCTCTCCATTTTCTATTTATTGAAGTTCTTTTTCTTGTTTGGGGGTTACTTCATTATTTTGTTCTCTTGCATTTGGGGAGTTAGAAGATTTTGGAGAGCTTTTGGTCTTTGTGAGAACTTGGTGGTGATTGTTTTGGCTTGAAGGAGCTTGGAGATTGAATCTTGGAATAAGATCTACTATGGAAAGGTAGGATCTTTACTCTTGCTCATGTTTTTCCTTTAGTTTTATATATGTGCTTGTTATTTTGAGTGTTTTGGAATGATTTTTGGGTTCTTGGGTAGATTTCCTAAGTGTGGTGTAGGAGGGGACTATGAGGAGAATTAATGTAGGGAGACATAACATTTATTTCATATTTTGGAGGGAGTTGGGTTAGGTGCCCCACCTTGGACAAGGAATGCTTTCATTTCTTACTTGTTCTTGTATGAGGGAGGCATAAGAGTATGAGGGAGACATAAGAGTATATGGGAGGAATAAGAGGTACTTAAGGGCGGCTTACGAGTATGTAGGGGATTTGAGATATGCATTGGAGGTTTTAAGGTGGGCACCCATTTCCCATTGGGAGGCATAAGTGGCCTCCTTATAGGTTGTTACTCCTTTGGCTTTCATTTAGAAGCCTTGTATATTTTTGTTGTTTTCCTTCTTGTGTTTATAGTTGAGTTGGTTGTGTTTGGAATGGTTGTGAAATACTTGGTTTTGTGTTGTGGAAGCTTGTTTGTTGCCATGGTTGGATCCACCTTTCATTGCAATGTGGTTGGGGCTCGGGGAAATGAGGATGGATTCCCCTCATTGGATATTTTGGTTGGGTGGAGAGTGTTGCCTCTCCCCCCATTTTGTTGTGAATCAAACATATCATGAAGGAGCTCTCTTGTTGGTGTTGTGAAGCTTGGATATTTTGGTGGAGTCCCTAAGAAAATCCTTCTTGTAATAAAACTTCCTTAGTGTTATTCCCACTTAGAGTGGAGGAACTTGTAATATTGTATTCCATTTTAGCTTGCATTATTGTATGATTTCCCACTTTAAGTGGAGGACATTGTATTGATCTTGTGAAGGAAATTTGCATTCAAACATTTGTTATTAAAGTTGTATTGTATGTGGAAAGAAACAAATAAAAAGAAAGAAGAAAGATTTGTATTGTAGAGTTAGTTTTGAGAAATAGAAAAGAAAGTAATTCTCTTTATTTGAAATCTTGGTTGTATTGTGAGAAAAGTAGTTCTTTGTGTTAAAAGATATGAGCTATATTCAATGGAAAAACAAAGAAAGTTTACTTTCATTATGAAGTTGTTTTATTATAAATGAGAAAGAAGGAAATATAGAAGTTGTAAGAAGTTGAAATTGTATGTTTAGTAGATTTGAATGGAAAATAAAGTTGTTATAGTTGTTTTGAACATATATATGTTGTAGCAAAATGGGAACAAGAGAACAAATTTGAAGTATGTTGTTATTTGGAAATGTTGATTTTGTAGTAAGAAAATAACAATGTAAAAGTAGATTTAGATTTCTTTTGCTCATGGAATTTGAAAGAAGACTAGTTGAACAAATGAAATTATTCTAGTAAGTAGATGTACCTTATTGGATTTGAAAATGCCTAAATGAGTAGATTTAACTAAGGAATGAACAAATAGAAATAAATCCCAAAAATGGAACTCTAGATGTACAAAAATAAGCTCAGAATGTATTTTAGCACATCTTAGTAACTTTTAGTTTTTGTGAAATCTCGAGTTTTAGATTTTTTTTCGAAACAAGACGGTCACCTTGTATAGAGTGGTGGTCCCATAACAACCAATCAAGCTAAGGCGGCGGTCTCAAAACCACCGCTCCACAGGGCGGTGGTTCATGGTTTGTCACCCAGGAAGGGCAGCGGTCCTAGGACCGCCCGTCTACTACTGGGCAACAGCTTTGTCACTTACAGCAGAGTTCCCGGATCTACACTGTGCAAGTTTTTAACTAGTTTATACTAAAATTTAAGTTTGTAAAATTATCTAAGAAACTACCAAGCAATCAAACAATGGCAAAATATTATGGTTTTAAGCAATAAAATATTCAAATAGAAAATTAAAGCTACTCTTTCTCCTTTATATTGATGGGGGTAGGGTTTTCCCCAAATAGAGAACCCAAATACACATAACTTGAACCAAAACCAGATTGGTAGAGGAAAACCCCTCCCAATCCTTGAATGGAAGTAATAACAACAATAAAAATTTAATCTAAACTAATCTAAACTAGATCTCCTTGTAGAATCCTCCATAGTTCTTCCTCTCTTTCTCCCATGGCTTCCTCCTCTCCAACTTGCAATTTTAACAAAAGAAATAGACTAAATGAGGAAATAGAATAAAGGAAAGGTTTTAATAAAATTCATAAGGAATTTTAGGGCTAGTTTGGAACCCTAGGATCTAGTGGCCAAGATTGTTTTGATCTAAGGGTGGAGGTTTCACCCTACTTTTGTTTGGTGGAAATGAATTTTAAATGTTTAAATTAAATCCTTAAGGGTATGTGTAGATGGGTGAATGGGGCCATTTAATTTCCTTGGGGGTGTAAAGTGATTTTAGTCCTTAGTTTTTGTAGGAAATTAATAAAAGGAATTTAATCTATTAAGATAATGGAACTAAAATTAAGTAAACATGAGGTTAGCCATGTTTGGCTTGAACATTAACTAAGAAGAGAAAACAATTAACCAAGTAAATTAAACTATGGCACTTCCTAGTTGACCTTTAATTAATCAACCTTAGAGGTAAAGTAATTTCAATATTTAATCTTTTATCTAGACCTGTCCTATCTATCATAAAGTTGAGTTTAGTAGTGTGAATTAAGTTAATGTATTTTGTAGGGTTTTAATACCTGTAACCTCTTTGACTGTTTATCACTTAAACAAAAAAATTTACTAGTCACGATTTTCTGGTTAAGTGTTAGGTTGTACTATGTTCCTAGAACATTGTTTTTGCGGGTGTTACGGTTTGTATCACAACCATGGGTTCAAATTTTGGAGCCTTGGTCACACCTAAAACACAAAACATGCACTTTTAACCTAGTGCAAAATTGTTTTCTTTTAACCTAGAAAACCACACTGTCTGATAATTATATAATGTAGAAAACATAGAAAACTAAAAAAGACCTAGAATAATGAACTAACTCTTGCCTTGATCTATGTATGAGGTGCGGATCAAACAAGGGGTCTTTTCACATAGACCTAGATATACCACCTCCAGAGCAGGCTATAGCGGCCATTCTACCTCAGATTTTACAAATGCTTTAAGACGTCACTATCACTATATGCGAGAGGGTCCTTAGGAGGATGACTTGCTAGACATGAAATGGAGATATCAGTGGAGGCCCATGCATCCCCTTGACACAACGAGGAGTACAGGGCAGAGAAATTCAGTGTGGAGTTAGCTAGGGTAGAGTCACCATAGAGAGGGCATGGAGACATGATTTTAGGACATAGGGCAAGATCACAAAGCCCTAGAAAGAGGGAGGAGCATGCTAGAGAGACCTAGGGGTTATCACACACAGCCACGAGACCATATCGGGAGATCTCAAGCTACAACCATCTCACTTTATTCAGAAATATAGGTGGTTTTCGGGCAGAGGCCTGGTTGGTGAGCTTGAGAGGATGCTTCAAGCTCTGCCCTTGTACTAGCAACACAAAATATCATGTTGTGATCCATCTTCTAAGGAATGGAGCAGGAGTCTAGTGGAGGAACGAGAAGTAGAAGCTCAATGTTTGAGAGCGGGTATTTTCTGGGTGGTTTATCCAACAATGGATAGATGAGTTTCACAACCTCCACAGGCATCTATGACCATAGTTGAGTATTAAAGTTGATTTATGGACCTACACCACTATGTCGACTATACGCAGGATGAGCAGGTATGGATTCACACATTCTTTAGGGGCCTGAATTTTGATTTGGGCGATGCGGTACACATTCACTACCCACAAAATTAGTAGAGGCCATGAAGAAGGCCTATATTATAGAGGATACACAGCAGAAGATGCAATAGGCTTAAGACAAAGTTCGAGCCACATCCAACAGATGTAAGATGATAGATTGAGGGGGTCGAGTTCCTACTTCTCGTGGTGCACAAAGTTTAGGACAGTCTTCATTCACAGTAGCCACCTCAATAGTAGTAGCAAAATAGACCTTCCCACCTTACAGACCTCCTCAGAGATTTGATACACAGAGGGGGCGTAGTATGGGGCCTCCATCAAGACATAGGGTGCACTGAGAGATCAGTAAGTAGGAGCTCATCAGAAAAGACATCGAAATCCACATGGATTTTCATGATCCACCACTCATACCTCGAGAGTGCTAGCTGGATTTCCATCCCACTAGAGAGGACCAGAAGTGTTATGGCTGTGGCATTGCTAGAAATCATTTGAGAGAGTGCCCACAGAACCCTAGTAACAAGGGTAAGATGCAGATCTAGAGCCTACTATTGGAGATATGGCACAGAGCCATCATATCTACGCAACGGTCGAGAACCGCCTGTGGTGAGTACTAGAGTACCATGATAGAGATGACATGTAGTATTGGTGGTATTTCTGCCTCTATATTATTTTATTCTGATTCATCTAATTCTTTTATTGCACCATCCTTAGTAGAGCGTTGTAGGCTGGTGGCAGTTAGGTAGGGTCATAGTTGGGATGTTGAGATGGCTTCTAGAGCCAAAATTTCTATAGACTCCTTAGTTAAGGAGTGTGTAGTGGATTTGGGACCCTTCACCACTACTTGGACTTTCGAATCCTTCCATTGGGTTCTTATGGTATCATCTTGGGCATGGACTGGTTGTCTGCACATAGAGCTAGAGTGGACTATTACCATAAGACTATTACTTTTACATATGATCTAGGAGTGGATTCAATCATAGCGGGAGTTAGGAGGCCTGTTTCAATTCACACCATCTCCGCTATACAACTTAAGTGTTGTGTGTTACGGGGTTGTCAGATTATGCTGTTAATATTAGTGACATATCTGAGGATGAGTCTAGTGGACCATCCCTTGATGACCATCACATTTTGAGAGAGTTTTCTTATGTCTTTCTAGGGGAGCTACCAGGATTACCTTCCCCACGCGAGATATATTTCCACATAGATCTGGTTCTAGGTGTAGAGCTTATCTCATGAGCGCCTTATAGGATGACTACTCCTACGCTATACAAGATCAAATTACAGCTTGAGGGCCTTCTGGAGAAAATACTAATCCATCCTAGTGTATCCGCTTGGGGTACACCGGTGGTATTCATGAAGAAGAAGGATGGATCTCTACTGTTGTGTATTGATTATCGCCGGCTGAAAAAAGTCACAATCAAGAATTGTTGTCCCCTTTCATGCATTAATGATTTATTTGATTAGATGAAGGGGGCCACAATTTTCTCCAAGATAGATCTTAAGTCAGGTTATCATTAGTTGAGGATCACGGAGTAAGATATTCAAAAGACTCGCTTCCATATGAGATATGGCCACTACGAGTTCACAGTCATACCTTTTTCTATGACAAATGCCCCGCAGTTGTTCATGTGATTGATGGATGGGGTATTCAGGAATTTTTTGGATTACTTCGTGCTCATCTTCCTCGATGACATTTTTATTTAATCATGTACGCATGAGGAGCATGAGGAGAACCTTTTCCTAGTTCTTCAGTGTCTTCATGAGTAGTATCTTTACGAGAACTTGGAGAAGTGTGCATTCTTTCATAAAGAGGTGTAGTATTTGGGCCACATCATTTCTTAGGAAGGTATCACCGTTTATTCTTCCAACATTTGAGCTATCATGGATTGGCGAGTAACCCACTAGTGTAACCGAGGTTCGCAACTTCATGGGTTTGGTAGGATATTACAGGAGATTTGTTCATGACTTTTCACAGATTGCTAGCCCCATCAATTCCCTTGGCGGAAAGGGAAGAATTTTGTATGGTCAGATAGATGTGAGCGATAATTTAGGAAACTAAAGGAATGCCTCATGACGCTTACTATTCTAGCAAAGTGCCCGATTCGACGTTTACACAGATGCTTATTTGGAAGGACTTGGAGGTGTGTTGATGTAGGAGGGCAGAGTAGTTTCTTTTGAGTCTCACAAACTCAATGATTATGAGCTAAATTATCTGACTCATGATCTTGAGCTTGCAACAGTTGTGCATGCCTTGGTATGGTGGAGAAACTTTCTTCTTGGCCAAAGATTTACACTCAGGGCTTCTCACTTGAGTCTCTGCAACCTCTTCATGTAGCCCAATCTCAACGCTCATAACTAGTGTTGGATGGAGTTGTTTTGTGATTACAATATGGAGATAGAGCATGTGAAGGGGAAGGAGAATGTGGTTATAGATGCCTTGAGTAGAGGGGGACATGTAGGAATGAATAAATGGTTGAACCCTTCAACTGGAGACTTTAGGAATATAAATTCAAGCTAAGGATAATCTTTAAAAATCTCTAGTAAAAATTATTTTTAGAAATTTTTAGGAAATGATGATTCTATTTTTGAAGAACATGACCACCGCCCTATGCAGAGCAAAGTAGTCTTAAACCTGTCGGTCCGATTAGATCGGCGGTTCATGAATCATTACGCAGAGATAGGGCCACGGTCCCTAGACCACCACCCTAATTTGGGTTGTGGTTTCATCACTTGGTTTAATTAAAATTTAAGCCTATAAATTTGAAGAGCAAATCACACCGCCATCCTTAAGGACATAAATTCATTGTTTCAAACATGTAAATCTTGAAATGGGAATTTAAATGTATGGAATCTCTTGGATTAAATGGAAAAGGGTTTTACCCAAGTAGAATACAAAAAAAAGAAATAACTAAGTAAACATTCCATATTTAGGGAAGAATCCCTACAATCCACTAATAGAAAACAATGCAATAATAAATCCATAATCCAAATCTAAACTAAGCTTGATGTTTGTGAATTCCTTCATGGCTTCTTCCTTCCTTTCTCCCATGACTTCCATTTCTCCAACCTACAAATTAAACAAAAGAAAAGAGACCAAATGAGGAGGCTAGGGAAAAGAAAAGTTTTTAATAAGATTTCATAAGAATAGTTAGGGTTAGTATGGAATCCTAAGATCTAGTGGGTACAATCAATTTGATGCAAGGGTTGGGAATTAACCCTACAACCTGTTAGGTAAGTAAAAAAAATATTATGGGTTTTTAAATAATTTAATGCATCCCGAAATGGGTGAATGGGGCCATTTAATACCCTTGTATGCTAAATTAACTATGTAACACTCCTAGTATGTTTTAGCAACTATTTAAATTGAAATTAAATCTATTAAGATAATGGAACTAAAGTAACTAAGGATAAGGGTTTATTAAATATGGATTTTTTTGGTGCTCAAATTAGTCTCGCCCCATTTGTCTTTGAAATTCCTCGCCATGCCTCTTTCATGTTTTCTATCTCCCGTGTTGGTGCTTGAAGAATTTTTCCTCCATTTGGTTGCCGTGATTAGTCCCTTCCTTGGTTGAGGATCACTTAAAGGTCCAGAATTTGTTTTTCGTTCCTCTGTCCATCTGAAAGAGTCTGTAAATTGGGCGTAAAATTGGTTTGTTCCTTTCATTCCATTTTTTGCAATCACGTTTTGTTGTCCCTGTCATTTTTGTCCCACACACCTGTGGAAACATGATTGGATGTAGTTTAGAGGATCATATTTGAGACTTATAACATTGCTAAATTCTTGGTCCTTGAAGAAAAAATCATTTCCGGGCTCAAATGGTGATTTTCCTACATTTTACGGTTTGACGGGTGTATTTTTCTTGGTCAAATTTACTTCTTAGCATCAATGGAAACATGGCCCTTTTTAGTTAGATGTGGCTCAGCAGGGAACTTTAAAAACTCTAAGGCTCACTTCAACCCAAAACTTTTCCACGTGGAGGAACGACGCTCATTTGAAAATTCACGTTTTGGTTTGGCCTTAGAGTTGCGCTTAGGGGATGCATGGAGGATTCCTTTGCTTTGCCTAGAATTTAGATAATTTTTTCATGTAGCATGATATAATTTTGCTGGTACATGGACACATGGTGGGTTGGCTCTCATTTGAGGATCTGCCTTAGGGTCCCACCTTAACAATTGCGATAGGGAGACATGTGGAGGCTTCGCCGGCTCCGCTTTGTACTTAAAATTTTAAAAGCAATTTTTAAGGCCTGGGACATGTGGCGAGCTCGTGCTTGTTCAGGGTCTCCGCTCTTGGGCACCATCTCAAAGTTGCACCATGAATACACGTGGGGGCTTCCGTCGGGTTTTTCCATACTTAGAATTTTCAAGCAACTATCTAAAGGTCTCGAGACATGTGGAGGGACCGTGCATGTTTGAGGACCGACCCCTAAGTTTTATTTTGACGAAGTGCTAGGAGGACACTTAGAGGCTTCCGCTCACTCTGCCCTTTGCTTGGACTATTCAATGGCTAAGGAAAAATGTCTTGGACCATAGACACATTGCATCTTCCACCGAACCTTCAACTTTTTTAATGAGACTCTGCCAAACTCGGACATATGTTGAGCCCACACTAGTTTGGGGTCTTTGCTTTTGGGGACCATATCAAAATGTGTCATTGAGACATGTGGAGGCTTCCAATGGCTCCTTTTTTCACTGAGACTTTCCAAAGACCAAAAGGTGTTTTTCTTGGGCCCGGGGCACGTGGAAGGTCCACGCTTGTTTGGGATTTTCTTTTGTGCTTTTCTTTGCAGTTGCTCTAAGGAAACATGTGGACGGATATGATATAAAGTGTAAAAGGGATAGGATCAACAATTGCTATGCATTTCACCTATTTTTTCGCCATTTTTTCTCCAAGAATCCACGGAGATGTGAATACACATTGTTTTTCATCATTCTTTGATTAATTTCTTTGTCGTCTACATTTGTAAGGTGCCATTGAATGGATTTGAAACTTAAATTATGGGTCCAAGGATTGTTAAGCTTGATATTTTGAAGTGGGAATTGCTTAGGAACTCGTGAAAATGGGAATTAATAGAGGAAATGGATGCGATGCAAAATTCCGAGGAAATTGAGATGAAATGATGAAAGTGTAGGCGTAAAAGATGAAAGGGGTGTTGCCACAAGAGCAAAAAATATTACCTTTCATATCTAGCTGTGCAGAGTCTCCAAAAATGATTAAAAAGGGGATTTCTCACATGATAGAATTAGAATGATTAAAAGGACTCCCAAAAAGTTGTGGCATGGCATCCTAGTCATTAGTCAAGGGCCCAAGAAATGTGATCAATTCACAATTGGTCCACCTGGCAGATTTTGGATCTGAATTTGTTAAATGTCATTGTCTAAAACAAATTGGTAACAATAAAATGTCCCTAGAATATTCTTCTCTTTTCGTGAGAAAATGTATAAATGCAATGAGAATACTCTTACGCAAAGAGTCGATTTTGAATTCTAAGAGAAAAATTGAGAAAATCATCTTCGTGAGACGCCAAAGCCAAGATAACCTCTTATTTTCTTCGTGTTAGATTTTTACCATGTCAAGTTGGTTGCATATGTATAGCCATTAATGAGCACTAATATTCCTTTGGAAGCTTTGCCCTGTTGATGAATCTAAGTAATTTTGAAATTAACTTGAGTCCAATCTCTAGCAATTTGTGTCTTCTTTGTTTCAGAATGTCTGCAAATAGTTTCTTTCATTCCTATTGCAATCTTACATTGAATTTTTTGTGAAATCACACAGATATCCTCCCTATGACATTTTAATGGTATTTGAAATTTCATTTCAAGAAGATCCTTCATCTTGGATGAGATAAACATATTTAGAATCAATACATTGTCATTTGTTGATAAAGATTATCGGTAAGTCTTCGGTGTACCTTAGGCATGATTATTCGAAACTTTGATGTTTAATTGAGTCTTTTAATTTGAGCCTTCGTGTTAAAGATCAAAGATTATGTGAAAACATGTTGATCTGGGCCTCCATTAAAGTACACCTTCGGTTAAAGGAACGTCTTAACTATTCTAAAGATTTATGTTGTTGAAGTTATTCATTGTTGTGAAGTCCCTTTGAAGAAGCTGGTATAATCAAATTTATCCTACTTCATCTCCCATGAAAATAATTTGAAAACCATTGATCCATGCTAAACTACCCATGTTTTCCCTGTGTATCAAAAAAGGAACAAAATCTACTTCCAAAAATATGCGAGAATAATCGGGATTTATTAATGTCTTGAGAACCTTATCCTTGTGTTGAAAGTATCTCCATCATTTAGAAGTGACAACTCTTAAGAGTTAAATAATGGAGTATTGAACGTATTTTACCAAGGTTCTCTCTCATAAAACTTTTGCAAAATAAGGATATCTCTATCTCCTTCATCAAACAAAGGCTACACTAAGGGTCCTTCTCACCTCGGTCGAAGAGGCATGGCCTAAAGGAGTGAGGACATGTCAAATCCTCTTAGAGGTGCTATCCATATCTCCACAAATATGAGCAACAAAGGGCCAGTTAGATCTCCTCCCGGCTACAAAACGACACACACTATGATCTATCTTTCTCTAAGCTCCATGTCAAATATGTGTTGTTGCTTAGCTTGAAAGGGAGAAAAAAATTGGATACCAATAGGTTTGAATGTTAATTTAAGAAGGAGAAAACCACTTAAGCAAGTAAAATAATTTATGGCACATTCCTAGCAGATTGTAATTTAAAATTGACATTGGAAATAAATTAAGAATAGTTGATCATTAATCTAGATATGATCTATCCTTTGTAATGTAGTAATTATTGGTGGAAGTTAATTAAACATTTTATTGGTTTTGACACCTTGCAACCTATTTAAAAATAAATTAAAAATGCCAAAATTTTCCAGATAATTATTTAATATTTAATGTGGTTTTAGAATGTCGAGATTATGGGTGTTACAATAAACATGCATGCACATGCATTAGTGGGTCCTACACATCAAGGGTCAAATCAGAGTTTTCTTTTTTCTTAAACAAAATGCAATCCAATCAGGATGGGTCATGTGGAAGGTTGTAGGTGAGCTAATGGGGAACCTGCATTTGAAACCCGTGACGTCACCGGTTCAAAGCTAGCTGGATTTTCCTTGTACGGTTGAAAACACAGTGTGTTTTTCAATGGTGTTGAAAAAAACTTTATTTTTTTCAACATTGTTGAAAAACACAATGTGTTTTTCAACCACAAAAAAAAACTAAGTCCTAAATCAAACACCAAGTGGTTCAACATGATGTCATAGGTGCATGATGGTTTGCATTGGTGTAGTTATGCATGTGGTGAATTTTTCATGGAGGATATATCTCTCCCTTCTACGAGACTGAAAGCTATCCTCCACAAAAAATTCACCTCATGCCCATCACAAACTCATCAAATTAGACCATACACATGCATGATCATGCATTGGTGGGTCTGGGGTGTCAGGGGTCAAATTAGATTTTTCTTTTTTCTTAAAAAAAATGCAATCCAATCGAGATGGGTCATGTGGTAGGTGACTCTTGCCTCTTCAAGTTTTCTGAATATAATAAAGCCTAAATTTTTGTAGGCATTCAAATGGGCTTGGAGTAATTATAAAATATTATCCTTGATGCAAGATTTGTTATCATTAAAGGTGAAAAAATCTCTCAATTTACAACTTTAAATTTAAGAGATGCTTGCAAGATATCGAAAGTAAATGAGGGTAGGTGGGAGAGATCATCACATTTTAAAACACTCCCCCTTAATCTTAACCATCTACGCCTATAACTCCTAGATAATATCTAACATATTCAAAACTATTCTTTGACAATGCCTTAGAGAAAATATCAGCAATCTAATCTTCAAATCTACAAAATTCCAAAGATATTTTTTCCAAATGTGTTCATGAGTCTTCTAATGAAATGACACTTTGTATCAATAGAATTAAGTTTCTCCTATAAAAATCAATTCTTGGATCATGCAATGGCTGAATTGGTATCACAATTTTTTTGCCTGTTATTGATAATGTAAAAGCTTTGGTGGAACTTTACACATCCACACCGCTTGACATGATGTTGATGTGGCTACCACATATTCTACTTCAACTAATGAACCATTATGACAATGTGTTTCTTCTTTGATGCCCATGACACCGAACCTAACCAAAAAAACATATCCGTAAGTGGTCATATAATCATATACGATACACACAAAAACACTATTGGTATATGCAATTACTTTGAAATCATCACATGGTTCATACAACTTCTATTTTTAGTTGTTTTAGCTACATATCTTGGAATTTGTTTGCTATCTTGATAATGTCAATCCTTTGGTGACTCCATGAACCTTGATATAAGACTTACTCCATATATAATATATATCCTATCATTTGTGAAGTATATCAAACTTCAAACAAATATTTTGTACAAATTTGAATTGACATTCGATCCCTTATCATCTTTTCTAAACTTGGTTCTGTGGTAACTAGTGTTGGTGTTAGATTCCTATTTAGAATTTTGAACCTTTTCACAATATTTTCATATTTTTCAAATAGATGAAAAATACCCTCCTCTAACTATATTACTTTAATGTCAATAAAATTTTTCGTTAGGTACAAAATTTTCATGTAAAATTATCTTTTCATACTAGGCATGAAAAATTCAACTCAAAAATGATCTGTCAAACTTATATCATAAACATATAATCATAAAATCAAATATTGACTTTCACAATTCATTTTCATATATAATTTATATTTAACAGTCCATTGTTTAAATGCACGACATAACCTACTTGCTACTACATATACAGCTTTTTCAAAAAATATTTTTAGGAATTCGAATTTGAAATCCATTTGATCTAATCTCCAATTTTTATTGGGATGATGTGGCTAAGATATTTCTTACTATTTCGAGTCTAGAAACTAGTTAAAAAGTCTCATTAGAATATATTTCAGTCTATTTTTACAAATACTTACACCATAAATGTTTCTTTGTATTTCTAAACATTGTCATCTGCATTGAACTTGGTCTTATATATCAATTTCATACTAGTTACGTATTTTCCTTTAGGAATATTTACTAATGAATCCCATGTATCATTCCTTTCAATGGAATCAATTTCTTAATCCATAGAAATAACCCATTTTCATACTTTATTACCTCTTCAAGTTATACAAGATCATGATAAAATAAAGAAAAAAAGAGAACATAAATATATATTTTCTTGTCCTTGAGAATGATCATAGATCTCTTTGAGGATTCTTGTTTTTATTGCAAGATCTCAACGAGACCGGTGTGGAATTTAAATCATCAATACTATGTGAATGGCTTGCAATGCATGATGGTAATGGTGAGAAAGCGTATTGGATGGAAATCCATCTAACTTGTCTCTTGGGTGATACCTTAAAGGACTGTGAGCTAAGGTTGTGGTCAAAGATGTCATAGAGTGCTACCTTATGGAACCATTTAACCACCTTGCACACCATTTTCAACTATATCATAATATTTTTTAGGCATCAATGTAGCAATTTTTAGTGAGGTTTTAATGTTTCCATCTAATAATTTTTATTCAACAAATTATATATCCCAACTAATAATTAATTTATGTCTAATGGGATTTTAAATCTTCTATGGACATGATTGCTTAATAAAACCAACAAATATTCACTTTTTTACTCTTCCATCAAAATTTTAATTCTTTATTCTATGTAATGCCCCCAAATTTTTCTCTCAAGAAATCCCAAAATAACATGAAAATAAAACTAGAAAAATTATGAATTGTTTTTTTTGTTAAGACCGGTTACAACATTTATCTTACTTCTCGGTTAGCAACCTATCATATTAATTATCATTTAATTAGTATTATTTAATCTCCACTTTGGGTTAGAATTCCCTAGTTACCATCTTTAATTAATTTATCAAAGCATAGTTCAAAAGTCATTTAATAATTTATAATTCTAGCGCTAAGTCTAATTTTCCCTTCCATTTAAACAAATACTATTAAATTTAATCCCCAATTATAAATGTTGTCTAATTACTAAGGGAATGAATTCACTTTAATTATCACGTGTCATGGCCTTTTTATTTTTAAATTTACTAAATAAATCATAATGGATAAAAATTAGAGTTAACTACTACACCACTTAAGTGGCACCATTCAAACTTGACCCATGCATTTAAATGATGATTTCAATTAGCTTTCACTTAACTTTTGTAAGGAATAATTTTGGCCATTCGATGGATTAATTTTGAGCCCTTAGATCTAGGATTCAAAAATAATCCCTAATCCTCTTTAGGAAGCTTTTACTCTTTCATTTGACTTATTTTCCAATTTTGTTTTGTAGGTTTAAGGAATGAGGAAAAGAAGGAAGCCATGGAAGAATTTGGAGCTTAGGGTGGATGCTCCCATTTCATTTTTGTGTTTTCTATTTGTAGACATTACATGGGTTGCCATCATTTTTTCTTGCAATTTCTTTCTACCCTCTCCTATGATTTGTTGAAAAATATCATTGTTGGAGATCAATTTCATTGTATTTAACCTATTTGGACAACTGGACATTTTCCCCTTTTAATAGATCTGATTTTTAAGTAATATATACTCTTTTTTTTATTATATATATATATATTAAACCAAGTAATAATAATAGTAGTGTCGCAGCTTTTAAAAATATTCACGAACTACGTTCTTAGCAGACTCGAACGAAGGTAACATTGGTCGTTGTTTTTAAAACATGGAATAGCAGTGTTTGGTGGGGGCTTGGCCGCCACCCATATGTTTTTTTTTTTTTTTTTTTTGGTTTATAAAATAAGGGAAGGGGTCGCCGAACCCACCCCCATCCAATTAACAATGTGGTTAGGGTGGGGTGGGTGACCTCTCCTCCATTCCCCAATAATAAACATACCCACACATTTCATGGTCTCTTAGGCTATGAACAAACACACAATGAATTTTTATACATATATAAAGTTTTGTTTATAACTATTTTAAATATATATATATATATATATACATTTTGATATTATTATTAATTATTTTAATATTGATACCCTATTTAATAAGCATTAATATTAATTTTATTAGCAATATCGAGTGGTTGGATTCAATTAGTTTCCTTCCTTTTTGTTTTTAAAAGAATTAATCCAATAAGTTTGGGAACGCCGAAGGGGATAAGGTGGAGAATTAAAACTTAAGAAAACAAGAGGGAGAGGATGGGGGCCAAAGAAGATTGGGTATAAGGGAGGAGTAGTTTATTGTGTTCCACTAAATTTTCTTTATCTTGGTCACATTATCAATTCGAGTGTCATATACGTAGTGGTCAAAATACAAATTGGAGAAAATTGAAAAGGTTACAGACCCGCAATCCAGTGTAAGTTTTTTTGTAGTACCGAGTACAATCCTTTTATTGTTTCGACCTTTATTAAAGACAAGATTAATTGTGATAAAATAGGTGATGCTTGAACATTTGTTTATAATAGAGCCCCTGCAACTTTTAGTCATATGAGGGACATGTAGAATTTATTTGGCAATCAAACTCAACTATTTTTTATTTCAATTTTGTACTCCTTCAAGGTTTTGGAATGGACCAAGTCCGATTTGTTAGAAGTGGCAAAGAAATAAATGGACAAATGAAAATGAAATAGTGAGAAGTAAATATGCATATGTACCACGCCTATCACACGGCTGAAGTTGTAAGACCCAAATAAGATCATGTATTTGTGTTCCACTTTATAATGTAAATGTTACTTGTGTTATTGACATGAGTGAAATTTGTTGTTAAATGGGGTTGAAATTAAAAAGGGGAAGATCCAATAGGCTCTAGGGGCTGGAATCTATACTTGGAGTTCTTTTTTGGGCTAGGAATCATTCATTTCCAGTCACTTTGTAAGGGTGTTTCTCTCTTGTCATTTATTAAATTTTCAGCTAGGGTTTGAAGGTTGATATCTTGGTTAATATTATTTCTAAGCTTCATGTTTTGCATGGTGTGAATGGTGCAATTTTGAAGGGTTATTGTTTTTTCCTTGCTGTTGTTATAAAAAATACACACTTATTTACTGTAAATTCATTTTATTGTCTATTGGCATTTGCGTTATTTCCCTTTGATTCCAGCTTCAACCAAAGGGACATTACATAAATCGATCACATGATTTGTTTCAATAAGGATGAAAACATAATTGACATTGGAGATTTCGGTGATAAGTGAACTACACCTGATACAGAAGGAATCATCTCAGCCCAATACCCTATTATTAAGGGTTTAATATAACTCCATATTGCGCGATGGACCGTGCGATATGGGCGCCGTAAGGGATCCAAGGGGGATTTTTTTCCACAATTTATCTTAATTAAGAAAACTATGGCCCAATACATAAGTTCAAGACTGGCTATGAAATGTGTTTTGAATGAAATAGTCTTTTTGATAGACTGAAATATCTTAGCTGCATTTTGAGATGGAAAAAACTGACTGTGCCATCATCTAGCACAACACGTGGCAATGGAGGATTATGATTTTCCGTACATTCTGTAGTAGACAAGCTATTACTACAAGAGGGAACAACTCCATGTTGAAATGGCTGCAAAAAATTAGAAGCAAAGATTATTAATTGAATGCTATACAACATTGACAAATTCCTAAAAAGTGAGAAGTAAAGACAATTGAAGCAGGAATTCTAATACTGATTGGAAACCCAACTTACAACATGTGTAGCAATGAAAAGAAATGCTGCCTCTTTTGGAGTCATTTCAACGAGAGAATTATTTGTAGGAGTTCTGGGTTAAATAAGAGGAGAGTAACAACAATCTAAATGCAAGATAACTTATTAAGCAAGGTAGCAACTTTCATACAGAGTGTTTGACGATGGACCTCTTACATCCATTCCAGGTGAATCCCAATCCCAATCGTAGGTGCCCCTACTATACCATCCTAGAAAGCTAAGTCACAAGATTCGAGTTCACGTTCATGTTCGACGAGGATAAAGTTCGGTTCAAGTTCGCCAAGGGTTAAAGTTCGAGGAAAAACGTCTTCAAGTTAGAACAATTTTTTTCTATCATTTTTATGTTTTGAAAAGAATGGATAAATATGTCAGGAGGACAGAGTGGAGAGAGCTTTATATCCATTACTTACAGTCTGTAAATAAACCTTTTTAAAATAATGCGAAATTGCGTCAAAAACTTCCCATGTAAAAATAATAGATAAAGTTCGAGTTCATGTTCGACGAGAATAAAGTTCAGCGAAATTCAAACTTTTTCTATAAAATTCGCGAACCTTGTGACATAGCTAGAAAGTACCATCCCCACCCTGATCAGATAGTCCCGCCCTATCTAGATATCGAGGTGGACGCCCTACCCTGAACTATATCTATGTGAGGCGGATGGTGGTGCCATTAGATTAGAATCTAGGTTGTCCCGGCCCGGGCCCGAGCTATGCCATATACATATAGGGACCCCTGCTTCCCCCGGCGCTCTCCCTAAATCTATATGATATGGGGGGGCGCCATATAGATCAGATCAGGAAGTACAGAAAAGAATTCACTAAACTACGTGAACATCTATAAATATATTCTGATCATTTTTTAAAAAAACCTGTACAATATAGAAATTCAGAGCTACCAAGGGAAAAAATATGAACACTTCCAACAAAACATCACAGTTTCACATTTTTATAGGAAGGACTGAAAAAAATGAAGAAATATGGTAAATCTCTACGAAACCACCATATTTGGTAGGTATGATTTTATCAACGATGTCTGCAAGAAACTATTCCCTGAAGCAGGGCATTAGAAAATCTTAATATAAAGCTCAAGTAGCGTCATAATAGGATATGGTAAATCTTAATATGGTCCAGCTGCAAGGATGTCTTCAGTGAGCTTCTTATTGTTGCCAATTTTATAACCTTCAAATTTTTTAAAATTTCTCTTGAAGAGGCCGGCCAACTTTTGCAGGGTTTCCTCATAAGCCTTCTTGTCAGACCACTGCATGAAAGTTTAAACACGAATGCAACTCATTTAGAAAATTTAATAATAAAAACAAGGTTCAATAAAACTTAATGAAACGGTTTGTGATAAAATGATGGAAATGTGGGTAGTTGTTTTTTGAAAACACACTTTGAAACATACCGTGTTATGGGGATGCAATATCTCCGATGGAATACCCTCAACTGTATCTGGAATATGCAGACCAAACACAGGTGTCTCGGTATAATTTCCATCAAGCATACTACCACTGTTTATAGCATCTATAATAGTACGAGTATATGCGAGCTTCATTCTTTGCCCTACTCCATAGCTGCATCAGCTGGACTAAATATTAGGTAATAATTCTAGTACAATATAGTTCTAAGAAAATCAACTATTTAAAAAAACACTGTCATGTGTCTGATAAAATACTATTCTGAACATACCTGCCACCAGACCAGCCAGTGTTAACCAGCCATCCTGTTGCACCGTGCTTTTGCATCCTCTCTGCTAGCATAGCTGCATATTTTGCTGGATGTAGCATAAGAAATGCTGCACCAAAACAGGCAGAAAATGTTGCACGCGGCTCCTTCACTCCTTCTTCAGTGCCTGCCACCTGAAACAATAGAAATTCAATAACTGGAATCACCACAGGAAGATCGATGAAATAATTATTTAAAGAGGTTCAGTTAATCTTACCAAGGCAGTGTAACCACTTATAAAGTGATACATAGTTTGAGCCAATGTCAGCTTGCTAACTGGTGGTAGAACACCAAAAGCATCACATGCCAATAGAATCACATTCTTAGGGTGAGGCCCTACACATGGAATTTTTGCATTTGGAATGAACTCAATAGGATATGATGCCCTCGTATTCTCTGCAATTGAGGCACGGCGATTCAACATACAAAAAACAGTTAGATCCAACTTCTATCACCACAACAGTTTGGTTTTTTCCATATCCTGCAACAAAAAACATTTAAAGTTTTTTTCTAAATATTACAAGCTTTGATTATTCACTCTTCAATAGGCTTTTCATGTGACATAGCAAGCAAATAAAAAAAATCATAATCAAATGCCCTGTACTCATTACATTTATGGCCATATCATGAGATAAGTTCAAGTTGCTAAATAGTATACCAGTTATGGCTTTCTCGAGTAATCCACCTCTCTTGTATGCATATCAAATACAACATTCTCCAATACTGCCACAAAACACTAAGTATGAGCTGAAAAAAACAAGAAACTTGAAATCCAAGTAATATAGTGAAGTTTGTTTAGCAAACAAAGAAAAGGTATACATACTAGTTCGAATTTGATAGCATTCCAGATTTCAGGCTCTTTCTCCTTTGAAAGGTCCACACACTTTGCATAACATCCTCCTTCAATATTCGATATGCCATTGTCACTCCAACAATGTTCATCGTCTCCAATCAAATATCGGTTTGGATCTGTTGACAGTGTAGTCTTTCCAGTTCCTTCACAAAGTAAAGTTTTGTTATTTCTGATACTTACAGTGACACAAACCGAAATACACAACTTGAAAATATAATTAGGGTCTGAAACGTGCAATACCTGAGAGCCCAAAGAATAGACTCACATCTCCAGCCTTTCCCATATTGCACCCAGAATGAAGAGATAAAACTCCTTTCTTTGGCATTAGGTAATGCATCACACTGAATAAGCCCTTCTTCATCTCTCCAGCATATTGTGTTCCAAGAATTACAATTTCTTTTCTTGCAATACTGACATCTACAGATGTGGTGGAATTCATAAAGTTGGTAAATCGGTTGCAGGGGAATTGCCCTGCATTGTAAATGGTAAAGTCTGGAGTCCCAAAGTTTCCCAGCTCTTCAGGTGTAGGGCGTATGCACCTGTCACAAACCAAAAAAAAATGTTGTGAGGCAAACTCATGGAACATTATTTGCTTTTGTATTAATGTTTCTCATTCCACTTACATCCTGCTCGAATAGTTTGTAGCAAAATAAGCTCCAGGAAAAGAAAATATTTAGCCTCTAATCAAGCCAGAATAATACTCCTAATGTGGCATGGACTTACTAAAAAGAGGCACGAAAGTCAGAGTCCACTTACATGTTATGCATGAACAAAGAATGATATGCTCTAGCTGAAATGATACGTACTTTGAGCCTATTTTCCGGATCCCAATTCAAAAACTGGTCGTTGACAAAAACCTGCATGCAAAGAAAATATCATTTGATAACAGACACATTTTCCATATTTGTTTGAAAAATTATCCCCCTGCAAATTCATGAAAGCTAACTCAAATAAACCTAGTGCTAGTACTAAAAATATCTACTTAGATGCAACAGCACAAATGCATTGCACTATACTATCTCTATTGTAAATGATATTAGGTGTTTCCTGATGAAACAAATTTGATCTAGTGAGCAGCAGATCTTAAAAAATCCCATAATGTTAACTTCATCTAAAAGCATATAAATCCCATGATCATAAAAGCCAAATACCCACAAAAAATATCAAGCTTTAACTGGAAGCAAATGCCTACAAATCCTATAAAATCATCCCTCTTATTTTTCCACATTGAATATTTTATCAAGAAAATTTTATTTTTCCCCTCCGCACACCCCAGATCACAGTTAAAACAAGAAATACCAATCCATGGACCCTAAAATCAAAAAACTTAAAATACACTTACAATGTAGGCGAGGGAATCATCTGGGTTAAAGTCATTATAGAAGGCAAAGGTTTCTCCTTCCTCAAGCTCGTTGCCCTCCATCTGCCCATCGCAAAAATTGATGTCAGAATTGCATACTTACATGTCTCGATCAGAAATGCCCAAATCTGTATGCTAGAAGAATAAAATTAGGTTTTTTTTTGTTGTAGTTCGTACAAACCCTAATATTGACAATTCAAAATGCTAAAAACAATCCATAAAAGAACTGTTCAATAACCTTACTCTTAAATAACCTTAGCATTTCACTGTTATTTTTGAAAAGGTAAAATAACTGTTCAAATTACTAAAATTTGATGCAATATGTAAAGAGAGGAATTTTTCTTCAGATTCTCCAAAGTGATCACACCCAATTGGGGATCCGCCAAAAGACGAAGCCCATTACACAACTCTGCCATAAAATCGCGTTCCCCCAATTTCTACGCCATGGTTGGCAAAAAAATCTTGGAACTCAGCCACCGAAACCCTAATCTATTTTGTCGAATACACGAAGAAGCTCAAAACATGATTTGCGATGAAATGAAGAGCATTCTTCGAAGATGCATGGCCGGCGATGATGGGATACATAACAGTGCCCTTCAAAGCAGAGTGCCCTAACCCCAAAACATGGCCTATTTCCTGCGTGGCAATCGACTCCAAGTCGATCGCATACTCGGACGATTCATCCTTCTCCAAATTGAAGCTCTGCTACTCGGCCGCATCCAGATGCAGTCTTCCATTCTGTGCAAAAAAAAGCATGCCCCAGGTTTCCCAGTGGCCCGTCGAAGGCTTGTCCGTCGCCATGGCTTCCATTAAAAAATGCGATCCACCAAATGACCGTGTGTGGTGTACGTGTCACCTAACCATCGATTATCAATTGCCTCCATTGGATTTCGATGACACTCTAAGGAGTAATGTCGTCCGTTCGATTTCTGACTTTTGTCAGATTCAGCAGGTTCAACTCCACTACAAGAACGCCTTCGGCGTAATTACTAATTATTTTAATATTGATACCCTATTTAATAAGCATTAATATTAATTTTATTAGCAATATCGAGTGGTTGGATTCAATTAGTTTCCTTCCTTTTTGTTTTTAAAAGAATTAATCCAATAAGTTTGGTATAGGTATACTTGTGAGGAAATTTTGGTTAAGTTCACTAAATGCTAATTATATTTAGCTATAGGTATACATTTTTTTATTCAAGATACCAAAAGGGAGGTTAATAGTATTGTGTTATACAAGACAAAATACCGTAGTTTTCTAACTATACAAAAATGAATAAAATAGGAAAAAATTTAAACTTCTTATTCAACTTTATTTGATTTGTAAGGGACCAATTTATCTTCAACATAGCTAGAAATTCAACTAAGATTTAAATTCTATAATATATCTTTCATTCAATAATATAAGAGTAACTAATACTTTTCTTTCTTCAACAATTAAATGACAACTATTTCACATAGTAAGTGCATTCTAACAAGATGCTCATTTCTTCTAAAATAAAAAGGTAACATTTTGGAGAAATGAAAAACCTTAAATTAAATAGATAGATTCATTCCCATTTCAAATTATTTCCAACTTCCTACTTTACCAAAGAAATAAAAAATTGGTAATTTTCCTTTCAAAAAACTAACACATTTCAAAATGTAATTTTCTCTTACAAGTTTTCTTAGAAGAGTCTACAAATTATAGATATTTCTAAGTACAAATAAAACTTTCTTTCAAGATTAACATTTTACAATCATCCACTCAAAGTGGGAATAATAAAATGAACAATTTAAAACATAAGGGCTATCAACAAGGCCAAATACAAGTCTCCATTTGCATGTCTTCTCCCAAATGTAGCTTCAATTTTTCAAAACAAGGATAACAATACAAAGGAAGTGGGAATAGGCAACACTCTCCACCCATCCTTTAATTGATTAAGAGGAGAAGCCATCGTCTTAATGCCCCCGAGACCTAACCAAGGAACCGAGAGAGATTTTGAGAAACATTTGACATCTTTTCAACAAACTTTGATTCCACCAAAACATACATTCCAAAATATTCAACATATCAAAATGGACACAATCCATTAAATCTTAGAACTTTCTCAAATAATACATAGGTTTGATACCAAACCAAATGGATCGTGGATTATGGGAAAACACCTCCTTCTCGCCTCCCAAGTGAAGTGGGAGTTTCACCCAAAGCCTCCATGTGCACAATACCAAAATCAACCTTATCTCTCCCTTGCAAGTATGCAACAATATGACCATGATTTCATTTTCACTCCCCATAGGTGAAACTTCCAATCACACTCCCACAAAATGCATGCCTCACAAAATCAATTTTCCCTCCCCAATGGTCCCATAAGTCCATATCCCACACCCAACTTAAGGCATACTACCCAACCACACAAAAACACATTCACAAAACTCATACAATATTAAACAAGCACCATTTTCACATTTACAAACATAAATAAGAAAAATACAAGGATGGAGATCCTACCTCTCTATCAAGCTTCCAAGAAAACTTCACTCCACAATTATTTTACACCTCCAATCCTTGTAAACTCCAAAAGAAAATCCAACAAGCTCCCAAATCCAAAAATGTAAAAGGAAGAAAATGAACAAGTAAGTGATAAAATGTCCTGTGCAACAAAACACAATACCTCTAGCCTTACGGCTGTATTAACAACATCGATATTATATATAACGATCAATAATCATCATCCTAAAGTAACAATTCTATCATCTAGCATCATACAATTAATTCAATTTTTGCATTCATCCAAAATATGTTATGTTAGTATAAAATCAGAATATTGCAAATCAACATATATATAACGGTCTATCATTTCCATCTAGTGCATCATAATAAACATATAAGTCACATGATGTCAATAGTCCAAATATCTACATTGTCAATCATCTACTAATAAAACTCTAATACTCAAAATGTCTAAGTATCAATCCAACAAGAATAACATCATAATGTAATAGTGTCGAAGAGGAGTGGGGCACTACATTCCATTCAACTTAGACTTGACTTCCTACTAGAATTCATTGGAATAGCTGAGGAAACATGGCTTGCAATATAGTGGCATCCTCCCATGTGGCTTCAATCTCATCATGCATATTCCACTAGACCCGTGCACTGGTCAATCTCATGGCCTCAAAGGCCTGTGGTCCTGCAATCTATGATATGCACTAGCTCCATGGACACTTGCCCATGATCTTGTACCTACAATTTTGTCCAATGAAAAACATGAGAGGGATTTTGAATGTATCTCCTAAGTATGGAAACATGAAATACATTGTGGATGCGAGACAACTTGGGTGGTAATGCTTGATGATGAGCCAAAGGACCGATACACTCCAAGATCTTAAAAGGGGCCATAAATCTAGGAGCTAACTTAGGGCCTTTTCCATAATTGATAGGACTCTTATAAGGTCGACATAAAGAAACACCTTCATTCCCACCTCAAAACTACAATCTTTCCTCCTCTCGATATGCATATTTCTTTTGTATATCCCGATCCTCCCGTAACCTCTATCGAATCATGACATCCTAATACTCCATATATCTTGTAATAATGTCATCCCAAGAGAAACCATGTCCTCCAATATATCTCAACTCAATGGTGTCCTGCACTCTGTGCCATACAATTGCTGAAAAAGGAGCCCAATCGAACTCTAAAATTGTTGTTGTAGGAAAACTCCACTAAATACAAGTACTCTTCTAACCTAGACGATGGTCCATGATGTACATCTGCAGCATATCCTCAAAAATCTTATTCACCCGCTTTATCTTTCCATTGGTCTATGGATGATAAGCTGTAATACTGAATTTGATACTCATCCCAAGGGCATGTTGAATGGTAGTTCAAAAATGAGAGGTGTATGAGAGATCACAGTCACAAATAATCTTCCATAGAATCCCATGCAGTTTAATAATCTCATCTAAGTATACTCACGCCACTATACTAGTTGTATAGGTGGTCTTTACCGGAGAAAAATGAGCCACTTTTGTTAATCTATTCACCATGAACATGATGGCATCATGGTGGTATCTTGACGTCGGTAGCCCTACTATGAAATCCATGGAAATGGTGTTCCATTTCTATTCCAAAGTATATCATGCACGTAAAGAAGACCTTTGGATCTTCGATGGTCGGCCTTCACCCTCTAACACTCTAAATAGTGTGACAAAAATTGAGTTATATTTCTCTTAATACCTCTCGAATGGTATAGCTATCTCAAGGTGGCATGCATATTCTTCACCCTGGATGGGCTGAATAAGGTGCATGATGAGCCTCTGTCAAGATATCCTATCTCAAACCTCCATCTATAAGAACATAGATCAAGACTATGTTTCAAGAAGATCATCTTCTGTAATGAAAACCCATCAAACTTCTCCTCAAGGGGTCTCTAAGACTCAATCTTTGATCCGAATGCAAGGTATAAGATGTCATGTGGAAGCTCTTTGGAAAATACTACTCCACAAATATGTTCCCATTGAAGTATCAATAACCAAATGTCTCCATCTACTCAAAGCATCAGTAACCACATTCTATTTCCCCTTCACATTCTCTATCTCCATGTAGTACTCACAAAAAAATCCATCTAATGCCCCTTATGAGCATTGAGATTGGGTTGCATGAAGAGGTGGCGAAGACTAAAATTATCAATTACGGGAATGAATCTCGTGCCTAAAAGTAAATTTATCCATCAAACCAAAACATGAAAAACTTTTGTAAGCTCAAGGTCATGACTTGAATAATTGAGCTCATAATATTTGAGTTTGCGATACTCAAAGGCTACAACACGCTCTTATATAAATACACCTCCTAATCGTGCTAAAGATGCATATGTGCATATGAAAAACTCTTCCCGTGGATCCGGAACTACAAGAATGGGTATTGTCGTATGGCATTGATTCAATTTCTTGAAGGCCTTCTCACATATATCTAACCAAATGAACTTATTCCCTCTCCATTGAAGGGAAGTGATGGGGTGCACAATCTGAAAGAAGTCTTGAACAAATATCCTGTAGTAACCTTCCAATCTCATGAAAATGTGCATCTCGATCACACTAGTAGGTGCTTGACATATCCATAATGGCTCTAATATTGGAAGGATCAACAACGATACCTTCTCCGGAAATAAAGTGGCCAAAATAATGCACCTCTAACTAAAATAATGCACACTTCTCCAGGTTCCCGAAATCTTACGCTCACAAAGACATTGTAGAACATGACGAAGGTGCTCCTCGTGATCCTCATGCGTATGAGACTAGATAGAAATTTCATAAAGGAACACGAGTATAAAGTGGTCTAGAAAGGTCCTGAACACTCCGTTCATCAAACTCATGAACACTACAGGGGCATTTGTCAGACCGAATGACACAACTATGAATTTATAGTGGCTATATCTCATACGTAAAGCTTACTTGTGGACATGTAGCTTTGTAATCCTCACTGATTGTACCCATACTTAAGATATATTTTGGAAAACAATGTGGCCCCCTTCATCTGATCAAATAAATCATCAATTCGAGGAAGGGGGTAACAATTATTGATCGTTACTTTGTTCAGCTAACTATAGTCCACACACAACCGCAAGGATCTATCCTTCTTCTTCACAAAAATCACCTTTGGCGCACCCCAAGGGGATATAATAGGCAGATTAGGACTTTCTCGAGAAGGCCCTCAAGATGCAACTTGAGCTAACATAGCTTAGGTGTGGTCATCCTATATGGAGCACGTAAGATAGTTTCTTCTCCTTGAACCAAATCAATGTGAAAGTATATCTCACGTGGGGGAGGCATCCCTGGAAGCTCACTAGGAAATACATCAGAAAACTCCTACAAAATAGGGTGATCATCAAGTGAAGGTTGACTATTCCCATCCTCCAACCTATCACTAGCGTAATAGCATATAATTGACAACCTTATCACGCACACCGCTCATGTGCATAGCAGAAATAGTGTGAATACGAGATGGATCTCGCTAACTCAATCTATCACTCACTCCACTCCAAAATCATATACACAAGATACACCTTACTTTAACAATCAACTTTGGCTCTGTGTGTGTAGACAATAAATCCATACCCAAAATCACTCTATAAGAACCCAAAGGAAGGACACGAAGATCCAAGGTCATGGAAAAGGGTCCTAGGTCCACTACACACTTCTTGACTAAGGTGTCTATCGAGATCTTGGCTCCAGAAGTGTCTCAACATCCCAACTAAGGCCTTGCATATAGCTGCTACCAGCCTACAATGCTCTAGTAGTGAGGGAGAAATGAAATAATCAAGAGCCCGAGTCAAATAAAATAGGGGTAGAAATACCACAAATGCTACTTGTGGTCTTGATCACCACGCCTGTGTACACTTCTGGCAGTTCTTGATTTCTACATAAATCATGTGGCTCCTAGGCATGTCACCAACCGTAGGCTAAAAAATAGGTGCCTTACCCCGATTACTGTGGTTCGAGAGGGCACTCTCTCCAATGATGTCCATGCACACCACATCCATAAAAAGTACCTAGTCCTCTCCATTAAGCGAAATTCCTCCGGGTGGACCAATAGTACGTGCTTTAAAGAACTTGATAATCTTGTCACAGATCTTAGTGGGTGATGTGGTGGACATACTCTTGCCAACTATGCTCGAGGGGAGCATGTATCCTTTGGGACCCCTAGCTATAGGTCCAATACTATGCCCTCTATGACCATCACGACGTTGAGGAGGTCAAAAGGGTGATCTAGTCTATTGTTGTTGCTTTGGTGAGGAGGAGGAGGCTAAAAGGAAGACTTTGCTGAAGTTTTTCCACCACGAGGAGGAGGATTTGATCCCCTCAACCTACTTTCTTGCATCTGTTGTATGTGTCTCCTCACTCTGTCTCGATCTTGTTGTGTCTTCCCTAGTATCCTCTGCTATGTAGGCCTTCTCCATGGCCTCTGATAGTTTCTGTAGGAAATGAATGCGGACTTCCGCTCCCAAGTCTAATTTCAGGCCCCAGATAAACCTATGAAAACTAACCTTCTCATCCTGCATGTAATCCACATATAGAAGCAGGTCTAAAACCGACCCTCATGCTCGCCACTATCATGAAAACCTGTCATAGATTATGAAACTCATTAATCTGCTACTGAATGAATCTCCTAGATATGTATCTACTCCTAAAATTATCCTTGAAGAGCTCCCAAGTAATTATATCTAAATCCACATAGATCTTATGCTCCTCGTCTACCAAAAACTCCATCTTCATCTCTCGGAAGGTGTATGACAACACAAGCTTTCGTGTTTCTAGAACAAGCACATAGCTTGAAGCATCCGCTCAAGATAACCAACCATGCCTCAGCCTGAAATCCCCGTGTCTCTAGAAAAATGAGGTGGGTGTAACTTCATATCACTTTGATGTGATCCGCTACCATCGACTATTTGACCCGAAGTCTCTCTGCATGATCATCTCTTGGCCTAGCGCTCTTAGACCTATCTCTATGCCCCGTAGCTCTATCTTTGTCCTCCCTAGGAGGTGACCCATGCCTAACCAAATCCATGTGGTATTTCTCTACCCTATCCTCAACACTGTGATGTGAAGGTGCACAAGCCTCCACTGATGGCTCTCTATTATGTCTGCTAGGTTTCCCTCCTAAATATCCTCCTTGTATAGAGGCATTAACATCTTGTAGTACTGTAATATCCAAGGAAAAAAGTTGCTACAACCCGATCTCGGGGTACTATATCTAGGAACACCTATAGGAACCCTCGTATGGTCCGCACCTCCTTCAAAGACCAAAGTGAGAGTTAGTTTATCAAACATCAAAGTTTGCGTTTTAGTTTTTCCTAATTTTTCTATGTTTAACAAAATTTCATGTAATGTTGTGTGTTCTAGGTTTAGAGTTGCACTAGCTTTATTTATTTAATTTTTTTCGGTTCCAAGTTTTCCAGGCCCAAACATTGAACCCACAGCTCGATACCAAGGGTAACGCCCACAAATTTTCCTCTCAAGAAAACACAAGACAACATAAAAATAAAACTAGAAAAATTACTAAATAATGTTTTTTGTTAAGACCGGTTAACGTTTAGCTTACTTCCCGATTAGCAACCAATCATTTTAATTATCATTTAATTAGTAATATTTAATCTCCATTTTAGGTTAGAATTCCCTAGTTACCATCTTTCATTAATTTAGCAAGATCCTTCAAAAGTCATTTAATAATTTATTATTCTAGGGCTAAGTCTAATTTTCCTTCGTTTTAAACAAATGTTATTAAATTTAAATCTCAATTATAAATGTTATATAATTACTAAGGGAGTGAATTTACTTTAATTATGACCAGGTCATGGCCTTTTTATTTTTAAAAGTTATTAAATAAATCATAATGGATAGCAAATTAGAGTTAACTTCTATATAACTTAAGTGGCCCCATTCAAACTTGACCCATGCATTTAAATGATGATTTCACCTAACTCTCACCTCTCTTTTGTAGGGAAGAATTTTGGCCATTGGATGGATTAAATTTGGGCCCTTAGATCTAGGATTCAAAAATAATCCCCAATCCTCTTTGAGGAAGCTTTTACTCTTTCGTTTGACTTATTTTCTCATTTTGTTCGGCAGGTTTAAAGAATGAGGAAGAGAAGGAAGCCATGGAAGAATGTGTAGCTTAGCATGGATACTCCCATTTCCTTTTTCTTCGTGTTTGCTATTTATAAATCTTGCAGGGGTTGCCAACATTTTTGGCTTACAATTTATTTCTACTGTCTCCTAGGGTTTGTTGAAAAAATATCATTGGTGGAGATCAATTTCATTATATTTACCCTATTTAGGTAATCGGCCATTTGCCCCTTTTAATAGATCTAGTTTTTAAGTAATATATACAATTTTATTTGTATATATACATATGTATATATATCCATATATATATACAAATTTCTTATAGTAATAAAAACGAAATTAGATTTATTTAATAAAAGCTGGATATATGAAATTTTATATATATATATATATATATAACTATATATAACCAAGTAATAATAATAGTAGGGTCACACATTTTAAAAGTATTGATGGACTACGTTGTTAGCGGCTCGTCCAAGGTAACATCGGTCGTTATTTTTAAAACATGGAGTAAGAGTGTTTAGTGGGGCTTGGCCCCCACCCATATGTTTTTTTGTTTTTATAAAAGGGGGAAATGGGCATCTGTTCGACCCCCATCCCATTAGCAATGGGACGGGGATGGGATCACCAAAGCCCCCAAATTCCCCAAAATTAAACCTACCCACAAATTTCGCAGCCGATTAGGGCTATGAACAAACACATAATGAATTTTTTTTATATAAAGTTTTGTTTATAATTATTTTAAATATTTATGTGTGTGTGTGTGTGTGTGTTATAATAATAATAATATTGTTATTACTAGTAATTATTTTAATATTAATACCCTATTTATAAAGCATTAATATTAATTTTATTAACAGTATCAAGTGGTTGAATTCAATTAGTTTCTTCCCTTTTTTAAAGAAATAATTCAATAATTTCGATATAGGTATACTTGTGAGGAAATTTTAGTTAATTTCACTAAATTCTAATTATATTTAGCTATAGGTATGTAGATATTTTGTTCGTTGATTCACTAGACCAAAAGGGAGTTAAATAGTGTGTTATACAGACAAAATACCATACTTTTTTAGCTATACCAAAATTAATAAAATGGGAATCATTTTAAACTTATTATTCAACCTTATTTGATTTATAAGGGAAAATTTTTCCCTCAACATAGCTAGAAATTCAACTATAGTTTAAATTCCCAATATACATTTCATTCAATAATATAAGAGTAACCGATCATTTTCTTTCGTCAACAATTAAATGAAAACTATGTCACATAGTAAGTGCATTCTAACAAGATGCTCTTTTCTTCTAAAATAAAATAGGTAACGTATTGGAGAAATGAAACAAACTTAAATTAAAAATAGAGATGCATTCCCATTGCAACTTATTTCCAACTTCCTACTTCTCCAAAGCAATAAAAAAATTGATAATTTTCCTTTTACAAAACTAACACATTTCAGAATATAATTCTCTCTTTCAAGTATTCTTAGAAGAGTCTACAAATTATAGATATTTCCAAGTACAAATACAACTTTCTTTAAAGCTTTCAATTTTACAATCATCCACTCAAAGTGGGAATAATAAAATGAACAATTTAAAACATAAGGGCTATTAACAAGGCCAAATGCAAGTCTCCTTTTACATGTCTTCTCCCAAATGTATCTTCATTCTTACATGCTTCAATATTTCACAACAAGGATCACAATACAAAGGAAAGTGGAATAGGCAATGCTCTCTGCTCAACCTAAGAACCATGAGGGATCTTGACCAACATTTTACAACTTTTCAACAAATGCGGCTTCCACCAAAAACATACATTCCAAAAATATTCAACACAACAAAATGGACACACTCCATCAAATATTACAAATTTCTCAAATAATGTACATGTTTGATACCAAACCAAATAGAGCATGGACTATGGGAAACCACCTACATTATCCATCCAAGTGAAGTTGGAGTTTCACCCAAATCCTCTATGTTCATCGTACAACAAAGCAACCTTATCTCTCCCTTGCAAGTATGTAACAATATGACCATGATTTCCTTTTCACTCCCCATAGGTGAAACTCCCAATCACACTCCCACAAAATGCATCCCTCACAAACTTCCTTTTCCCTCCCCAATGGTCCCATAAGTCCATCTCCCACACCCAACTTAAGGCATACTACCCAACCACACAAAAACATATTCACAAAACTCGTACAACATTAAATAGGCACCATTTTCACATTTACAAACATAAATAAAAAATACAAGGATGGAGATCCTACCTCTCCATCAAGCTTCCAAGAAAACTTCACTCCATAAGTCTTTCACACCTCCAAGTCAAGCAAACTCCAAAAGCAACTCCAACAACCTCTCAATTCAGAAAATGTAAAAGGAAGAAAATGAACAAGTAAGTGATAAAGTGTCTGCAACACAACACAATACCTCTCGGCCTTACGGATGTATTAACAACATAGAGACAATATCTAACAATCAATAATAATCATCCAAAATTAACAATTCTTTCATCTAGCATCATACAGTTAATTTGATTTTGGCATTTATAAAATCATAATCCTACTCAAACATCCAACATAGGCTATGCATCCGAAATATGACATGTTAGAATAAAATCATAATATAACAAATCAACATATATATAATTGTCTATCATTTCCATCTAGTGCATCATTTCTATCAATAGTCCAAATATCCGCATAGTCCATCATCTATTGATTAAAATATAATACTTAAAATGTCTAAGTATCAATCCAATAGTAATAACATCATAATGTAATAGTGTCGAAGAGGAGTGGGGCACTACACTCTGGCACATCAAGATATATGCCACACATCAAAATGATCTCAAATGTGAAATACTTTGTTTTTGTATAATGCATGCTTCCTAAGGAAATGTATTTTTAATAGTTTTTTTTGGCATCTACAATATCTAGAATACAAGCTAAATTTCTTTAGGAAAATAATCATTTGTAGATGTTTTTCCTTTAAATATACATATATATATTCTCATAATCATTCAATATTTCCTCTTTTCTACACATTTATGTTGTTTTGTGTACACGTAACTATAATTTATTTTTGAAAACCATGATATTTATAAAGATTTAAAATTTCATTTAATATATACTCCTCGTAGTATAATCTCAACACATTGATATAATTATTGTTATATTTCTTGACCATAGGTTTGAATTCTCTTAAAATTCCAAAAAAAGATTTGATTTATGGTTTAAAAATATACCTAGATTTTTCAGCTATAATCATCAATAAAAGTAATACAATATAGGTTTCCATCTATTGGTTAGGTTTTCATAGTGTAACGCCGCGAAAAAGAATTTACAACGATGACGCGCCACAAACATTCGACCCGAAAATGTGACAAATTTTTTTTTTTTTGCAAATTATTTTACTTCGAGTTGTTTCCACACGGCTCGATGAGTTTAGCTTATACGTGTACCACCAATCAAGGTTATAAAATTCAAACCACTCCTGGCGAAGTGGTCAAAAAAATTTGGTGAGCTTTATTGGAGACCAAGCTACTCCACACAACTCGGTGATTTATTAATTACATTCAAGTAGTTTGCATTATGTGGGCGAGCTAAAAAAATTCTACATTGGTTGAGTTCGTGGCGAGCTCGGTTGGGCGAGTTCTTTGTTTCCTCGGCGAACGATTAAGAGACAGCCACTACGTGGCAAAACAAGTTAGTGTGGCTCATGCCACTACGTGGAAAATAGAATAGAAGTTTAGGTTGAAAAAAAAAGAAACATGGTTGGAAAGTCACGGTTGAGGGGGCGAAAGAGCATTTCAAACCATGCTTAAATTTGTTGGTTGGGGCGGTGGGTGGCCCAACCAACACCTGACGACCATGAAGACTTTCTTCCAACCGGCGTATCAGACATTCATTCTCCTAGATTTTGCAAATCTCCATCTTTGCATGCAATCGGCGGCCATTTTATACTATCCTAGCCGTATAGCTTAATGGTGGTGGTTGGAAAAGAAGCTACAAAGCGCATGTGGCATTCGTTTTACCACTCTTCACATAGCTCCAAATAAGTGTACATGAATGAATTCTAATGGATATCTTTCGTGTTTTCCAACTGAAAAAAACCCTACATTATTTTTTGAATATATCACTTTTACAAGGTTGACTAGGAAAAATATGTGGTAAATGTGTCATCATATTATTTTTAGTGAATTTAGGCCTCCATAGTTCAAATGGATGAATCTTAGGTGTCTAATCCAAGAGTGATTGATGATCCTTAAAGAAAACATTGAAATTATTTTTACTTATCACTTCAATGATTACGTAAAAGTTTGTCACCAAAAATCTATTTTATTTCAACAAAAAAATTCATTTTTGTTTGAATTTTCATCAGTAGCAACTACTTGAGTAAATGATTTCATTAAAAATTTAAATTGATGCATAAGATGTCTTTAAAATATTTTATTAAATTATTAAAATTGATTCCTAATATGTCCTTAGAACAACTCCTAGAAAACTTATGTTGGAACTTTGGTTTGTGTGAGCATTTTCTTGAGCCCTTGATGGGGTGGTATTTGAAATTTTTATCTTCCATTACATGAATTTGGGATGGTCATCCTAACTAGTTTTTGACCAAAATAACTACGTTAAAGTTTGAACATGGGAACATGTGGTCTTGATTCCACAATATTTTGGGGTGGTGCATCCATGGTGTTAAATTCTATGTGATTGTTTACATTTGAATTTAGGGTGTTGGATAATCTCATAACATTAAGGAAATTGGTAAAGGTTCTTTAATGTCTTAAAAATAACAAGTTCTAGAGAAAAGGTGTATTAATAAAATAATATTTGAGTGGGAAACATGATATGTATTATATTTGACATATACTTGTAGAAATAAAAATGGGTAAATAAAATTGTAACAAAAAAAAAAGGTAAATGAGGTACAAAATAAAATATATATTTTGTGTGTGTGTGTGTGTGTGTGTGTGTGTGTGTTCTATACATATGCATAGACATAAAGTGTGTGTACATGTACATATACATACGTACATATAAATGTATGTATATGTACACACACACACACACACACCTGTGTGTGTGTGTGTGTGTGTGGTCATTTAAATTAAATTTCATAATTTCCATCTTGAATTTATGTGAGTGTGATTAAAGGGCCCATAAATTTCATGGTACACTCAAACATGTTTTAAAATTTTAAACCCTCAATGGAAGGAAATTATTTAAAAATGCATCGAGGTACCCTTTTTGTCTATCCTATTTTTTTCTTACCCATAGCTTTCCAATACATAACTTCATATGCCAGCTTTATTAGAATAACAATTTCCATATCGGGATAGTGTGGGGTCCATTATGCTTCTTTGGAGATATTTAATTTTGTTATAACATTCCTCATTTGCCACTTTGAGTCACCAAAGTTTTAGTTTTTAGGAAGTTGTCCAAAATCCTTTTCAACTAGTTCTAGGCCCTTATCCCTAGGAGTTTTATTAGCTTGTGGTTCTCCATTTATTATTAGGAACTCAAGGATTAAGTCCTTCCACATGGATGAAGCACTTTTTTTGGAAAGGAAGTAGTTCAATGTCATATGTCCGGCATCAAAACCCCTACACCAACAAAATGGGATACCCTCGTAATCTAGGTTTTGATACCAAGATCAATCCAACATCACTAAGATTTTAGTAGGAATTTTCATGGAGATATCAATATTAACGAGGATGTGGGAAAATGTTTTTGAGTTGATAATACTATGGAGGGATATATTCCAATATAGTCTCCCCACATATTACCAATAGAATTCAAGATGGGATTATTCTAGAACTCAAAAGTAAGATGTGGTACTCAAACCTATACGGATTTGTAGTTAAAATATTATATGAAGGGGTTAAAGGTCACAATGTTTATGCCTGATCTTATCACGAACCTTGGTATTGTTAAAAGTAAATATAAAGAAAATATTTGCAGAAGGAAATATTTCAACATTTCCATTTATAAGGGGAATCCATTGATCTGGTGTCTATCTATTGAGTTATGATAGGCCCAACCAATGATTTTTGAAATGGAAAACGAGTCCCCAATTTGTAAATATCTACTCCTTTCTCAACACTTATACACTAAAATTACACTTTACAACATTTTTACGGTAGTCATTAGAAATCATGCCTTATTTAAAATTACCTTCGATGAATTTTTTTATTATATAGGTGATCTTAAAGAGGTCTCACCTGGAGTGATTAATTCTATATTTTTGGGTAGAGAAATAACATGGGGTTGGTTGATCATGGTAGTATTTTCAATACTTGCAATACTCTCTACATTGAGCTCTTGAGGTGAAGCATCTTACAATTCTTGTATAATCTTCAAACGAAACATTTGATTCTTGTTTATTTAAAATTTGAAAATTATATGATTTCTTAGGATCTTTGGTCAATAATTTCACTTGTTACCTCACACACATCACTTGTTATTTTTATAATAATTTGTGCCCCTTTTGAAATAACTTCCTGAAACTCATTGTGTTGTGTTTTAGAATAGGAACACAATAAGAATCGACGTAGTCTTCTTCTCTCCCCTATAGCTTGGTTAGGATATTTACACTCCCTTTTCCTATTTTATATACTCTATTATGATTACCCAAAGTAAAAACTTATTTGAGAGTCTTATTTACATTGGAAAACAACTTTAAATTTCCTTTCATATGGTTTATATAGTTAGATTCTAAAAACCACACATATTTTGGAATCTCCTATGAAAAGTTTCTTGTAGCTAAAAACATGGAACCTTTATTCTGGTTCTCCTAGCAAAAAAATCATTCTATTTTTTTCTTAAGCCAAAGTTCTTATATTCACTATCATAAAGGATATAATTTTTTTGCAATAAATTGAACATTATATTTATCTTAGCTTTGCAATGGGAATAGTTTTGGCTTGGAGTTTTATTGTTATTAACTTCAACAAAATTCATAGAACTAATTTACAACCACTTCTTGAACTTATCTTTCCTCGTGTAATAACACATAACCCATTAACTCATCTACAATGAGTTCGGTGAGGTATTTCGACTCCTCAATTTCCACTAAGATAGCATGAAACTTTCTTGGAAGGATCTCAAGCATCTCTTTTATTTTGTTTTGATTGTAAGGCTCTTACCATGAGACCTAGATTGATTTACAAGACCCATTATATGGGTTTGAAACTAGTCAAATATTTCTAATTCCTTCATACTCAATTTTTGAAAATTTATTTAAGAATTTACATTTTTTCTTCTATGACCTTGGTAGAACTCGATATGCGAGTTTCTAAGCTATCCCAAGCTTTTTATACTTATTTACCATTGTAACCCTAGGAAATAAGGTCATATTCATTGTTTTCTTAATTATAAATAGTGATTATGAATCTTTTTTCAAACTTTATTTTAATACATCCCTTTCTACCTATGTCAATGCCTACAAAGTTTCTTGATCTAGAGGCTAATCGACCCCATTTTATTCTAAATCCCCCGACTCTTGAGAATAAATATAAGTTTTTATTCTAATATTCAAAAAATAATAACTTTTACCTATGAATAATGAAATATGGAGTTGTGAGCGTACTACTCAATATTTTCATAATTAGATTGTAAAATCTAAAATCAACTACTCCTAATCAACTCAAATATCAATTTGAAGATTTGGATGAAGTCGAAACTCTTGTAAGGGAGTGTGGTCTCAATAAGTAAACCATAATAATAAATCTATAGTGGAATAAAATGAGAAACACAACACAAGATTAATATGTATAATTAAAACATCCTTCATTAATAACTGGAAGCACTTCGATATTCTTCTTCGTTCTTATGCTTCTTTTTCTTTATTTTACTTCTCTTTCAACTCTAAGGTTTTCACACATACATCTAACTCCTTATTAAATTCTAAAAAAATATTTTTAAGACTCTTTAAAAATAAAAACACCTTTTCCTAAAGCAAGCTTTTCCTAAACATAAAATCTACTTTCCTAAAGCCACATTTATGCATGGTGAGTCAATTTTTAATATTTCTAATATATTTTTGAATTATATAATAAATTTATATTACAAAATCTAGATATTAATATATAAATATTTTAATAATAATATTTCAAAAATTGGAAATTCAAAATATTGAATTTTAATTTTAGAAAAATATTTTTTAACTTAATTTAATATTAATATTTTTATTTTTAGAAATATATATTCAAATATAATAATTTATAAAACGTCACTTATTATACAAACTTCATAAAATACAAAATATATTATTATTTCGATAATATAATTCTCAAAAAATAGGCCTATGGCATTTTCATAGCACCAAAGGTGCTATAGCTACTTATACTATAAATCTCTTAAAAGAAAATACAAATTTATAAACTATGAATTTTATATTGGTAACCAGAAGTGTCATGTTCGTTTTTGGTTTCATTTTCTTCCGCATGAGGTTGAGGAGGATCCAAATTTGAAGTTTCTCAACCAGCAACCAGTCCTTTTGTTTCTTTTTTACATATTATTACATGATTATCCGTTGCTTCTCTTGTTTACATGATGTTGAACCTCATTGGCTTTGGGAGACAATATCTTCTTTTTCAATGTTCTATTGGTGATAATTTCTATCGACGTTCTATTAGGGAAGAAGGTTTTCCAGAAGAAGGCATGGGGGAGAGTTGTGATAAAAAGACTGGCAAAGTAATGATAGCAACGACTGTAATATTTGTGTAAGAGGATCATCTTATGGTAGCTATTAACACTAATGTGAATATTTGTGTAAGAGGATCATCTTATGGTAGCTATTAACACTAATGTGAATATCTTATGGTAGCTATTGAAACTAATATGAATATCTTATGGTAGCTATTGAAACTGATGTCACCATGAAATTGATAACTTGCAATTAGAATCACCCAATGCTTGGACTGCAGCAATTGAAACCTCATATTTTGTAATTATTGTGACCTCAATCTTACCTGAAGCCTCTGAAAAATTGACTCTCAAAACCTGCAACAAAATCAGTATAGGGTCAAATCATCTTGTAGAAAACAAATTAAAAAATATATTGTAAAAGAATCATTGACTCTATGAACAAGGCTTCAAGCCAAAAAAAAACCAAAAAAAAAGGTAATCCGGGAGGCACTTTGTATAATTATATAATTTTTAAATTGGAACGCACAGCTGGATCATTACCAATCAAAGGTTTTCCTTAAATGATGGCATCAGGAAATGGCTATTTTAGATTTAGGAGGAAATTTAATTATATTTTGGGGGAAATGATGTTTTTAATAATTATTGTTATATTTTTGTATGAGAGTGAAAGTTTATTTTAATTATAGAATATGTGTGTATGTGTAACGACTCAAAATCACACATGAACAACACAGTGAAATACAGGATAACTTTTTTTTTTGACTTGCTTGACACATAGCATGACGCAACATGTCGTCACCAAGTATACAACTAACACTGTGAACAACTTGATACAAGGATGGCCATAAAGGCAGCATGGAAACGTTCACACCTATCAAGGACAATTTACTTTTCTTTTTGACAAGACAACATAGAAGTCCAATCACAGAACACACTTACAGTTAGGGCCATCCACAATGAGATATTCTTGAGAGTTATTTATTTTTAAAGGACATCTTACAATTCTTAGCTTACGTTTTCAAGGAGGCTCAAGATATGATTCATACAATTCATCTTACCAAGTTAAATTTATTCTTTTGACACAGAGTAATTATCTTTAAATCTTCTCTATTATGACCTTTATTTGCTTAATTCATTTATCAAGAAAAAGGAGTATTTAAATTCCACAAGGCCATCTGCTCACCACTAACGCTACTAAGATTCATTCTTGCCCACAAGACAACATGGTTTTAAGTTCAACACACCTAAGAGAAGTGATACAAGGTGCCTTGGAAAAGGGTTAGAGGGAGAAGGTCGAGATGAAACATCTTTAGGACCTCATTAGTTATTGCCAGTATTTAATTGAAGCTAGGGCTCTTAACCAGAATTATCAACAACTTTACTTAGGCTTCGCTAAAAGTATTAATAAGGAGTAAAAATTTACTTTCCAAATGGCGGTGAGAAAGATGGTGAGGTCTCCAATTTGTTTTCTCTGGCTTATTAAATCTTATCAACTTCAGACAACTAGCAGTTCATTTCACCTTAGGGTCATTTTACAAATTTCACCGTAAAAGGGAATAATGTTCACTAGAGGAGCTAGGGTTATCATGATATAAAGTTTACCTGCAATGATAGTCTTGCCCTTGATTACTTAAAGAATTTCTTGCTCTCAAGTTGGTGACCCCTACGTTACTTTATTTGAATACAACTTTTAATTTAACTTCCAGAAGTATTAAACAATCCCATGTTAGTTTACTTATGACACTTTATTACTAATTCATGGCAAGGTTTAACTCAAAATTTATTCTCAAGGCAAAGTTGTAGCAACACTCACTTACAAGAACAAAACAAGATTTCATCAATTCTTAAAATACTGATACTCCAACAAAGTCACTCAACACAATAACCAAATTTTCTTATAATTTCAATGATGGTCAAACAATACAAGGTTTCCAAAGTTCAGATGACAAAGTCCATGATACTTTATACTAAGACATTAATCCTCTTTTAAACTTTCCACTGGACGTTAACAATAGTTGAACAACATAAAAAGGTTTCGAGCAAAGGATCTTCTCAACTGAGGTTGATGACAAAAGTCTACAAATCTATTCCTCTTCTACACGTAAAATCCATCTGCAGCAAATTTTCTACAAGAGTCAGTTCACGAGAACTGAGCAAGATAAGGCTACTCAAAACCACCATTACTATTATCTAACAATACCACGAAAAGGAAGTACTTTATTACAAGAATTGGTTCAAACCTCTAAACATTATCAACACATCAAGTTATAATAAAGTCTCCATCATGCCAATCAAAGAAGGAGAAGACATAGTACTTTAGTTACGAGTAAAAACAATGAAAGTATAGCAATCGTAAGAGAATGTCCCTTGGCCCTATAAGGAGAAAACAAATAATCTAGCAAAAATAGAATTCCCATCAAGTAAGCAATTAAACCATAATTACAGATTATGATTTGATATATACACCAACCATCTAGAAATTTATCAAAGGTACCAAATGCATAGACTAAATTAATATATTTCTAAAAGAACAAGAGTTGATCGCCCAAGAAAGGGGAACCACAAGTTTCAAAAATTAACACAGAAAAACCATGTATAATCGAGTTTCAAACCGGAAATCAAATGCAGTATACACACAACATAAGTTTCGAGGAAAAAGCAAAGTATATTAGTTTTGACCATTAACTACAAGGATTTTCCAATCATCCAAAAAGGGTCAAAGTCTTACAGGCTAGTAGTAAACATGCGAGAGAAGAAGGGGGTTCCGTCCAACAAGAGTATATAATAATGTCATCAACAAATTTTTATAACACTAAAGATTTGCAAACCTCCACTACAATACTAATGTTTGGTTAGCTTAAAATAAATTACCCATTTCCCAAAACAACCATATTTTATATGGCAACCACAGTAACACGCTTGAACCGTCGCACAAATAGATACAAACATAATTTCTAAGTGACATTATCAAAACAAAACCTTCCGCTATGAATCCATAAGATTATCAAATGAAAGCTGAGTTTTTCGAAGATTAATCACATTTAAGGAAATTTCTATCACAAACTATTACGGTAATTACGTGCATAAAAACCGACCAATATTAATTAATAGTGTTAACATTACAAGGAGAAAATAATGTCAATTTGAAAAAAAAGAAGAGCGCCATCAGCAATAATTCGAGAGGGAGATTAGACCAAGCTATTCTAGTGTCAACGAGGTAATCTTGGATTCGCACAATGAAACCTCGAGCTTAGTTGATCCGAAAAGCTAGTTATGGTTCAAGTTGATAGGGATGGTCAAGGTACTTCTTGAGGATGGCCTTAAAAGTCTAAACACGTGAGACGGAAGACACAATGCACACAAACCTTTTCATTCCACCAGTTTTAATACCAAAACTCTAAGCCGGCTAGCCCACGCATTGCTCACACAATCCTACAACATTTCTCTCTCGATGCCAAAAGGTTATCAAAGGGACTTGCAAAGGGGCTAACAAAAGCGTCAAAAGACAACTTGGGTGCTAGGGAGGAGCTTCATAGTTATCGTAAACTTACTTCCATGATATCAAAAATACTAGTTTGATCAACATAATAATTTGCAACTCAAACGCAGAGAAGAATAAATACATAAACCAATGCAGACGAAGGTCTATCACTCAAGAAAGAGAAACATAACACCCAGAGGAGAAAGCACACGCATCCTTTCGACCAACATACTGACAACGATAAAAGCAAAAACAAGAAGAGACAAGCAAAAAGGGGAAAACTCCCATCATGACATCCAACTGACAAATCAATGCAAGGAAAAAGCGGTTCGATTTCGCAATAATTGTAAATATAATAGCAGTAGAAAGGTGTAGAGATATCTTTCCTTTTTCTCCAAATTCAGCTTCTCCCTCATGCCTCTTCCATTGCTTTGGACGAAAGCTTGAGCTTTTCGTATGCGAGCTTCACGCTGGGAGTAACTCGTGCCGAGACGGAGCGTTTGGGTTCGTCTCAAGCAAGTTGTTTGGCGTCCCGACGCTATCAAAAGAAAATGACCGGTCTAGCGTTCGAATAATAGTTGAACAACATAAAAAGGTTTCGAGCAAAGGATCTTCTCAACTGAGGTTGATGACAAAAGTCTACAAATCTATCCCTCTTCTACACGCAAAATCCATTTGCAGCAAATTTTCTACAAGAGTTAGTTCACGAGAACTGAGCAAGATAAGGCTACACAAAACCACCATAACTATTATCTAACAATACCACGAAAAGGAAGCACTTTATTACAAGAATTGGTTCAAACCTCTAAACACTATCAACACATCAAGTTATAATAAAGTCTCCATCATGCCAATCAAAGAAGGAGAAGACCTAGTACTTCAGTTAGGAGTAAAAACAACGAAAGTATAGCAATCGTAAGAGAATGGCCCTTGGCCCTATAAGGAGAAAACAAATAATCTAGCAAAAAACAGAATTCCCATCAAGTAAGTAATTAAACCATAATTACAAGATTAAGATTTGATATATACACCAACCATCTAGAAATTTATCAAAGGTACCAAATGCATAGAATAAATTAATATATTTCTAAAAGAACAAGAGTTGATCGGCCCAAGAAAGGGGAACCACACGGGTTTCAAAAATTAACACAAAAAAACCATGTATAATCGAGTTTCAAACCAGAAATCAAATACAAGTATACACACAACATAAGTTTCGAGGAAAAAGTAAAGTATATTAGTTTTGACCATTAACTACAAAGATTTTCCAATCATCCAAGAAGGGTCAAAGTCTTACAAAGCTAGTAGTAAACACGCGAGAGAAGAAGGGGTTCCGCCCAACAAGAGTATATAATAATGTCATCAACAAATTTTTATAACACTAAAGATTTGCAAACCTCCACTACAATACTAATGTTTGGTTAACTTAAAATAAATTACCCATATCCCAAAACAACCATATTTTACAAGCAACCCACAGTAACACAATCAACCATCGCACAAATAGATACAAACATAATTTCTAAGTGACATTATCAAAACAAAACCTTCCGCTATGAATCCATAATATTATCAAATGAAAGCTGAGTTTTTCCGAAGATTAATCACATTTAAGGAAATTTCCATCACAAACTATTACGGTAATTACGTGCATAAAAACTGACCAATATTAATTAATAGCGTTAACATTACAAGGGAGAAAATAATGCCAGTTAGGAAAAAATAGAAGAGCGCCATCAGCAATAATTCTGAGAGGGGGATTAGACCAAGCTATTCTAGTGTCAACGAGGTACTAGATTCGCACAATGAAACCTCGAGCTTAGTTGATCCGAAAAGCTAGTTATGGTTCAAGTTGATAGGGATGGTCAAGGTACTTCTTGAGGATGGCCTTAAAAGTCTAAACACGTGAGACGGAAGACACAATGCACACAAACCTTTTCATTCCACCAGTTTTAATACCAAAACTCTAAGCTGGCTAGCCCACGCATTGCTCACACAATCCTACAACATTTCTCTCTCGATGCCAAAAGGTTATCAAAGGGACTTGCGAAGGGGCTAACAAAAGCGTCAAAAGACAACTTGGGTGCTAGGGAGGAGCTTCATAGTTATCGTAAACTTACTTCCATGATATCGAAAATACTAGTTTGATCAACATAATAATTTGCAACTCAAACGCAGAGAAGAATAAATACATAAACCGACAGACGAAGGTCTATCACTCGAGCAAGAGAAACATAACACCCAGAGGAGAAAGCACACGCATCCTTTCGACCAACATACTGACAACGATAAAAAAAAAAAAAAAAAAAGACAAGCGAAAGGGAAATCTCCCATCATGACATCCAACTGACAAATCAATGCAAGGAAAAAGTGGTTCGATTTCACAATAATTGTAAATATAATAGTAGTAGAAAGGTGTAGAGATATCTTGCCTTTTTCTCCAGATTCAGCTTCACCCTCCTGCCTCTTCCATTGCTTTGGACGAAAACTTGAGCTTTTCGTCGGCGAGCTTCACGCCGGGAGTAACTCTGTGCCAGACGGAGCATTTGGGCTCGTCTCTGGCAAGCTGTTCGACGTCCTTGACGCTGTGAAAAGAAAATGACCGGTCTAGCGTTCGATCCACAGATTTCTTCATGGCAATCTCGTTAACCACAACCAAAGGACTGCTTCCAGTATTATCTTCTAACCCTTCCATGAGCTCCCATGCATTGATCGTCTCAAGCTGCCCTTCTTCCTGCGACGGAGATTGCTGTGGTTTGGAGCAGATTTGAAGGGCGTGTAATTCTGGATGAGATTGTTGACCTCGGACCATGTTTTTGCAGCCATTTCTGAAGAACGGTTTAAACTCAAGGATGTGGAAACCCCAACCAAAAATGGGCACATTACGCACACTGCTCTTGAGTATATATTTGATGTAACCCAGGCTATTCTTGCGTAATGCAAGGTCCCATAAGTACATCCAATCTACCTCTGTTCGGTGGTTGCAAATTAGCAAAATGCGTTCACCTGGAGGAACACTATGTCCAGAAAATATAACCTTTGTCCTGTTTATCTTTTCAAAAAGAACGGCCACATTGCTAACCACTGACCAAATAAGAAGGATGTTGCCTCCCTACTATAATGTATGCTAAACAGCCGAAGCATCAGGAATGAAACAGGGGCCAGAAAAATCAAGGCCATAAACGCCGTAGAAACAAGAACTACCAAACACAATACTCCACTTATTACCCTGAAAACTGTTAAGGGCCTATGAGCTTTAACCTCTCGATTCTCCAAAGATCTCTTTTTCTCTGTACAGCTTTGACTTTTGTTTAAGCCATTTAGTTCACCATTAGTTTGGGAATCTCGAGTTTCCTTCATTTTGAGATTTCTGAAACAAAGTGACTATCACTCACAATTTCAGAGATTGCACCTGGATGTTTATTATTCATCTTCCAGTTAGGAATGACTCCAAGAATTCAGTAAATTTCAATAGAAAATTTTACAGGTCTAACTTTAAAATATTATCTCCAATACACAGAACCTAGTCAGCTCATGGTTAATCGTATTCTGCAATCCTGGAGAATCTTTCACGAATTGATAAATGTGAACCATCATAAGCAAAACCATGGCCTGGAATGAAATCCTTTTTTCTCCTTCCTGTACCTTCTCTTTCCTTTCACCCCTCGCCAGCGGAAACAACCGTCAATGGAGTTTTCAGGCACTGCATATGCCAGGGCTCACGCAGCTATTGCACAGTAAAACAAGTAAGATCTCAATAGAGAATCCTTGTAATAAATTTTCATCAGGTCTCCTGGTAACACTCTCACTGTCACATAATCGATTTTGAAGATACAAACTCAGTACATGTTCTGGATCTGAAAAATATCCTGCTACCTTCATCTCCCAAGACATTTTCTCCAACATTGCATAGATCTCCTGTGCCCGTGGGTGTGATCTATCACCTTGAAGGAGAATCCCGAATTTGAGGATGCATTCGATACAGGACAGATAACAACATAGCTGGACAGCCTGCTACACTAGCTTGTAGCTTCATCTAACCACCACGTCAAACCAGACTCCAATGCATTGAATAACAGAATCAAAAGGAGATCCTGGTGAAGAAAAACAGGCCTCCACCGACTCCCATCTCCCTCACGCAACGTAGAAAAACGTGACAGTCAAACAGAACAAAGAAGATTTGCAAATCAGGGTTAATAAATGCAGTGCAGCCACCAGCCAGAAGACTCCAACACGTCTAGATTCTAATAACTCCACCCTCCATGCAGTCAGTCCGCACAAAGAGGCCCCTAACAACAATAAAAAAACAAGAATTCCCTCCAGCCCACGCCAAGCAGGAGATAAAGCTGACCGAGACAAGGTAGGTTGGGGATTTAAAATTCCATATTTAAAATTAGCAATTTAAAACAATTCTAGGATTGCGGGATCGGTCGACCCAGGAGGAGAACGGGGTTGAGTATTTAAATGAAATATTTACGTGAACGCCACTCCCAAACCGTGGCGCCACCACAAAACATGCTCTTCCTCATTTGCGCAACGAGGCTCGATCAGCGGGAGCGACAAACAAATCAAAAGGATAGTTTAACGATAACAGAGGATGATATCGATAACAATCGATATAAAGAAAGTAATAATAAAATACAATCGTTGATCGATAATACAATCATAATGTCATTATTATTATTATTATTATCATTATTATCATTTTACAGCTTGTAAAATAATTATCAATTATAGTCATAATGGTCAGCAATCGAGGTCGACGAAGGCACAAAGACACTCCATGCTTAGCACTCGATCGCCGCAGGAAGAACAGGGCATTACAAGTATGTGTATACATAAACATAAATATATTCTAAACAGATGATGTATATTAAAAAAGAAAAAAAAATATTATTATATTTTTATAAGATGAGTATTTCTTCATTTCAATTATAGAATACATATACTTTTAAAAGATGATATTTTAAAAAGTTTTAAAACTAGCAAATACATGTGTAAAATGAAATGTGAATTTGAACGCTATATGTTATTTTATTTAGAGGGATAGTTATTACTTTTATAGTAAATGTTGATAAGGGGTGTGATTTATTTTGTATGTGTAGGAATATAAATGAAGCATTACATTTTAAGGTTCTATATAGGGATGGGAAACCTCCACACTACCTCTACAATACCTGCTAACAAATTCCTCTTTAATTTTATTACATAGTTTCTGGAACTTCTTGTGCATGTAAAATGATCCCCTTCAATATATTTCAATCCACAAAGGCATAGAGGCATAAGATTGGACGACCCTTGCAAGAAAAGGCTTGTAATGATGAATTTAAGGTTAGTATGCACAATATATCAATATTGGTAGAGCTAGTTGTTTAATATCATTGTCTTATGTACCATTTACATCTCTAAAAAGAATACATGAAGAAAAATTCCACACTAAGTTTTATTATAAAAACATGAAATAAAGGATGAACTATCTGATGTTATGGTACCCCTAAATTTGAAATAGGCATGTTTCATTGTAGGAAAAGAACTATGTCATTTCTCAATTTATTTTAGTCAAGATATGTGGATGGACCTGAATAGATTACCATCATGCAGTGATTATAGCCTGTGCTCAAGATGGTACCAAGAGAAATAGAGAATTTAAGTTTTATTTTCCCAAAGAGAATCAATAATCCTCTTAGATTTGGTAAAAATGAAGTTAACATCAAAACTATGGAAAGCACCTTATGAGGATGATATTCTATATTGTCTTCAAGAAAATCTTAAATGATCGATAAACATTTGAGTATGCACACTATTGCGCCTCTACACTGCTAGATAGTTACCTAAAGAATATTTTGAAACATATATATCTCGACATTGAATTACATGTTAACTTACATATTTTGTATTGCCATAGATATCTCTCTATATAATTTTTATTCTTATTCTCGTGCACCTTCCCTTCAATTATACTAAGGGAATGAAGAACTCTACTAGATGGACTATTTGTCTGGTTCTTTTGGAGTTGAGCTCTACCTATATACACCCTTTTCGTCTTGATCTCAAAAAAAAATCGCATTAATACCCAATTCTAACCATTCAACTGCCCAACACCTAATCATTTTACTTGCTAATATTAATCTTGTTAGGAAATTAGTGTTCTAGTGTGAACATATAGGTTTGAATGTTAGTATTATTTAATATTTAAATAATACGTGAGTGTGTACAATTAGTTGTGATGTACAACTCATAGAGATAGGAGTGTGATAGAATCTTGGGATTGGGAGTGATTCCTAAGAGATATGAGTAATTTGTTGATATTCATGGCTGAATTAAAGGTTAGGAGCACCCTAGGAAGTAACTGAAGTGGATGCCCTTCTTACATATTTAGTTGGTAATTTTTCCCATCAAATAAATAAATAAAATCTATGTACCTTATTTTATTTAAAAAAATGTATAAGGATAATAATAAATCACTAATTTAGACAAATTGGTATACAAAAGAAAATATATATATTCTATAAAATTTTCAAATAAGTAAAAGTAATAATCGATAGCTTGAGAGAATTAATCACAGGAGGTGCTCAGAATGCAACAAATATATTTTTTTATACAAGGCTTATTACTCATCTTATTTACCAATGTCAAGTAGGTGATGAGACTCAAAACTGAACAAAGCATCATTTATTTGCAAATTAGTAAAACTTCTTAGGAGGATCCCATGGTTTTGTGAAGAGTGGTATTTGGACCAAGCCTACAAATTCCTCCATAAAAAATAGACATTTCCCTCAAAACATTAAGAACAAAGAATTAAATCATTCTTTCTTTCAATTATACTGCCTCTACTAGCAACACCAATGACATTATAAAAATATGTGAACCTTTTCTAAGGACAAATTAACACTTTAATTATCTAGAGCCGCATTAGAGAAAGAGTAAAAATACCAAAAAAATTGTATAAGATTAAAAATATACATATTTATTTTTACTTGCAAAAATATTATATGACATTTTTATTTGTATGCATGAAATTTCTGATATTTTTAATAATATCAATAAAACTAAAGTAAATAATAGTAATGGTAAGTTCTAATAATAACAAAAAGTAATGAAAATCTTTAGATTTAGATGCCTCCTATCTGTTGTCAACCTAGGCAATTGCCTAGACTACCTAGGGCTTAATGCCCCTTTGTTGATATGCCTAACTCCTCCGAACGAGGAGTTCAATAGGCTGTATAATGTAATCTCTATCAGTATAAAAATATCTGGAATATATGTTAATTTGATATTATTTATCTATCTTATGTGAATTATTTGGTGTTTAAAAATGTAATAATATTGACCATAAATATCATGTAGTATCAGAGCAGCATTCGTTCCTACATGGAAGAATAATGGATATACTAGGATCAGCCATTTAGTTTCTTTGCACCCGTGTATTGTATTTAATCTTTGCATGATATGTGCATGTGGGTTATAATTTTGTTTGTGTCTTCATGCATTTGGAGAATATCTTCTTGGGTGTGCAGACCTGCAAAGAAGAATGGCTGGGACGTTTTCAATATTATTTCCCTAACTTATTTTTCATTTGACAAATTTTCTTTGCATAGAATTATATATGCTAGATCCATTCAGGTTATCATTGGTTCATCCTGTTATTAATTGGTATCGCCCACATTAAAAGATCCAAACTCTATTTTGTTGGGTTTACAAGATCTATATGTAAGTTTTCCCACTTTGATAAGTTTCAAGAGGACAAAACAAGATTAAAGGCATCCATTGAATGCGTAACAGTCCGTTTTAGGGTCCTTATTTATTGTCTTTCAACCACCAACGTTGCAGATCTGGACGTGTTGCATTGGTTGTACGAATCCCAAGCTTGCCTCACCAAAAGACACGTCCCTACCACACAAGTCTGCGGCCAAAGAAGAAAAATGTAGTGACTATTGAGAGTTCACGTTTGTTTTAAATTAATGTATTTACTTTGTATTCATACGTAGGATTTATGTTGAGAAAAGTCAAGGTCAAAATTATAATAATTTTTGTTATTTACTGGTGTCAGAATTTAAACTCTCTATATTTAATCAGCTATTACAAATATAGTAAAGTCATGTTTAAAATCTTATTAAATGCTCATTTTTTTATATTGTTTTTGTTTCAGGTTTAGTTATTAAAAAAAAAAAATCATTTGGTTATTATTTAGTGTTAGATTCTTTTATATATTAATATAATTTTTTTAATTGTAGTTTTGTGTCATAAAAGTTTTTTAAATTGTCATTTCCTTATTATTGTTTGTCTCCGTAATATGTTATCATCATTTTGTTAAAATTGTTGTCGAAGTTTTATTGAATGTCAAGTATTGTTGTTATTTTGTATTATCTCATTGTATAGGAATCAAAAAAATTATTTATTTATTTTGTTTGTCAATTTTATGAGTCGTAAATAGTTCAAAAACTAAAAAAATTGTCTTATGTATGCATTTTCGGTGGTAACCGATTTCCATCAATGTAAATTGAGCCTCATGATCATATCCAACTAAGTTAGTAGTAGACAAATGGAGGCTTGAGGCAACGGAGGAACAAGATGTCGTAGAGACCTCTCGTTAGGAACTATTGACAAGGCCGTAATCTTTGCTTTGGTGGCCGTGTTATTTCAATTTTGTTCTATGTGTTTAATTTTAACATATTCATAGTTAGGAACAAATTTTCCTATAGTTTGTTATTTTTGTAAACTATGTATGGGGAAATGTGTATGCTACTATGGAGTGGTTGGTGGTCCACTAGAAAACCAATTTAAGAGTTTGTGAATATCTTAGAAAATCACATACATAGTGGTTAACGGTTCCACTAGAAAACCTGTTGAAGATGATGATACTCTTTGAAAACCATTGGATTGTATAACATGAACAGGGGACTAGATAGAACTCACCCATGTTCACACTAAGGGGTGAATGTTATGAAATTAGTGTTTTTGTGTGAACATATAGGTTTGAATATTATTTTTATTTAATATTTAAATAATACATGAGTGTGTACAATTAGTTGTGATGTACAACTCATAGAGATAGGAGTGTGAGAGTACCTTGGGATTGGGAGTGATTTTTGAGAGTTATGAGGAATTTGTTGATATGCCTAACTCCTCTAAAAAAGGAGTTCAATAGGCTATATAATGTAATCTCCATCAATGTAAAAATATCCCGAATGTATTTTATTTTGATATTATTTATCTATCTTATGCAAATTATTAGTTGTTTAAAAATGTAATAATCTAGACTAGAAATATCAAACCCACATCAAAAGGCCAAACCGGGTCTTTGTCCATTTATATATTAGTCTTATGCAGTTTTTAATTTATAGGTTTATAAATTGATTAAAGCAAATCAATCAAATTGTTGAAGAAATCTACTTATGAGATGAATTCATGGGAAAATTCTCTAGTCATGAAATTAAGAAAACAAATTGTTGTGGTATTTCATCTTTTCTATCATACTAAAAATGCATTGACAAATACTAAGTGTACAAGATTTCCACACTCACAAATCGAGATATGATGCGAGAAGATTTGCACTCACAAACAAATGCATGACCAAGATTTACCGCAAAGTATCCATGACATGCAAAACCGAAGACACAAATTCTTGCTAAAAGTGAAAGAAAAATTAAAATGCTTTATAATGGGAGAAAATATGAATAAATAATCAAATCCTATAACCAACCATACCTAGATAAGGATGTTGTTTTCACTTCATATTCATTTCACACTTGAGTTCGAATAATTCTTTTTATTGTGCTCTTCAAGTAAGACATCTTACACTACAACTTCCGTAGCTTGAGGATGTTTTCTCTCTTCACCTTTAAAACCATTGGACATGGGGGTAGAAGCCTCTCTGGTTTGTGCACAGGTTGATAAATCTCCATCCTTATTTGCACGTATAGATCAGATACCAAATTTGTCTCGAATTTCAAGTTGTTGGATACTCCAGAGTTATAGTTGATAATATGATTATGAAAATTTAAAGAAACAACTAATTGATGAGCAACATTAGGAGCTGTTCCCACCGATAAATTTAGGCCTTGGTTTGCATTTCATAATTTCTCTAGTATGTAAATAGTGCAGGTAAGTGCAGCAATTTGGGGGATAATTACGTGGACATCAAATTCTAAATTTTACATCAAAAACAACAAAACATCAAATTTAGTCTTCCTCAAACTTGAACCATCTTTGAAAAGTTAAAAATATGTCATAAAAATGGTACCATTGCGTAGGAGAGACTCAAGTTAGCTTTGTAGAAATATTATTTTTAAAGTGAATAGAATTGGATAAATATCATTTTATATTTTTTTACTAAAAGTAGGTCTTTAAGACCCTTTTTCCTATCAATGTTTATGTCTATGTTTAAGACTACAAATTTTGTTTCATTTATCGAATTTGATAAAACTTATACCATCCCAACCATGGTGAAATTATATACGTGTTTTAAAAAAATGATTTCAATATTTTTTTATGAAGTTATGACGGAAAACGGAAAGTGCTCTGTTTTTTTATGTTTTCAGACCACTTTCAGAAAAAATCATAAAAAATAAAATCTATCCCAAGATAGATAGCACATATAAATTCTCACTATATATATATATATATATATATATATATGTATATATATATATACATATATATATATATATATATATATATATATATATATATGAGAATTTATATCCCGCTATCTATCTTGGGATAGATTTATATTTTATGATTTTTTCTGTAAATAAAGAAAACAGCACTTTCACGTTATATATATATATATATATATATATATACATATATATATATAAATTTTTGGTCATTCAAATCATGGGAAAATAGATGTAATCTTATAGACATTTTAAAAAATACCAAGTCAATGAATGTTAGTGTTTAATATAGCTAAACTTGTCCATTTTTAAAAAACATTAGTAGTTTAGAAACTAGATTCTGGATGCTACGATTTATATTGATATAAGTTTTTCTAATTTTGAGTGTATAAATTGCTAATAATCCCTAAAAATTGATATTATGTTGTTATTTGCAATATGACGTCCACTTATGACCCCTTTTTGTCCCCCAACTTGCTACGCTTACCCTACAATACATCGGGCTTAGATTGAAATCGATGGCGTAAACAAGATCAAAATAATATTACAATCCAAACACATATGATAGTCTCAATGATCTAAACTAAAAGGTAGCATTTTCTTCATCTATTCAGATATTAAGATAGAGGTATATAGAAAATAATGTTTAAGCATCTCCTTTTTCTAATGATATCATTTGGAATCTATTGATACGAATATAGGGATGATAATAGAAAAAAATATTACTAAGTTTTAAGGCAACAAATCCTAAGCTTCTTGGAGAAAACAAAGAAAGACACCTTATCCTTTGTCCCTATTGTTGAGCTAGATTCATGGTATTTCATATCTCATTATCCGCCCATTTGGAAGCCAATCAGGAGAATCAACCACAGTTTCATCAGTTCCTAAATTCCTTCGCTTCTACGTCATGCCGATAGAAACTTTGTTGGGTTTAATTAGAGTAAACAGACCTACATCATCTTTGTTTACCATTTCATTTGAGGAAGATGCTGCAACTCGACGTAAGTATGTGAAAACATCAATACGCTTGTCGAACGTCAGTCGCCTATCAAATTTAATCCAACAGAAAAATGTTAAAATGGTTTGTCAAAATTAGACCGGTGGTATGGATGACCGAAAGGCCTTTTCCATAAGGGGAATGCCTTTGATGTAAAAATATATTGTTATATATTAATAAGATCATCGAATGTTTACTTTCATTATAGAATATACATATTATGTTCCCTTTAACTTAAGAATATACATTTTTTTATAATATGATATTTTTACTAAGTTTTTAAAAGAATTATCTTTACATTTTAATAAGATGATAACATGTTTATTTTCATTATAAAATACACATATTTTCCGGAAGATAATTTTTTAAGATGTTTTAGAAAAAAATATTGTTATATTTTAATAAGATCAATGGATGTTCACTTTCATTATCAAAAAATATATTTTTCAAAACCTTTTTAAAACATTTTTCAAAAAAATTATTGTTATATTTTACTAAGATCAACATATGTTCACTTTCATTTCTAAAATACGCATACTTTTAGAGTCAATCTCATTCAAATATATCATATAATATTAACCACATTGAAATCTTATTGCCATCAATTTCACTCGAATAAAATTGACATATATATAATAAAACAATAGTTGTCGAATAAAATTGGAAAATTCAGTCACCATCCATCCTAGTTGAGTAAAGGTAGTTTTTTGATGAAAATTTATGTCATAAGAATCAGAAATTTGGAAATTCTTCCCCATCCACTAATTCAATTAAAATACAATATAAAAATGAATAATATTAATTTGAAATCGTTGGACTAATTCCATATCATTTTATGGTTGTAATTGTTGGACTAATTCCATGTCATCTCCTCTTTATCTTTCAAATTCATATACAAGAGAAAATAGTAAATGGATGGAAAAGAATTTCCATGGAAGAAAATAGTAAATTTCAATCAGTGTTTCTTATAAGCTCGGGAGAGTATTCAAGCAACCCAATCTTGAAACTATGTAGTGCCCCTCCAATTCTCACTCCTTTACTTAGAAATCGATTTAGTGATTGATTCATGTTAAAGAAACTTAAAACAACAAGATCATGAATTATTTGAATTAAATCAAAGTGACCTAGTTGTAACACTTGTTGTCACCTGGCATTGGTAGGAAGGTGTACGAGGCTCACGAGGCCAACTTACCAACTTTACCCTCACCGCTTTGTTTTGATTCGATGGGGTGGGTAGTAATGATCTAAGGTTACTCGAACTATATTTGGATAATGTTTATATTGGTTAATTTCTCAAATACATGTATATAAACTTTTCATCTTCATTTAGAATAAACTAACCCGACTTGACGGGTTAGTGTAAGGCTCACATTACCAGTATTGTTGCCATTACTCCTTGTTCGTTATTGTTGTGTTGAATGTTATTGAGATGATGATATTATGATGTTGTAGATTAAGGGATCATATTGATATATCTTACTCACGATGATCGTGATTTTAAGTTACATATTTCTTACATTTAGATCATACTTTTATGTATCTTTGGTAGAATAGATGTGGTGAAATTTTATTTAGCTAATATTGTATAGTCGTATTTTCATTATGATTTATATGGATATTTTACCATGTTGAGTAGATTTGAGGTTTGCCTTGTGTGTGTAGGAATTTGCGGAAGTAGTGCCACTTGGCGAATGGGGGACTCAGTGGTATCACTACAAAGGATGCCAAAACCTTCATGCCAAACACTTTTATCTCACCCTATTTAGTTTTGGTCATTGGTTGTAATTGGGAAATTTGGTTGATTCTTGTATAAGATTTAATTTAATTATTTTGTTATATTTCCTAACCTTGAGCACCATAGTAAAACTTAATTTACATCATTTCTCACCTAATTTGGTTTTCCTTATACTAATATGGTCTTTCAAAGATGATTTATGTTATTGAATATACAAATATAGGATTTATAAATGCCTAAATCTAATGCAATGTAGCATTAAATGAATAAGAAATGAAGTACTGAATAGACCAACACATATAAGAAATTAAGATTAAAAATCCCAAGTGCAAATGAGGAGATAGAGAGACTTAGCTTATTCACGAATAGATCTAGACTATGCCAAACTTGAAAACTAAAAAAATATGAAGTGTAGACTATTGCAATAAAACCCAAAAATATGCAGAGCTAATGGATTATCCTAGATTGGGGTGGCAGTGGTCCGGGGGTGCATGGGGCACAAAATACCTTCCTAGACACTTGTCACTACTCGGATGGTTCAAAACCCTATTTTATAGGGTCCCAAGATGTTCGTTGTCCTTCCTTCTTATTACTACTATGTTGCACCAAGTCTATAGATTTCACTAATAATTTGCAATAAAGAAATGACCTGCAAAACCCTCAAAATTGCATCAAATCCCAAAAATAAAATAATGCAAATGAGGGTTCGGACTGTCCTCAATGTCAAAAGAGTGATCTTACGACTAACCATTGGACTACATTTCAGACCCAAAGTCAGTTGATATGTGTGGGTGTGGGATCATCCCCAAGAGGCTCATGAGGTGTCACACTTGATAGCAAGCAAGTAGCTAGATGTAAGAGATGTAAATAGATGTGTGCATGAAAGAATGAACTTCCCATCCTATGTGTTTATGCAAAAGTATTAGTCCCTTTCCTGTGTGTGGATGTTATATAGATGCTTGAATGCAACCTTAGGTGGTGATAGCTAATGCTTAGTGCTTGGTCCTTTATTATGATCACATAACTTTATATTTATATGATTCATTTTCTTGAATTTCATAATTAACCTTGAAAAGGACACATACAAAAATATAAGATGACCGGATGCTAGAAAGGACCTAAAAATGTGACAAAAGTATAAAGAGGTCAAGGGTGCCAAGAGGGGACGGGGCACCTGAAGACTGGAGTCTTGGTTGGGCACTTGTGTCAGGATGAGAAATGTCAAAGTATCAAAAGACAAACTAGGAAA